>OX375878.1:103709885-104909885 GCA_947359465.1 Metellina segmentata
AGTTCATGATCATCTGAAGATTTGCTCGAATTTCAGCATGTGATTCTTAGCTGAAAGGAAATTAAGAAGCTCCTCTTTTGAAACGGCTCATTACTTGAGATGAGAAGTGGACGTGGATACTACACAATAATGGTTACAAGAAAAAAATCACGGAATAAGCCAAATGAACCTTCCCAAGTAACATTGAGAGGGGGGCTGCATCCCCAAAAAAAATGATTTGTGTATGGTGGGACTACAGCAGGGCTCCAAATACCCGGGTGCACAGGTGCACCAGAAAATAAAATTGTGCACCTAATTTCTTCCCTCTAGGTGCACTCAGTGCACCTATAGTTTAAAAAAAACGGGGGAAACGTATTTTATGTTATTTTGATGTTTGAACAAAATATTAGTATCAACCTCTCTCGCTCTAAAGGAACGTAATTAAAATTCCTAAATATACACTATGCGAAAACTTTAAACCAGAAAATGCTATGTTGCAATGAAGGAAAAATACAAAAAGAAGGATGGACACCAAATCTTATGGGTAAAGATCTGCAAAAACGAAGACGTTTATGATTGCCCACCACAATGTCTTTTGATGACTAAATATTTGTAAGTAATAATTTCGCAGATACAAAATTTTTTTAATATTTTTATTTACTATCTACTTGTAACATATCCAAACATACCCAACTAATAAAGTAGTTTAGTTTACATTACATAAATGCTCTCATATTACGTTTTATTAATGTGCACCTAAAATATAATCTGTGCACTTAATTTAAAAACGTAGATGCGCAAGGTGCACCTGTATTAAAAAATCTATTTCGAGGCCTGGACTACAGTGAATATATCATTATGAATTGTTGCCACAACATCAGACAATAAATTCGGGGAAAAAAACAGTTCTCAAATGGCAATATTAAAAGAAAGAATCGAAGCAAAGCGTCCAGAACTGACCAATCGTCGAGGTGTCTTCCAGCATGACAATGCGCTGCCCCACATTTCACTGAATGTTACACAAAGACTTATTGAGTATGGTTGAGATGTTTTGTCTCACCCCCCCCCCATATTTACATCACTTCCTGGAATTCCAATTCTTTGGAGATTGTCAAATAACACCTCAAAAACTTTTTTACAAATAAACCCTTAATGATTTTTAAAAATATAAATAATAATTTTCCAGCCGCAGGAAAGATGACAAAAAGTTGTAGAACAAAAAGGTGCTTAGGTGATTAAATAATATTTTTTTAATGTTTTTGTACTGCTTTGTTGGAATTAATCATTAAAAAAAATGCAGAACTTTCCAGATACCCAATCTGATAATATTTTTTTCGTTCAAAATATAAACTAAAATATATAACAATTTAGAAAGTATAAATACTTAATTTGTATCTAAGATATCAAAAAGATAATTGCAAGAATAGGAATTTAAAACTTATAAAAAGCACTCAAATTAATCCAGCTAAAAAATTGCAACTTCTTTAAACTCATGGCATCAGAAGCATGAATATTTATTTAGCAACAGAATTGATGCATACATGCTTCATATGTATAAACTATACAGTAGATATATATCTAATACAATTATGACATTTATTTTGCAGATTGGTGAGATGGTGGTTCCCAGTGATAGGGTTTACCAGGAGTAATGTGCCCAATCTTTTTAGCTGATATAGCTGTAGCAGTAGCACTGAAAGAATAAAGAAATACCATTAACATCATTTTAATTCTTTGATTGAATTAACAGGTTATTTCATTATCAATAAATTAATCAACAAAACCAAACATGGAGGAAAAGTTATTGTTTCAATATTGTTATTGGTCTTAAATATTTTGTTGTTTTAATCAGAGTTCATCGTAATGAAAATTTCAAAGTACTAAGTCCCAAATCCGGAATTGTCCAAAATCCAGACATTTAGCTAACTGGCATTTTCTTGTTTTTCTCACTTTTTAACATCTTTCTGACAATTTTTAAGTAACAAGGAGTTAAACCTGGACTTAATTGATGAAACAACACAGAAAACCAGACACGTTCAGAGTAAATACCACACAGGAAAATTGGTAGATTTGCAAGTAAAATTTGCTGCATTGTATTAAAAAGGCTTTTCCTTGAAAAAATTATTCCTATATATTTTTTTTAATTACGTTGAGGAATGGGTTGTATTGACCATTTCCCTTCATGCAGCCCAATATAAACTAGCTATGAAATATAGTTGTCTAGAGGTAGAACATTAAAATTTGAGTTGGACATAGTAGCACAAACTGTCAAGTGGCTAAAATTCAGTCTCTCCAGTGGAACACAGAGGGCAGTCAGGAATGTCTTTCACACCAATCCAGTGGAGATGTCCTTGGAGATAGTCATGTCCGTTTAAAATTCTATTCCTATTTATATATCTGCTGTTTTACTATTGCAAACGCAAAATTTGCATGGGAGAGGTAAATTAAGTTTTTTTGACAAAAACTTACAAACAAAAACTTTTTTAAAAAGAACGGATATCAACGAAATATTTTCAACACAAAAAATAATCTTAAAATAGGTGCACTGATGTAGTTTTAAAAATGTCATTGGAAACCTTAAGAAAGATAATTACTTTTCTTTCACGCCAGATGCAAGGGCTTTTGTCTTCGCATTTTCAACTAGAAGTACTGGAGGACCAGTAAGATGTCTACCATCTCTTGTATAGTAATAATTGCCATACAGTTTGTGTGAAACACCTTCAGGTAGATTTGGTGGAGGAGGAGACCTGTACAAAAAACGTACAAATGAACAGGTTATAAAGTAATGTCATTTTTCGGTTTGCTCCTGTCACATTTTCTTTGTGACGAGATACATCCTAGTTACATTTACTTGTGCTGCCATCTATCAGGGCTTTTATTATTTATCTACTTTCATAAAAAAAAGCCTTGTCATAATTTACAATTTACAGCAATTATGATACTAAAATAATAATTATCCATGTAGTACAGGGCTCGAAATACCCGGGTGCACTGTGCATCTGAAAATAAAATTGTGCACCTAATTTTTTTCTCTCTAGGTGCACTGTGTACACCTATCGTTAAAAAAAAGCGGGAAAACATATTTTATGTTATTTTGATGTCTGAACAAGATATTAGTATCGACCTCTCTCGCTCTAAAGGAACGTAATTAAAATTTCTAAATACACACTATGCGAAAACTTTAATCCAGAAAATACTATGTTGCAATGAAGGAAAAAGACAAAAAGAAGGATGGGCACTAAACCTTATGGGTAAAGAACTGCCAAAAACGCAGATGTTTCTGAGTGCCCACCAATGTCTGTTGATGACTGAATATTTGTAAGTAATAATTTTGCAGATAAAAAAAATGTAAATATTTTTATTTGCTATCTACTTGTAACATATCCAAACATAATACCCAACTAATAAAGTAGTTTACATTACATTAATGCTCTTATGTTACGTTTTTTTTTAATGTGCACCTAAAATATAATATGTGCACCTAATTTAAAAACTTAAGTGCACGAAGTGCACCTGTATTAAAAAATCTATTTCGAGGCCTGATGTAGTATCATCATTGTTTGCATTGCTAGAAAATTATCATTACAGTGTAACAATGGAAATAAAACATTATGTTAGTAAATACATAAAAATTTGCAGAATACGAATAAAGTATGCGGAATACATTTTGTCAAACATTTCAAATAACTTTTTCACAAAATGTTTCTGTGCAGGTGGTAGGTAAATGATTTCAGTAATAGGGAATTTTCTTAGCACATGTAATATAGGCCAGCACAAGTAAACTTTTTATAAGCAAAAGTACAATTCCTTTCATAGTATGCACTGGCCATATCCTTAAATAAATCTTATAAAGTGTCAACAGATGGCAGAAAAGGTAAATGCAAATGAAACCGAGGATGTCTCTTCAGACAATCAGAATAATTGATTGAAGTGAAATCACCATTTTAATCTTCATCAGTCCTTTGTAAAGTATGAATTTACAAAAAATAATTAATATTTTGTTTCAAAATCTTATTTTTTACTGTATCTATATCTTAACGTAATATATTAGTTTTAATTAGTACTAATCTATAAATTAATACTATTTAAAATTTGAAAATACCATGAGAGCTTAGAATGCACTCTAAATAAATTTGTTTTGATGCGATGAAGAGTATAATTTTGTGATAGTGTACAAATTGTTCATCGCAGAGATGAAATGGGAAACGGCCTCGGTGAAACTCGCTGCGACGTCATGGCACGGAAATTCCAATCAGGAATATACGAATTATTCAGATAGTTTCGCCGTTGCAGGAGATTGGAGACTCTGCGAAAGGAATGTGTTGGTTTTTCGAAGCAAACCAAATAGGATTGTGTAGCAATTACCAGGGGTAGACAAGCTTGGAGTGGAGCCCCCTAGTTATGAATATAAATTTTGGTTCCAACACAGAACATTTCATAATTTTTATGTTATATGATCAAGAATAAATTTTTCACTTGCTATGCTCATTTTTGTAAACATTAAATCCTATGGCACAGAAGGGACATCCAGGATGACCATCACATACAAAGCTGCAATCACGAAGTTCCTCCATGGATTGTGGATTAACAAACAACTAAACATGTTCTATCTGCTTATTCTGCTCAACTGATGTTCTAATTTCCTGTTTCCAAAGATTTTGTAGTCATGAATTGAAATTAAATCAGGAAAATCTATAAGGATTTAACAAAAATCCATTTTGAGGATTGGAAAGAGTGAAATAAATTCTCCTTGTATGAACCTGGAATGGGACGATCTGTTCTCCTCATTTTTACTGATAAGGAATTTCAGAGAAGTGTCCGGAACTTATCTAGAGGAAAGATTGCTGGCCCTGATAATATCTTACCCAAATTCATTCTGCAAGTGGGCATGAAGGCTAAACAAACTATTTTATCCTTTATAAACAAAACATGCGGTGGCTCTATTCGAAGCTATTGGAGAAAAGCAGATGTTACTCCTGCCTTAAAACCTAAAAAAGACCCAGCTGACACCCATAGTTTTTTACTGATAAGGAATTTCAGAGAAGTCTCCAGAACTTATCTAGAGGAAAGATTGCTAGCCCTGACAATATCTTACCCAAATTCATTCTGCAAGTGGGCATGAAGGCTAAACAAACTATTTTATCCTTTATAAACAAAACATGAGGTGGCTCTATTCGAAGCTATTGGAGAAAGGTGGATGTTACTCCTGCCTTAAAACCTAAAAAAGACCCAGCTGACATCCATAGTTTTAGACCTATTTCCCTGACCTGTGTATTGAGTAAATTAGCTGAAAGAATGGTCATTGATCGACTACAATATTATCTGGACAATTGTGGCCATATCTCTGAGAGACAAGCTGGCTTCAGACGGGGATATAACACAACCAAACTAATTGTTCGACTATCCCAACATATTAAAGACGGCTTCCAAAGGAAGCAAAGTACACTTGCTGACTTTGATGATTTTAAATGGGCTTTTGACTGTGTGTGGAGAAAAATGCTCCTCAGAAAACTTTTGTATATGAATGTCTCTGGTCAGTTCTTTAAATGGATAGGTATCTTCCTTTCACAGCGGTTCTTAAATGTCAAATTTGGAAACTCTCAATCAGGTTTTGGACAAACTAAGCAGGGCATCCCACAGGACACTGTTTTGAGTACTGTTCTGTTTAATACCAGAATAAATGATCTTATAAGCTTTATTATAAATGCTGTACCAGAGGTAAATTCTTTAGTATATGCTAATGACCTTGTTCGTCAACTGGCTGATATCCCTATGTTGGAGAGTACCCTAAAAAGGCTTTTCAGGCCCTGGAAAATTGGACCTTAGAAAATGAATTCAAGGTAAACCCTGAAAAGACAAATTTTGAACTTTTCACTCGAAGCACGAAAAAAACACAACGTCAACTTGGTGTACAAAGATAGAGCCTTGCTCAGGACTGAAAGAGCTACTTACCTCTGTATAACCCTTGATACCAAACTAAATCGGACTAAACATATAAACAAAGTGGTCGATAATGTGAAGAGTCGTCTCAATCTGTTGAAAAGAATTACTGGGGTAAAACAGAGAGCAACCCAGAGTGTTCTAACAACCATGTTTACCTCCTACATTAGACCGGTTTTCGACTACGGTGCAGAGCTTCTTATCACTGCCTCTGACAGTGCTTTATCAAAACTGGACATTGTTCAAAATAGAGCACTGAGATTCATTAATGGTGCAGCCACCTCAATTCCCACTACTGCTATGCAATTGCAGACTGAAATTTATAGTTTATCTGATAGACGAAACTACACGGCCCATTCACTTGGTGAAAGATTGTTGAGAAAGGAGCATTTCTGGCCTTACTATGTCCCTTTGCAAATTAGACATAAAACTCAGCATACTTTCTTGTCTGAGTTCCAGAGACTCACTACAGTCTTTGATGTATCTGATCTCAGACAGCCTATCTTTAGACCATCTACTTTCCCAGGTATTTTGAGATATGCAACTGCTAGGCTGGACATGGTGCAGCCGGTACGTAAGCATGTCTCCATACAGGCTGTGTTAAAATCTATAGCTCTGGCTACTATCCAGGAGAGCTATATATTACCTCTTTCTAGTTAAATTTCTCAGCAACACTTAGTGCATTATTATGACAGGTACCTTGTTAATTAAAAAGTACCCAATTTTTTATCATAATGCTCAAAATTCAAAATGGTGTTCAGTGTATTTCCAACAACTCTTTGCATTTACACAGGAGGAAGTTCCCTAATGTTCAAGGTTTTGTTTATTTCCTATAACTGTTTACATTGACAGTTGTGATGGATGAGGAAATAACACGAAAGCATGCGAGGAGGTTCATCTGTGATGTCACCTTAGCTGATCATGTCAGCATTATTTACTAACTAGACCAGAACCTAGGGCTAAAAATAGAAAAAGGTGTGTTCATAGAAATGAAATTTGTCTCAAACTGCTGGTATGGTTTAAGACCAAGGCTGTTCAAAAAAATGCAAAATTTTCTGGGCAAATTCTCTGAATGTGTAATGGAAATATTGTCATACCTATTAAAATTAAAAATGTGGGCACTTTCTTCTGTTGGTACAAAACTTCAATAATGTACACACATCCAATTTGCAAACAATGACTTAAGATGCATACCTTTCCTTAACTAACAGAGTTCAAGTGTATCTTAAGCAGAATAAAAAGGCCTTCAAATTTATTCTTCCTGAGTTAAACCCAAGTTGATTGGGGTTTTTGTGGCACAAGAGCCATATTTGGACTTGCTAAGCCAGACACAAGACAGAAAACGTCAACACAAAGAAAGTTTTTCTGACACAGTATAGAAACAAACCCATGGAGGATTTGAACTTAAGTAGCTAGCGCATTGCACAAACCCACTGAGTCATAATGGCTCCTATTCTCTCATTGTAGTTTAATTCGTCCAAAAATAATTCCAAAGATTTTTTTTTTTAAGTATAGAGGGCAGCATACGACTATTTGATACAGTTGACGATTATTTTTTGTTGGCATGTCTAGCTAGCTAATTCAGCCTTTATTTGTGCATTTGCATTATGTGTTTGTTGTTAAATTTATACCACCCAGAAAGGATTTTCTGCAAAATGTGTGCGTAAGTTTTTGTCTCTTTTTCGTACTCTAAATTGAATCTGATTGCAAATGTACAAAATATCTGTCTTAGTTTTACGATGTTCTAATCAACTTAGATTTTTCATGTTAATACCTTTTTTAGAATTACGAGTTAGTATATAGAAAGGTTTTGGTACAATAAGCAATTCTGACTCTTTTCAATTAAATATTATTAAAAAATTACTTATCTATACCATCTAAAAAATGTAGAAGCAAGAGAAACTGATATTGCTTACCTAGTTGCAACAAAATCCTGAAACCTTAAATAGTTCTTATATTCTCTCTGAAATAATAAATATTTTGTTACTTAATGTGTCGATGAGACAAGTTTCACAGTTATTACATTTGGAAGAGATGAAAAAAAAAAATTTTTAATCTAAAAATTTCACCCCCAAAAGTTTTTGTCTTATCCATTTCAGAAGAGGTGCCAAATTTCTCGGTTGAACAGCAGACATCCTTGATCCTCCTTCACATTCAAAACTTACCTTAGTGGAATATAAATGTAAACAAAGTCATTTGTTCTCGTTCTCTCCGTTCACTTCAATCTTAAATCTAGATCAGGTAACCCCACAGAGAAGTAGTATACAGAGCGTTCACTGAAGCCATGTAGTAAAGCGCTCCAGTGGGGAAGCCAGTCCCTAATTGTGGGCGGAGTTTGAAATGTTTCAATCAGAGCCAGAACGGAAGCCATTTTTTATTTTCTAATCGGCAGACTTCTTGAAGCGTCATACAGCTGAATATTCTTCGCATCATTTTAATAAATATTTAAAAACTGTACTATCCTTCAACAGAAAAGGTTGATCACCAACCGTCACATATATCTAGTTGTGTTGCTCCAATGCGCATAGTGAGTGCGATGTTAATTAAAATACTATACCATCATCAATAGAAAAGCCGTTGTTCAAGTTTACCGCCTGTAAAAACTGTTGAAAGGTAAATTGCTTTTGTTTTTCATAAGATATCATTACTTGGAAACTACTAATGTGAATTATGTGCCATTTTTTAAATCGTTTTACAATCAAGTAAAATTAATAACACTTATTTTAAACCCAATTGAAGGAAGGAAAAATGAAATCGTTCTATTTAATTTTTAAGACTATTCGCCCAAGATAGCTAATTTTTAAAAATCTTTCAGTGTTACTTTGTGCATTTTTTATTTAATCAAAATCAATCGTTCTTAAATTTAAGAAACATGTGGTATTCAGAATTATGTACAATTGTGCTCTATTCATTATGCATTTTGTGTATTTGTTGATTTTTTTATTTACATACTGTTTCTGTGTAATTAAAATTTACCTTTTTCTGAGTTATAATCGGTTTTATCTCAACATTTATAAAGATATTTTTGCAAAATTGGAATGCTTTTGTGTGATACTCACTGTGAACTTAATACAGAAAAGGAAATTAAATTTAAAAGTTTGATTTTAATAATGATATTTTTTTATACAAAAATAATTTGATTTAAATCAACATATCCTGAAACTAGACTTTCCCTGTGAAGATTTTAGAGGTACACAAAAATTGTCGCATCCTGTTGTGTATTTTATTGTGTATTTGCTACACTAATTAGTGAAATATTGTGTGATTTAGCTCTAATAATGAATAAAATAAGTAATATTATCCATTCATTTTTGCTACTCTAAATGGTGAATTACGTTGAGTTAGCTTGTTTATGAATGCTAAACAATGAATTTTACTCTTTGGAAGTTGGATTTTGTTACTGTTGTGTATTTTATTGTTCGTTTGCTATTCTAAAATTGTTCTAGATGGATCACACAGAAATATGAATAAGCGAGTAACAGTAGCTGAACTATGTTCTTTTTTTTCATTCAGAACAAGGCCAGGTAATGTCTTAGTTTTTTAGGCGTCAACTTCTTACTTTTGTATTCGTATTCTGAGTGTGTGGGGAGACAGCAGCGTGAGAGATTTTGCCTTGGGGTTCAATCACTGGTTCAATACCCTTCTGTGTTATTTTCTTCACAGGGAAGAATTGTGTATTGGTGATTGAATTTATGATTCAACAATAAAATTCATACAGTCCACTATCACTTGGCTGTGTGTGTGATTGACTTACTACTAAATGAGCTTCGACGAGACTTCTTCATAAACAGTACTTATTTTCTATTCCTTTTTGAAATTGTATAATTTGTTCAAAAATGAATAATGTACCTGATTAAGTTAATAAAAAAAATTTATTACGTACTTTTTCGTTCAAATAATATTTCAGACTATCAGTAGGTATCAACAATTTTCCAAATAAAACATGTTTGGAATATATTTTTAAAGCATTCACATAAAAGAATAAACAAAAATGAAAGAAAAAAGTTCATACATTGGTAAGATTTCATAAATAAAAGTTTTTTTTTTAAGTTCATAAGAAATTTAAAAAAGTGCTAGTTTAGAGCATTTATGCTAAAAATTATTTAAAGAATATTTAGCTTTTAATCAAAAGTGCAAATTGCGTTTCGAAAATAAAAAAATAGTCTGAGATAGCTGTTGTGGAAATCTAGTTTGGTTGTTATGGAAACGAGGTCTAGATCCGACGCTGCTGGTGGCGCCAGTATCTATGCGATTTCCCATGTTATCTATAAGTCCATTGCTTCTTATGGCAGTGAACCCTCTGTATACTACTTCTCTGTGGTGACCCCCACAGAGAAGTAGTATACAGAGGGTTCACTGCCATAGGAAGCAATGGACTTTTAAATACTGGGAAATCGCATAGACGCTGACGCCCCCGACGGGGGAGCCGGACCCTATTATAGCGTCGGATTCAGACCTCGTTTCCACAACAACTAAACTAGGTTTCCATTATTACTGAACTAGATTCCACAACTATCTCAGGCTGTTTAATTCTATTTGAAACCCAATTTGCATTTTTGGTTAAAAGCTAAATATTTTTTAGCATAAATGCTTTATAGCAGGAATTTTTTAATGTCTTCTGAACTTAATAAAAAATCCTTTATTTATGAAATTTTACTACTGTATTAACTTTTTATTTCATTTTAGTTTATTCTCTTATGTGAATGTTTCTCAAAAAAACTTTCAAAGACATTTTTGATCAGGAAAATTGTTGATCTCTCGATAGTCTAAAATATTATTTCAACGAAAAAGTACAAAATTTTTTTAATAACTCAATACATCAATTTATTTTGAACAAATTATATACAATTTGAAAAAGGAATAAAAATGAAGTACTGTTTACATCTGAAACTTGGGAAGGTGGAAGTACGGAACAAAACAATCATGGTATTTTCACAGAACTGTTCAAAAAAAACCTTCGGAGCATTGTCAAATGGGTGTGTATTCCGTTGACTGAGCAATTGAATACATGTTGCAACAATTGAATGCATACAAAACACTCAACATGAATGCATCTGGACTACATAGTCAGGCAGTTTGCCCCCTGAAATTCAACAGGTAATTATATCTTTACTTATCAATCAAATCCACACTAGCGGTTCCATTTCTACACAGCTCTTGCATCTGGCACCCCCTAACATAGTGCTCCCTGCAACAGATTAAAAAATTATACAACAGGCTGTCAAGATTTAAATCAATTGATTTAAATCAACGAATGATTTTTTTTTTAAATCACAGATTTAAATCGCAACTAATTACACATTTTTAAAATTAAGTAAATGCCCCACAGAATAATCACAGAAGTGGTCAAATGCTTTAATTTTTCTGCACTAATGGTGATTTCAACACTAATGGTTGCACATAGCTGTACGACTTTCGACAGTGACGAAGCAAAACAAGTCGTGCTATAAATTAAATTGATTTGATTGATTTAGATATTCTAAACATTTCAAGAAGCTGAATTATTTGTTTGTGATCATTAGGAATTTTAAAGTCTAGCCACTTTTTAGACATTCTACAGAAAAAAGTAGTTGTATAGATTTATGCACTTTTAACATTCTAGAAGTGTTAGTTTCAGGATATGTTGATTTAAATCAAGTTACTTTTGCAGAAAAAATATTCATTATTGAAATCAAACTTTTAAATTTAATTTTGTTTTCTGTAGTAAGTTCACAGTGAAAACTTTTTCTGTAGTATCTCACAAGAGCATTAATGAATAGAGCACAATTGTACATAATTCTGAATACCACATGTTTCTTAAATTTAAGAACGATTGATTTTGATTAAATAAAAAAAAATGCACAAACTAACACCGAAAGATTGTTAAAAATTAGTTATCTTGGGCGAATAATCTTAACACTAAATAGAACGATTTCATTTTTTCTTCCTTCAATTGGGTTTTAAAATAAAAGTGTTATCAATTAAACTTAATACAAATACAAATATTGACGACCAGCTACAGGCTCAAGCCCAACAAGGCTGGTCCTTTGTTTATGAATTCCCCAATTCCCAGTGACTATCCAATTGTGTCTTAAATTCGTACACTCCCTTTGAATTAACTATATTTTCAGGCAACGCGTTCCAACTGTCTATTACCCTATTAAAGTAGTCGTTTTTCCTTAAATCCCGATTAAATGTGTCTTATTCAATTTATACCCATGGCCCCTTGTTCTGTTATCCCTATTGAAATTTAAGCCCTCTGTGTCCCCTTGTTTTACAAACTTGAAAAGCTGAATCAAATCCCCCCTCCTTCTTCTTCTTTCCAGTGTATACATGTTTAGCTTTCTTAAACGTCCATTATAGTCGAAATTTGCTAGCCCCTTTATTATTTTTGTAGCTCTGTGCTGAACCCTTTCAATTGATTCTATGTCCTTTCTCATATATGAAGCCCAGAATTGTACAGCATTATCTAGATGTGGTCTTACTAAACCCTTATATAACGGCAAGATTATATTCTTATCCCTTGAAGTTACAGTCTTTTTAATATACCCCAATAACCTATTAGCCTTTTTACCCGCAGCTGAACATTGGTGACCCATTTTAAAATCCCTGTGAATTATCACCCCAAGATCCTTGACTGTTTCTCTCTCCTTTACCTTTGCTCCCTGCAGACAGTACTCGGCTCCACTGTTCCGGTAACCCATATGTAGAACTTAACATTTCCCTACATTAAATGACATACCCCATTTTACAGCCCATTCGGATATCTTATCAAAATCCCCTTGTAAATTTTCTATCTGTAACTTGGTATCCACTGTCCCCCATATTTTTAAGTCATCTGCAAATATACTGATTCTATTCTTTATCCCCTGACCTATATCATCTATGAAAATTATAAATAAAATTGGTCCCAAAACTGATCCCTGAAGCACCCCACTTATAACTTCTGTCCACTGTGAATAATTTCCTTTTACCTGCACTCTCTGCTTTCTACCCAATAACCAATTCTTTATCCATGTTAATGTTTTTCCCTGAATCCCCAGCCTTTCCAATTTAAACAGTAATGCCTCATGAGGTACTTTATCAAAAGCCTTTTGAAAATCTATGTACATGATATCCACACTGCTCTTATTATCCAGCTCCTCAGTAATTTTTTCGTAGAACTTCAAAAGGTTTGTAGAGCAGGATCTGTCATTCCTAAACCCATACTGATTCTCTGATAACAGTCCCCCCTCCTCCAAGTATAACATTATATGCTTTTTTAACAGAGATTCAAATATTTTGCAAATTACTGATGTTAGACTTACTGGTCTATAGTTGCCCGGATCACTTTGTATTCCCTTTTTGAAAATTGGAGTTATGTTGGCCAACTTCCAATCCATTGGTACCCAACCTGTGCTATATGTTGAATTAAATATCGTGTGAATTACTTCCCCCAGTTCTTCCGCGCATTCCACTAGTACTCTCGGATAAATATCGTCTGGCCCTGGTGCTTTAGATGGCTTAATTATTTTACACTGATGTACTATTTCTTCCCTGTTGAATTTGCATTCTTTAATTATACCCCCTGCAAAGGCTCCATCCTTGGGATCCTTTTTTAAATTATAGTTACCATTGAAAACCCCCAGAAAAAAGTCATTTAACACGTTTGCCATTCCCACCTCCCTCGTCTTGAATTAATTCACCTCCCTTCCCCTCCAACGGGCCCAGTGTAGTACTAAATTTATTTTTACCACTTGCATATGCAAAAAACTCTTTTGGGTTTATATTTATTTCCCTCGCTAATTTTTCCTCCAAGGACACCTTTTGCTTCCGACTAATAGTTTTAAACTCCTTTCTGGCTTTCTGATATGCCTCCTTGTCCCTGTCGTTACCAGTGCTTTTATATACCCTGTATGTTCTTTGTTTTAATTTTTAAGCTTTGTGTGTTTCCCCTGAAAACCACATAGGGAGCAATTTTCTAGATTTTCCTTTTTTCCTGAACGTTACATGTTTTTTTAACACCCTGTCTAACTTATTCTTGAATTCCTCCCATTGTTCAGAATGATGCAGTGCTAATAATCCCCCTTTGAATGTTTCCTTTAACTCTTCCCTTATCTTATGAAAATTTACCTTTCTGAAATTTGGAATTATCCTACTATTGATTGTTTAATAATTGTAAAACGATTTTTAAAATGCCACATAATTCACATTAATAGTTTCTAAGTGATTATATTTTGTAAAAAACAAAAGCAGTTTAACTTTCAACGGTGTTTATAGGTGGTAAACTTGAACAACGGCTTTTCTATTGATTATGGTATAGTATTTTTAAATTGAATTAAAGTCGCACTCACTCTGCGCACAACTAGCAATATAACTATAGGTGACGGTTGGGGATCACCCTTTTCTGTTGATGAATAGAACAGTTTTTAAATTATTAAAATGATGCACAGAAAAAGAATATTCAGCTGTATGACGCTTCAAGAAGTCTGCCGATTAGGAAAATAGAAAATGGCTACCGCTCTTGCTCCGATTAAAACATTTCAAACTCCACCCACAATTAGGAACAGGCTCCCCCACTGGAGCGCTATAAGTCATGTCTTCAGTGAACCCTTTATACAGGGTGTTTCAGTGAACCGTTTCAGAACTTCTAAGAGGGGTAGGGTACATCCTGACAACTCGAAATCATATAGCAATGTGGGGTCGGAAATGCTTTCCTGAGCGGTGTTGTACACAGAAGCACCGTAAAGAAAAGAGACCGTAAGTGAGAAATCGTTTTAATTAATACATGAAAAGAAGCAAAAGGTACATGGATTAAAGTAAGTGTTCGAAGTTTCTTCTACGGGCTACAATGCACGCCTCATATCTCCGACGCATGGACATCCAAACATTCTGGAATACTCCAAGCATATCTCGAATTTCTCCGGCAGCTACTGCAATTCTTGCAATTAGCTCCTCAACATTGTCAACAGGGGTGTCATAAACTAGCGATTTCAGATGACCCCAGAAATAAAAATCAAGACATGATAGGTCGGGTGACCGAGCAGGCCAACGCACGGGACCACCACGTCCGATCCACTGCTGACCAAATGTGACATCCAGGTAGTTACGAACATCTCCGCTATAATGGGCAGGGGTTCCATCGTGTTGGAACCACATTGTCTGTTGCGTCGATGCAGCAATCTGTTCATCTCTCAAAAGTTGTGGCAATACTTGCTGCAGAAAGAGCAAGTAGTTAGGTCCGGTTAGACGAGACGGTAACAGGTAAGGTCCGATGAGGTGATCTCCCATAATACCGGCCCATACATTGACCGAAAATCGAATCTGTGCTGCACGACGTCGTATTGCATGCGGGTTCTCAACCGCCCAGATATGGCCGTTATGCGTGTTGAAAATTCCTTCCCTTGTGAAGGATGCCTCATCGGAAAACAACACTTCAGCAGGAAAAAAGGGATTTGTAGCACATTTTACAAGGAATCACTGTGCGAAAGCAATACGAGGTGCATAATCCTCCGGTTGCTGTGTCTGGACACGCTGCACGTGAAACGGATGCATGTCTTCTCGGAGAATCCTCCAGACGCTGCAATGGGAAACCCCGACTGCGTTTGCTACACTTCGTGTACTCGTTCTTCGATTCCCCTGTACATGCTGCAGCACATTCTGTTCGGCGTCTGCAGTCCGTGCTGTTCTTACCCTGCCCTGTCAGCTCTTTCTAATGAATCTGTCTCAGCTAACCTCTGGTGCAGTCTTGCAAAGAAATTATGACTGGGGATACGCCTCGTCGGATATCGTTCCGCGTACAAACGCTGTGCGGCTGGCCCACTACAATTTGCAGCCCCGTACGCCAAATGCATATCGGCTAACTCTGCGATCGTGTAATCATCCATCCTACTAACTTGGCGTTCTTGTGCAAAATGAAGATTCCGTACACGAAAGCTCGGGATTTTCGCACAACGCCATCTACCGCGTCAGGAAAACATTTCTGACTGCCCATTGGTATATGATTTTGGTTCGTCAGGATGTACCCTACCCCTCTTAGAAGTTCTGAAACGGTTCACTGAAACACCCTGTATATTACTTCTCTGTGGTAACTACACACCATAGACCTAGTGTGCCTATATAATAAGAGTGGCGACATACGGGAAACACTTTCTGATTGGCTTAGAGACCTTTTCTTCCGCCCGAAGCGGTCTTTTCCCAGCTCCCGTATACTTAACATGGGAACTTTTTGTGTGTTCGAGAAAAACGTGTGTATATTAAATTAAAAAGAAAATATAGCTTATTCGTGTTCTAGAATGTTTATTTATAATTATTTTAGTGTTTTGTCAGTGTAAATTTGAAGACTTTTTAAGTAAATAGCTTTTTTTTGAACAACATGCTGTTTCCCGCTACTTTGGCGATGTAAACATCGCGCCAAAGGCAGTTAGCAAGTTTTAAACTTTTGATAATGCGTTGGTTTTTTAGCTGTTTCCTTATTAAAGGTTTACAATAACCTATGCCGAATTGAATCATCAGAAAAGCAGAGAGTAAATTGTAGCAATGCTTTATATAAAAAGAATAAAAGAAATGTTTATATAAAAGTGTTATTTTTGATGCAAACTTTCATCTTTATTTTGCTGCTAGATCTCGGAACAAAACCACCACATCAACATTTATCTGTGAATTTGGATATAAATGCGTACAAATGCTGTTAACTATTTTTTATCTTGAGATTATTCTTGTATGTTTAGGCCAATATTTGCTCCTAATTTAGTTTCAATCTGTTAATTTTATTTTTCATATGAAAATGCGGTAGATTTTTTAACAAATGTGTACTGATGGTGTTGATTATTTTTGAAATTACATGTCTTTTGACTTGTATAAATGGATGAAACTTAAAATTAAATTTAAGTGGGTTAAAATTTTGTGTTATGCATTAAAAAGGTCAAATAAAAAATTTCAGTATCTTTTCTGGTTTGGTCAATGTAAGGAAAGGATTAATCACACTAAAAAAAACTACATGTGTTGAACAGTTGGTTGAAAGAAAGTTTTATTTTAAGGAACTATCCATTAATAGTAGGATATTTCAAATCTATTTTTTATTCAATGTTGTAAAATTAATGCGTAAACTTCTATCACACAGCATGGAAAGAATTTAAAGAAAAAACTTGTGCCTGAGAGAGACACACATCAGATCTTATTTTATTTAACACTGAAGTTATAAGCTTAAATTTATTCATTTTCTTGTTAATATTCACGAAAACAAGTTCAATAAGTCGTGAGCATAAAAATTACGGGACATAAACACTATCGCCAAAAGAAAGAGAGAGGAGGAAATGTGGGAAACCGATGGAAGAAACATATTCGCCCAGCAACCTATTCTGGTAGAAAAATTTCTGCCGCGCATGTGCATTGGGCCAAATTTGGTCCCTTGTCGCCACTCTTATTATATAGGCACTCTACATAGACCATAGTGTAATAGAAGACAAAGGGTTCACTGAAGGCATGACTTATAGAGCCATCAGTGGGAGTCAGTGGTCCCTAATTGTGGGGGAAGTTTGCCATGCTTCAATAAGAGCCAGAGGCGGATTAAGCGGGGACTAGGCGGCCACGTAGGGCCCCGGAAAATCAAAGGTCTTAAGATGTCTTTTCATTAGGGCTCGAGGAAAGTTGTGACCTGAAAAAAGGGATAGCGAAAACGCAGAAGATAGAGATTGTTCAGAAAGACGTATCGAAGTAATAAATGATCCGGCTTTATGACCAATTAACAGATAATATTACTGTCCATATTCTTAATAACAAACCAAAAAATACCGGAATATAGAGAATTTGAAATCAGTGTATAGTGTGGACAGAGATGAAGTGTATAACAGAATACTTTCTTAAGATCATTTTTACAGAAAGAAATCAAAGGGAATTATAGAAAAGAGAAATTGACTGATAGTTTCAGAAACAAGCAAGAGTGTATACTGCTACCGTTGCAAATTTAACTCAACATCAAAGTCTGAACTAATAAATGGTTTGCAAAATTTCTTACTGTTATCGTATAGGACATTGAAATTTCATAAGAATATCATACGTCAGCCCCCTGTGTATACTATGTATAAAAGATCAACAAAATTCAATAAAATTTATACTCAACTATTACAGGAAAAGAAGTATGTTACTGGAGAGATGTGCTGAAAAGAATGTATCTACAATTATAAATGAAAGTGTTTGTCATTTTTCCTTCTTTCCTTCTGTTATCAAAGTCCTGAAGAAACTATGGCACTTATAGTAATGGGATTTGGCACACAGGTAGTCCAAATTTTTTGCAAATTTGGGGTCGTGCTGAATTTTAAAACTCAATCTAGTACATTTTTAAATAAATTTAATGGAAATTGAATTGTTATTATTTTCTTTGGAATGGCAACAGCATAAAAGATCGCACATTCTAAACTTATTTGTTTCCGCTTCGATTCGATTTTGCAGAGGAACAATTTGTCAGCAGACTAAAAAAAAAAGATAAAGTTTTAACCTAGTTATTTTTTTTATCTTCTAGATCGTTAAAGATAGAGAAAAAATGTCAAAGGTTTTGGAATCTGCGGAAAATTTTACATCAGACCAATACCTAAAAATATGATTTTCTCGAAATAAATAATTTTTAAATTGAATTTTTTATATTTTTTACAATAGGAACGCCGTTGCGCAGAATGTCCTTCGTTTGATTCGAGATTCGAGAAATCACATATTTCATTTCCGGCGTTCAGCAACAAAAAAAAAAAAAAAAAAATATATATATATATATATATATATATATATATATATATATATATATATATATATATATAAAACATTTTTATTGCCATTTTTTAGTTCTTTTTTGTAAAATCGTGATCGTTAAAGATAGATTGAGAATTTCAACGGATTCGAAATATGAGGAAAATTTTACACCCTACCGATGCCTTGCATTTGATTTTCTTTAAATAAATAATTTTTCAATTAAATATTTATATTTTCGCAAGAGATCATGACGTCACAACGATTGAATCTCTTCGCAATTGGAATTTGGCCGCCTTTGACAATGACGAGTCCATCACGGCGTTACACGTGGTGTTGGTTTACGTAGCAAACCATAGTTCATAATATTCATAATTAGGTTTGCAAAGCAAACCAAATCGGAATTCGCAGGGAATTCATTCCAATAGGCTACGAATTTCCATTTGGTTTGCGAAGCAAACCAACAACACAAGGGCAACGCCCCGATGGCTGTTATCCAATAGGTTACGAATTCCCATTTGGTTTGTATTGCAAACCAAATGGAATTCGTAGCAATCACCGGGGGTTAGCAAGCTGTGGTCACACCTGACCCCACGAAAAGAACTGTCACGGCCAACGCCGTGCTGGCCACGCAGTGGCTAGTCAACAATAAATTATTGAATCGCTTAGGAATAGGATGTAGGGGTCACGATAAATACAAAGATTCCAATAGGAAAGGAAATTATTTAACCTGCTTGGAATACCTAAGCGAATACGAGGAGTTCTTGATGTTACATCTACAAAAATATGCCAACAAAAGACGAGGAAATATAAATTATTTATATCATAATATTTCTGACGAATTTGTAGGTCTTATTTGTAATCAAGTAAGAGCTGAAATAATTAAAAAAAAATGAAATCTGCAAGCTTTTATAGTATAATTGTTGACTCCACTTACGATGTTTCGCATGTCGATCAACTAACTTTTGTGATAAGATACGTTTCATCTGATGGTAATATAAAGGAAAGATTTGTGGAATTTTCGTTCCCATAGATAAACACCTGTCTTCCTATTTGGAACATGAAGTTTTGCAAACCCTAATAAAATTAGTAGATATTGAAAACTGTGGAGGACAATAATTTGGTAATACTTCGACTATGTCAAGGAAGTACTCAAATTTGCAAGGACGTATTAAAGAACATAGCCCAAGTTCGGTTTTTGTTCCGAGAGTTATTTAAGAGAGATTATCTAAAGAGTACTATGGGAGAAGAAAGATTAAATAATTTGACCATTCTGTATTTATAGCGAGGAATTTGAAACGGAATTGACACTGCCAAAATAATTGATGAATTTGGAAAAAAAAAACGCAAGACTGAAATTCATAAATAAAAAGTTTTGTTATGAATTTATTTAATGTGTTATGGTGTGACAGTTTTGATTGCTCTTCTTTTTTGTTAATAACTTAATGAAAGTTTTCTGGAATTTTTTTTTCTAACTTGACTTTGAGGGCCCCGAAATTGTTACCTCTTGGTGCCCCCACTTGACTTGATCCGCCACTGAGAAAAGCACTAGCCATTTTCTAATTGGTAGATTTATTGAAGCGTGATCCAGTAAAAGAGATTCTTTGCAGCAAATTTTAATAATATATTTGTGTTGCTCCAGTGCGATGTTAATTAAAAATATACTATAAATAGAAAAGCCGTAGTTCAAATTTACCGCTTATGTTAAAAGGTAGATTGCTTTTGTTTTTCATAAAATAGATTCAGAACTTATAAACTACTAATGTGAATAATGTGCCATCTTTAAAATCGTCTCACAATCAAGTTAAATTAATTACACTTTTATTTTAAATCCCAATTGAAGAAAGAAAAAATTAAATCGTTCTATTTAGTGTTAGTTTGTACATTTTTTATTTTATCAAAATCAAAACTGGTAAAAAAAATCAAAACTACGTAAACTGTGGTATTCAGAATTCTGCACAATTGTGCTCTATTTATTGCATTGCATTTTGTGCATTTGTTGATTTTAATATTTACATTCTGTTTTTATGTTATTAAAATTGACCTTTTTCTGAATTATGACCGGTTTTATGTCAACATTTATAAAGATTTTTGTGCAAAATTGTAATGCTTTTGTGCGATACTGATCCTTATTCAAATTGTATAATTTGTTCAAAAATGAATGATGTACATTGTCTACGGTCATGAGATTTCCTCCCTTGTTGGTCCTTCGAGATCCATTTTTAGAGGTCATTAAAAGGGGTTCCTTTCCCTAGCCTCGCTCAAGGGTCTCACTATACACTATGTTATCCTATAGCGGTGCTGAGAGAAATCTATTTTTAGAATCAGTATATGAAATGTGTCTCTTCCTTTAGCCTCGCTTTTATAGGATCCTTTTTTTAACTGTTGCCCTGCTTTTACTGTAATAAAATCATTTGCTCATCCACACTCAACGTGGCAGGACGTTAGTCACTTACTCGTCAACACTTAGCGTGGCAGGATGTTTGTCACTTTATTAAATGTCTTATTGTTTTCAAAACTTATTTGTCTTTCTGATTCTCTGGACCACAGTCGTCTTATTTATGGAGTCACCGGCGAGATATTTTACAAATACAATCATTGCCATAAAAATTTGCGCACTAAGAAATAATTGTGGGATCGTAACGAAACTTGGCATGAAGGTACATGTTGGCCAGATATGCAAATGATTAGAAATGCAGCGTGATTGCGTAATGCCACTAGAGGGCGTTGAACTTCGTTCTCCTTGGAGTATAAAACAGGTAAGCAGAGCTTGTTTGAATGTACTTTGTTGGGTCGGCCAATTATGTGTGTTGATCATACAGGTTGTCCCTGAATTCATGGGCCATACTTTAAGGGTAAGTAAAATACATATAAAGAAACATTTTTTGTAACGCAACAGGGGGTCGGAAATGAAAAGTGCAGGTGGAAAAACAAGAAATGCTAAGGAAATGAAAAAAAAGCTCTTTACTTACATAACATTTTCAGAGCAGACGACTTACAGAGAACGCAAAAACTGAAGGCAGCTGATTATCTTCGGCGCGTAGATTTCTATCGTTGATTTTTACAGCATACATCCACTGCAAATGTACTTTTCACAGATGAGGCAGCTTTACGCGAGACGGAATTTTTAATTTGCACAGTTCCCATTTGTGGGCTACCTCTAACCCATATGTTATATGTCCGCATGCTTTCCAGGAGCGATTCTCTGTTAATGTGTGGGAGGGCATTGTGAACTATATCCTTATTGGTAAATACTTGCTAACAAATCGGCTTAGCGGCAGAACGTATCTAATCTTTCTGGAAGAGGTATTACAGAATTACTTGACAGTGTTCCAGTTGCTGTTCGAAATACCATGTGGTGTCAGCACGATGGGGCTCCAGCCCATTCCTGCAATAATGTGCGTAGCTACCTCAATACCACCTTTAGCCCTCAGTGGATTGGACGAGGTGGACCAGTTGCTTGGCAAGCACGTCCAACAGATTTATCAAGTATCGATTTTTTTCTTATGGGGACCCTTAAAGGCACTCGTCTACGAGACTCCAAATGATTCTGATGAGAACCTCATTGCAAAACTTTCAGTCGCTGTTGCAACAGTTTGTGAAACACCTGGTATCTTCGAAAGAGTAAGCCAATCACTTGCTAGGCGCTACCAGGCCTGTATCGAAGTTGGTGTTGACACATTTGAGCAGTTACTGAAATATTATGTAAGTAAAGAGCTTTTTTTTCATTTCCTCAGCATTTCTTGTTTTTCCACCTGCACTTTTCATTTATGACCACATGTTACAATACAAAAAATGCTTCTTTATATGAATTATACTTACCCTTAAAATTTGGCCCATGAATTCAGGGACACCCCGTATATGTAGTAGGTATGAAACGTTTTTAGGACCGACACCATTTCTGTACACTAAAAACTTTAATGAAGAATATTTACATAGGCATTTTTAGTTTGAACCGCGACATCTAATTTCTTGCTAGTTCATCAAACGACACCGCATGGTACCTAGGCGAGGAGACTCTTTGTGTCTAACGGAAACACGCAAGGTGCCTTCTCGACTGCGAAGATAGTATGTGTTCTTTTTTAATCACGTGCTCGCATTCAATTGGTGGAAATAAAAATATAACATCGCGCGCCTCTGGGTAACCGCGCCGGAAGGAGAATAAACAATTTTCTCCAACCGTGATATTCGCATACCGCTACAACTTAATCTTTTGCAAAGGAAACGCTGAAGTAGACATGCCGTTACGCCGCCATCGAAGACAATATGAGCAGCTGTCAGAGTTCGAGAGGGGAAGAATCATCGGGATGATGGAAGCTGGGTAGTCAGCTCGTCGAGTAGCTCGTCAAGTAGGCCGTTCTGATTTTACTGTGAGGAAATGTTGGGACCAGTGGACAGAAGTGACGTCATTTACACGGCGACCAGGCTCAGGACGCCCTCGACAGACCAGTCGTCGAGAAGACTGTCACATCTTACGAAACGCACGTGTAGAGCCAACTGCCTCATTGGCCAGGGCAGTCTCCATCCAGACACAAGCAGCAGCTTCACTATGGGCCCCTGTGTCTTCCCGAACCATCGCAAGGCGCCTGGCTGAAGGACATCTGGTATCGCGGCGCCCTTTACGTGAGCTACCAACGATACCCACCCACTGACGCCTCCGTTTGGAATGGTGTCGCGCACGACGGGATATTGGACTGCAACGGAATGGAACCAAGTCGCCTTCAGCGACGAATCTAGATTCAATTTGAGCAGTGATGACAGTCGTGTTCGTGAGTGGAGGCCCCGTGGAGAACGACTCAATCCTGCCTTCGCTTTACAGCGACACACCGCTCTCACAGCTGGTGTGATGATATGGGGTGCCATTGCTTACGATACACGGTCACCCCTAATATTGATCCATAGTACAATGACAGTCGAGCGGTACGTTCATGAAATCCTTCAGCCACATGTGATGCCACTCATGTCAGGGATCCCAGTAGCCATTTTTCAACAAGACAATGCTCGGCCACACACTGCAAGGATTGTCACAAGACTGCCTCCGTCACATTACCACCCTTCCCTGGCCTGCTCGATCCCCAGATTTGTCACCAATCGAGCATATCTGGGATCATTTGGGACGTCAAGTTGGACCCTATGAGTTTGGTCTAACTAGAGGCGCGTTTACAGCAGCTGTGTAACGAGATGTCTCAGGATATCATACGGAACTTGTATGCCTCAATGCCCGCTCGTATCGTATCGTGCATTCGGGCTAGAGGGGGTCCAACAGAGTACTAAAACTTCCGTTCATTTGTACTTTTTTCTGGAATAAATGATCCTTTTTCTTTGATTTTCTAATAACTTATATCAAAGTAGTACTTACATGAGTAAAATTTCGTTTCATTTTGAAGACTTTTCTTGGTGCGCAAATTTTATGGCCATGAGTGTATTTGGACTACTAATTAAATCAGACTTGAATCCATGTTGCTTACCTAACAACATATTATTACACTGCGAGACAGAGCCAATGGCTCCATCACGAGAATACGTATGTACATTGAAAGTGCATCCGATTTCGATGTACATGAAGTGAGTGCCCGTCTAGAAAAGCTTGAAGCAGCCTTCTCGGAATTTCAGCGCCTAGACGGTTGTGTCGACAATGATGCTTCGGACCTTCCCCAAGTCGAAGATCTGTATTTCGGAACGAAAGCGGCCGTAAACCGGGTACTTGCGTCTATCTCGACTCGCCCACTGGAGACACCTGCAATCCCCAACTTCTGAATGGAAAAAGTACTTGAGCAACTCGCGCACCAACAAAGGCTTCTTGCGGACCTTTTGACTACTCCCCATACATCACGCTCACGGAAAGATGCTTATCTGCCTCCTGTCAGCATCCCTTCTTTTTCTGGATCCTACGTGGAATGGGGCAGTTTCAAGGACTTGTATGAGTCAACTGTGCATTTCCATGAAAGTTTTTCGAGGGTCCAGAAGTTTACGTTCCTGAAAGGTCTGTTGAGAGATGAAGCAGCTGCACTCATCTGCCATATTCCCGTTTCAAATAACACGTATGATGAGGCGTGGGATAAATTATTACTAAGGTACAATAAAAAGAAAATTATCGTAGCTTCATTAATTCAAACTTTTCTAAATCAATCGGCTACCAACTCTCCAGACGAAAAACGTCTGAGAAACATTGCGGATACTTCAGACGAAGTCATTCGTAGCTTGTTAGCCATCGCAGAGGAAGCAGCATCCCGTGATCCTTGGTGGATTCTTCTCCTAGAAAAAGTTGAAAAAAACACGACAGCTACATACGCAGATGTGGACTTTCCAACATTTCAGGATTTTATTAAATTCATCAACACCCGCTGTTAAGCGTTGGAGGTCAACAATCTGGACTTCTGCAGCGAAATTAAGAAAGCTTACAATCAAAGAACTGTTCCAGAATTTAAAACATCTTCAGTTAAACCTCAGAACAGTTCTTCTAACAAGTGTCCTCTATGCCGTGGGCTTCACCTTCTTCATAAGTGCTACCAATTCATATCGCTCTATGCAACTTAGAGAAAAAATGTTATGCGTAGAAACCAATTGTTTCAACTGCCTTTCAAACCAGCACAAATTAAGTAATTGCACTTCGGATTTTTCATGCCGAGTTTGTAAGCAAAAACATCATTCTAGTTTACATGAAAATGTGATGAGCAACGTAGCAGCGACCCAACCAAGTGCACCTTCTGAGACTCCATCTCATGCTACTGTGGTATATGGATCTAATTTTACAGCCAAGTCCCAAGACATTACTCTGTTACCTACTGCTCAAGTTTACACCTCGGATTCATCTGGAAACGGGCATTTAATCCGAGTCATGATAGATTCCAGCTCACAGTGTTCTTTTGTGTCCGAATGTTGTGCACAGAAATTGGGCATTCAAAGGCAAAATGCTCGTTTCCTCGTCAAGGGATTGTCAACTACTGATGCTGGAATCACCAAGGGGTGAGTCGATTTTACATTATTTTCCACATATAATGCTAATTGTATTAATATTAAGGCGTATATTCTAAACAAGTTAACGGCTCCTTTGCCTTCTGAATTATTTGATATTTCTAATTTGTAATGTTTAAATTTGATTGAATTAGCTGATATTGATTTTAATAAACCGAAGAATATTGATGTCATAATTGTAGCGGATTATTTCTTTTCTGTAATCCAGTTTGAGCAAATTATTGGTAAAAATAACACACTTATTGCTCCAAATACCTTATTTGGTTGGATTATATCTGGTAGAATTTCTGGTGTTTCAGAGAGTGACGTTAATTTAAATATTTTTACTGTCAGTGTTCACTCAGAGATGAACATTGATGAAACGCTTAAACGTTTTTGGGAATCTGAAGAGATTCCATATTTTAATGGGAATATTAATTTTGAAGAGGAATTTTGCGAAAGCCATTTTAAGGATAATTATACTTTAAATTCTGACGTGTACTGTAAACAACGAGACGAAACGGGTGAAATTAAAGTCAATATGATATGTGCTAAAGAAAAGGTAACTCATATTAAGCAACTTAAAATTCTTCGTTTAGAACTGAACGGAGCATTATTGCTATCTCGACTAATTAAACTAATTTTACATGCATTTGTTATTCATAATATGAAGGTGTATGCCTGGTGTGATTCGAAGGTGGTGTTAGCCTGGTTGGCATCACATCCACATAGATGGAAAACGTTCACTGGGAATCGAACTTCTGAAATTTTAGGCATTATTCCTTGGGATAGTTGGCATTATGTTCAATCCAAATTTAACCCTGCTGATGTTGCTTCAAGGGGTATAAGGCCATCTCTATTAACTGATTATAATCCCTGGTGGTGTGGACCCCCATGGCTCTTTAAAATTGAATCTGAATTGCCCATAGTTGTTTATAGGGATAAGGAAAATGATTTGATTCTTTCAGAAGAAAATCCAAAGCCCTATTCTACAGTTGTGATTCAAAGTAATGATTTATATGATGATTTGTTTGACAAATGTTCTTCCTTATCTAAAATAGTGCGTATTGTATCATTTTGTACAAGGTTTATTAATAATTGTAAAAAAATGTGTAAAAATTGTACAAAATATTTCTTGTATAACTTCTGATGCTAAATTGAATTTGCCATTATCTGTAGAACATACGGAAGCATTGAAATTGATTATTTTATATGTGTAAAAGAAATTTTATGCTGATAAGTTTAAAGCTATTGTAAATGGGAAACCTCTACATGAGAAAAGTGCATTGAGTTCCTTATCACCTTTCATTGATAGTGATAGTGTCTTACGGGTGGGAGGACATTTGCAGAACTCCCCATTAAGGTACGATGCAAAGCATCCTATCATTTTACCACTTTCCAGTACACTAGTGATCAATTGTAAAATTGTGTCTTCTACCTTTGTATCAAGAATGAATTCTTGATAGGGTGGGAGTATGTCTACAGTCATGAGATTTCCTCCCTTGTTGGTCCTTCCAGATCTATTTTTAGAGGCCATAAAAAGGGGTTCCTTTCTCTATCCTCGCTCAAGGGTCTCACTATACACTATATTAACCTATAGCGGTGCTGAGAGAAATCTATTTTTAGAAGCAGTATATGAAATGCGTCTCTTCCTTTAGCCTCGCCTTATAGGGTCCTTTTTTTTAACTGATGCCTTGCTTTTACTGTAATAAAATCACTTGCTCGTCCACACTCAACGTGGCAGTACCTCTGTAAACTTTTTAATCCACACTCAACGTGGCAGGACGTTTGTTATCTTGTTCAGTGTTATTAAAGTTGTTATTGTTTTCAAACTAACTATCTGTCTGATTCTCGGGACCACGGTCGTCCTATTTATACCTGATCTCAGACAAATACCTGATTATATGAATATAAAAAAATTTATTTTGTCCTTTTTCGTTCAATTAATTTTTCAGACTATATCAACAGAGATCAACAATTTTCCAAACAAGAAATAAAAAATGCTTTGGAATAATTTTTTCAAAGAAGCATTTACATAACAGAATAAACTAAAATAAAAGAAAAAAGAGCATACATTAGCGAGATTTCATAATTCATAAATAAAAGTTCTTTTCCAGTTCAGAATACATTAAAAATTTGCTAGTTTTAAGTATTTATGCTAAAAATATTTAAATAATATTTAAACTTTCAATCAGAAATGCAAATTGTGTTTCAATTGGAATAAAAATAAAACAGCATGAAATAGTTATGGAGACCTAGTTTAGTTGTTATGGTACTGGAATATCCGTTCCAAAAGTAAAATCGTGGTTCAAAATTACGAGGTGTTGTCCTCAGTTCTTTCCATTTCCGGGACTGATCCCGGACTGTCGTCAATAGCCCGTTGTGTTGCTCAAGTATGATGTTAACTAAAATTACCAATACCATTACCAAAAGTAAAATATTTCCTTCAATACCAATTTTAGCATGGTGTTTTTGTTTGCACTGGTGTCTACTGAGCTGCACAACTAATATAATTTTTAAAGTGAGTCAGCTGTTGCCGACCAACCGGTCTGATGGTTAAGTTGTTAGCCTATAGATCGGAAGGTTCCTGATTCGAATCCGAAACAGTGCATAGATGTTTGGAAGCGTGTGGTGTAGAGGAGGCTGATGCACCTCAAATCTGCCGTGGCCGAAAGTCCTCACGTTGGGTTTGGTGTAGAAGTTTGGAGAGTGGGGCGCTAGCTCAGGCGTTGCTTCGTCTTCTGACCTTGGTTCAAAATTTCGTGGTTTAGTCCTTGTATCTTTTCCTAAGAGGATTGACCCCGGACCGTCGTCCATAGCCCGTTGTGTTGTTCAGTATGACGTAAATTAGAATTACCTTACCCATCTCTTTATTTAATAGCTATTCAATGAGATTGTCTCTTTGGTATATACATCTAATTTGTCATCTAATGTTAGTTTTGAAATTATTTTATTACATTGAGGGAAGTTTGGTAATGGTAATTTTGATTAACGTCTTAACTACAGGAAGACAACGGGCTATAGACGACGGTCAGGGATCAGTTTCTTAAGGGAAAGATTCGAGGACAGCACCTCCTAATTTTGAACCATGGGCAGGTGACGAAGCAATACCTTAGCTGGCAACCCACTCTCCAAATTTCCACACCAACCCAACGTGAGGACTTTCAGCCTCGACAGATTTAAAGTGAACAGCCACCTGTACACCATACGCTTGCAAACATCCATACCGGACCCGGATTCGAACCATTAACCTTCCGATTTAGATGCTGATACCTTAACCACTCTACCGGTTGGTCGGCAGGGTAGAAGTTTGGAGATTGTCGACCAGCTTAGGTGTTGATCTCGTAATCTGACAGAGGTTCAAAATTAGGAGTCCTCAATAGCCAATTTGGCTTATATTCAATAGTCTTCCTTGTTATTCAGCCGTGGTTTAATTTTTCTAGGTATTGTCCTTGAGTCATTTCTTTCGGTATTGATTATGGACCGTCGTCAATAGCCCTCGGTAATGGTAATTTTAGTTAACGTCGTACTAGAGCAACACAACGGGCTATAGACGACGGTCAGGGATCAGTTTCTTAAGGGAAAGACTCGAGGACAACACCTCGTAATTTTGAACCACGGTCAGATGACGAAGCAACACCTGAGCTGGCACCCCACTCTCCAAACTTCCACGCCAACCAAACGTGAGGACTTTCGGCCACGACAGATTTAAGGTGCACCAGCTGCCTCTACACCATACGTTTACAAACATCCATGCCTGGTCCCGGATTCGAACCAGGAACCTTCCGATCTAGAGGCTAACACCTTAACCACTATACCGGTTGGTCGGCCAATAGCCCTCGGAGTTTCCCCTTAGAAAGAGCTTAATTAAATGCCTTCCCAAAATTGAAAACTGAAATTGGCAACACTCCTGGAAGCCTCTTTTTTTATTAGCTAGCATTAGCGTAAAGCGGTGGAAGCGTGTGCTAAATATCCATTTTTCTTGAAGCCTACCTATTTAATTTCTATAGTTTACAGCAAAATATTTTGCTAAAATTTAACACATTTAGATATGGATAAAGTAAAGCTCGCTCGTGTAAGTTTTTAAACATTTTTCTAACAATAAAATGTGCTTCCGGGATATTGGCTTTTAACTAAGCCTAGAAAGAATATATCCACGTGTATCATTTCAAAAATTAAAAAAGATTCTGTTTGATAATACTTTTAACTATGTATTTTATCTTAGTTTCTCTTTCACTCCAACGAAAATGTGTTTTATTTCTTTCCCTGGTTGTTAATGTCTTAAATTGTAACTATCCGTTAATGTTGTGATAATTATATATTTTAATGTTTAATTAATTATTGATTATTTTTCTTGTGTTTCCCTTAAACAGCAGTTAAATTGCAGCTGAATTGTGCGTATCTTTCACAGTGCTAAATTGTTTAACTTCTTTAGGTTACAAAAGTCCTCGGACGAACAGGATCTCAGGGACAGTGTACTCAAGTCCGAGTTGAATTCTTAGATGAAAGCAATCGATCTATTATTCGAAATGTAAAAGGGCCTGTCAGAGAGGGAGATATCCTAACACTTCTAGAATCAGAAAGGGAAGCAAGAAGACTAAGATGAATGAAACAAACTTTCAAATAAAAAAAGTAATTCATTTCATTTTATATTCAGTTTGTATTATATTGTGTATTTTACGATGTTATTGTTGATTAACAACAAAAAAAAGAGAAATAACTAATTGTCAAACTAAAGAAATTGCCCAATATATTGTGTAGCATTGGCATTTCTGCATGCTATACAGTATGTCTAGTTTAGAATTCTGTAATCGTGATGAAGTTATTTGAGTTTTGAAGTAAAAATGTTTGTAGCTTGTATTATCACAAAAAATGATTTACATGATCACCTGGTTGAAGCTTATTGTGTAACTAGTGGCTTAGATAAATTCCACCTCAGACCATGCTTAAGTCTCGTATCCTCAGTAAATGCTTCGGTGGAGTGGTAGCAAACGGACAGTGCCAAGGCGGATTTTTTTGTCACCAAACTATGATGGTGGCATCACCACTCCACCATACCATGTGCAGAATTACATTCAGTGTTCTACAACACAACTATAAGCAATTTTTTTTTGTACGAATTTTGAAAACTGCATTAAAATCAAAAACAGATGTAAAACACAATTATCGGCTAAATATATATTTATATTTATAATAATACAAAACATCAAAACTTTATTTAAAACCAGGTCATATATATCAAAGTTTGCAATTCCGACGATAACGTTTGAAGTTAAATATTTTGTCATTGACATAGACAATGTGTCATTTATAAAATGTGGTAATTTGGGTGGTGTAGGGAGGTTCTGTAGCTAGAAGATAAAAGGTGCGTGCTTTGTACTGCAGAACATCATACTATTGAAAAAACTGCCAAAATTTGATAAAAATTGAGGGAAAATTGTTATTCAAAGGCTGTTTGTCGCAGTTTTAAGCACTGCTTTGGGCAGATAGTTACTTGCATGTTATGAATTATTTGGACACTACACTTAAAATTTAAGCTGCATGCATGTCAGCTTTGAGGTTTATTTCAGACAATCTTTATTTCTAGAATTAAACTAATCTGATATGCTGAATTATAATTTTTATTGTGATGATAGCTCAAGGCAAGTTTCGATGTTTTTGCTTTTAGACACCCAAATAAAGATAATTATAATCTGGTTGCATGATATATCATTTAAAAACCTTACGTATAAATTTTAGAATTTAAATTTCATGGCAAAATCTTGCTTTTCTTTTTCATACCTATTGATATATTGGGTCATCTGAAAAGTTCTGTGTGTTTTCAAGTCAAAGCTAGCTTTGATATTATTTTGTTACCGCTGATAAGGAGTGACCTTGATTGAAGCAGATGTTTAAATTTGGTCTTTTCTGCTTACACTGCTTAATTATAGCATGTGTTTTGGCATAATTTTTGTTTCACTGCAGTGCTATGAATGGAGAACCAAAATGTTCATTTTTGCCATATAAGGCTCTTTAATTTTAAAAAAGGAAAAAATGCTTGTCAGACTGCTCGTAAAATGTGTGCTGTGTATGGACATAGTGATCTATCACTCGGTCTAAATATTCTAAAAAGTACAGTTCATGATCATCTGAAGAAGATTGAATATCTAAGCTGCACTTTAGCACAGCAGAATATGCTTGCTCGAATTTTGGCATGTGTTTCTTTGCTGGAACTTAATGCGAAGCTTCTTTTTGAAAAGGCTCATAACCGGAGATGAGAAGAATACAAGAATGTTACAAAGAAAAGATCTAGGGGTGAGTCAAATGAACCTCCCCAAGTAACATTGAGAGGGGCACCCCAAAAAAGTAATGCTTTCTGTATGTTGTAACTACAAAGGAACTGTTTATTATGAATTGTTGCCACAAAATCGGACAGTAAATTTGGAAAAGAAAATGGTTCTCAAAAGGCAGTATTAAAAGCAAATTTCGAAGCAAAGCGGCCAGAACTGACCATTCATCGAGGTGTTGTCTTCCAGTTTGATAATGCGTGTCCCCACGTTTTGCTGAATGTCGGACTTATTAAGTATGGCTGGGATCTTTTAAGTCACTCCCCATATTCACCAGACCTTGCCCCCCTCAGATTTTCACCTCTATAGGTGAATTCAAAATTATTTGAAAGGATTGGAGTTCAATTCTTTTGAGACAGTCAAACAGCACCTTGATAACTTCTTTACAAATAAGAGCCTAATTATTTATTTTTAAAAAGGAATTTTCCAGCTGCTAGAAAGATGCCAAAAAGTGAGAATAAAATAGGGCTTATATGATTTAATAAAATGTTCTTATGTTTTTGTACTGCTATGTTGGTATTTATCTTAAAGTCATAAATAATAACTGGAATTTAACTTTAATAGGAATGGTACGTATATTAAAGGAGAAAATTAACAGTAAATATGTAGTAGTTTTACATAAATGTGTGTTTAAGGACTACATTTTGTTTACATAAATCATTGCAAACATTATAATATATTTTTAACATTTATATCTTGGAGAAGGAGCAGGGCCTCAACCATAAACACATAAGGGCCCAGTGATATTCCATGCTATAAATAAGTGCATAACTGGCTGATGTATCGGCAAACTTAATTTTCATTAAAATGAGTTTTAAGTGCTGCATTTCATTAAGTGTATTACATATATCAGAAATGTATATTTTGTAATTTGTTAGCAAAGGGAAGTTTTTGTTCCAAGGTTACACAAATCCAGATCTTCTTGCCACTAATAGTAGCATGTTTTTTAAGGCCTTATATTTTACAAAGTTGACACAAAATTTCTGTTTTACAGAGAGCTGTCAAGATGGTGGCATACTTTAGTGATCATATTTTAATTTTTTAATCTAAAGAGAGAGAGAGCATTTTAAATGTAAAATGGCATCATATTTCACTGTTGTCATTTGAAACTTGTAGAATAAAATGCAAGTGTTATGATTAACAATAACCATCACCAGTAATAACAATAATTTTAGAATGTAATCCTACCCAAATAGGTGTTTGTCTAGTAAACTTCCAATCACCAATTTTGTTACTGCTGCTTTAGGACTCGCTAGGCAATTATGAATTTCTTTTTTAAAAGTATTAGACATTAAACTATTCCTTTCAAATATTGTCAACTATTGTATACGCCTAATATCCATGTCTTATAACAGTTTTTCTATCTTTTCAGAATTTGCTACTGTTGAATGAGAATGTAAAGCTAGAAGCAACATCGTGTGGTATTTTTATCAAAATAAAACTGTTACAGTAGCGATTTTGGCTTCCTGTGTACATTGTGTTTGCTTAATTTTCACTGTTCTTTGGCAACTTATTAACTCAATGTAGAAACGTTTTTGTGTTTCTATTTAATTTATCCACAAAAAATTAGTTATATTTTACTTAATTTTAGCCATTCTACAGCTTAAATCTGTCAAATAAACATTTTAATTGCCTCTAATTAAATTTACAAAAAGGTGCTAGTTTTATCCAATCCTAATTAAGAGCTTTTATACTTGACTTGCCACTGCGTGGCCAGCATGGTGTTGCCAGCCACAGTTCTTTTCATAGGGTCAGGTGTGACCACTGCTTGCTAACCCCTAGTAAATGCTACAAATTCCCATTCATCACAGTGTTGCCAAATTCGAATTTTAAAGAGATCCAATTGGCGTGGCATCACAATCTCTTGTGAAAATATAAATGTTTAATTGAAAAAATGTTTATTAAAAGAAAATCAACTGTATAAGGTTCTGGTGTAAAATTTAACGCAGATTTCATATCTTGAAATTTTCATTCTATCTTCAACGATCCTAATTTTACATAAAAGAATAAACAATGCCAGTCAAAATGTTTTTATTTGTTTTGCTTTCCTTCGCCATGGAATCGTTGGAGGGCAGGAAGTGGAATCTGATTTCTCAAATCAAACGAAGGTCATTCTTTGCAGTGGTGTTCGTATTGCAAAAAATATATAAAAGTTACAATTTAAAGAAAATCATATTTTTATGTGTCAATCTAATGTAAAATTTTCCTCACCATTTCAAATCCGTTGAAATTTTTACTCTATCCTTAACGATCTAGGAGATAGAAAAAATTACTACATAACTCCTGTTGAAATTTTAAAATTGTTTTGTTGTTCGACTGAAAGCGTTCAAATGGATACAGGATGAAAATAAACTTAGAATCTGATCTTTTATGTTGCCATTCCAAAGGAAACAATAATTAAATTCATTTTAAAATTCGGCATGTCCCAAAAATTTGTACTATTAGTGTGCTAAATCTCATTACTGTGAGTGCCATAGATTCGTCAGGAACATGCACATAACTTACTACCTTTTATAATAGTAGAGAAGTGTTACATAAATCCGATTTTATATTTAAATTGCTACCGAACTTTTCAAATTTGGACTTGGAATAAATTGTTTAGCTATTTAAATTAAAATATTTTGACTCATAAAACTTTAAGTAGTTAAAAAGATAAAACTATATGTGCTATTTGGCTTTTTGATGTAGAAGTGGACCACATTTTTAAATTGCAATGAAATTCAGTACATATGAAACATCACAATTTAAATTAATGAGTTATGCCAATTATGGAAAAAGTGCACCTTTTGTTAAAATTGCATCATTTAAAATACTTAGGTTATCAAAATTCATCTAACTTGCAATTTATTTAGAATAATGCTTTTGAAATGTGACTGGAAAACAAGGTTGTAATGCACAGAGTTCTAGTAGAAATACTTATGCAGCAGCACATGGAACAGTTACACAAATATCTCTGTTAAACAGGGTATTTAGTTCAAATGTAATTTAGTTCAAGTTCAAGTGTTACAAATTTTTATTACTATTTAAATGGTCTTTAAATTTTATAAACTTTTGTAAGTTTGTTAAAACAAGTGTCAACTGTGCGACTTAATTTCAAAGGATATCTTAAAAACTTGATTTGATTATGTTATGTCACAATTCAAACTATCTTGATTCTTTAATGATAGGAAGATTGTCTTAAGAATACTGTTCTTAGATTGCACTTGTCACTTAAAAACAGCTAATGAGATGCATCAACCTAATAATTCATTCATTTATCTATTAAAATTATAGTCAAACAAACTTTGAAAGGTATACCACAAAAATTTTACTCTTGTAATATAAATGTAGATTGTCATTGTCTTTAACCAGGTTCAATATTATTTCAGAGAAACATATACATTAGGGTGGGTAAAAAAATTGCTTCTAGTATTGATAAACATGTTAAAAATTCTATAATTTGGGTTTGACTGTATTCCCCCTTTGAATAAGAAAGCAGTCCTCGGTCATGAATGGCAAGCTCAATTTAATATGGGCCAGGTAAAATATGGCCCATATTAAAAGCTAATGAAAAATACTCTCAATTCAGGCCTGTATGTGGGCAACATATAATTGTTCACTTAATGGTTTTAACAACCATTCAGCTATTAAAGTTAATAGCAATTCATATATTGTGAATAAATCTAGAAGATTATTGGTCCTTTTTCAAGCAGTTAGTCAAAATTCCGTCCCATCAAACCAATTGTGTGACGCATCTTGTTCTGCGAGAAAACACGCTAATCGTCTACTTGTGTGGGCTTTCCAGTAGTGGATATCATGCGACCTCCAAGGCAAATGACCTTGTTGGAGTCTGTTTATAGAAACATTGATTGCTGTATGGGATTATTTTTGTCAACTCGTAACTGTTACTTCCAGCAGTCAACAATGTTAAAGATGTTGATTGCTCGAACACATTTTGCTTACATCAACTGCCCCCATTCAACAAATAAAAGAAAATGTTCAAAACCACAAGACTCGAATGCAGTTTCACCAGAGCTGGACTATATATGCCCAAATTTAATTAAATCTGGAGCAGGATTAAAGAACTAGATTCCACTATGTTATGAATGTGTAGTACAAACACATTAAGTGTCATCTAAATACAAGGTGTAGTTTTTAAAGATCTTTTTTATAACTCTTTCCCTTACATTTTTAAACTGTTTGCTCCGTTAAATTATTCAGAACAACCAGAGGTTACTTGGTTAGGTACACATTAGTGCTAATGACATAGCCCTCGAGTGAATTCTCATGCACCAATTTGATTTTAATGTTGGACAGCTGTTCTGGAATATAGCAAGTTGTTAATGTGCTCAAGTTCCATACTCTTTCTAATTAAGTCAATTTCTTTGGATGCCTTGTCTTCTAATCTTGTTCTTCCTATCCCAGGAATAAGAAATTCGTTCAAATTTTAAAGGACTTTTTTGTGGTTCATGCAAATTTAGCATGTGACTAAATTAACATTATTTCATAAGCATTGCATTAGTAACAATTTTTTACATTTAAATAACAAAAGTTGTGTTCTAGTATGAACCATATCCCACATAAAAACGAGGTGAACAAATTGGTAAATTTTGCGAGATTAATTTCAATTGTCATGCACATTAGAGTGCATCAAATGCCCCATGTTTTTAAAAATTTCCTTGAAATGATCTGTTATTTTTGTTCGAAATACTAAAAAAATATATGTAAAAGTTTTGAAAAATTGAATAAGATGTGTGTATGTGGTTCCTGGAGTAAACAATAAAAATTATGAAAAGGCATGAGTAAAAAAAATTTTTTAAACTGTATATTCTAATGAAATAATGCAATTAAGATTGTTCTAAAACAGTTTTTAGTCAATTTTGGCCGTTTTCGTCGTCTTGTTCGATGACCTGCAGAACATTTTGGTAGAACTTAGCATTTTCCCGTTTGATGACATCAATACTACTTACAGGGCTCCTAACACGTCACCTTTTTGACAATTTGTCACCTTTTCAGGGGTTTTAAGTTCTTAAATTTTATTTAGAGAAGAAAAAAATGTTTGATGCACAGTAAAAATAATTCTTTTTCTCTAAAAAACAAACAGGGTTTGTACAAATTCAATTTTGAAATGCGCTACATTCCACTGCAAGAATGGATTCAAAAGCATACCATTTCAATTGCAAAAGGATACTTCACATTCTCCGCGGTGTGTTAGCTGCAAGTTCTGAAAATTTTCCCACAGGAAAAGGGTATCAGTAAAACGAAGCGGCGAAGTTTAAGGGAAGCAGGGCCATCTGCATGTCCGACCCCTCTTACCTAACTTGAGTGGCATTTACGACTAACGTTTTCTTTTCATAGTATCAATACTACTTATCTTGACCCCTCGTTCTGCAATCATTGACAACATTCAATGCTTGCAATGTTATGGATGTGGTATAGGATGCAAAACTTGATCATTCTGAAACATCTCTTAAAAAAATTTTAAGTCTAGTTCAAGCAGATAAAATAAAAAACAAGAATCTGTTCCAACTAAATCAGTTAAAAGTTATTTAGTGAGATTTGTTTTGAAAATTTGGGTTTCCCTTGTTGGACAATGATGTTGAAAGTTTTAAATCCCTTTTTTCCCCAATGGCGGGCACTGTTTGATTTGTAATCATTTGCCACTACAAGGCCACTTGTGAAGGAGCACCCAATGGGTGACCATCATTACCCCTAACAAAGGACAGCACAATTTACATCCATGTCCTGACCCCGGATTTGAACCAGAAACCTTCCGATCCAGAGGCCAACACCTTAACCACTAGGCCGGTTTTGAACCCAGAGTCATTTATTTAGGAAAGCACCACTGTTCCTTGCAGGTAGTTGAAATCTCCATTGCAACTTGCCTTCATTATGTATCTACTGTTGCTTAAGATACTGCAATTATAGATGTCTCCTAGTTCTGTAATTTATGGTTTTGTATATGCTGCCTGTTGTGCTGGACTCATATTTAAGAGTGTTGCTGGTGAAACAAGATTAGCTTTCTTTGTAATGTCATTTGGGATGAATAAAGTCGATCCTGTTCGTCTATTATGATGGATGACTTCAAGAACTTGTTGATGGTCCTTCAAAAGTTTTCCACAACATTTGTATCACTTCATTCATCACAATCATCATCAGTAGAATTAGGAATATCACTTAATATTAAGTTGGAACTCATTATTTCTCTTCACTTTTTTTCCCTATTTCTAATAGCTGTAGCCGTTGTTCTTCTCATTTGATTTTTTCCGCAAGACGATTGTCATATGATCTAAATGTTGCCAAACGGTCACTGCATTGACTGAAGGAAGGCAAGGTCTTAGTTTTGTATTTGCTTTTCTACATTCACAGGCCATAACGAAAATGCTAATGCAAGTTTATCTACCATCTGTTTTACCGTGTCTTTTGTTTACAGTGCAGATCTTCGGTTAAGGGGTATTGCTTTTGTTTGCATTGGTCCTCAAGAAGTTTTATGATTTTTCACAAGCTTTTCTTTCACTGATTATTGGGATATTTGTGCTTTTCTCATGAAACAGCTTTGCTTGGGGAAAAGGACTAGTTTTGCAGACTCCCATTTTCTTGGACACCTACCTTTAATATGAGATACATCATACAGCTCAAAACTTGCAAATTAATTGAAAGTTTGCAGCCATTTATTTTTTGAATCATGGCAAGTTATCTTGCTGCCAAGATCAAAAGTATTTGAAGTCAGTCTGGTTTCCATGGTGTAATTAAAACTAGCAATACACAAAAGTTGGAAACCAGTTCAAAATGAAAACCACAAGTTGAAATAAACACTCAAACAGGAAATGCATTGTATTGTAAACAGAGTTGTAGTCACTAGTCTAGTCAGTGTTGCCAAATGGTTTTGGCAACAACTTTACCTTGGTTGTAATTGATGGTGATATGGAAAATCTGAAATTTCAAAGTTGTGGACCTCCTTAAAATTGTTTAGAAAACAAAAATTAGTTTGGTAACTTTTTACAGGTAATGGAACATTTTGATATTGGGGACAAACTGATTTGTTTCTAGAGGGGCGTTTGATGCAACTTTAATACACATATAAAAGATATTATGATATCACAGTTTTCATCAAGGAAACCTTTCAGCCCTGTGAGATTCAATTTTTTCATTTGGTACTTGAAAAAAAAATCTAATACATGTATTTTGGAAATTTTATTTACCATGATTTAGATGTGCAAACTGAAAATATTGCTCAATATAGAAAAAAATTGACATTAGATTTTCAAGTTAATTCAACTGTTGCAATTAACTCTTCATGCAGTCATGAAAAAAGGAACGATCTCATTATATCAAATCAAGCACTCTTCATAGAGCAAATTCAATATGGAATAACATAGAATAAGGGATGATCTTCATATTTACTTTTGCATAAACAATATTTCCAATGGCTTCACTATGTTTTTATGCTCATGCCTTGTCAATGCTAGATTCATTGTCAAATTAGTAAATTCATTATATTGGCTATGGTAAAGTCTGAATATTCAGTGTTAAAACAGTTGTCCGATTGAGATTATTTGTAGTTAATCTGGAACTGTTCATTTGTTCCTCGACTAAACGATTACAAAAAACCTTAACCCTCCTGATGGTTGTATCGACAAGGTATCTTGGCATTAATAAATTTGACCAGATCTTGATGGACAAGAAATTTGGAAAGAATAAGTCAATTTTACTGTCAACCTTCAATTTTTAACTGTTTAACTTATGAAAATCATATCTAATATTTATTGAACTGTTATTGCATGGACTTTTAAGAGTTGTATAAACAATCTATAATTAGATCCTGTTCAGTTGTACCACACATGGCAGATGACAATGGCCATTGGAATTAAAAAATGGTAGTTCCAAACATATTTTCAAAAATGCATTCATAATTTTAATTTTCATAATTTTTCCAACTTTTGGATGCTTTGCTAAAATAACAAAATTTTAAGTGTGGCACAAAAACTATCCAGAATAAAGGTGAAATTTTATTATGGTAAGGCTTTATGAATCAATTTCTGTCAAAAATATATAAAGGTTCGTATTCATAATTTTTCAAATATTTAATCAATATTGCAAAGTAAAAATTATTTAAAAAGTTAGGTGCATATATTTGGGGCTAACTTTAAATAGCAACATGCTGCAAAATATGAATGCTATAGGAAGATATTCCACAAGTCTGGGAAACATTTAAAATAAGGAGCTTCAAACTTTTGTCAAAATAGAAGGTGCTCAATTTAATATGAAGAAGACCCACTATACAAATTTTATGCATATGTAGAAGACTTTAGTCCCTATCCAATGCCATCTTTGAATGAAAGGGGTGGTTCGTTTTTTTCCCCATGACTACATCCATATTCTCATGTCAGCAATGGCAAATTTAGCTGTAGTTAACTAAATGCTAAATTGAAAAAATGTTTAAAGGGTGCTTATAATTTCCTGTGCATGCTGCAGATTGGCCAGCCCTGCATTAAGTGTTTTGAATTTTAGAAGATGGTAGCTCATTTTTCAATACCATGAAAACTATTTACAGCACATTTCTATAACTCTGAACTCATCTTCAAAGCAACTTAAAATTCATATATATTCTATCAAATAGCAACAATTAGTCAAAATATTGAATAATGTTTACAATGCATAAAATAAATATCAAAACTATGCAAGAGTTTAAAAATAGTTTATTTCTTATATATTCGTTGTTAATATGTTTCTTTACCATTCAATTGCATAGCAGAAAAGGCATGATAACATCATTTACGAGTTAATAGGTGATTGCAATAGTTCCTATCAATGTGTCTAAGTATTAAAATAAAACAAATATATACAATTTATATACTGTCAAACATGAAATTTGTGATTATTGCACTTGCACAAATACATATCAAAAGTAATAACACGAAGGTAAAATTCATAAAAATACATCCACCGTAAAATGTAAGAAGCAGTTGCTGTCATATCAAGCTTACAACAAATGATTCGCAAGGAAAAGCTGCATAAATCATACCATAAATGAAATGAGTATGTTTTTACAAGTCGACTAGATCTACAAAGGATTCCGAACAAGCACATAAATGGATTAATTGCATGCCTGCCAAGCTGCCCTTAATCATCCATAATGACTGGACAGCATATATATAAGTAGTTAAATTCCACTGCTCATTAATCTAGTGAAATAATGAACTTTAAATTCTCTGTACCTTGGGTAGAAAAAAGGGCAATGTGTGTGTCCATTTCTTTAAATTTTTTTAGCGTGCAAATATATTTCCAATGTTATACTTCGTTCATAATGTAGAGGCAGGATGAGATAGACACTCTTCCTATTATAACTTTCAACACATTGAAGTAATTTGAGGTAATTGGTAATTTTTAGTTAACGTCGTACTAGAGCAACACAACGGGCTATTGACGACGGTCCGGGATCAGTCCCTTAAGGGAAAGATCCGAGAACAACACCTCGTAATTTTGAACCACGGTCAGATGACAAAAGTAATTTGAGGACAACTCCTTAATAAAAACTTACTAATTTTTATGCATTTTGCATTAAATTTAATTTTTTTAAATTGGTAATCCAAGACACTAGTAGGGAAATAACTTGTTTGGCAGTACCTACTTTTATCTCTAAAAATGTTTTCAGCAGATATATTGAAAGTTAATGGCTAGCATTGTGTTTTTTCAAAACAATTTTTTATATTTTATAATAAATAAAATATTTGTTTTACACGATGAAATTGTTAATTTTATAGAACTAGTAAATATATAGTGTGGACTGCTGCACTTGAGATGACCAATAGCTACACAAAAATTTGCTCAGGACTTGTTTTATGTATTTAAAATAAAATTTCCATTAAAATATAAACCAAATACATTTCCTACAATCCTTTATCCTATGAATAGTTAATTATGAACTTATCTGGTGCATGAATACCACATCCCAATTATCAATCATTTCGGCAGATAATGATCTGGTGATTTAATAAAGCAGTATATCCTAATAAACTTCATAGGTCAACTATTTTTACAAACATGTTATAAATTGATCCCAGAAGTATGGTTAGAAACAAAGCAAAGCTAAAATAATGAAGTATAACTTATTTAATGGTAACAAGTAATTATGCTTTGGTAAGAATAAATCACACCAATTTCCAAACCCTGTGTTTAAACCATATTGCCTTTTGAATGAGCTGGTTTCATTTTTCCAAACTCTAACCTTTTTAGATTCATAATAGCAGCAATAATGTGGAATACACAAAAATAGCACCTTTGGAAGCGAATAGGTATCGGTCTTCCTTTTTCTTGGCAGTGAATAAGAACTAAAACAAGAATACTAATTTTTACAATTCGAAAACCAAATTTTACAATCCAGTTTTAATGAGTTGTAAAAAAATGGAAACCATACATTCTATAACAGCTGGTAGGTATACATTGGTTTTAAGTTTATTCCACAACCTCTAAATGTAATATTCGGCTAACATAAGACCATATAAAAGTATACATAATAAATAACCAGAGGTTGCACAAGTTACATTTCATTTGAACTAACAAATTATACTTTCAAACTTTTATATGCTGTAATCAATCTAGTTTTCAAGTCCAACCATGTAAAACTTACTTATCCTTTCATCATTTTGATTTTGTTTGGAATGCGTTTTTTAATTACACGAATGTTTTTCAAAACACACTTATATCTTAGCACGCTAAAACATTTCTTAAAAAATACTTGTTTAAAGATAACTTGTCATAAATTAGAATTTTAAAATTTATTTTTACATTTAAACATAAGAAAAGTTATCTCATTTGATTTCACTTAAAAATACTTTTATCTTTGGTGCGAAATTTTACATCAGTAAATTAATAAGTATGACAGCCATACAACAGTTAATATATACATATATTTAAGTTCACTTGGGTATCATTAAAAAAAAAGTTTAAAAGCAAAAACAGTATTCACTTTTTAAAATAAAAAGGACTTTATAGAATGCTTTGCATGTGTTCGCTCTTTAGTTTTGCATTGAACACAACAGCTTTAGAAGCACACAGAATGTAATACTTACAAGCTGCCTAATGTAGTCATGTTTTGTGTATGTTGGATGTGAAATAGAAAAATTATGATATTAATCCCTTTTTCATTGGGTTTCGACATCCGACAATTTCATGGTATTGTAATTACTAGTAGGAGGATCACTTGTTATAGCTTGAAGAGATTCTCTACTCCCATTTTTCTTTGAGAAAAAATCTGACAAATATACAGCCTGTAAAGGAAAGATGGGTAAATAATAAGCATATTTAACAACAAGTATAAATTAAATTTGCATTACGACTAATACTTTAATAAAGCTAGGGTGACCAATTCTCCCTTAACAGAGGTCGATTTTTGGATCTTTCCATTTCCTGGATTTATCTATTTCTCCCATAAATTTAAAGACTAATTGCGAAATTTAAAATTGCTACATTATTGAAAGTTTAGACAGTGGTACTCATTCGAATACAAAAACCTAGAAATTTTAATATACAGATAGCGGAATGTTTGTTCCTGTACCGAAAACAGGAAATCTTAAACTAAGTTGGTTTAATATTTTCAGTGATAAGGAAACAAATTAAGGTGCCAAGCCTTAATAGATCATTGGCTTTGTTTCAAGCACCAAACTCTGGAAGTTCAGTCACTGATGAGTTAAGCATAAACTGATTAGAGAAATCTAGGCAGCTTAGAACTAATCGGGTCAGAGCTAAAAAGAGCAATTAATAACTCAAAGGTGTAAATAGTTTTGAAATTAGAACAAGATCAAAGTTTAGTTCTGCAGCATCAGTGGACATCCAAATTTAAATTCCCAATGTGGCCTGTATATTATATACAATGTAAATTATTTGTTTGTTTAACATATCCATCCATGAACTTTAGTTGAAATGACACAGCACCACTCATATTGAGTAAAATTTGTCGCATTTAAATATCGCTTGAATTCATGTACGAAAATTGGTCACCCTAAACAAAGCTATAGTACATGAAATTTGACATGAATAAAAAAAAGTAATTCATAGCAACATTTTGTACTTTTATTTGAGTTTACAATACTCTGATAGCTTGTCTATCATTTGTTTTATTGACATACTAATGTTGCTTTTGGGAGGTAAAAGAGAAAACAAAATGTGACTAAAAATTTTCTATTGATTCTATATAATATTTTCATGAAAGAAGGGAAATAAAAATAAAGGCTGCCCAAATATTAAAACACTTGTAATTGCATTTTTTGTGAGGGGAAAAAACAGTATTTGTTTTCTCTAGCACTAACTCTAAGAATAGGTTAATTGTTCTAAGTTCAAATTTATTTTGTTATTAAATGTAAACTGTAATTTGACAATAAAGAACTATAAAAAGGGATAGTAAAATCCTCTTGCATAAAATTAGTCTTCAAATAGAGAAAGGAATACTTACTGTAATTACTGAAACAAGAGCACCTTGAAGAAAACCAATTAAAACATCACTCCAATGATGTTTGAAGTCCGATATTCTGGATAAGGCAGTGTACCAAGTCATCATTAAGAGAATAAATTGAATAAATGGTTTGAGAAGCTTATTAACTTTGCACTTCATACAGGCTTGCAAATAGAGCTGCAGAAATAAATAAAAATTTAAATGTTTTAGAAGTCCAAAAATTATGAAATTGAGGCAATAACTGAAAATGTGAATGGATAATTCTTACGAGCAATTTCATTGCAATGGCTCGTTACTGTTTTAAATGCCACAATAACCAAAAAAATGTAACTTCAGCTTGTCACAAGGGTATAAAGGAATTCAAATTGTATTTAAGAATCACTAATTCAGCTTTTTCAAATCCTATCTACCCCCCTCCCCCCAAAAAATGCAGTCGATATGTCACAAATACCATATTCAAGGAGCTAATGGTATTCTGCTCATAAAGAAAATTTGAAAATGTTTAGATACGAAATTGTTAACACACACATCAATGCAGACTTAAGTGTCATGACAGGCAGAAAGTAAAACCAGAACCAGGGCTGTAGTGGAGGGTATACGGCGGTATATCCTCTGGTTTATCCAGCAAATTTTGTATACCCTCTGCTTTTTATTAAAAACTATGAACACCGCTTTGTTTTTCCTAGTAAACATCACGTGAAACGCAGATAGCTGTAGAAGCAAAAGAAAAGTTTGTATTTCAAGATATCACCTTGGTACATAATTTCAAAATCGTACCTATTAATCAAAAGCAATTCAGTCAAAGTATTGTCGATAGAATGAAATTCAGACTTTGTTCTGATGTTAATGAAGAAAATTGTAAACTTTTGAAGGATATATCCATGCTTGATCCAGAAAATATAAATACAGGGTATATTCGCCATGTAGAAAAGGAGGTAAAAATGATCTGTTGACGTTTTGGTATAGATGAAATGTGCACTATTCAGGGTTTGAGGGACCAATGAAAACGCCCATTGTTCCAGAAAAATGAAATCCTCTTTTAAGAACAATTGAAATATTACCACGTTTCACGCCCATTTGCGAGCTCGGGTTTAGTTTAATGAATACCTACCTGGTCCTTAGAAAGGATTTCCTATATATATATATATATATACATACATGTATGTGTGTGTGTGTACATGTCCCCCCCCCTTCTGTGGAAAGTGTAAGTAGTAAGTACATGTTTCGCCTCCCCATGGAAAAAATTCTGCTGGTACCAGAGTGTACCATCAGAGGGTATTATACCATGGGGCCCCTGCCTATACTAGTGCAGGGGCCCCCATGGTATACCCTCTGATTTATTTACGACTACAGCACTGACCAGAACATTTTGCAATTACAGGTTGTATGCTTTGCATATGTCACCATTTTGACTTATGAATTCAGTTGACACTAATTCCTTGTTATTTCACACGAATCTCGTACTAATATATTTTTAAACTAATAATCCAACTAAAAACAGCAAACTCACTTTGAAAATGCATGTTTTGTAGAACTTCTTAATGTACTGTTATAAATTCTTGCAAATTAAATCAGACAAAACTCAGAAAATGTATCATGAGTCCTCTATTACATTTGATCAAAAAGTACCCACCTTGTTTTCGGGTGTAAACTAGCTGCATCCCAGATACAGTACATGTCCCTGTGTGAACTGGGTCTTGGCCGGTTTGTTGTTTGATCGCGATCACAAAAAAAATCTTAATACAACACATTTTTCAACGTGCTTTGAACAATATCAGAACAGGAGTGACTTGACTCCCTCAGACACTGCTGAGTGGAGATATACTTGACAATGACTGCAGAGAAATTAAAATTATCATTTATTCGATTGCAGCAGTGTATTCATCCGATAATCTTGACTACAAAGGAACTGTACTGCTGTTGAAAAATGGCAATATGCTCACTGAATAATTTACATGTTTCTATGATTCTATCAGCAGTCTGACAAAAAACAAGCTATAAAGTCAGACACCATAATTTTCCCCCTCGTTTGCTAACCATTTGCTTGTGTGAATATTACTGGAATTCTAGATAACAGAGAACAAAATATGTAATGCAATGAGCTTGGCTGCTTGCATTTAGTAAGTCTCAAGAATTGTAGGTAACTTGTATGAAATAAATATGAATAAATTCGAAACCTTGACACTTGGATGTATTTGTTCCCTGTGTTTGGCCTGCTCACACTTCAGTGCTTTTAGAAAACTTCCTTTGAAATGGAAACATTTTGTGCCCCTGGTTACTGATACTGATGTGTCTGTATTTGGACAGCATCTTCCTTGTTGTCAAGGAAGACAGAAACCAGGGTGTCAAGATTTAAATCAAATGATTTTTTTTTAAATCACTGATTAAAATCACAATTAATTTTACATTTTTATAACTAAGTAAATGCACCATAGAAAAATCACAGAAGTGGTCAAATGCTTTAATTTTTTTGCACTCATGGTGATTTCAGCACTAATGTCAGAGGGAACTGGGTCAATTACTGCATATTATAAAAGATTGCAACAGCCAGTTGTAACTTATTAGAATATACTATATACTGGAAACAGTAATGACATATATCTAAACACACATGACATATATCTAAATGCCAGGAAGAGTAATGTATAAACATTCCTGATTAACAGCACTCATAACATAACCACTTAAAGGAAGTATGCAACAGTTTGATTCAAAATTATAAATAAAGGGGTGACTGATTTTAATAGCTAAAATAAAACACAAGTGGGAAGTAAAGTTTTTGAGGCATTTGATAGTTAGCTCAGGGGTTCCCAAAGTGTGTGCTGCAGCACCTTGGGGTGCCACATGCAGAGTTGAGGGGTGCTGCAAAGCGCCCGTAACCTCCAATCTAAGCTATTTCTAAGCAACAGAAAAAAGGGTTAAGGTCACTCATCAAAAATCGGCTCACTCCCCAACCAAGAGAATGATGAAGGTAATTTTATTTGTTTTATTTTTATTTTCACCCAATCTATGTTTTCTTATTAAGTAAAATTAAAGCATTTGTGTGCGAATTTAAATACTAGTTGCATTAATTATGTTTATGTTCTTACTTCTCTAATTTCTTTTTCAAAGTGGTGCAAATATGAAATATATATATATATGTAATAAGATAGGTAAATATTACATGACGGCGGTGACACTACCACAGATAAATATTACATGACGACGAGGGTGCCGTGAGAAAATTATAATTCTCTTAAGGGTGCCACCACTTGCATAAGTTTGGGAACCCCTGTGTTAGCTTATTAATTATGTTTATGTTCTTACTTCTCTAATTTCTTTTTCAAAGTGGTGCAAATATGAAATATATATATATGTAATAAGATAGGTAAATATTACATGACGGCGGTGACACTACCACAGATAAATATTACATGACGACGAGGGTGCCGTGAGAAAATTATAATTCTCTTAAGGGTGCCACCACTTGCATAAGTTTGGGAACCCCTGTGTTAGCTTATTCTTGTGGTGTGCAATAGAGATTAAAGAGTAGAAATATACATTTTCACACACAGCCATTAAAATGTCAGCAGGAAAAAGAAAGATCCAATATGAATTAAAACTAAGCGAAAATCCATTTATTATTGCTGCTCGGCAGTTTTATTATCATAATTTACTATAGTCTGATTATTTCTGTCCTCTATTCTACTTCTCAGACTATAGTTTAGGTCTGTCACTTACACTTACTGATAAATTTGTTAACATGATGGTGCAATTTTCTCAAGAAAAACTATGTGGGATGTCAACTTGCGTTTTAAAGTTAAACAAATGTTAAGTAAATATGTCATATCACAAACTCAATAACAAATTTATATATAATTATTATAAAAACAGTGTATAGCCCCTCCCCCCTGCAGAAATTTAAATAAAAAAATCTGATTTAAATCAAAATAAGCCAATTTAAATTTTAAAAAAATCCGATGAATTGATTTCTTTAAAATAAATCATGATTTTTTTTACACCCTGACAGAAACAGTCTTAAGGATGTCCATATATTTAAAATTGGGTTCAAAACAAATTATGCAGACAGTGGCCTTCAAGAACCAGATCTTCAAAGCGGCTGTGGCTGCTACTAAACGAGGGACGGATCCTGATTGCCTCGTCAAACATCTTGGAATTTGGAACAGTTGTACAAATCCCCTCTTCCTCAGCAATGAATGGATGAACCTCCTTGCATGTTCGACCTTGCCTAGAAGAACTCCTTACCCTCGTTACTTGAAGGCCAAATAACTTTAGCCCTCATCGTTTTTAAATTGCTTTTGCCAATACAATTTTATCCTGATGGTTTAACTTGTTTAGTACTATGGTCAGCATTTCTATTATGTATCGAGGCTAAGAATGTTTGTCTTTCTGTATGATTGAGAGATGTAGATTCAGAGAAATGTCATAGCTATATAAATGTGGGCAAATTAGTGATCTATGATAATTAGTTATTACTGAACCCTTTTTATGAATGCGGTAAACAGTAATTACAAATGCGATTTGTAAGAAACATTATATGTGAGAAAATAATTTTAGAAAAGAACAGTTTTAGCAACCCATTTTGAAAAACTAATATGGCATGCCTCATAACTAATATTATCAAAATAAGAGCTACATACCACTGTAAAAACCATTGTGTAGGCTGAGAAAGAGGAATGTCCAGAGGGAAAAGAAAGTCTGAAAGATAAATTTTCTTTATGAATAATGAAATTATAAATGAATAAAAGTATTTGTTTATTTAGTAGTAGTCAAGAAAATAGAAACGAGAAAAGTATATGGAAAATAGATCATAAAAGGCATACACATATATTTCACTAAATTTTACATTATTTGAGAACAATTCAACACCTAAAAACTGTTATAAATTCTTGAATTTGTGAAAAATATGATGCAAGCAAAATAAAGAATAATGTCTGGTAACATTAAATACATGATCATAGCTTTATCTAACACTAGACTCTGCATGGCGTTGCCAGTGAGTTCCTTTTGTGGGTTCACATGTGACCACTGCTCGCAACTCCCGTTGATTGCTACGAATTCCCATTTGGTTTGCGATCATAGCCTATTGGATAACAGCCATCACAGCGTTGCTTGTGGTGTTTGTTTGCTTCGCAAACCAAATGGAAATTCATAGCCTATTGCAGGGCTCGAAATACCTGGGTGCACAGGTGCACATGAAAATATAATTGTGCACCTAATTTTTTCCCACTAGGTGCACCTTGTGCACCTAATTTAAAAACTTAGGTGCACGAGGTGCACCTGTATTAAAAAATCTATTTCGAGGCCTGGCCTATTGGAATGAATTCGATGCAAATTCCAATTTGGTTTGCAAAGCAAACCAAATTATGAATATTATGAACTATGGTTTGCTTCACAAACCAATACCATGGGCAATGCCGTAATGGCCTCGTTATTGCCAAATTCGAATTACAAAGAGATTCAATCAGCGTGACGTCATGATCTCTTGCGAAAATATAAATAGTTAATGGAAAAATTATTTATTAAAAGAAAATCAAATGTAAGTTATCTATATAGTGTAAAATTTCCAGGAGACTTCAAATCCGTTGAAATTTTCAATCTATCTTCAACGATCTTGAGTTTACAAAAAATAACTAAACAATGCCAGTCAAAATGTTCGCTGTGGAATCGTTTGAGTGGAGACTATGCATTCCCATTTAATTGCGAAGAGACGGAAGGTGAAAATTGCAAAATTCTGTCCTTTCTTCAATTACCGGAACAAAACGGAGATATAAGGGTGAAAAAAATAAATTCCTTTAAAAATGTTCTAGATTGAATTTAAAAATTCGGGTGCGATAGAAAAATTGCAAAAAATTCGGACACAACTTCATTTTATAACACAAGATATTATGGAATGAAACAATTTGTTATGCATAGAAAATAGAAAACTAGCTTGGTAAATCTAATACAGTAAAAACATTCTTCCAGGGTAAATGAGGACGAACTATACTATCGGTATTAAAGATTACCATTTTATTATATGCTAACTTTCAAAAACAAACTGATATTTCCAGTGCATTTGAAAATGCTTTCTCAAAAGTTTATTCACATGAATTCTGTTTAGAATAATAGCAAAAGTAAAAGTGTGACCATACAAATTTTTACACAAGAATTGAACGCAATTTGAAATTAATAGAGGATAAGTATAGATTAAGAAAACAGTACAGTACAAAGTCACAAATCTGGATGTCCGAAATCTGGAATTGTCCAAAATCTGGACGTTAAGCTAACTAGCGCACAATACACACCATGGTCAAACATGATTATTAATTTAAAACAATTAAGCAAAGTAACACTCACCTCGCTTCTCGAATTACATTCTTATCAGGTCCTAAGCACTGAGCAAAATCGACATACAAATGCATGTCAGTTGCTAAAGAACAATTAAAACTAGGCTGACAAACAGATAAGAAATGAGGCCGCAATCTCCCAATACTGTATTTTGCAATATCAGTTGTAAGCTGGGACATGCAAGCCCCGAACAAGAACACACCACTTCTCTTATAGATGCTCCATACTACGTGAGGAATTGGACGTCCCAGAAGCTCATAGACCTGCCCCCTGTCTTCGCGTTTTGACCTTGCTTCATTCGCGAACTCATTCAATGTTATCTGGAAAAAAAATATGTCATGACAATTTTCGAAGTACAATTTTTGAAAAATTGTGATATGGTAAAAATACATAGTTAAAAGTAGAGGATACCCATTTTGTGTGTTTAATATTAGAGAATATAACAGCCATATTAGACTCTGCCATAACTAGAAACTAAAATGAAATTTATTCTTCTGGAGTGACTGCTCTTAATGCAGTAGGAAAAACTGTTGTGCTCAACCGGACACACTAAATTGATATAGGCATTTTCAAAGCCCAAATATGACATCTAACACATGACGGAACACACTTTAAGAGTTTTCTAATTAATCACAACAATTAGAAATAATGAACTTTAAAATTAATGAATAAAAAGCACACAAAAAAAAGAGTTGAAAAGACAATGAGAAATGATAGAGTGGCATACAATAACTGTTTTGGAAGTTATTTGCAGTTATTTAAAATGTAGAAATCATAAGTCTAACCTCACTAAAACGAACTCACTTAATAGAAATTAGAGAAAATGTAAACTAAATTCCAATACCCGTCCAAATGTGTATTTAAATAATGTTAACACATTTGTTTCGGTAGAATTCAAATAACATTTATATCTGGATAAGATGAGCAAATTTCTTAAACTCAAGAGGAAACTGATTCTTTTCAATCGCATACAACACTCTTCAAAAGGCTTTCTTCACCCTATGAATTCATTCCTATTTTTTCTATTGTTCAGTTTGGAGCAGGGTGTCAAGATTTAAATCAATAATTAAAATAATGATTTTAATCAAATTATTATTTTTTAAATCATTAATTTAAATCAGAACCAATCTTACATTTTTATAACTAAATAAATACACCCTAGGAAAATCACAGAACTCATCAAATGCTTTAACCCTCTGCATACGAAAGCGCCCGAGAATCTGTTTCCTTTCGTTACGGGGGACAGGGAAAAAGAATGTTGTCGGATTCCCAACAAGACGTCAGGATCCATTAAGCGCTTCTTTCCCCTTCTTCTCCAGGCCTTCAAAGAAGAGGGCGTGTTTTGCGGTCACTGTTGATCACATCTAGCTGCGGGATACCGATACTGCTTTCTCAATGGTGTCAATTTTTAGACTAGTCATTCAAATTGCAAATGGAAGATAGGGTTTTTTAGTTTTAAAACGAACGATAAACGTCGACATGTCTATATATACACAATCTATTACATAATTCAAATTTTATTAACTACTTCGGCTATAAATTTTAAATACTTATTCTAAAAGCAGGTGATTTTGATAATTTGTTTTTAATATTCCTTTGATTATCCATATTTCCTTTGATTTATATAATAATGTTTTTTTTTTTGTAATTTTATGGGTTAATTTCTGCGATTTTTTAGGTTTTTTTCAAAACAGCTTTTGCAAAAGCATTTCTGACATATTTCGCACTCCCATGTGCTCTCTACAAATCTGTTAGAAAACGGTTTTATTTCGTTCGGCCAGGACGGATTTAAGGTGCACCAGCCGCCTCTACACCATACGCTTACAAACATCTGTGTCCGTACCCGGATTCGAACCAGGAACCTTCCGATCTAACACTCATAACAAGAACGATTCCAAAATATCTCCATAGTTCATCAATCCTTTTGATATCTTGCCAATGTTTATCCTCTAATTCTCTTTTCTTTGCACAGAGAATTGCATATTTATTCGAGTTTACTTGAATAACTTCAATCATCCGAGTAATTCATCCGAAATTAACAATTTGAAAAATTCCAATGCGGTTGAGCCTGTTAGCAAATTATGCACAGATACTGTGTGATGCACAAATTTTGTTTCCTGTATGCATTCACTCTGAACGTCATTTGATCAGTGAACATTAAAATTAAGCGTCGACTCATCAAGGCCTTCATCAAAATTCATTTTAAATTCCCCCTTATCTTCTTGACATAAACTGCTATCTAAAACACAGTTTACTTTCTTAGTACTTTTAGAGAATCATCATCATCCGATTAAAAAAAATATGATTTGTGAGTATCTTGAAACAAAATTGCTTTAATTTCCACTCGGTTCAGCGATTTGGTTTTGCGTGACATAATAATCACGAATCAAATCCGTATTTATTTCAAGCCTATAAAGCAAATAGATTTAAGGCTAATAATATCTGCCGAAATAGGAAGAGTCTTGAAAAAGACTTTTTTACAGAATTACAAAGAACAGAATTACAAAGCACAACCTCGAAGCAGGGAGTGAAGGTAAAGTACACGTGAGAAAATAATTCAAGAACACAATGGCACATACAACGGCGCACATAACATTCCCAAGTGAGCCCGTATGAACTGGTTCTGTGTCACAGAATACCGTGTTTCGGAAAGATAAAGGACAACTTCTTGAGTAGTTTTTGACCCCCTACGGTGCATACAAAGGAGATGGTCAAGTAGAGTGACAAGGTGATACGCCTCCTAGGGGAAAGCACTAATCTCGGGCACTCTCCGTATTCTGCTTGTCCGGGCGCCTCTCGTAACGAAAGGTTGAATTGATATTTCGAGGCTTCATATGCAGAGGGTTAAACTTTCTGCACTCATTGTAATTTCAGCACTAATGGCTACACCCAGTACTGATCAGCTTTTGAAAAAATGTTTGGCACTGGACACTTGTAAATGATCTGAGATGTCAATAGACTAAGTAATCTGTTGAGTGTAGAGTCAGGGATTTTACCAAACAGTAAGTAAAGTAAAAAAGAAGCTGCCATCTATTTGAAAGTTTCGACAATGTTCATGCATAATTTTATAATATGTTACAAACAATAAAGCATTCATTCAAGTGTGGGAAGCATGGGAAAATATTGTACATTAATGTTATACTTAAAAAAGTCTTCAGCTTCCATGATTCCACTAGCAGGCCTAAACAACTTGTCACCCCTTTAATTGACTGTGGCTCATGCTGAGCTAGTGATTTTTTAATTGTGATATAAATACAAATGACACAATTAATGTGATTAACAATTTATTAAATAAAAATACAACTGAGCTTTCTATTTGAAAGGATGAAAGTTTAAACAATATGAACATCTTTCATTTTGCAAAGTGCACCCTGAAACAGTCACCCTTTAAGAGTAGTGACCAATACCAAATGTATACCTAACCAGACTATAATTTAGGTCTGTCCCACTTACTGATCAATTTGTTACCATGATGTAGTTTATTCAAGAAAAACTATGTAGGATGTCAACTTGTGTTTTAAAGTTAAACAAATGTTTTACCTTTTGCTTTTATTTTGAAAATTAATTTTTTTAAATGTATTATGTAACAAACTAGGATTTTTAGTAAAATAAATATTGATTTACCATGTCACAAATTCTGATTGTTTACTTAAAATAAATATTAGTTTACAAGTCATGTCAAAAACTAAATTTTTTATTAACAAATTGATATATAATTAAAAAAAAAAAAAAACAGTGTATAGGGCTTACAAAAATTTAAATTAAAAAAAAATCCAATAACTTGATTTTTTTTAAATCAGGATTTTTTTTACACTTTGGTTTGGAGGAGATTGTAAATGACTCATCTTCCTGCTTTTGCAGGCTGTAATGGTTGGTTGGGTGTTCAGTTTATGGCACAAGGGCCATATTGGACCATGCTGCACAAGACATGCAATATCAAGTAATAGACACAATGGAAGTTTTACTGACAGAGAAGAGAAATACACCCAGGGAGGTATACAACTGACAGGAATTGAACATATGTCACCTACAACTCAAAGGTTGCTAGGGTAGTAGGTGTACCCTCTGAGTCATGATGGCCCCAGCAGGCTGTAATGAATGACGCCCATCAGTTAAAAAGACTGTTGACATAAATTCTACTTTGGCAAATTTCAATAGCAGCAACTGTACAGGAGTACCAAAGTGACTGTATAGAAATCCTCTTATTAGACAGACAGTAAACACCCTTACTGTGCAAAAGAATACCATTTCTTTGTCATTTGGATTTCTAGCTCTTAACAAGTTGTAGCATTTTCTTCTTCTGGTTTGAAATTTACTCTTGTAATTTCAAAACACGAGAGAGTACAATGCATAATAGACTGTTTTGATAAAGAAATTCCATTTGAAAGTAATCTATTGAAACACTGAGAATCATTACATCTTAAAATTTAATTTATATTTTTCTTTAAATTGTAGATAATGTTGGAATTTCAAAGCTTTCAACGACACCTGACTTATTTTTTAATCCATCATACACTTCATTTAACATCTCTTGTTTTGCTCCAATGTTCAAGATTTTTTCCCATTTTTAGACATTGCAAGAGTAAGTTTCAAACCAGTAGCAGAAAATGCTACAACAAGAGATGGTATTTGAACAATGAGTGTTTACAGTCTGTCACAAAAGGGCTCATGCACAGTCACTATGACACTCTCATATTCCATTCATTCCCCAAACTGAACAATTGAAAGAATGAGAATGAATTCATGGAATGAAGAAAACATGCTGAAGAGGATGATTGAAAATAATCCATTTGCCTTCACGTATCAAAAAATTGTTGTTTACCATATTAAACATAAAACTTACCATAGCAAACAAAAAACTTTTTACTCCCTACCGACCCTAATATTTTTGCTCATGTTTCAGGAGACTTTTTTTTGGCCTTAGTGTGACCCGAATTCTCTTAAAGAATGAGTAGATTTTAAAGGTAACTGTTGTATTATCAGTAATTTGTATTGAGTTCGTCTTAATAGGGTTTGACAGTACATAAGTGGAAATCCAAAGAGTTCCAGCAGATGGTGCAATGAGCCACTGATAATTCAAAACTTCTGATGTATATATATAGGCCAGAGATATTTTTTCAACGAAATGACATACAGGATAAATATAAAACAATGTGGAAATTTTTTTGTAGAAATTTGTAATTTAGGAAAAGAGAATAAAAACAAGAGTATTTTAAATGAAATAAGTTTCAATGATTCTTCCCTAAATTTCTAAGAGCATGCTTCGTACTATTTCAGTAAACAAGAGTTTTATAATTTTTCTTACCACTATGATAGGAAGAAAAACCCCTACAACATACAGCACATTACTGTGGATAGTTGATGGCATGAATGGGTATCTTATACTATCATCATCACAAAAGAATCCTCTTACAAAAGGTTTCCCATGAAGATGAAATATTAAGATGGGAATTCCAACTAGAAAAAAAATATATATATAAACAGCCAAATTTTGTTCAGAAAATTCAATAAATTAGACTATAACAGTATATAAATTAACAGACAGAAATATACTAATTTTCATACTCTACTACAGCATTTCTAAACTAGGGTTTTGCAGAACCCAGGGTTTATAAGAGGTTCAATTAAGAGCTCTGTGTGTGGGGAGGGGGAACAGGAATTGTAAATCATAAAAAAACTTCATATTACAAGCTAAATTACTCTATATCTGGGAGAGGATAACACATTTAGATCAGACCTCTTTTACTACACAGGTAGTGTAGTAAATTGCTAAGTAATTTTAATCCCCAACCCTGCACATTATGTGAAGAGCCATATTACCAGACCTATCTATTTAAATGCTATGCTGGAATCAACACTAAAACAATTGGAGAAGCTATGAGTATGTAAGCATCCGCTTTTATATTAATGGTAGTCAATAATCAAAATGGCTTTTGATACTCAACTTTTTTAGTGACTAGTATCAAATTGAACTTGACTTGATTTCAGATACTAACATAATCATCAATTACACACATGAATTAACCAAAAAGAATATATTCATGAATCATCTTTTGCATTCTTATACTTATAATAAACAAAGAATAAGGTACCATAACTATAATTTGAGAATTAACTTCACTACATTTCTTGTATTGATGTAACTTTTATTTCAGTGTTAATTAAATTTGAACTTTGCAGGTTTTTCATGTGATGCATTTATAACTTTTTTATGTACTATGTCAAACATGCATAGTATCTGAAGAGTTCTAAAAATTTTTTGAATTTTGTAATCCATACATAAAATTGGAAAATACTGCACTATTATTTTAAATTTCAAAATTTCAGAACATGTAAAGAGGGAAATAAATAAATTTAAACATGTAATATTTCAGGGCTGGAAATTAGGAGCAGAAAGTTATGAAGTAATGGGACCTACACATTTCTTCTCAGTTACTGACACTTTTTTGAATGAAAAGTAAACAGTTGATAATTTGTTGGAATTTGCAACAAAATACAGAAAAGTTGGCATGATAAATGTCAAATGATGCTAAAAACACGATCATCAAGCTAAATTTATAACTGCAAAATATTTCAAATGAACAAGTTTGAAAATTGCAGATAGTTAAGAATACTTCAAGAATATTTCTAACTTTTTAATCAATATTAATGCTTCATTTCTTTTGCAAAGGGCAATAAAAATAGTATTTAACCTTTGAGAAGGTATGGTTGAAATGTGACACAAGTTTATGAGATGTAACCCAGTGAGAAAGCAGCTGCTTTCTATCTCAGTAAAACAAACAATTCTCTGAAAATTTAAATAGAAACAAAATGTATTCACTGCACATTAAGATTTATTTTTATATACTTTAATTAAGTTATCCTCTATTTATTAAAATTTTAGATTTAAGAATGGTGAAACTTATGACCTATTTGAAAAAAAGCAAAGGAAAATTTTGTTTGAGTGTAGAACAACTTACAAATCAGGACGTTGAAAAAGATTATTTTGACAAAAGAAATTATAAAAATTTATGAGAATAGGCAGAGTATAGCTGTCAGATTGGTGCTAAACTAAAAAACTAGCCTTATGGCATAAAGCTATTTTTTCAACTGTGCAAATATCTCCTGAAATTAGGTGTATGGATGTTTCTTCAATCGTGTCCAACAACACAAGTGATTATCAAACAATTCATGTTTAAATGCATTAACAGAGTTCCCACTTTTAAACAGAAGAAAAAGCATGTTTGGTTAAGATCTTTTCACAGGCTGTTTTCAATTTTCTATTAAGCTATATTTTACACAGATTGCAATTGATTAACTTGTGAGTTCACAAGTGAAGAAGCTTTCGCAAGTGTTAGTTTCGCATCTCACCGATCATTTTAAATAACCCCTTTTTAGCTAACCAAAATTACCATAACCTAGACATTTAATGACACCTAATCTTGGACAACAATCATTGATCTCGTTTTTTGAATGTAAGTGAAATGAAAAATGCAGCTCTTGCAAAAAACTAAGGTTTTTAGTTTTTAATTTAAGGTCTTACACAAACTTAGATTTTTCAAGGGCCATTAAAAACTAAGATGACAAATTAGGTCTCTAAGGCCAATGGGAATCTGTATGAAAGTATCTAACAGATAATGGAAAGACACTGAAGGATTATAAGATAAGAACGGTTAGACTCATTCAGTCCACGAAAGAAGACAACGTTTCTAAACATACACTGGTCAACATTATGTTCTTCAGAATCATATATCAATCAAAAAATGCCCCTCAAAATTTCAAAAAAACAAACTATGAACTTTTTAAATTACAACAGAATTGAAATAACTGTTAGCACACAATTCACAGCATGCATTTAAAAAAAAAAGAAAACCGAAAAAGTAAAACCGACAAGAAATTACAAGCACCTGATAATTAAGCAAGCAGTTTAAAATCCTGAAAGCAGTTTGATAAGAGTTTGACAGTCACTAAAACCAAGCATTTAGTTTCAAGAAAAACAAAGGCTTGAAAGATAAAAAATGTATCTTACATATTTGAAACATTTGTGTTTCGGCAATTTAAATCGTGTTATCTTACCTACGAGCAAAAGAGCGATGTCAAGAACGATCTTGACGACAACTTTTTTGTCTTGCGGCATTAAAATACTGTGAGTTGCAGAAGGCACAAATTCTTCACAGCAAAATTCACGCTCAGGTGTGGCGAAATTTTTTTAAAAGATTGTAGGTGGTGCGTGCGAGCGCATTTGACACAGTTTCGATTACACTTCACAATGTTTACATTGTGGGACAGTATCCTGTAAAGAACAAGAAATCAAAATGCAAACTACCAATACACGCATGCGCTTTCTGTGTTAACGGGAACAAAACAGTATCACAGCTATTTGCTCTGTGGCACTTCGATAACTCAGTATTTTCAACCAATCATGGGCTTGAAACCTTAACAAAACCTTGAATCCTGCAGCAAAAGGCGGAGAGAACGTGTACATACATCACAAAAGAAAAAAAAAACATCCACTCGTCAATGAGCAACGGATATGTCCAATTATGAACAGATAGTAGAACTGTCCCTGATCGAAAGTGTCTGTAATTGAAATCACTGTCTTTAAAAGGCTTCTAATGGCAACACCGCAAAAATTGTAACAACATCAGGTTTTGGTTTTCGTTCCACGAAATCCAAATGAATCTAATTAATTAGTTTTTAACACTGAAAGAGCATCAACAAATTCGAAAATTTTTGTGTATTCTGAATCAACATTGACAGTAAAAAAATACGTTCCGTGACGCGTGTTGCGGAAATACTCCCAGTTCTGACTTACGCCCGAAACCAAGCTTTTATGTGGGTTTCTCCTTTTTCTGATTCATTGCTTCAAAAGAGGAGGCGTAAAGAAAGGGAATAGAAATGTTTTTGAAGTTCAGCTTTTAGCTGTTTTATGACAGGCGCCTCAGTGTACAGCGTAAGTGTCCGACAAGTTGACTCTGATTGGCTGGTATGATCATGTGACCTCTGAGACGTAAATGTGTTTCATTTGGCTATTTATCTACGTTTTGGCGCACATCGCTTTGACTGATAGGAACGGTTTTCGAAAGGTTTTAACATTTTGCTTTATTTTTGCTGTGGAGAGCGGTAGTTTTTCATACCGCAAAAAAAAACCATACTTAATATGGCATTTATTTATGCATATTTAAAATAGTAATTCTGGTATGGTAACCCAATTTTAGTGCCTGAATTTCTATTATGGTAATAAAAAAATGTGTTTTTCAACACCAAGTCCCATCTTTCCTGGTTTTTACCTAGAACAATGGTATCAATTATGTATTTCAAGTGAAAACTACTTTATTAGTCATAATTTAAAACATAAATAAAGGAATAATTTTTCTGCTTTCTTCTTTTCCCATGGCTATGGGTGGGTAGAGGTGGGAGCCGAAAATTGTATCCTTTTATTATATAAGTTAATAATTAGATAAGTTAGTGTTTTATGTATGCTTTTTGTTACATCAGAATGGTCCTAAGCCAGGGGTGGATACGACACCATCATCCTAAAGCAAAGGGGACGGCAGAGGGGAGGAAAAATATCAGCTGGTAGTGAGTTCAGGAGTGGTTCTTAGATTATTTATATAAAATCAACGGAAGCTTGGAAAAATATAAAAAGGGTATTAAAAATTAGGAAAAGTAATTTAGACTCAAAAAGAATTAAATTGGAATTAAAAAAAAATAATTTGGAGGATCTAAAAATGTTTTCTGCCAGCTGGATTCGAACTCATAAAGTCATCCTCCGCTGCCGACGCCAATCTAAAGGTAGGTGACTTTAGCCATTAGGTCATCGTTGCTTCAAGGATTGTAGCTCTTTAAAAGTATAAGTACCCTTAGTATAAGTTGGCGAGAAATGCTACTAACAACAACCATACAACATATATATGAGGAGCCAATCAGAGTCAACTTGTCGGACACTTACGCTGTACGCTGAGGCGCTAGTGTTTTATGACATGAGAGAAATTTTCAAAATCACAAAAGAAATCGAGTTAGAAGTCAACCCCATTTCACTATAAAATAATTTATAACTTAAATAAAACAGCGATGTTTTCACCGGAAAAAAAAAATACTATCTCTATAAAAGAGTGAGGGTCCGATACAATAGAATTTTGCTGTGAGTTGTGTGTGGGGTTTAACTAGAAAATAATAATTTATATATAAGACGTGACTCTAAACACCCAAAAAAGTATTATCTTGTATGAATTTACTTTTTTTCAGAATAGAATTGTTTTAACAATGCACAATAATTTTTTTAATAATACGTAGGTAAGCATAAAATTTAACGCTGCAGTGGAGCAGTACAACGGGATATTGGCTACAGTCTGGGATCAAACAAGGGAAAGATCCGAGGATATCACGTAATTTTGAACCACGGCCAGATGACGAGGTCAACACCTGAGCTGGCATCCCACTCTCAAAATCTCCACACTATGCCAACTTGAGGACACGACATATTTAGCGTGCACCAACCACCACGAATGCGACAGTCTTTGATTGAATTAAGTTTTCGAACTCGTAACCGGTCTATTATCTGCTACTCTTCCAACCGGGTTACCCCATAGACTTGTAATGTAAGTAGATTGAGCATCGCTGCTGAGAAAACTTCAAAAAGCGTTCACGACATGTTGTTCAGTAGTCACGTGACTGCTACGCAAAAATTGGGCTTGGCTTAATTTGGCCTTTTATCACCTCTCTTGGCGATATCTTATAAAAAGTTAGCGATTCGATGTGCATAATACTGAGTATTTCTGGAATTTGAGTTACATTTTAACATTGTTGATCAATGCAAATGAATGGTTACTTTTTCACTTCTGAATATTTTTTGAATTCCTATTACTTTTTAATAATTTTAGTTATTTGAGCAATTATAATTAACTGAAGTTCTCATTGAAATTAAGGTTAATCAGTACGCTGAGGTATAAAAAAAACAACCAATCTATAGATTAATTCCATATTTTATATATTGTTCTTCAACTGTATTAGAAGTGGAGAAATCTCAGATTTAATTTCAGAAAATAATTCAAATTAAAAAAAAATTAATGATGTTAGCATGCGTTGGGATGAATTGAAAAATGAATGCCCATGTTTGGAAATGATTGCATCAATTAATGTGCATAATATTGAATATGCATAATACTGAATGCTTCTTGAATTTTAGTTACATTTTAACATTGTTGGGCAATGCAAAATAATATTTGCTATTACACAACTAAATATATTTTGAATTCTTACTACTTTTTAATGTTTTTAGTTTTTTAAGCTATTATGTCTTTAACTGAAGTTCTCATTGAAATTAAGGTTAACCAGTACGCTGAGGTAAAACAAAAATCTAGTCTATAGATTAATTCCATATTTCATATATAGTTCTTCAACTATATTAGGAGTGGAGAAATCTCAGATTTAATTTCAGAAAATAATTCAAATTAAAAATTTTTTTAATGATGTCAGCATGCGTTTGGATGAATTGAAAAATGAATGCCTATGTTTGGAAATGATTGCATCAATTAATGTTCATAATATTGAATATGCATAATACTGAATGCTTCTTGAATTTTAGTTACATTTTAACATTGTTGGACAATGCAAAAGAATATTTACTATTACACAACTAAATATATTTTGAATTCGTACTACTTTTTAATGTTTTTAGTTTTTTGAGCTATTATGTCTTTAACTGAAGTTCTCATTGGGATTAAGGTTAACCAGCACATATACAAACCAAACAGTACGCTTAAGATAAATAAATTGTAGTCAATAGATTGCTCTCAGATCCGGAGTTGATTAAAATTTGGTTTTAGATAGTTGTTCTAAACCTGACATTCTTCAATTAATTCAATATTTTATATATATTTCTTCAAAAACTGTATTAGGTGTGAAGAAATTATCTCAACAATTTAATTTCAGAAAATAATTTCACCTTTTTTTATTTTTGTAATGTGAGGTTAGCATATTTGGAATTGATTGTATGCCGTCCAGTTTACCATAAAAAGCTTTCATTTATATTATGGATTCTTAATTGTATATGGTTTCATAAACGCAAAATTGTTTAAGGACAGCTACGTACAAAATATTATTAACAGGAAAAGCTACATACACAGTCCAGTCACATTAATGTGACCACCACCTACTTTCGACGTCAACGTGAAATAACCAATCAAAAAAGGCTGGTCGCAGTGCATTGCAGTGGAGAGTATATAAAGGATGTCCTAGGGCATCGGAAAGCATTTCAATTGTTGGCGTTATGTAGAAACGTAGCGATTTATCCGACGTCCAAAAGGGCATGATTATTGGCTTTCGGGCCAAGGGTGGAAGCATTTTGGAAACGGCTAATTTTGCGAACTGTTCGCGTGCCACCGTGGTAAAAGTATACCGTGCATGGCAAAATGGCACTATCCAAAATTAACGCCGTGGCACATGTGGTGCACCACGGGTTATAGATGACAGAGGCGAACGAAGGCTTTGGAGATGCGTTCGGGCGAATAGACGTGCAACTGTTGAGCAACTGACCGCCCAGATGAACCAAGAGGCTACCAAGAGTGTATCCTCAACAACGGTTCAGCGAACGTTGCTGCGCATAGGCCTCCGCAACAGACGCCTAGTTAATGCACCTATGCTGACTGCTGTTCATCGGCGACGAAGGCTGGAATTTGCACGCCAGTACCGCAACTGGACGTCCACAGAGTGGCAAAAGGTGGCTTTTTCCGATGAATCACATTTTATGCTCCATCGGACAGATGGACGTTGGCGTATACGGCGTGAAACGTCTGAAAGCAAACACCCTGTAACAATTGCCGGAAGGATCAGGCTGGAGGAGGGAGCATTATGGTTTGGGGAATGTTTTTCTGGCATTCACTGGGTGCTCTCATCATTGTGGAAGGCACGATGGATCAGCACAAGTACGCATCTGTCCTTGCGGACCATGTCCACCCCTACATGCGAATTATTTTTCCTCAGAATGATGGCATCTACCAGCAGGACAATGCGAGATGTCATACAGCTCGCAGTGTATGTGCGTGGTTCGAAGAGCACCAGGATGAGTTTACCGTACTCCCCTGGCCAGCAAACGCACCGGATTTAAACCCAATCGAGAATCTGTGGGACCACCTCGATCGGGTTGTTCGCGCCATGGATCCTCAACCGCGCAATCTAGCGCAGCTGGCCACGGTACTGGAGTCGGCATAGCTCAACATCCCAGCGAACACCTTCAGAAACCTAATTGACTCTCTTCTTGCACATCTCGCAGCGGTCCGCTCTGCCAAAGGTGGTTATTCTGGCTTTTGACAGGTGGTCACATTAATGTGACTGGACTGTGTATAATCTTTACGATAGAAGGAAACTATTTTAAACCATGCAATTGAAGTTAGCAAATTTGAGAAACTTTATATTTCTGGTTCAAAAACTAATTAAGTTGTAGCCGTTTGTCTATATATGAATTTTAAATTCCTCAAAGTGATAATGTAAATAACTCTTGACTATTTTTATGATTTTAAGTTTGTACAAAAGTACTGCTAAGGAAATTTTATATTGAATTTGTATTATATTTTGTGTGAAATCAGTATTTAATAAATACAAAAGATAAATAGGAAACAGTAAACTTATGAAATTTATTGTCACATTTATCACATTTTAAATAAATTATAACACATATTGACTCTATTGACACTTTTTTCCCACAATTTTCTTCTTTCTTCATTTTTAGGAAAACTAATAAACGGGACAAAATAAATATTTTAAACACATGAGAACAGACTAAATGAATTTTCAACAGGTCCACATCATTACAAGTAAATATAAATTGTTCTACTTATAGTTCTTAAATCATAAATATATACTGCTGTTTGTAAAACATGCAACACCATGAAGGAGTCATCATTTAATACAGCAACGGCCTGTGTTAGTACAAATAAATGAATCAATTTTCAAAGCCAAAAAACAATATTAAGTGTCCGAAATCCGTATTTGGTGTAGCCACCACGTGTGTTAGTAATAAGTGTTGCTATACGTTGTGGCATGGGGTGAAACAGATGTTGAATGTCTGCTTGTGGAAGAGAATTCCATATTGTTAGTATGCGCACCCAAAGTTCGTCTTTTGAAGCTGTAGGACGCGGATCACGAGCAAGACGCTGACCAACCAAATTCCACACTTGCTCAATAGTCGACATATCCTGCGAATAAGCAGGTCAAAGTAGAAGTTGCATGTGTTGAGCTGAAAAGAAGTTTCGAACATTCCTTGCAACATGTGGGTGTGCATTATCCTGTTGAAAGATAGCTCCAGGGATGCCTTGAAGGAAGGGAACGACTACGGTCTATAGCACTTCACGGACGTACCTGTTACTATTCAGATTACCCTCAATTCGTAGCAGCTGAGATCGTCCATGATACGAAATCGCACCCCAGACCATAACTTCGTGTGTTCTGCCACGATGACATTCGGTAACGCACTCTGGAAGGCAGCGTTCACCGGCATAGCGTCTAACACGAATGCGGCCATCATGGTTCCACAAATTGAAGCAGGATTCGAAAGAAAAGATAACTTGTTGCCTATCAGGCCGCCAGGCTCTGTGCTCATGAGCCCATTGCAGACGCAGACGCCGATGGTTTGGCGTGAAGGGGATCCTGTATAAAGGAATCTTTGCACGAAGTCCACGGTGCAGCAGACGTCGGCGAATTGACGAAGCCGACATTAGTTCACCTGTAGCAGTAGACCAAAGTGCTGCCAACTACCTGGAGGAAGCTGTACGGTCATTCACCGCCATGTGGACCAGGTGACTATCATCGCACGCTGACGTCACTTTCCGTCGTCCACTCCCAGTTTTTCAAGTTGTCCGGTGCTCGTCGGTCCACTGCTTCCAAACTCACATCAGTGTGGAACTGTTTCGCTGCACACGAGCTGCTATTGCGCGATAGGAAAATTCTCCCCCGTTCAAACTCCGTAAGTTGTTGAAATTTCACCCTATTTCGTCGTGGAGGCATACTTAGGTCTCACTAAACGTTCGCCACTAAAAAATAACCATGCACTATTTTCAACGTCCCGCTACAGCCCTCTATTTATACGTTTTTAGCATCAGTTCAGAGGGCACTGCTCACACCACGCATGCGTGGTGGCTCTGAAACTTTAATTCTTTGCATAACATCCTATAATTGACATTTGTTGCAAATTTCATTTCATTCGGATGATTCCTTCATGGTGTTGCATTTTTTCAAACAGCAGTGTAAAATTATTATTTTTGTTTTAAGGAGCAGAACCTTAAAGGTTTAAACTATTACTAACTTAATGCTTTAAAAAATAGTTTTTTCGCAGTGAAAAAAAGGGTTGAAAACTAATGTTTCGTTCAATGGAGGAGCATGTTTAGTGTGCATAAATTTTCACAAAGGTACTTAATTAGTCAAAATACTTTATTTGAGAAAAAAATAAAAAGTGTCCCCTTTTCATGTTGAAAAAAAAAAGTAAAGGATTTCATTTCGCTAAATAATTAAATTTTTTGGCAGGTTTCTCTAATATTATTAAAAGAAGTGAATTTAAATATGAAGCAAAACAAAGCAGGGTGTCAAGCAAATGTTTTTAGAGAGAAACTTTTGAAACTACACGGATTGTAGGGTAATCAATACAACCGCTTCATTTCGTTCTCTAAATTTATGCTTTTCCAATTTGCTATATTATATGCTTCATTAACAAGAATACAAATACGTAAAAACAGGTCGACAGTATTTCAATTGCGTTCAAAACTGTTTTGGTTTTTCGCTTAAGAGAACAGCAATATATTTTTCGCCTTTCCAAGAAAAAGTTATAGGTCCAAGGGAAATTATTTAAAAGAAAAGTTTTTTTTTATCAAATGCAATTTTATAAAGAAATATTTTACAAATATAAAAAACATGAACATAAAAGGTCCTCTAAATAGCATAAATGGGGTTCACAATTATAAGACACTAAGGAATATAGTACTCCTAGTTAGCGCCAAAAGATAATCGCAGACATAAAGACAGAGCATACATAAAGACAGAGCATACATAAAGACAGAGCATACATAAAGACAGCAAACATAAAGACAGAGAACGATTTCGCACAAGTTTTTACAGTTTGGTTAACTATTTTTGACTATTTTAAAAGCAAGTGTTTGACTGTCTGTTTGTTTTCTGCACGCAAAATCTTGACGAATCTATGGCACTTACAGTAATGGGATTTGGCACACAGGTAGACCAAATTTTTGGCAAATTTAGAGTCGCTTCGAATTTTAAAATTCAATCTAAAACATTTTAAAATGAATTTAATGAAATTTAACTGTTATGGAATGGAACAGCATAGATCACAGATTCTAAATTTATTATTTTCGTATCCTTTTTCATTTGGCGCGGAGGAATGATTTTCCAGCAGACGATATAAAACAAATAAACTTTTAGGCCCGGTGCACACATCCGATTTTTCAACGTGCTGCGCCGTTACGGCACCGAAGCCCAAGTATGCACACATAACCGTGAAATGACGCAAGTACTCATTTGCGCCATTTGCGATAAATATTCTAAAGAAAAAAAATTTATTTCGCTTACTTGGTGTAAAAAAAAAGTATATTTTGAAACAAAATAGACGTTACTGGATGCAACCATTTATTAAGTATTATTTATATTCCATTTATTTATGAAAACAAGGTACTTCAGACCGGAGACGTGTGTGCGGCGAGCTGCGGCGCCGTGGGAAACTGCGGTACAATTTGCACGCAGATTGGACGAGCGGCGCCGGAGGCATGTGTGCACTACTCCGCGTTGGATCTAATGTAACCATAGACTTAGAATAAGGATAGACTGCTCGTGGAGGGTTGCAATGCGAGGCAAGCACCGAGTCACGGGACAGGTTGACGCGACCGCACCAAGTGGTACGGAAGTCCAATGTTATTTCAATGCGCGAGTACGAAAGGCCTGCTGAGTTCCTCAAGAAATCCATCGAAAATGGTGAAATACTGCTGTACATATGGATGTAAAGAAAAAATTTTCAAAGCAGGATATGTTTCATTTCATCGGTAAGTAAAATGTTTATGATTTTTTGCTTTATTAATTCAAAATAGCCACGCAAAAATACGTCTTAGCTCTTAGTTTTGACGTTTGTTGCAATTGAAAACGATATTATTCAATTTGTTGTGTATGAAAAATTAATTGTTTTCTTAAGTCAATTGTTTATTATCCTATTTTAGAAGATCTATAGCTTTTAAGTGCCTATTAGTGTTTTAAGTATAGAATTTTCTCAGACACGCGTGTTGTACATGTAGATTCAGATATTTGGCGGTGTTGGCGAACTTGTTTGCATTCTGAAATTTTCGTATTTTTTGCGTTACTATTTGAAAGAAAATAATATTTTATGAACACACATTAATAAAACGTAGAATGTTTTTCGGTATATTAAAATATAAATATAGTTTATTTCAGTACAAATTCATCTCAAGACTTTTTTAAACATTTTCTTTTATACATATAATTGATAAACTATATTGTTAATAAAATTTAGAACTTTATAACTTCGTTTTGTTTAATTTTCGTTAATTTATGTGTATGTGATTGAAATTTTATTCACTGTTTTTTATTTACTCTTTATTTATTTCGCTTTTTTATTACAAGTATTGTTTTTCAAAACAAAAGTATTAGTGACATGTCCTACAAATTTATCTGATCATTTTTCAGATTTCCAAAAAATCAAGAAAGGGGAGATCTTTGGGGGAAAAAAATTCGCCGGGAAAATTTTAAGGCAACAGATAGTTCTTTAATTTGTTCAAAGCATTTCACCACAGATTGTTTCGATAAAGGTAAGTTTGGGGGCACCTGGCTAAAGTCTGATGCGGTACCAACTATATTTGAATTCCCTCAGCACCTTTAAATCAAGACATCTAAAAGAAGAGTATTAAAGAGAAACAATGAAGGTGAAATAGATTCATCATGTATTATAAACACACAATGTTCTTAATTTCCCTAATTCCCATTGTTAGGTATTTAAAGTTTTGTGCTTGAATTATCATTTCATTACATTGGAAATTTAAATTATCTTCAAATATTTTACTTTAGGTTAATATTAGTCAAAATCTCTAATAAACTCATTTTTGAAATTTTTAGGCCTAATCCACTTTAAAAAACAAAAAAGTGTTAATGTTGGCATATTATCTTTTTTAATATTCAATATATTTTAGTGTAATTTCAAGTAATTTTAGCTCGAATATATTTTTATGGGTCAAATATTTTTTATCTTTCTATTTAATTTTTGTTTTGTTTCATAAGTTGTTCTTAAGATATTTACAATTTTAAATAAAATTGCTCGACAAATGATTTTTTTTTATATTTTAAAATTAACTCAATGTTAGTTTTTTACTAGTTACTATGGCTCGCACAACTTCTATGGCTTAAATAATTTTAATTTACTTGGTAATAGCCTCTAAATTCAAGAAACTTTATCTGTATAAATTATTGCTCATAGATGTGATGTGGCAACAAAAGAAATGCCCTTACCTGAAATGGCTGTCATTATTTACATATCTAGTGTTGTAAAAAAAGTTCAGTGTCGTAATCTTTGACTTTTTTTTTTTCAATAGTAAATAAGAATACATAACATACTAAATATGTAATTTCACTAAGTAAACTCTTGAAATATTTCACTGGACTCTTCAATTTAAATTTATTGCTACCTTTGAACTAAAATTAATTACAGTTAAATTTTCGAAGAAAAAATTCCTTCCTAAATCAATATCCACAGAACAAAATGGTTAACATTTCGATGATGACTATGTTTTTCTCAAAATGGGTTATATACATGAAAAAATGGGTTATATACATTGTCTTTTATAGCAGTTTGATACTTTTATTAAAAAATTTGGTTAAAACAAAGTTTTGACATTTATTAATGAACAACGAGTTTATGCAATTTTATAAAATGTGTGTGTATATAGGTTATTAATAGGTTTATAATAAATTGTTAAATTATGGCAAAGATTTTAACAAAACAGTTTGATTTATGATTTCCTGTTTTCAAATTCAAGAAATTCTCATTCACAAATTAAAATTCTTTATAATTAATGTTCTATTTTGTAGATAAAAAAAATTTTATGACTAGAAAAATAAATATAAGAAAAACCATTAGCAACCTTAAATTATTAAAGGGAAAAAAATGAATTTTTTTTATTTTCAAGTAAAATAAATAAGTTTTGATAGTTATATTTACCAAAAAAATTTAGCCAAGGCATATAAAGGGATGCATATGTCTATTTGAGGAGCATGATCCATAACATCTAAAACTAGTCAATTTATTTCGGTCTTTAGGTTTCGGTATTTAGATCTCAGCCTCCTTGTATACCCCCTCCTCCTCCCTGAAATTTAGTATTTTTTTGTATCTTAAAAATATTGCTTAAAAAAGTTCTCAAGTGTATAATTTGTTATTGTTACAGTCAGTTTGGAGTATTATATTATTGGAGATTTAAAAGAAATAAAAATTTTGTTCACATAAAATCCAATTCTTTTGATTTCTTCCGTTTGTGAATTAGTTTTTTTTGCACCAACAGAGTAATGTTTCACTACTTGTCGAAATACTACGCGTTTCCAATAAACCTCATACTCGCTTCGCCAAATGTGGCGATAAGAAGCCAACAAGTTCCTCTTTCGTCACGTGACGAGTTGATTTTCGACCTAGGTGCTTGCTTCACTCCGATCGCGGAGTTTTCTATAGCGTGAGCGGTCTACTATAATCCTTAGTCTATGAATGTAACTCAGACCGCACTTGCGTTGCGGCAGAGGAGCCGCACGTTGAAAAACAGGATGTGTGTACCGGGCCTAAACTGGAGTTATTTAGTTCTTTTTTCTATATCCTAGACCGTTAAAGAAAGAGTAAAATTTCAACGGATTTGAAATCTACGGGAAATTTCACATTAGATCGATACCTAAAAATATGATTTTCTTTAAATAAATTTTTAAATTGAATACCTCTTTTATATTTTTGCTAGAGAGAGAATGTGACGGCAAGCCAACATTCGTGTTCCAAAAATCAACAGATTACATTTCCTGCTCTCTTACAATTTCAGCAAAGGAAAACAAAAAAACATTTTGGCTAGCATTGTTTAGTTCTTTTTTGTAAAATCGGGATCGTTGAAGATAGATTGAAAATATCAACGGATTTGAAATCTCCGGAAAATTTGACAGCAGGTAGATCCTTATACGTTTAATACGGTAGTTGCTTCGCTAACAAAATGGGAATTCGTAGAAATCATCGTGGGTTTGCGAGCGGTGGTCATATCTGACCCCACGAAAAGAATTGTCACGGGCAACGCTGTGCTGGCCACTCAGTGACTAGTTTTTAATATTTTATGACGAGGTGTGTTATCTTCGATCGAGGAGTATCTTCTTCTAGGAGTATCAAAATGACGAGGTGTTATCTTAGGGACTGATCCCGGACAGTCACCGATAGTCCGTTGTGTTGGCCCACGGAAAACGTTCGTTCAACCAGTTTTGCAAATACCATTTCATTTCTATAGCATCGAAAACAATTATTTTATTTCCATTGTAAACTATATATATATATATGTCAGAGGAAATTTTCCTACTTATCACGCATTTAGTTTAATGACTTTGCGGAAGGCTCGCTGAACAATGCTATTTGCGAAAGTTGGTGTGATATCAAACATCATTAATTAAGTCTTGCTTAATTCATTCGTTAAATCACTCATGCGTGTCCCGTATAGCGACTTAAAAAAATAGGTTGGTGCTGTTATTATTAATGAATGAAAGCTATTTTCGTTGCAGGTTTAGAGGCTGTTAGATAACGCAGTAAAAGTAGGTTATTCCGCATTCATAAATACCCACTTATTGGATCAATAATAATTTCATTAATTAATATGATTTTTTATTAATTTATTTCTTACATTGTTCTGATAGTTTTGGTACGAGTATCAGCACTTCTAATTTAGACAACTTAAGACCATGAGTCACTAAACTCGATCGAAAAATTATCGAAATTTGAGACGAGACTTCAAAATTGTAGTACATCTACACTCTACGTTTATGAGGGGTGGCAACGGCCTTGGCGATTTTTTTTTTGGCGCACTTCTAGTAGTGAGTTACGGTAGATTAAGGCAACCCATCGGACTTTACGGTTATTGTGGTTTTCATGCAACCTCGGCAAACGATACCTTTCAATTTTCATTTTGAATATTCTAGAAAGTTCTTTCAAAATCCGTTAAAGTCATTTGATTTCATTGGTTCGTTTGAAACTTTTTCGTTGCTCTCATTGGTTATTTTGATTTTAAAATTTTCTTTGATTGCGTTGGTCCTTTTAAATCTGTTTCTGTGATACCATTGGTCCATTTATTTGTACTTCGACAGTTGTGGAATTTTTATTTTATTATATTAGTTTCAAGAAAGGATTAAGAGTTTTGTTTTTTTGCCATTTTCGTTTAATTATTTTTTTACCCAAGAGTTCTGACGTTATCAGGTTGTATTATTTCTTGCTTTTTTAATTTTTTAAATCTTTTTCTTTTTTATCATGCTCATTGTATTTAGTGTAATTGATAAGTTTCAGGGTATATATATTCTTACCCAACATTCGAAGTTTAGTTCTGTTGGAACACAATTGTGTTTTGTAATGTATTTAATTTTTGTTAATTTAACAAAATATTATTTTCAAAATGTTTTTAAATGTTTTCAAACTTTCATTTTCCATTGTGAAAAGAAAAATGTTTTTGAAAGAAAAAGATTTTTGAAATAATTCTTTCCTCGGCGACTTTAGAAGTGCGCCAAAAAAAATCGCCAAGGCCGTTGTCATCATTCATAAACGTAGAGTGTAGCTGTTCCAAATACGATGTATAAAATAAAGGACATTATATCTCTACTATTTTAAAGGAAGTGTTTTTTTGTATGTTTGCTTGTATGTTTGTTTGCATGCATGTTTGTATGTTTGTTTGCATGCATGTTTGTATGTTTGTTTGTATGCATGTTTGTATGTTTGTTTGTTTGTATATTTGTCTGTTTATATGTGTGCATTGTCCTGACGAATCTATGGCACTTACAGTAATCAAATTTGGCACACACGATTTTTCAGCGGACGGAAAGAAACAAATAAAGTTTTAACTGGAGTTATGTAGTCTATCTCCTAGATCAGGGATTCCCAACCGGTGGTACGAGGCAACATTTCAGGTGGTACGCAAGGATGATTCGAGCGACCCAAATATTCTACGATGTTTGTTCGATTATTTAGTATGTACTACCACGTGTTAGGAATAATGGGATTATATGAAATAAATTTTGTGATTAACGTTTCTATAACATTGTAATAAATTACGCTAACAGTAGCACATTATCTAGAGAGAAACTTTGCTGCTGATTATCTATTTCTATTCAATGACTATCTCGGCGAAATTAAGTTATCTCTTCCTGTCAAATCGTTTTACGAAGAATTCCTTTATCCTTATGTATGAGAAATACGCACGAGATAATTATTTGTTTTTAGACCTGTGAGTAAAAAAATAAAAATTTAATTTTCAATAATTTTATTATTTTTATTTTTTCCTTTATTAACACATCATTAATAAGAAATACAAGTGAATTAATCATAAAATATAAAGCTTTCTTAGCATTTTAATTAAAATAAAACAAGCCATTGGGCACTTTTCTGACATTAGATATATGTTTCTAAAAAATATAAAACTAGTGGTACGCCAAAAATTTCTAAAAATTTCAAGTGGTACGCAGTTACTAAAAGGTTGGGAACCCCTGTCCTAGATCGTTAAATATGGAGTAAAAATTTCAATGGATTTGAAAACTGCGGAAAATTTCACATTAGATCAATACCTAAAAATATGATTTTTTTTTAAATAAATAATTTTTAAATTGTAACTTTTATATTTTTTCCCCATACGAATTTGACTTTGATCGTGTTCGAGAAATCACATATTCCATTTCCTGCGCTCAAATGATTCCAGCGAAAGAAAGCAAAACAAATAAAAAGATTTTTTGACTGTTATTGTTTAGTTATTTTTTTGTAAATTTTGATCGTTAAAGTTAGATTGAAAATTTTAACAGATTTGAAATCTGCGGAAAATTTTACACCAGATTACCGAGAAATTTTACCGTCACGCCGATTGGATCTCTTCTAAATTCGAATTTGGCCGCATTTGACAAGGACGAGGCCATCACGGCGTGGTTTGAGTGGTGTTGGTTTGCAAAGCAAACTAAATGGGAATTTGTAGCAGTCACTGGGGGTGACCGAGCAGTGGTCACACCTGACCCCTGAAAAGAACTGTCATGGGCAACACCGTGCTGGTATTAGATAAAATCTACGTGTTACTTACAAACACGAAATCATACATAGAACAGGAATATGGATAGATAGACCAACGCAACCAAGTCCAGTCACTAAATGAATGTTAGTGCCCACAGTATGCAAAATGTCATGAAAATATACCCAGCCACTTCGACGTTGTACGGGCGTACACGTACATCCACAGACAGACACCAAATGCGCAAAACGCAGATTTTGCATTAGAAGGGTCAACAACGGATAAATAACTTGAAATGGGTCAAAAATATTTATGTGACTAATATATACAAAGACTTCATTTTTATTTATATCGATTTGACTCTTCGTTGGAAAATTTTGTGCGTTGTCATGTTAGTTTCTTTGAAATCGGACCAAAATTTTGGTCTTAATCTCATGGTGGGTCAGTGGAGACCGCGAGAAGTGGTCGGATTTCTGTACCCCTACTGAAAGCAAAATTGACGTCTTAACAGATCAGCAACTCTACACATTATTAGAAAAAAAATATCATTGGACCATCAACATGTTGACTAACACGAAGAACCATTGTTCTTCACACCACTACCCTCGAAACAACCACAAATGTCCACCTCACAGGTTTGTGCACTAAGAAGGTATCATATCTCAAACTAAAGAAAAAGGACTAAAGCATTAACTCTGTATCATCGAATAAATGCATCGTAGCCTACGCTGATGTGTCATTAGACTTAATTTAAATAAAGGACGTGCTGGTATATACTCTCTACTGTTTCCAGCTGGAGAGAGGAATTATAAATAAAGGCCGGAAAAGAAAAAATATCCTCTAATTTCAAAAGTGAACTCTATATAGCTATAAATAAAGCTTTTGAAACTAGCTTAAATTGCTCATCAACACAACAAACCGAAGGAATTATTATCTTTAGTGATTCAAGAACTGCCTTATAGAAGTAATAGCAAACGGCCGAACATCAAAATTTGGCGAAGATATTCATTCACTTCTATACATTGGAAAAAAAATTAACGCTTCAGTGAATTCCCACACGTGCGGACATTGAAGGAAATTAATCTGCAGTGCAATTTGCAAGTAAGCCGGTGAATTAAATGCTGAACAAAGTCCAATAACTCATAATGATGATAATGATTTGGCAAAATTCAAACTCCAACAAAAAATTAAAATAAAACAGCGCATTTGTAAAATTAACACCTATTGAAAAACCACCATCAAAATTTCCAGACTGAGGACAGGACATTAAAAAGGCATGAAACTTAACTGTGATTATATTAAAACAGTTAAGTACTTGCTGCTAACGCGCCATACTTGGCTCGACCTCTTACTCACTGAAGGGTTGCCTTTTTTGTAACCGGGATTTTGTCCGCCAAACGTCAGTACTGATTTTGCTTTGGACATGTCATCTCCTATAGCGGAGCAATGTAGTGCTCATTCTTCATTTGAATAAACCTTAATTTTTATTTAAAAGCATCACTTCTTCATAGTGTTACCGCAATCATCTAATACTACAGTATACAGTCCACATTCGCAAAAAAGGTAACTAGTTACACAGCTACTGTAGAGCTCAGTTTACCCGTTTTGAAAATCCAGCTATCGAGGAAACCGCATCCTCTATTAGTGGTCCGTCGAGCCGGAGTCAACTAACTAGTGACCTTACTTCAACATTCAACTAATACAATAAGAAATGTCTACGGATTTAACTGTCTTGAATCGAAAGAAAGGTAGCATAAAAGGGCAGCTAACGAAACTGCATGCCTTTATTGAAAAAAAGAAAATCGCACGTAAACGGTAGTAACAACTCAATTACTTATCCTATCAAATTCTACAAAACTCGAAAACCTTAGATAAGAATTCAACCAAGTTATATCCGATGATGAATTCGAAGAAGTGGAAAAGAACCTATCGGAAATAGAAGATGAGATCAACGTAGAGGTAAGCCTAAAATCTCTATTGCATGATCTAAAAGTAACTAAACCCGTTTCTGGTTTGCTTAAGAATGGTTCTAGTCTTGAAGAACTTGTTATGAATTCTGTGTCAATCAAACTGCCTAGATACCTCTGCCATTGTTTTTTTTAAATTTGATTAATGATAATTCAAATTTAACTGAAAACCAAAAGTTTTATTATTTAGGGTCATGTTTAAGAAACGAAGCGAAACGAATTAAAACTTCTGAAGATATATATCAGTCTCTCATTAAAGCTTTGGAAGAAAGATCTGAAAATAAACGCATTATTGTTAATACGCATATAAAAATATTATTAATCAAGAACAAATTGTGCATAGATCTGCAAAAGACTTGGATTAAATTATTAGACTGTATTCTTAAAAATTTGAGAGTTCTAAAGGTTCTAAAATATGATCGGAATAATCTTTCAGATGTTCTGTTAATCAATATAATGCTTCAAAAGCTAGACCTGGAAATTCGTAAACAATTCGAACTGTCTTTAGTAAATAATAAAGTTCCTAATTTCGTCGAATTTTTAGAATTCTTGGAAAGGAGATGTCAAGTTTTAAATCCGATTGAACGAGTTTCTCTTTGAAGCCTATAAGCAGACGAATAAAACACGAAGCTTATTTGTAAAATCACCCTATAAGATTGGTAAGTTGTGTAAAAATAATACCCATTCATTGCATAAATGTGACCAATTCTTACAATTCTCTCCGCAAAAGAGATACGAAATAGTACGAGAAAATAATTTCTGTTTAAATTGTCCGGGATCGCATAAAATTGCTTTATGTAAATCGAGGCACTTTTGTTTTAATTGAAAAGCCAAACATCATAAGTTATTACACCGGAAACATGATGAATCAGCTTCTACTTCATACTATGGATGTTACAAACAGTGATTTCATAGTAACTGTTCTAACTGTGACTGCTACTGACTAATATATGTGATTGGAAACTGTGATTGTGATTCAAAACTGTGACTGAATCTGATTGGTTGAATGTAAAGTATCTCTAGCCACTCGAAGTAGCTAACGGAATGCTATTAATTATGTATTAAAATTTTTAGTTTTCCAATTTCGTCGAAGGAATACATTTCTCAATCGGAAACCTTTTAGGAAAGAAAAATAAATATTCCTGTCATTGGAATCTCCGATACTTTTCGTAATATAAAAATAAAAAGTATTGATTCTATTTTGAATTCTGATGGTTGCTTTACTGCAATATTGGACTTTTTAACTATTCCCAAGATAACGGATCTAATGCCGTCTATATTCATTGATTTAGATGCAATAACAATTCCTTTGCATGTTAAACTTGCAGATCCTAATTTCTTTTCCCCTGCTAAAGTGGACTTATTGATAAGAGCAGAAATATTCTTAAGTATCTTAAAATGAAATAGATTTTGTGTAAATAAATCATTAACAATTCTAGAAACTGTATTTAGTCATATTCTAAGCGGAGCAGTAGAGGGTAGAGAAGAATCACAACATTTGGTTTAATTTCGGAAAACGATAATTTGGGTAGTTTAATTAAAAAATTCTGGGAAATCGAAAATATCTTAGACATACCCTCATCTAAAAATAAAGAAGAATTAGAATGCGAAAGTCATTTTGAGCAAACTCATCATAGGGATGATGAAGGTAAATACATTGTCAGCTTTCCTCTAAAGGAAAATATGCAATTAGGAAACTCAATTCATATGATAAAACAAAATTTAGATAGCATGTGGAAACGCTTATATCATGATTCAAACATGTCAAATCTCTTTTGTAATTTTATGAGGGGATATAAAGAATAGGGTCATATGCAAAACATAGATAGTGTGATAATGTAAAATATGTCTTGCCTCATCATGGTATTGATGAAGAAATATGAAGAATTGGGTCATATGCAAAACTTAGATAGTGTGATAATGTAAAATATGTCTTGCCTCATCATGGTATTAACAGAGCTGATAGTAGTACAACAAAGTTACGTGTAGTATTCGATAACTCTGCTGCACCTACTTCTGGTGTTTTATTGAATAACTGTTTTTTTAAAGGATGTGTAGTTCAAGATGATTTGTTTTCAATCTTTTTAAGATTTCGTAAACATAAAGTTGCATTTACTGCTGATATGAAGAAAATGTACAGGCAGATTTGGGTGAATCTTGAACAGTGTAACTTACAGTGAATTCTTTGGAAAGATAGAAACTGTGAAAAATCCTCACTTTATAAGCTCCTTATATTAACATATGAAACAAAATCTGCTTCCTACTTAGCTACTAGAATATTAAACCAACTAGCGATATATGAGAAACAAATTCCCTCTAGCATCCGCTGTAGCCTTAAAGGATTTTTATGTTGATGATGGCCTCTCAACATACAAATTTCATCAAAAATCAACATCACGTTTGGCAAAAGATGTTCCTACCGCTATGAAACTGCAACAAGAGCTGATTTCCCTACTAAAGTCTGGTGGTATGGACTTGTACAAATGGTGTGCAAACAATGAAATGCTTTTAGAAGCAGTTCCTACTAAAAATCAAGGATATCAATTTGGTGACTCTGATAAAGATAGTTAAAACACTTGGTTTGAGATGGAATCCAAAGGAAGATAGCTTGAGTTTCACTGTCACTCCATCAGCAAGTGTTTGTGCAAAGCGAACTGTGTTGGCTGATATCGCTATATTACTCGACCCACAGGGTTTTTTAGGGCCAGTGATTGTAAAGGCAAAGGTCTGTATTCAAAACGTGTGGCTACACAAAATTGAATGGGACCAAGAGTAGCCGTATCATGAAAATATAAAATAAGAAGTGCTCATAGACAGTTTAAGAGATCTGGAAAGGTCCATATTCAACGTTGCATCTTAATTGAATAAATAAGGAAAATCGAACTGCAAGGCTTCTCCGATGCGTCAAAGAATGCCTACGGTACTGTCATCTACAGGGTGTTTCAGTGAACCGTTTCAGAACTTCTAAGAGGGGTAGGGTACATCCTGACGAACCAAAATCATATATCAATGGGCAGTCAGAAATGCTTTCCTGACGCGGCAGATGGCGTTGTGCGAAAATCCCGAGCTTTCGTGTAGGGAATCTTCATTTCGCACAAGAACGCCAAGTTAGTAGGATGGATGATTACACGATCGCAGAGTTAGCCGATATGCATTTGGCGTACGGGGCTACAAATTGTAGTGGGCCAGCCGCACAGCGTTTGTACGCGGAACGATATCCGACGAGGCGTATCCCCAGTCATAATTTCTTTGCAAGACTTCACCAGAGGTTAGCTGAGACAGGTTCATTAGAAAGAGCTGACAGGGACAGGGTAAGAACAGCACGGACTGCAGACGTCGAACAGAATGTGCTGCAGCATGTACAGGGGAATCCAAGAACGAGTACACGAAGTGTAGCAAACGCAGTCGGGATTTCCCATTGCAGCGTCTGGAGGATTCTCCGAGAAGAAGACATGCATCCGTTTCACGTGCAGCGTGTCCAGACACAGCAACCGGAGGATTATGCACCTCGTATTGCTTTCGCACAGCGGTACCTTGGAAAATGTGCTACAAATCCCCTTTTTCCTGCTGAAGTGTTGTTTTCCGATGAGGCATCGTTCACAAGGAAAGGAATTTTCAACACGCATAACGACCATATCTGGGCGGTCGAGAACCCGCATGCAATACGACGTCGTGCTGCACAGATTCGATTTTCGGTCAATGTATGGGCCGGTATTATGGGAGATCACCTCATCGGACCTTACCTGTTACCGTCTCGTCTAACCGGACCTAACTACTTGCTCTTTCTGCAGCAAGTATTGCCACAACTTTTGAGAGATGAACAGATTTCTGCATCGACGCAACAGACAATGTGGTTCCAACACTATGGAGCCCCTGCCCATTATAGCGGAGATGTTCGTAACTACCTGGATGTCACATTTGGTCAGCAGTGGATCGGACGTGGTGGTCCCGTGCGTTGGCCTGCTCGGTCACCCGACCTATCATGTCTTGATTTTTATTTCTGGGGTCATCTGAAATCGCTAGTTTATGACACCCCTGTTGACAATGTTGAGGAGCTGGTTGCAAGAATTGCAGTAGCTGCCGGAGAAATTCGAGATATGCCTGGAGTATTCCAGAATGTTCGGATGTCCATGCGTCGGAGATATGAGGCGTGCATTGCAGCCCGTGGAAGAAACTTCGAACACTTACTTTAATCCATGTACCTTTTGCTTCTTTTCATGTATTATTACAACGATTTCTCACTTACGGTCTCTTTTCTTTACGGTGGTTCTGTGTACAACACCGCTTCAGGAAAGCATTTCCGACCCCACATTGCTATATGATTTCGAGATGTCAGGATGTACCCTACCCCTCTTGGAAGTTCTGAAACGGTTCACTGAAACACCCTGTATATACGTTCTTACAACGATGAATCGTGTGAAGTTGTCATTGCTGTGCAGCAAATCCAAAGTAGCTCCAGTTAAAGCGACGAAAATACCTCAACTATAATTAAGCGCTGCAAAGCTTCTCGCCAAGCTGATTTCTTAAACTGTGTCATCTCTTAACTTGAAAATTGTTAGAACTTTTCTCTAGTCAGATTCGACTATAATTCTAGCATGGATAAATATTTCATCCCATTTGCTTAAAGTATTTGTTTCGAATAGAATTTCCAGGATACATGAATTGACAAAAGACTTTTCATGGCATCATGTGAAAACATCTGGAAACACCGCTGATGTCATTTCACGTATGGATAATTCTTTGTGGTGGAACGGTCCACAATTTCTTCAACAAGTGCCTGTTGAACTTAGTAACAAAGATGACTTTCCTCCTTATGATGAGTATTTTCGTGAACTGAAAAAACTCTTATAAGACTCTAGCTTTAAGTGTGGACTGTACCTTTATAGATTCACTTTTAAGCATTAGTAATAGATACTCTAAGTCTAAGTTAATCCCCGCTATAAGGTTTCTGTCTAAGGCTCAGGAGAACACACACGATGGAAATACTCGTGGACTGTATAACAACACAATTTATTTCATATCTCAATAAATGACCATTGCTCATCTGTTAATGCGGCCACATTCACCGCATGACACGTCACTCCTCATGAAATCTTATTAGAACACTGACTCAATTGACACTTTTTCAAAAGGTGGCGCTGCTACAATAGCGCTTGCGGTTGGTACGGAACAGTTTCTTTACAGGTTCTCCCACAATTTCAGGAATTATGAGGGTAAGTTACTAGGACCTGTCTACTTGGGAAATACAGCGAAGCAAGTTGTTTACATTAAAATCTGTGCAAGAAATTGCCTTTCAGAACGTCATCTATATTAAACCACTCTTTCATGGAAAACAGCCTACAGGTAAGGTTAGAAATGTAAACCCTTTTTAGGATGAACAATGAATTCTTAGAGTAGGAGGCCGTCTTCAAAATAGTCATGTAAAATTTGATCAGAAACATCCAGTTATTCTGCGTGATAAAAATAAATTAACTAAAATTATCATTATGTATTTTCATGTTAAAAACTTGTATACTGGGCCACAAAATTTATTGTATTGTGTTCTAAGAGAATTTTGGCCTTTAAACGGGGAGAATATTTGTAGAAAAATTGTTCACACATGCATTACCTGTTTTAAGGCAAAACCATTGACAAATGATCAAATTAAGAGTAATCTTCCTAAAGAAAGAGTAAATGTAAATTCTCCCTTTAATTGCACAGGTATTGATTTTTGTGAACCACTTTTCATTTAGTACAAAGGCCAGAGAAAGGGTACTTATCTTAAAATATGTGTTTGTATATTTTTCCAATGCTGTCCATTTAGATACAGTATTTGACCAAACCTCTGAAGCATTTATAGTTTGTTCCAAAGGATTCTTTTCTAGAGGAGAAAAATCACAAGTCATTTTCAGTGATAATGGTAAGAACTTTGTATGTACAAACTCTGAATTAAAAGGTTAATTCGTATAGTAACTAAACATGATGAATATTTATCTAAATTCCTATCCGATAAATATTCAGGGAAAATTTCTTCCTCCCAGAGCACCTAATTTTGGTGGCTCATGGAAGGCAGGTGTCAAGTCCTTTAAGTATCATTTAAAACGTGTCGTTGGAATATCAAAATTAACCTATGAGGAATTCTTTACTATTTTGCACCAAATTGAAGGAATCTTTGATTCACGTCCTTTAACTCCTTTATCTAGCGACATAGATGATTTGGAATAATTGACACCTGGCTACTTTCTTATTGGTAGACCAATAACTTCAATAATTGAGCCTAACTTATCAAATATTGAAGAATAATAGATCAAATTTGTGGCAAAAAACAAGATGGAACAAGTGAAATGGAAAAGATGGCAAAACAACTATTTCAGTATATTGCAAGAAATAAATAAATGGTTCATTAAAAAGCAAAATTGAAAGGTTGGTGACGTGGTATTATTAAAAGAAGAAAATCTTCCAGGTTGTAAGTGGATTTTGTGTAAAATCAAAGAAATTTTCACTGGCAAAGACAATGTAGCAAGAGTAGTGAATATAAAACCTCATTCTGGGATCTATAAAAGATAAATTTTTAAAATTGCATTCTTGCCACTTAAAAACTGATATTACAATTTATAGTTAATCTCTAAATATTAGTTTGAAAAATTTGCTTATTTACTCCGGAGACTTTAGTTTCTTAGCGTTGTTGTGTGTATTGTGTGTTTACATGTGATATACATTTTACTTGTATTTGTTAAGATTTATTTTACATTATGATTGCAGCTATTTGTCTTTGTTGGAAGTGTTCATTTTCATTCTTTGTTCTTATTGCATTTGCTTTGGACATGTGATGTGTTCTCCTATAGTGGAGCAATGCAATGCCCTTTTCTCATTTAAATAAACCGAAATTTTTATAAAAAGGCATTGCATCTTCATTTATAGTCTCACCGCAATCATCTAATACTTCAATATGCAGTCCACGCTCACAAAAAAAAGGTAAGTACTTGCACCACCAATGCTGAACTTAGTTTACCCGTTTCGAGAATCCAGCTATCGAGGAAACCGCATTCTCCAAGAAAATATAAGCATTATAACAACTGTTCGGGGCTGACCTCATACCTTATCGTATATTCACCTGTCCTACAATAGTAGATGCTCGTAAAACCATCGATTACCAACCTGAACAATAGCTTTACAGTAATAAAATAATCATTATCAAAGCTGTGCAAAATATTTGTCATAGCTTTGCGACAGGCAGATATTTGTACACGGCAACACCTGACTCAGAAATGGACACAACAATGGATACATGAATTTTCAAAAACATATTCGCACGGTAAATGAGAAAATAAACATAATACACTCAAGTATTTCTAAGTTTTATTGCAGTCCACTTTTCGAGCAAAAATAAAAATTTGTGGCCGGGGAAAGCCACTGGGTTCTGTTTGGGTAAGAAAATGGAATGCTAGTGAGCCAAAATTTAGTGTAACATCTTTAATGAGATCTAAGTTACACACAACACACATATTAAATTTAGCTAAGAGTTAGGGATACAGAAGACCATGCGTCCGCGCATGGGAAACTTGGCTCTCGACTGCCTATTTCATATTGCTAGCCGTCAGAGGGAGACACTGTCATTAGCATAAACATGGGCGCTACAGACTCCCCCTCTGGTCCCGACGACGTCCCGGTGAGGAGACCAGGATCGGAAAGTTCTGGAGTGGTTATGGTCAAGTTCAAATTCTTTTGGCTTTCCGTGGAAAGCGACCAGTCCGGGAAGCAGTTCCTGAAGGACTTGGAAGTTTTTTATTTGAGTTCGAGTTCCCAGGTACATTGGGTGGTCGACCTCTCTTACGAAGAGGGGCTACTGGAGTAGTATCAATGTCTCTGAAGGGTGTGAGAGCAGAGACATGGTAAGTCGCAAGTGGCTCACACGGTTTATCAATACTGGCTATGACATAAGAAATGGGGAACTTCTGAGTGAGCAAGTCCGCAACAACAATGTTGGAAAGTTCACATGAAGAACTTTGATCTTTACAAACTTGGCGGGAAAGCATGTCGGGAACGACATTTGCCTTTCCAGGGATGTACTGTACCTTCTTGACGGCGTTCGTCCTGTAAAGGAGCACTGATACAAGAAGATGATCACGCGTTGTGATTCGGTGTTCCATTGACGGTGTAGGCTCTCCCCCTGGTTGAAAACATGTTTGATTTTTCTGTAGGAGAGACTTTATTTGTGGTTTTTCCACAACCAAGAGTCCTCTATTTTCATCCGTTCGAAGGGATGTATCCAATAAGGATGTAGCATGTGTTGCCAGTTGTGTAACGGAAATAAAACTGTTTTTCTTTTGTGGGATTTCAGAGAAAAACCATTCATTTTGTTGTAGATCCAGAACTATCCCTGATGCTTGGAGGAAATCCTGCCCCCAAAGAGTTCTGTTTCCTTTGGCTTGTTTTAAGACAAGAAGTTCTGTTGGGATCACCTTACCATTGATGCCAATGTCTACCACAGTACTGAGGACATTTGTTGTTTTCACGCAGCCATCAGCAAGCTTTAAATCTACCTTCCTGTCCTCAAAATGCAGACCAAACTCCTGGAGACGTTTGTACAACTTTTCTCCAGTTACGGAACAAGTCGCACCCGTGTCTGCATACACGGCAGCCTGTTGGTTGCAAATTGTGATCTGGATAAGGCTCAATGGGTGTCTCAATGTTGAACAACTGTAAAGTTCCAGATGATCAACATTTGGTGATTTCGAATAGTCATTCGGTACGGTTGGATTGCAAGTGCTGCATCTTGATTTAATAACTCCTAGGCAACCACATCCATAACATGCTATGGGAGGTCTGATTTCTTCGTTTTGAAGTTCAGTGGTTCTTTGGGCTTTGTCTTGACTAAGAGGATACTGTTTATTTCTGTTAGCACCTCTACCATCTTTAGTCTTGTCCCAATTTGGGCAGGTTCCTTTCATGTGTCCTTCTAATCCACACGAGAAACAAGTTACTTTAGCTTTGGACTTTCCGTTGTCCTGCTGTGTCCTTGGATATGTTCGTTTGTCCTGCTGCACTTCACGGTTGTTGCTGAACCCTCTCCAATCCCGACGCTGGGCCGTGCTATCCCCCTGCGCTGGAGCCTTTGGAGTTCCATTCCACAGTTTATTTTGCGTCTTGGGAGCAAAATCCTTACTGTTATTTGGTCGAACCGTTTCATAGTCATCTAGCTTCATCACTAGATCTTTCACTGTTTTTATCCGAGTCCACTCATCGATGAAATGTTCTCGAATCTCCTGAGGAACACGGCGTTTTATTTAATCTGCAATCATCAGATCAAAGAGTTCGTCGAAAGTGGTGATTTCAAGACCCGAAATCCAACCCTGAAAATAGTTCCTCGTTTCATATGCGAAATCTGTCCATGTGCTTTCTGGACTTTTTGCATGTCTCACGAATGATTGGCGAAACTTCTCTGGAGTTAACTTATAGCGCTTGAGTAGAAGCTGCTTAACTTGTTCATAATCTTGGGAAACTTCTTCCGCTTCCCTGGCAATAATTTGAGCAATATCGTATGGCAACAATCCAATGAAATGTGCTGCCCAGAATTCTTTAGGGATTTCAGCTCTCCGGGCTTGCCTTTCGAAGATGACGAGGTACAAACTCACATCGTTTGTTGCAGGATCAAATCGTTGAATAAGAGTCTGCAAATCCAGTTTTGGTTTGGCTGAATGTGGAACTTCATTCTGTTCTATGGAAGCTGACGTTCGAGCCGCTTCTTCCTGGAGTCTCAACTTCTGTAGTTCGAATTCGTAACCATCCTTCCTCTTTCGCTCTTCGAACTCTAAATCTTCCTTTCTTTCTTTCTCTTCCTTGATCTTTGCTTCCAGTTCCTGTCTCTCAGTGATAATACGCTGGAGTAAGTTCTTTACAAATTCTTCTTCGTAAGCCGGACTCGAAGTAATAATCGTTCTTAATTTGATAACTGTATCGCTATCATCAGAATGTTCCCCCATCTCTAATGCCAGACCGACCAGATCGCATTTTCTTGCTTTACCGAGGAATGACATTTTTCTTATAGTTCTGTTGTTCAGAGTCACTTTATATTTTGACCATTAAAAATAGTATAAATAAAATGCACTAATTTAAACGGAATATTGCATCATTAAACCCAGATAATTTCAATTGAACCTCTAAAATGTGTGTATAAGTTCTAAATTTGTATAATAAACATTTATTCAAAATCCTCAGAACAGTGACAATATTTCACTGAAATAACCTTTGGTAAGAAATATAAGGTTAACAATAACACTATTATTAATACGTTTGCAATATTTTGAAATTGACAAATATTTTATGCAAGAATGAGTAACAATGACAGTATATGTATACCAGTTAACATATATGATCAAACTAAAATCCTAAATTTTTTAATGCACATTTGTTAAAACAATAGGAATTCAATTGGTATTTTATACACAACCCCCAAAAACTTTCATGTAACCGAGCTCTGAAACACCAATCAATCCAAATGTGTGAACACAACAAAAACAAAATCTCTCTTACGCGAAGCAAATAACGTTCGTCAAGAAAAAATCCCCCTTCAAAATGCACAATTATAAACAGAGCATCCGAAAAACCATAAACACCTCTTTCAATTACAAGGTCACAGGAGTGCAATTCGAACGATTGAGTAGTCCCTTCTACTTTACATGTCCATTGTCACTGAGCATCTCTTTGATCACGTGATACTCAAAACTAGAAACCATATAAAATTACAAATATGTACTTCATAATACGAATTATTACTCGAATCATTCTTGAATTTAAAAAATACTATAATACAACACTATAATATATTTCTTTCCTTTTATGAAATGCACTAAAAACCTATTCATAAGCTTTTAATTCGAAAATAAATCGTGAAGATCACACATAAAATATATCTTATATCAACAATATACAAGAAAAAAATTGTTTCCTGTCTACTAAACCAAAAAATGATACTTTCAAGATCCGACTAATTTTCTGTCCGATAAGCACGAACATTTTTATTTATCTTCGAAAGTAGAATATTTTATTTTCAGAAAATGGCATAGCTTAAAAGATAATTAAAATCTTAAAAGATTGATAGATATATCACTTTTGAGACAAATTTTCAAAACTCAAACAAGTAATTTATACAAGATATAGCCTTTTGGTAACAGGATGTTACTTGAACACAAAGGAATGCATTATTACTACAGAATGGTTTCCCAGTTTGGCCTGGCGAAACAAAAGGTAAACAGAAAATACCTGTTGTCCATAAGCGGAGACTGATGGTCTGTACAGCACAGAAACTAACCTGTTTCCATGTGCTTAGCAAAACCCAAAACGGTTGTAGGATTCTTCAAGCGACACCTTTGTCCTAAGTGCGCATTGTCTGAAAAATTACCGAGCCAGGAGCCAAGTTTAAATTTTGACCTCAACAACGCATTCCAACACACGTTGGGCGTCAGTTTGTGGCCGGGGAAAGCCACTGGGTTCTGTTTGGGTAAGAAAATGGAATGCTAGTGAGCCAAAATTTAGTGTAACATCTTTAATGAGATCTAGTTACACACAACACACATATTAAATTTAGCTAAGAGTTAGGGATACAGAAGACCATGCGTCCGCGCATGGGAAACTTGGCTCTCGACTGCCTATTTCATATTGCTAACCGTCAGAGGGAGACACTGTCATTAGCATAAACATGGGCGCTACAAATTTAAATTAAATTTTTGAATGTTTGAAAGTTATAGTGAGAGTTGCAGTCCTAAACTGCCTCAGTTTCATAGTTAAAAGTGGTTTTGTTTTCGCATACCATGCTTTCAATGTAACAAAATTAATACTAAAGAACAAATTTGGCGAAATGCATTTCAAATATAATACACAATTGGTTGAAGATTCAATCGTAAAAATTAAAGACGATAACGACGTAGTATAATATATGCTTGACAAGGTTCTTTGGAATTTTTTCCGTGTTTTTGCTTCGTAAATATATAAAGTATATTTTTCTTAGTAAAAAAAACAAAAAAACAATTTACTTTTAAAAATACGGCAGTATAACATACTTTAATTACATCAGCAGAAACATGTTAACAACGAAGTAGTAGGTAAGAATACCTACAATATATCCAATGGTAAAAGTATAGTGGCTGTAAATAATATTTGAGTTCTGGAAAAGATACATAAAGTATTTTCTCTAATATTATAAAATGAAGTGTTTGTTTGTTTCTTGCACGCAAAGTCCTGACGAATATATGGCACTTGCAGCAATGGGATTTGGTTTTTATGTGGTGTAAAATTTTCCGCAGATTTCAAATCCGTTGAAATTTTTAATCTGTCTTTAACGATTCCGATTTTACGAAAAAAAGAACTCAACAATCCCAGTCAAAATGTTTTTATTTCTTTGCTCTCCTTCGCTAAAATGAAAATCTGTTTTTATTTTTATTTTGACATGTCTGAAAATGCAATCTGTTTATTTTTGGAAAGCGAAAGTTCACGTGACGTCACAATCTCTTACGAAAATACAAAAGATTAAATGAAAATCAGACGTATGTTAAGAAGAAGTACAGATAAGTTGAGAAGTGCCAATATTAACCAAGAGGAGGATAACGAAGTACCAGTGTCAACCAAGAGGAGGATACCGAATTACCAGTATCAACCAAGAGGAGGATACTGAAGTAGCAGTATCAACTACGAGGAGGATACAGAAGTACCAGTATCAACTACGAGGATGATACCGAATTACCAGTATCAACCACGAGGAGGATACCGAAGTACCAGTATCAACCAAGAGGAGGGTACCGAATTACCAGTATCAACCAAAAGGAGGATACCGAAGTAGCAGTGTCAACCAAGAGGAGGATACAGAAGTACCAGTATCAACTACGAGGAGGATACCGAAGTGCCAGTAACAACCACGAGGAGGATACCGAAGTACCAGTATCAACCACGAGGTGGATACCGAAGTACCAGTATCAGCCACGAAGAGGATATCAAAGTACCAGTATCAACCACGAGGAGGATACCGACGTATCAGTATCTGTTAGAGTATTAGACACCGCAGGTGTCCCCCTTACCCCCCGTCCATGGGACAGGTAAAAGTGGTTTTTTGCGGACACACTGCGGAAAAGTGGTTGGAGCCCACCAAGACTGAGTGTGACAGCTTCAGGCTAACCTTTGGCTGAAAATAAAAATATAGTAATAAAAAAAAAAGCAAATGGAAGAAACATCAACGTAATGTTAGTTGAGAGCTAAAATTAAAGGTTAACAAAAAAGAGCTTCTTAAAATAGAGCTCTAAGAAAAGGATCAAACCCTATAATAAGAAATGAACAGTTGAAATTAATTGTAAGCAGTCTTATTGAATGAGGATGTTGATGTTTTCCGATAGGAACTTCATAATTTGCATTATCTTTGCTTGTGCTTGGTTTTTGCTTGCCGTGTTTGTCGCCCATGCCCTGTAATTTTCGTCTGTTGGTTGTGGTAGATGATGGTGACACGTGAGGGGGCAGTTGAAAACGTAGTGGTTTGGCGTTCCTGTTTGTCCGCAGAGGCAGTTGCTTGATGTTACTACTTTAAATCTGCTTAGGTAGCTGGGGAAGGGTCCGTGGCCTGTGTAAAAAGACGTGAGGTAGGGTCCACATGGTTCTTTCCTGGGGTTGATCTTTGGAAGAAATGCAAAGGTTCTTCTTCCTGTTTCTCCGGTTTGTAAAATTTTCCGCGAATTTCAAATCCGTTAAAAATTTCATTCTACCTTTAACGATCGCTGAGATAGAAAAAAGCACTGAAGAACGCCAGTTATAACTTTAGTAATCTTTTGCTTTACTAGAATTCGTTTCGCAGGAAATCAAAATGAATGAATCTCGAAACAAACTAAGGTCATTTGAATGTGTTCTCTCCACGATGAAAAAAACCTGGCAATTAAAAGATCCAGTGAAGGACTGAAAGAAATTATGGTACAGCTACACTCTACGTTTATGAGTGATGGCAACGGCTTGGCGATTTTTTGGCGCACTTCTAGTAGCGAGTTACGATAAATTAAGGCAACACATATTTCGTTATTGCTGTTGTGGTTTTCATGGCAACCTCGGCAAACGGAAACTTTCAATTTTCATTTTGAATATTCTAGAAAGTTCTTCCAATATCCGTTAAAATCGTTTGATTTCATTGATTCGTTTGAAATTCTTTCTTTCCTCCCATTGGTTATTTTGTTTTCAAAATATCCTTTGATTGCATTGGTCCTTTTAAATTGTTTTCTGTGATACCATTGGTCCATTTATTTGTATTTTGACAGTTTTTATTATAATAGTTTTCTCGATAGGATTAAGAGTTTTGCTTTTTTGACGGTTTTCGTTTTCATTATTTTTTTACGAAAGAATTCTGACGTTATCAAGTTGTATTATTATTATTTTTTTTGTAAACATTTTTTTTTAACATGCCCACTGTATTTAGTGTAATTGATAAGTTTCAGGGTATTCTTACCCAACATTCGTAGCTTAGTTTCTCTGCTGGTTCACAAATGTGTTTTGATATGTGCTTAAGCTTACTACTTTTTGTGAAAGTTTTTTAAAAATATACTTTTTAAAATGTTCTGAAATGTGCTTAAAAAGTGTGTTGTAAAAAGAAAAAAAATCGTGACAGAAAAAGAGTTAGGAAATAATTATTTCCTTGGCAACTTTAGAAGTGCGCCAAAAAAATCGCCATGGCCGTTGCCATCTCTCATAAACGTAGAGTGTAGCTGTTCCGAAATTATAAAGAAAATACTGGAGCTCAGTAATGAACAAATGAATATGAATGAATTACGAGTTCTATTTCAAGAATTTGGGTTGTTGTCGCAACCCAGGTTCACACAGAATGGCTAAGGCTGGTGCAGTGGTAACTATTTAATTTGACTATTTAATACTAATCAAAAATGCACTCTTCGTTGCATAATTAATTTTCAATATCTAAAAAGGGATTTAGCTCAAAATTTTCGTAGTGCCGATGTAGCCAGGTTGGAAGAGTAAAGGATTAACAACCGGAGGGTTGCGAGTTCGAAACATGTTCCAATCAAACACCGTCGTGTATGCGGGGACTGGTGCTCGTTAAATCTGTCGTGGTCTCAAATGTCCTCACGTTGGCGTGTTGTGGAAGTTTGCAGAGTGGACTGCCATCTCATATGTTGAACTCGTCATCTGAACGCGGCTCAAAATCAAGAGGTGTCCTCGGATCTTTTCCTTCAGAATCGATACGTCTCCAATAGCCCGTTGTGTTACTCCAGTGCTCGTTGATTAACTACCTATCTCAAAATTTTCATTCTGAAACCTTTGTAGCAAATTTAGAAGTTTTTGCTTCAAAAATAAAAATTTCGGAGTCTTTTTTTTCTCACAATAATGCAATGACAGCTTATAAAAGTCTACAACAATCTATAATTAATACAGAACTCATGACAATAACAATGAATTCACATTTGGCTCGCCAAAAGAGTAGTCGAATAGACAAAATTCAAGTTTAGATTTAAAAAAAAAGTCGAATTAGAATTTGCCATCAGTTCGGGTTTTTCGAGTACCCTTTATCTATCTCAGTGAAGTAATTGATAATGCTATCTTTCTCAAATGTTTGTATATTCTGCCGACAATTTTTTTTAATCTGAAAACCAAAGTGCATTACATGTTATACTACAGCATTAGAAATTCGAACATGTATTGATTTTTTCTTATATTTTTATTGTGCGATGAATTGAAGGTCTCCACATGCTACCACAAGTTACCCGACACTGATTGAACTACTAAAACATGTATTTATCGGTCATGTTAATTCTTATTAAGCTACTACAAAAGATGCTCCTAGCTGTGTTTGACATTTTTGAAACAATGTTTACATAGGTGTAAACAGGGAGGTTCAACCCCCCCCCCCTTCAGTTGAGAAAATTTTGCAAACATATATATATATATATATATATAATGAGAGTTTTGGACAAATTAATCCTTTATCAATAACTACTCATTACTTTTAATTTTAATTAATGTTTTACTTGTGTAATAAATAAATATAATCAATGAAACTATGGTACATTAGTTCATAGGCGTAACCAGGGAGAGTTGGGAGTTCAATCCCACATTCAGTTCGTCGAACAAGATAGTCCAATTTGTTAATAACGGGAAATCAGAGCTTTAAGCTTTATGGCTATTTAAACTAGATTATACTAAATAAAAATTATTTTTACGCTCATAATATAAATAATTGCACGGTATATAAAATAAATTTTTATTCACTTGATTCTAACGTTTAACTTAGACTATGTTTATTGAAGAACCAAGTGGGGAAATCTTTTTTATGTATTTGCCACAGCGAAACCTGATCAATTTTGTCCAAATGTAATAGTTCATAAAGTTAACTATTTTTCTATTCTTTTTTAAATTAATGATAATCTAAATATCTAAAAGTATGCGCATTCTTACCAATGATGTTTTTTATTTCAATAATGTTAATGTAGTATTATGTTATTACTGATTGACTGTATTTTTTGTTTTACAAATTTAAAAAATAGTTGGTTCGGATTAACCAAACTCTCGGGTTAACGGGGGTGGGGGGAGAGAAGGGGTTTGAATTAGCAGGGTTTGAATGTAATTCAAGACTGTCCTTAAGTAATTTGTTGTTAAATCAAGCAGTGTTTCTCATGTAATGATACAATGAAACAACATTGTTTAAAATGACTTTATTTGAAATGAGAGCGACTAACATTTGCTGGACGCAAAATATTTAATAGTTTTATCAATGTACAACGAAAAAATTTATTAATAAATGTGATTTCTAACATAAAAATACAAAAATTTCCCTGAGAGGTCTCCAGATGCTTCACCTTTTTATTGGTGTACAGTCCATACTTATCGAGACTGATTCCTCCCTCTCTTTCATCAATCCCAGTCACGCCGCCTCTGATAGTACTACAAGGGTCCGCGCAAATGAATTCTCGATACTTTGGAGGTTCATTTACTTTTCGACATACATTTATTTATTTCTAATAAATTCTACTAGTTTCACTTTATAATCACGGTTTCTTAACTGATTACATATTATAAGTCTAACATCTCTTTAAAGCGGCTTGATTGTTTACAGTGCAATGAGACGAGCCATTTAGTTCTGCAATCATTCAGCTTTATTAAACGTGTTAGAAAAGCATTATGTTATTCCTTGGCTATTTCTTTCCTTGAGTCAGCACAAGAATTCTTACTTCATTTTGTTACAAACAGGAGTCCGCAGCACATCTTTTGTCATGTGTTTTTGTACTTTTGCTTTAGCAAATGTTTGAGTATTAAAAAAACATTGCAAAATCATTATTGCAGTTTAAAGGTTAGACATATTTAATGCAATTATGTTAGAATTTAAATAAAACCTTAGGGAGATGACTTTTCTACTAAAAAAATTAAATAGAAATGTTACTGTGAAAAATTATTTTTCTTCTTGTTGACAATACCAACGATGATATCTCTATTTAAGTTTTTACCAACACTGATGAATGATTTCATGTATTAATCTCATCATTAATATTACAGTTGCATGTAGTTATTCACAAGTATAATACGTATCATGTATTAGTCATGGAAGTAGGAAAGGTAACGGAAGTGCCTTTACTTTGAACTGTTGAAGACAAAACCATAACTGCGCCGCAATCTTGGTGCTTTAAAAACATTGTGCTCGTGCATGTTAATCAACGTGGTTATACCGTTTTTGAACTTCCATGGTTCTTTATTGACGATTGTAAAGACAAAGAAGATCCGTGGAATATCGTTTCATAGGTAAGATTAATTTGATGTATCTTTAGGCGGATAGCTTTTTGACCTGTAACTTCTGAGTGTCCAAGCAGCATTATATTCAAAATTAGACGTATTTATAAACATTTAAAGAATTATTTTGAAAAGGTGACTGAAGGTTAAAATGAAGGTGAAAGGTTGAATCCAATGAGACTATTAATTTTATTTATTAATTAACAGAATTGTACGATTTTGATTTTTTAACCTACCAGTTGTAATAAGAGTTAGAAACTGCCTTTTAGGAAAGTTTTTTTGTCTATGCTTAGGAAACTTTCCGTCCCTGATAGTCTGAAAGTTTTTACAATGGTAAACCACGTGGTCTACACTTTGGATGTCTTCCTATCGGTCACATACGACTTTTGATTAGTATGTAAAGCGTTGATATGCACACAATACACCGAACCCAAAATTTTAAGTCTCGGAATTGAAAATTTTTATCAATATTTTTATCCTATGAAAACAAGTTTCAATTTTGTTACAACTTCTCCCTCTAACACAGACACATGGAAGTTAAAATCATTGGTTTCCAGCTGGAATACTGTGTTATCCAATCATAAATTTCTGTAGATTTTTATAAGCTGTCAATCGAATATTAAGAAAATTGGTAATTATTAACGTCGTAGTGGAGCTACACAACGGAATATTTTAAGACAAAAGAAATCCCCGTAAAATCGACTTTTCAAAATTTAAAGCAAATGTTTTTTTAATTTGCATATACAAGTCGCTTGTTTGAAAATAAGAAACCATGCGTTCAAATTACTGCTAAGTTAATTTTTGGAGCAAAAATTTCCAAAAAGACTAATCTTTGGTATTAAATTGCAGAATATTATAGTAGCAAAAGTACCTATAGCAATTGTAAATTTTAAAGCGTATTCAACAGATTGGGACAACAGGGAAATCTCATGATTACTTAAGCTAAGATAATCAAAAGTAGATTTTTCGGATTTTTTTTAAATATTAATCCATTTTAGTACATTAAAAATTGATTCTAGATAGGAGTGGTTGGGTCACGGTATCCCGGTTTCCAGATAGCAGGTAAGCAAGCGAAGGGTTGCGACTCGATTCTTGGTCCAACCAAAGACCGTCGTGTACTCGGGAACTGGTGCACGTTAAATCTGTCATGGCCTCAAATGTCCTTCCGTTGATGTGGTGTGTAAGTTTTGAGTGTGGGGTGACAGCTCAGGTGATGACCTTGTCATCTGACCGTGGTTCAAAATTTCAAGGTGTTAATTAACGTCGTACTGCCCTATTGGAAAAAATTTATCCGGTATAAAAAAAAAACATACCGGTTTATGAAACACCGGTTCCGGTATGATACTGGATCCGGTATGATACTGGTTCCGGTATGATACTGGTTCCGGTATGATACTGGACCCAGTATCATGAACCCGGTATCATACCGGCTTATGAAACACCGGTTCCGGTATCATGGAACCGGTATCAAACCGGCTTATGAAACACCGGTTCCGGTATGATACTGGATCCAGTATCATACCGGAACTGGTGTTTCATAAGCCGGTATGACACCGGTTCCATGATACTGGGTCTGGTACGATACCGGTTCCAGAATGAAACTGGAACCAGTAACAAACCAGTATCACACTGAAACCAGCAAACTAGAATATTGTGTACAGAATTGCACTGGATTAGATACATTTATGGAGTACAAGATTTATCAAATTAACATAATTAAATCATTCAGTCAAAAATGTGAAACGTCAAATTAAAGAATAAGAAAAGTGTGTTTAATATGTTAAAGGTCTGTGTGATACATTCTTTTTCTGCTGCTTCAACAAATCTATTTTTTTGTCAGAAAGTATTTTCCTGACCGCAGCTGTTAATGAGAGTTCAAAACCTTCCTTTCTCTGGTGTACTGTTAACCAGAATCGCAATCCATCTGAAACAGAAAAAAAAAAGCATAAAAAATGAGTCAAATGTTATTTGCCAAATAGATCTGGAAGCATGTAATATGAAGTTCAGAATTTTAGAGGGCTGCATTGAAGTTCAGCAAGAACAGTGTAATAAAACTTTTCAACCATTTTATCATGCATACTTTTTGAGGCAACACAAAACAGCTTAGTTTCCTGAAACAAGCTAAAAAAGAGTAGTGTACAGAAAATACTTCAGAGATACTGGATGATTATCTATTCTGAATCTAATCACAAGATAAAATAATTTAATCTTAAGTTGTAAAATGAAGAAAAGTGTTTTTATAAATATTAATATTTTTTTGAGTTGGGAATGAATTAATATAATTTAATAAACATATCACATTTCAACTAAATTATACAAGCTGGAGTGTTACATTTAAAACGCTTTGTTTAAAAACACGATTGAAGAATTGTGTGATTTATTAATTTATTTAACATTCATAGTATGCAGGAATTCAACTGAAAAAAATCACTTGAAATCCAATAATGTGTAGATAAAGTACAAAAAATTTGAAAACTCTAGTGACGTTGGAAATTCATTACATAAAACTTGTCATTGGAAACTTTAAGTAGATTTTTTTTACATACTACCAATATTTCCCATATTACAAGCCTTGAGATGTGTGTTCTTAGTATTGCAACCTTTTTTATATTTAAATTATCTGCAATAGTAACTATAAAATTAACAATTAAACTATTGAAAGATTGAGAAAGACCAAATATATATTTAACATACCATTTGCACTTAGCAATTGATAACAGCTGGGTCTGCAAGCTCATGTTAACTTCTAGAAACTAATAATTTTTTTTCTTCAGCTGTATATTTTCTTCCTGCTTTAGCTATAAAGATAATTTGTTTTTAAGTCATTTTCAATTCTGTACTTTTTATAAAAATAATATTAATACGGTAGAACTAAATTTCTATTTGTTGCAAGCAATGTTAAATATAAATATTTGAGGAATAGGGAAGTAACGAACAGTGGTTTGGCCTGATAGCCGAATATTTGTTACATCCCTACAGACTCGTGAGGCTAAAAATAAGCAGTCGGAAACTTTATCAACCAACATATATTCAGAGGTGATTACTGTTTGAGACACCAATCTAACATACGATTGAGCATGCACAGGGTACCTAAGGATAGAATTACCACATCCCCTCAATATTTCCAAAGGTACATGTATCTTAAATCATCACGCATGTTGAGAGTGGGGTACAACTAGGTTAAACTGCCAATTTGACTTTTAATGCACCCTTCTGTATCATAAAATGAATATACATATAGTTGCCCTGTATCAAATTAAATGATAAATAAAATTTTACCTTGATTTTTCGTCCAGCTTCTTCGTCATCCATAGACTTTTTGGCCTCATCATCCACCGTCATGGCCAGAAGCTCCTCTAACCTCTCCGTTGTTCAATAAGTTCTTCAGTTTCTAAAAAATCGAGACAACGAATCACAATGTACCCCAATAAAATAGTGTCATTTGTTATCTTCTGTTTTAGCTTAAAATACATTAAAACATGTAACTTACCTGCAACGAGAAGAACAACGGCATATCAATAACCAGTTCCTTCACCGTTCGGCGATTTCAAGAAGACTTCATGGGCCCGAGGTTAGTCAATTTCGAAAGAATTACAATTGACATTTTTTGTGTACTTTACTGGCACAATTGCCTCAACTTTATCCACTAGAAATTGAACTAACGCAAACATATCGTTAACTTTAAAAATATATATATATATCAACATCAACAAATGTACGCCTCGTGTGCCATTTACAGAAAAGAAATGCTCAATAAAGCTACGCTGTATAAAATAATAAATACGCGATGTCTAAAAACATTAAGCCATGGAAAAAGTAAATTACGTTTTGAAACGGAACTGTCATAGAATTACATAATTTCACAATTTTCAGAAATATTCTGGAAAATTTTAGAAAAACTTTCAAATTTTTTGCAGTTTAAACACTCGATATCTTGTGAAATTATGGTCCGGTCGGGCCAATATTTCGTTTCCTTTACACATATCCGCATTTGCATTTCCCCTTCACTTCGGAAACATTTTGGACAGCCAAAATCTTGAAATTTGGACGCTGCCGAAATATTAAGATTTCGCTGGACTCTGCCAAAAATCTCGATTCCAACCACCCAGATATTATGCGTAAGACTGCCATTATACTATTTTCAGAATAATACTTGGTGGATGATTGATAATTCAACTAATGGCTTGAAGGAAATTGTTTAGGCATTTCAAATAAGCGAATGTAGCATTTATGTTCAGTTTGGACTTTTTTGACCTCCTAAGCGTGGAGACCCTCAATCATGAGAATTAAATTTCATTGAAAATGGCTAAGCCTATTAAAGTTAAAACTAAATGAAAACAATTACAAAATTTAAATCAAAAACCCAATTTAAACATTGCCTTATTTCTTGTAATCAAGATGGCAGCTACTAGAAACGAATATTCCATTCTAATGTCTAGATCTGTCTCAAAGTTGATGAAATATTTCAACCTTTGACGAGTGGAGAACACTGCTGTACCAACACACTATAGGTTTAAAAAACTCGAAAAGTTCACTTACAGAGCCGTTTTAAATGGCTGACAAGTCGAGCAGCTTTTTTCTATTCTTCTGTTTCGAAACTGTTGTCAAGATTTTCACTTGATCTTCTCACACATGTCGTAATGCCGAATATATTCTGACTGGTCATTATTCCGCGCCAGCTGCCATTCTTTCGTCAGCCACTTTACAACGAGAAGAGTAGAACAGGTGGACAAGTGGATGAACGGAGAAGTAGTAATTGATCCTAACTACATTGTTTGGATTATATATTAATATTTAGATTGGTTGCATGTATTTTGGGGCATAGCTAAATAAATGTTTACAAAATTCATACCACACTTGCTTGGATCGATGTTGCAAAAGGTTGTGTAAAATACTTTTAACTCATGTCGTCTTCGTATATGTGATAACTTACAAATATCTTTTCCGACGTAACTGCTTATTTTAATTGTGACGCAATTAAATACCTCAGTTGAAAGTATAAGATGTTTAATAGTTAATATCATTAAAAGTACATGTACAATAGTTATTCGTAGCTACATTTCTTCGTATCATCGTAACTTCAAAATTACACGGAACAACGTTTCTAGTTTTTTTCTTACGTCCTACTTTTGATTCTCGGGTTGACAGACGCTTGAAACTAAAAATGACTGCTGCTTTTGAAACAATAAGGCACGTTATTTACTGGGAAAGTTGCTTTTGGGATCGAAATACAGCGCCGTAGGGGCTCAATGGGTTGCTACAGGTTTTGACGTTTTGGCACACTTGTCATAAAAATTTCATCGGGTGTTAGACCCAGTTCAATTTTAGCCAATTTTGATTTGTGCGCGTCTTGCGGTGCTGTATTGTAACTTGTAACCACTTTGTGTGATGCGTTCTGTCGTTCTATGGTTGGCGTGGGGCGTCGTGTATGTAAATAAATCATATATCCCTTTCTTATTCCATTTTGCTAAAAATCTTAGGATACTTTTTGCCTTTTCTAAGCATTTGTGTGTGCCTCAACAGATCACTTCCATACCTGACAGAAGAACGAAAGAGAAGACCAGGATGAAAACTCCGAAAAATTCTATCCTCATAAACATTTATTTTATCTCTTACAAAGAACAATTTTAATCATCAACGTCATACCATATTTGTAAACAAAAAAAAAAACTTTCAAGTCCAGGAGCATACATACTAAAATCATGACACATCCTCAACAAATTTTTTCTTAAGTTCAAAGGAGCACACCGCAACAAAACAAAAAAAAAATACAAATGACAACCAAGTCCAGGGAGCACACCTCAACGGGGCACACCGCAACAAATAGGATTTAAAAAAAATTTGGGGGAGGGGGATTTTGTCACTTTCCTATACTTCCTTCACCTTCAGTCACACTCAGGAGGTACATTTTTAAATACAATCATGATTAGTAAAATTTTAAACTTAAATCTATTACGGGAACTCCGCCTAGACAACTTTTATATCCAAACGATTTATTTTATATTTACACTGGCTCGGGTCGTGCCTATATGGCCCCTTTGGTGCCCTCGACACAGATGCGGACCCCTGGGGGTGTCCTCGCCCGGACAGCCATCGGTCATGTCAGAGTTGCGGCGATGGCACCTAAGACCTAGGGGCCCCGAGCAACAGGGCCTGATGGTCCCAGGGAGTCCCGGGCCTTCGGCGAGCCAATTTTAGTATCTGTAATTCTTTTATTAACTAACATTTAGATTGGGCGGGGTTCCCAAATACTTTAGTAAAGTTATTATTTTTGATAACTGCATTTGTGATCTTGTCATCGATGGCGTTTTATTGCAAACCACTTGCGATATGATTCCTTCCTTTGCATTTGTCATTATGCTATCAGTTGCTTTCAATTGAATTATACTACAGAGGTGTGAAAATTATTAGAATAATTGTAATTTTTTCAGTTTTTCTTGATTCATTTTGTATATACTTGCAATATTTCATGAAAGGTCATTTTTTTTGTTGTTGATCCAATCAATTTTCACTCCTTTAGAATAGTTTTGGGGATATAATTTTGTTAAATAATACCATTTTTTAAAAAGAAAAATATTTTATTCAAAGTAATCAAATTGTTTGCATTGCATGAAAAATTTGTTTGATTAACAAACGAATTTAAAATAAAATTTTAAAATCGCTGCTTGCTGTGCTAGTATTTTGTTTCTTTTCTTTAGTTGGAATCGGTATTATTTTATTGTTAAAGCAATTATTTTCGCTGCTTTGATTAGTTTATAATTAGTAGCTTTTTTTCGTTTGTCAAAGGATTATTGCGTGATTATGGGTAAAGCAAGGGATATTTATCCTAGAAATCTAGTTGTGGTAAAGTATCTCATCCAAGAAAACAACTATACACAACACGAAATCGCAAAAAAAGCAAACATTTATCAAGTATCTGTGTGTAGAATAAAAAGGATCTTTGGACTCCAAATGTGAATATGGAAATTCTAGAGTTGGAAATGCGGAAGGAAAAGTAAATTTACTGCAAGAACTGAAAGGAAATTAATTCAAATTGCTAAATCTAACAGAAGAGTAAACTAGTCATACGCTAGAAGAGTAAAAATCTCTCTTCAAGCGTATGGAGTAAATGTATGTGATTCTTCTATCCGTAGAAAGCTCATCTCAGCTAGACTCAGTGCTCGTCGTCCTCGAAAAAAGGCTAAAATCACATCTGCTAGGGCAAAGAAGAGACTTGCTTGGGCAAAAGTTGTGCAAGAACAATGCGGAAATGACTGGATCAAGGTGAGAAATATTAATTTTCCTTTAATTAATCAGTTGAATTCAAGTTGTTCATTTCTTTTCCTGAAATCATGTTTTTTGCATACTGATTAAAAATACAGAACTGTTTATAAATTTGATTAAAAATTTCTTTATACGAATATTTCTCAACAAATTACATACCTTAAAAGTATTTTTTAACTTTTAGGTATGTTTTTCTGATGAACCAATGTTTACGATATCAGAAGAAAGCAGTCAGTATTTCAGGAGAAGTACCAGTGAAGATTTTTCCCCAAATTGCATAGCACAAATGGTTAAACATCCTACTAAAGTAATGGTTTGGAGCATAATGTCTTCGCGTACTGGACGTTTATACATTGTAGAAGGCATGATAAACCAGTATCAGTGTAAAAAAGTGCTTGAACAAAGACTAATTCCGCAATTAAAAGACTGGTTTCCAAATGGAGACTTCATATTCATGCATGATGAAGCTCCGTGCCATAAAGCCAAAATCTGTGACCAAATTTTTGGGTGAAAAAATATAAAACTCTTCCATGGCCTGTAAACAGTCTAGATATGAACCCAATAGAGAATTTTTGGGCCATTGTAAAGAAAAATTTAAAGAATTGTAACATCACAAACAAAAATGGTCTGATAGAAAGACTCATACAAATTTGGCACCATGACAACGAAATACAATCTAATTGCCAAAAACTCATACAAAGTATGCCAAGATGTATCGAATTTTTAACAAAAAGACAAGAGGATGCACACTAAATATTAAATATATCAATATTTTTCAAAAAAATGTATTATTTCTTTAATATAACAAGATTTTACTGTAAATTTCACAATTATTCTAATAATTTTCACACCTCTGTATATTTCAGCATATGCAGCTGCCTTCCATTGCTCAACTATTTTATGTGTCTATTACACACAGGTTGTACATACTTCCAAATGCAATTCACACAATAATACTAAGTCTGCATTCCACTCTGATATTTCTGTTAATTTGCATGGAATTGAATATTTTTTATCCATATAATCCAAATCAAATCTTTAACTGATAATTATAAGATTCTGCAGAGCACCTGCTTGGCGATCTGCGCTTCTCGACGTGCAATAACTAGCTGAATGTTACAATCTTAAAAGACGCCAATTATTCCGATTGCTTTTAGAAATAAATATGTTGGGTGGAACGGTGTTTCTATACTGATTTTTTCAATGGGGTTGAAATTTATTCTTTAATTATTAGAGACTGCCTTACTTGTTCAAAGTAGATTTTAAAATTAATTATATTTCTACTAAATTTTTGTATGGCTGAAAATTACTTTGTAAGATTTAGAGACCGCCTTTTTTCTTAAAACGTGTATAATAATTCCCTTTCTTATCAATGTCGATTAATAGAAATTTTTTTCAAAACTTGTCCATTAAAATGGTGTAATGGATGTAGTGCGAAAAGGGACTCTTTGGTGTTAGATATTTTTACCAGCATATTTACAAATCAACTTGAGATGTTACTTTACATGGAAACTGATGAGTCCTGATGATCTCCGTCAGGGGGATGCAGAAGGAGCCTTTTTGCAGCTGCAGTTACCAATCTAGCTGGTTCCTGCCACCACTTGGGCAGGGTTACAAATGTGCCTCGGTGTATAATACGGGTTACGTATATTCACATTTGCATGGTTCCTCTGCCACAAGTGAACCCGGTCTCTCCTACCTTCCCCCGGCGGTTTCGAGGTCTTGACTCGTAGGGTGAGTTCCTACTTATCCTCGAGATTGCCGGGGCCATCGTAAGAGTACCGGGAGGTTTCTTGTTCGGAGAAACAATAAGTTTTGGGGTGGTCCATACGAACTACTCTTGCCGTCCTAAGTGAATAGGTACTTGAGTGAAGGTGTAAATGTGTCTCGATGTGTAAAGGAGCTCAAAACCGGGCTTTGGGCAACTTTTCCAAATTTCAAAAAAAAAAAAAAAAAAAAAAAAGAAGAAAAAAAGACAAAAAAAAACCCTCCTCTTTCTAGTTCAAAAATTTTAAATTTTGAGTTAAACTCAAAATGATCTTTATGAAACCATGTTCCATTCTTCCAGCATCAAAACCTATATTTCAAAAAAAATTTAGAAAATTATAAAAATATTAATGATAATTCAACTAATGGCTTGTAGGAAATTGTTTAGGCATTGAAAATAAGCGAATGTAGCATTTACGTTCTGTTTTGACTTTTTTGACCTCCTTTGCTTGTTGACGCTCAATCATGAGAATTAAATTTCATTGAAAATGGCTAAGCCTATTAAAATTAAAACTGAAGGAAAACATTTACCCAATTTAAACATTGTCTTACCTCCTGCAATCAAGATGGCAGCTACTAGAAACGGAAATTCCCTTCTGATGTCTAGGTTTGGCTCAAAGTTGATGATATATTTCAGCTTACGACGAGTAGAGAATGCGGTTGTACCAGCTTAAAACACTTGAAACAGTTGTAACATTTCATACGGTATGGAAACATGAACAAGCAAAAAACTTGTTTGTTCACGATGTTTTGAGAAAATAGTACTTATAATAGTAAAAGCTATTAAAATGGAATTTTCTTGCATTGCAGATTAAATTCGATAACTAAGTTCCCATATTGTATAAAAACATGAACTTGCAAAAAATCTGTTTATTCACGGGTTTTTTTTGTTGAAAATAGTACTTAGGATTAAAATGGAGCAGTATAAAGATTTTTTTATTTCAAAATTCGATAAAATATTGTGCAAATAATTTCTTAAGTTGTCATTAAACACATCCATCATAAAACCATTGGTGTCATTAAAAACGATCAGTAGGAGCTAAATATTCATCCTATTCAGCCTTCAATACAAATTATTTAACAAAAATACTTAGTCATACCAAAAGCCCTATTATAACCCAAAAATAGTAATTCCTAATATAACAATTATTAAATTAGAGATGGCTAATAGGAATTCCTGAAATTATAAAATTCAAGTATTTATTGAAAAACTATTTCTGAAATAATCTATGAAGTTCAATTATTAAAAATTAGTGAAATCCGAGTAAGATGTTTAAGAGTAAGTATCGTATTTATATAAATTCATATAATGAATTTATAAGAATTCTTTCATCGGTAAAATTATTTAGTAAACATACTTATTCATAAAGCCATATTTCATCCTGAAATAGTATTAAATACTTGTATGTTTAATAAAAATTGAACCGATAATTTCCAAAAATATTTATTCGCAAAACAATCATCAATATAACAGCAATACAAGTATAAAAATTACAAATAATTATTTTGTTAAAGTCTAATTTTCTTTTGTTTACCACTTTTTTAATATTATCATTTTTATATATGGAATAGTTATTTAACAAACTGTTAGTTGATGATGTTATCAAACTCATTATTTTGGAAGAAGAATGTCCATTGAAACCCATTTCAATATGCATTTCTTTATCTTGCAGTATATCTCGAGTTAATGTTGCTGCCAAATGTCTTTGATTTGACACTTTAAAAAAAATCAATTTTATACTTACTAACAAATTTTTTAACAATTATATAACTATGTACAACTATGAAAACAACATAATTTTAAGGGTACATTAATCCTCTATCACTAATACTAATCAATTTGAAAGATTAACTTTTGTCTAATTGTTTATGTACAACTCTCACTTTTCAATCTTTGTAAGACTGAACGTGAACAGAGTACTCAGCTAAATATGTTAAAACAGGAAACAAATCTTTGATACTTGAAATATCTGTATTTGTTACGGATACTTCAGGAATATCTTCAATATGATTGAAATTGTCTGAATTTTCTAGGTCAGTAACAAAACTATCAATGCTAATTGTTCCGCTAGAAGTAGAATGCAATGAAAGTTTTAATACAGATGAAGCACGTATCTTGCTTTCCACTTCAACACCTGCCTAATAGATATATGGTATTGTGTACCAGCCAATCGACGATACCAGCTGAATCGACACTCTAATTAATCAGTCTGAATTTTTCCTGGTGATAAATACGACATGTCGAGCTCTATTGTGCAATACCTAGTAAGTTCTATTATACAGGTACTTATCAATGTTTATTTATACCCTATGTTGGAATATTTATACCTCTGGTTAAATGATCTGTGTCACACCTCATTTCTTTCCACAAATCCAACCAACGCAAGAATTTAGTAAAAATAAATAAATTTTTGATCATCACTGGAAACATTAATGGCTCACATACAATATTATATGAATGTTTTCTTTTATAAGGGGTCTTAACATTTACGATATCAAACCAAGTAGAAAATATTCCTATAAATGAAGCAGTACTTTCAAGATGTGCTAAATTATGCACTGGGCCAAGTTCAACAAGACTTTGATTTATATGGCAATTAAAAACCTGCAGGTGCTAAATTAACATTTTGCCTTTCTAAACTTGATGGCCACAATGCTTTTCTACTTAAAGAAAATCCTTTAGTGTAAGAAAGGAAACAGTGCATCAACTTTTAGAGTTTAAATTACACTCATGTCCATAAATTAAGGATAATTCAGAATCACACGGAAATCGAACTCTAAAGTAAATATTTCACCTGTAGAATTATCGCACACATCTTCAAGAATCATCCAAAATTTCCATCATCCAAATTACAGGAAGCCATCAGATGACGCCGATAGTTCGTCAAAATGACGAGAGTGTAAGAGATGTGTATATAAGGAATGGTAGCAAAGAAGAAAAATTGTTCACAAGCGTTATGTAAGCTGCTCAGTGCCACAACCGAATAGTTATGGCACACAGGACACATGTCGATGATTTTTTACGTGGTAGAATTATCGGCCGACTGGAATGTGGGCGTACTCAGACGGAAGTTTAAGTTGAACTTGGAATCGCCCAAAGTGTCATCTTTAGGCTTTGGCAACGATTCCAAAATAATGAAAATGTCAGTAGACGTTACAGTACAGATCAGACCCCGAGTTACAACGCCGAATGACGACCGGTATTTGGCAGCAACTGCAAAAAGAAGCAGATGAAGCACAGCATCCTACCTTTCTCGTCAGCTGTCTTCATCCACTGGTACGACAGCTTCAACGCAAACCGTTTACAGACGTTTGGGACATGTTGGTCTATATACTTGCAGGACTGTCAGATGTGTTCCGCTCACAGAAACTCACTGTCGCTAGCGGTTAGCCTGGAGTAGAGAACATGCAATATGGACATCGTCACAGTGGGATTGTCTGATGTTTTCCGGTCCGATCGATCTGTTTAGCTTGTAGTCTGATTCACGGCAGACGTTCATATGGAGAACGCCAGGTACCCGCTACCACCAAGACAACATCATTGAACGACACCGTTTCGGTGGTGCAGGATTGCTCGTTTGGTGCGGAATTATACTGGGCTCCAGAACAGATCTACATGTTCAAATCGGAACCATGAGAGGCCAAATTTATCGGGACATCATTCTGGACATGTACGTTTGTTTAGGGGTGCCATGGGCGCAGAATTTGTGTTTATGGATGACAACGGCCGTGCTCACCGTGCAAACATTGTAAACGAATGCCTTGAATCCGAGGATATCACCCGTGTGGAATGTCCAGTATGCTCATCTGACTTGAATCCAATAGAGCATGTGTGGGACATGCTTGGCCGACGAGTTGCAGCCCGTCAACCACCTCCTACATGTGTACCGGAACTTCGGAGAGCATTGCTTGCTGAGTGGAGTGATCTTCCCCAAGATCAGCTCGATAAGTTGATCCTCAGCATGCCTAGGCGTTGTACAGACTGTATTTCATCGACTGGGAGCCATACAATGTATTAACTATCATACCAACCATGTCATGTTAAGTTTTTGTAAGATCGATATTTTTTGTAATTGCTCCAGTGAGCCAAAATCGTAGTTTTATGAATGGTATCATACATACATCATCTTTTTTGTTCTTTATCTTTTGTTTAATAAATAGGCTTTATCAACACCGACTCTATACAAAGCGTCCGTACGATATTAGGACGTTACAAACAGTGCTGTAGTCGTAAAAAAAACAGAGGGTATACCACGAGCGCCCGCAGAATTTTTTCCATAGTGAAACATATACTTACTACTTACACTTTCTACGGGGGGAGGGGGGGGGTGATATGTACACACACTCAAATACATCTCTACTATTATAAAGAGAAGTGTTTGACTGTTTGTTTGTTTGTTGTCAGGTTTAAGTTCCTGACGTATCTATGGCTCTTACAGTAATGGGATTTGGCACACTGGTAGTCCGAATTTTTTGCAATTTTTGTACGCGGCCCGAATTTTAAAATCTAATCTATAACATTTAAAAATCCATTTAATGACAGATAATTATTATTGTTTTCCTTAGAATGGCAACAGTATGAAAGATCAAAGATTCAAAAACACATTTAAAGTTTTTTTTATTTCATATTTACTGTTTAAGGATATTAGGATGTGTCACACAAACATATATTATATAATGTATTTAATATATATTTGTAGCTAAAGCAAAACATTTAGTTTTTTCCAAATAATTTCTTTTAGCAGACACAGTAATAAGTCCCAAATTCGTATTCCGAAATCCCAAATTGTCCTAAATCTGGACTGTTTGCTAACCAACGTTGGGCTAGCGTAAGCGAGCAGGGGGCGGAACCCCTTAGTTTTTTTGGAAAAGCAAAGCGTGTACGCAGTTTTTAAGAAAACGCAGAGGGTATACGGAATTTACTGGAAAAACCAGAGGGTATACGGCGTATACCGCCGTATACCCTCCACTACAGCCTTATACCCTCCTGCCAGCCGTGGCTGATCATAAAGTTATAACTTCGTGAACTTATATTTCAGCTGTTTATTTATCTTTTGTTTGGTTGAAAGTTTTTAAGAACTGCTCTCAATCTTTGTAGATTTTAAAATAGATAAAAAAAAAGAGGAATTGTGTGTGATTTTTGGACAGAAAAAAACTGCAGAAAACAATCTTTTAAAGCATAAAAGAACTTTGAAAAAAGAAACTAATAATCAACATAAAACTTGGTTATTTTAGCCCATTTAAAGGTTTTTACAGGTAGGTATACTATACCAATAAATAATTCATCTAATAAAATTAAAATTAAACGAGTCAGAAAATAGAAAAACCGATCTATTATGAATATTTGATTCAAATCACGTATGCGTTTAGTTTTTTAGCTACCTTAGATTTTACCTTTTTTAGCTACCTTAGTTAGCTACCTTTAGTTTTAAAGCTACCTTTCTTTTCGATTATTTCACAGTATATACTTCAGTTCCCCCCCCCCCCTTAAAAAAAAACAAAGATTTATTATATATTTATATATTACATATTTTGAGGAGAAAAAATTAACTTTCCTCAAAACGATTCACAAATTTTATCTTATCTCACATGCATTAAATCAAATGTTATTCAAGTTTATTAGCAATATATTTAGTTTCAAAAACTTATTTTGTTTTAGGCATTTAATCACTCTTTTAAACTAATAAGACAAATGCAACTCATACATGAAATACAAGTCTTTGTTATATTTTTTGGCATAAAATTGTTACAGATGTCAGTAATATGCAAAACATTTATTTACAATTATACATTTGTTGTTATACATTACTTTTGCAACATCTCAATGTTTCGCTTTTTACAATTTTCCCCTTCTTTCATTTTAATGAAATTGTCGTTTTCTTTAATACAGATTTTGAAAACCTTGAACCCACTGTGATAATTTCCCTTTGCACAGTGAAACACAACATTCGTAATACTACGTTCACACATGAAAAGTTAAACTAGTTTAACTTAAGAGAGAACTTAAGCTATCTTAACTTAAGCTATCTTATTTTTATGCGTTCACACTACGGCAGCTTTTAAACTAGCTTAAATCGGTTTATCGATGTTATTTTATCGATGATGACATCGACTGAATGGTGGTGGGAGTTCCCAATGATTTTATGCACTTCCCTGAAATGAAGCCACTCCGAAGGACTAGTGCCAGTTGCTGTGCATCCATGTAATGTTTTCTCAGACCTAATAGATAGATTAGAATAACATTTATCAACAAATGATAAAGTTTTAATTTGTGCAAGAAAAATTGGGAAGTATTTTTATACATCTGATATAAAGAATTCATACAAAATTTCAGACATGCTGCAGTATCAATTGCTCATGAATTATTTGATAATTGAATGATATATATTATATTAATATCCTCTACTAAAATCCATTTATTTCTATGTTCTGGTATGATAAAAGTAACCTACTTTGTAAATTTATTATAATAAATGGTTAAATAAAGGAGTTATAATTAAACAAAGTTATGCCGTTGGTGGCTTAAATTTTCTCATTCTAAATGGGTAGAACATAATGTGGAGAAAGAATTCTTTTATCCTTAACAAATTTCCAATAAGAATAAAATTACCTGTATTCTGAAGTCAAATTTTTAATTTTCGTCTGAACTTCGGCATGGGTTCTGGAAATTCCCATTTCCTTTAATTGTTGCACCATATTTTCGTAAATCTCTTTGTTTCTTTTGATTCTTGTCAGATCCGCATATTTGTCCGCCCAAATGGATAATAAACATTTTACTTCTTGAGTGGACCAGTTTCTATTCCTTCTTTCACTCTTTTTTTTTTTGGAAGTTCTAAACTAGGGGTAGGGCTAAGCTCCATCACAAACGATTACACGGCGAACAGAATGAAAGATCGTCAACAAAAGCGCGCGGAATGAAGTTCGCGTGACACCTCTAGGTGGCGTCACTGTAGAACTCACTTAAGTGAGTTTGGGAAACTGGTTTAAAGTTAAGAGAGTTTCTTTTCGCTAAGCTAGTTTAAATCTAAGACAGTTCGTTCACACATGCTCGACTTAAGCTAGATTAGCACTTAAACTAGTTTAACTTTTCATGTGTGAACGTAGTATTAGGCATATTCTGAAATGAAATGCATTAAAAAAAACGACATATTTTTACAGCTTTCGTTTTTCACAAAATGTTCCAACATTATTCTGGTTAAAATTTATTTTATTTATAGAATGTTTAGCTTTAATTTTATTCCAAATTATTTAATACTAGTACAAAACAGATTATATATAAAATAGGATGGTAATAAGATTTACAAGCTATAGCAAAGTTACCAGAAGCTTTATCTACGTAGGTATAACATAATTGTTTTGTAAACCATAAGGATAAAAATAAAAACATATTCAATGGTACAATACAATTTTCCAACCACAATCTATAACTTTTATTAATTATAACCTTATGAATATTAATAATAATATCAAAAGTATGCAAATGAAATGACTTATTTCAATACGATTATTATATTAAAAAAAATTTATTAGCTTTAAAAGATTCCGTATCACGCCTGTGTCTGTGTGTATTGGCTCGGAGAGTCAGGCCAAAGAACTGCTCTGTGAGAAGATTTTAAAAACATAAACGCCGCAGCGGAAAGGTTGAGATAAATAAATTGTAGTTAATATATTGCTCTCAGGTCAAGAGTTTAGATTAAAATTTGGTTGAGATAGTTGTTCAAAACCTGGCATTCTTTATAGTAATACAATATTATGTATATGTATATATTTCTTCAAAAACTGTATTAGGTGTGTAGAAATTATCTAAAAGATTTCATTTCAAAAAATAATTTAGACTTCTTGTTTTAATGTAATGAAGTTAGCTTGAGTTGGAATAAATTGAAAAATAAATGCCCATGTTTGGAATATTTTACTGACGCATAAAATAAAAGTACTGAATACGGATTAGAAGATCGCCTGTTCAAATCACGTTTAAGTTTCAACTAAAGCCTTCATTTATATTATGGATTCTCAATTGCTTATGTTTTCATAAACACAAATTTATTTAAGGAGTTAAGCATAAAAATATTATTAACACGAAAAGTTATACTCATAATTTTTAAGATGGAAAGAAACTATTTTAAACCATACACTTGAAGTTATCTATTTTGTACGAAAAGTCATTGCCGACGGTCCCGGATCAAACCCGAAGGGAAAGATCACAAGAAAAGAGAAGACTACCATCGGAAATATTTTTTTGAGTACGTGCCCCTGAAATCACTATTTTTCTCTTTTCAAATCAAAGGGAGGGCCAGAGTTGGAAGAGTAACGGGTTAGCAGTCGGAGTGTTGCGATTTCGAAACTATGTCCAACCAAAGGCCGTATTGTACTCAGAGACTAGTGTACGTTAAATCTGCAATGGCCTCACACTTTCACGTTGGCTTGCAGAACGCTGAGGCTTAGAGAGTGCTGTGCCAATTCATTTTTTGCCCTCGTCATCTGACCATGATTCCAAATTACGAGTTTCGTAATTAAAAAAATAAAACAAATTGAGTGAGCTTTGTACAGGCCACATAATGTTTTGAATGTAACGAAATATATTTAATGCTCTCAATGTTTAACTGCAACCGATAACTTTATTGTAAACAAACTTGAAAATTTTGAGATTTGTTTCGGTTTTAAATATAACAGAGGAAATTTAAAAAAATTATTTCAAAATTTTAGAGTTCGAGAATTGCACGATTTCATTGATTTTTGAAAAGATGTTTGCTCAGCGCAATGATAGTAAAAATGAGTGTGAACTAATTTGTCATTGCATTGTTTTGCATCATGAATCTTTCAATAGTATAGAACGGTTATAATAAATAAAATGAATTTTGAAGTTTTCAAGCAACTTGTATTAGATTCAGCACAGTTTTCTGATTCCCTGAAGTTTTCCATGCTTGTATCAGAGCATTTGTCATTGTCGAATCGCTGGAGAGAATTATGCACGAAAAGCGGTGATACTGTCCTACATCTTGCTGCACGTTCTGGTTGTGTCGATATAATCAAGTAAAAATACGTATTTTTTTTTAATGTAACCTAATTGTGAACCCTAATTGTAACAGCGTTATTTGTTTTTTAAAACAACGATTACTTTCCAGACTTGTCATACCACTGAACCAAACTTTGATTAAAAAAAACACTCATGAATTATATCAGGCATGTACATTTTCCACAGATCTTTGAATTCCCCTTTCTGTGTTTCATATTTTAGTTCCGATTTTCCTGAAGAATTCAAAGATTCCAGTTTTTCTGACATGCTTTTCCAAGGGTAATGTTTTTCTTATTTTTTAGTCAAAATTCTCATTTTTAAGTTTTCTGGAATGTATGAGAAATAATCATTTATCAATATCACTAATAGGTTGATTAAATTACCCATCGAAATGAGGGACTTCGGCTTAACTTTTTCTCATAATGTAGAAAATTGTCCATTAAAACTGATTTATGTGCAAAATACTTAACATCAGTAAATTTTACCATCCATTAATCTGAATTTTCTCTTAGCAAAATATATGCTCTGAAACAAGTGCTCAAAATTAGTGTTCGTAAATAGTATTTCGCACCTTTAAATCTTGTTTTCATGATCAAGTGCTTAGATCCAGTTGTCATTTTTGACACCTACATTTCCTGAATATATTTGCTGGTATAATGAAAATTCTGATTGAAAATCACTTATTTTTTTCGATAACAATCTGCTCTCTAATATCTTTAAATACAACAAATGGAAAACAATGACCCAAAACAAAAAAAATTCTTCAATAAAAAACCCACGGAACATATCTTTAGGTGCTCAAACTTCATGAACTCTGAATGATCTATTATGTAGGGGAAGACGGGGTACAATGAAACAAAATTTACTAATTATTTTTTCCTATCCACAATTTTGCATGCACAGAAATATAATTAATGCATACTTTTAATCTTGTATTTTCCCCATTTAAATAAATTTTTATTAGGTTCTAAACAATATCTTTATGCTTGTAAAATAACAAAAAGTAAGTCACAAAGTGTTTCATTGTACCCCGTATGGCGGGGTACAATGAAACACATACTGGGGTACAATGAAACACTCCATATGATGCAAGCAATTTTCACCCTATATAGTTTATTTTAGTCACATTCAACTTCGTTTAAATTTAAAATTTCTCCAACAGAATATATTTCCTTGTTTCAGTTCACCCTCATTGATTAAAACAATCATTTATACAGATACTGCTTGTGTCACACTGTTGTTGTGGATATCTCATTCTTAGTACTTCAGTGATCATCTGGAGCTGGAAAATAATCCGGATCATCTTCAGAGTCTGTAGGAGGCAGAGTTTGTTTTGAAAACAATCCCTTCTTAGTTTTTTTTCCTCTTTTTACTTTCTAATTGCTTAACCAGAGCATTTTTTACTTGTGTGGTTAGAACTAAACTCTTTTTTTTTCTGTTTCCTACTCTTACTTTTCTTGAACCAGACTTGGGGTAAGGTTTTATCTCTTGAGGATAAATTTATTTCCTCACAGGTTTTGAGCTAGTGCATGGTGTATGAACATTTGCTGATCAACCTGCAGTCGGTGATTCTGATTTACTTATGGCAAGATCCACCACTTCTGATTCTTGGGTTTTGTCTGTTTGGTCTTCAGTTTCATTACTCAGCTCATCAGTTTCATTAATCTGACCATGGGAATAATTTTCAGTTGGACAAGGCCTATCTGACACATACGAACACAAATAATCTTCTTCACAAAACATTTCTCTATTGAAAGGCCATATTCCAGTTGCTGAAAAACTTTTTGTAATATTTTGTGGAGTGATAAGAAAATAAGCAGTGCCAAGCAAAGAAGATATCTCATAGATAGAGATTGTACGACCTGGATTACACAGAATCCAATCATTTGCAGCTAGATTGAAGAAATTTTTAAGTGACTTGAACACAGTTTTGTCTAAAGGCGGCTGCAATTTGTTACTGGTATGGGGGTCAGGGTTACAACAACAATTCCGTTATCTTTTGTAAAATCTAGACTGGAAATTGTAATATGTGATTCATGATAGTCCATTATTAGCAGAACTGGATTTTCTTTCGTTCAGCGTGTATGTGCCTGAAAATCTGTTAGAACATTAACAAAAATATCTCCATTCATCCAACCCGATTTTGTTGCATCACCCACAGTCCCACAAACAGCTCCATTCAACATGCAAAACTTGAAATTTACTCTAGGAATACTAAATAATGGGGTATAGAATTTCCAGAAGCATTAATAAATCCACATATAGTAACAAGAACACCCCTTTCACCAGAAATTAATTGACCTATTTGTTTTTGGCCCCTTTGACCAAAAACTTTAGTAGGATTGTGAACTGTAGTAAGTAACACACAAAGATAACAATGTATAGAAAAAATAATTATTACATATAACAACGAGGAAAAAGAAACAAAATTACTTTTAGTAAAGAAACTTACTTTCAATGGTGAAAAACCAATAATCTTCTATTGCTAATGTTGTAGAAGTGCGAATGTATCCAAATCACATCAGTAATTGGAACTTATAGTTGTATAACATATATATAAATTGCAACTTTCTGTGACAAATTGTACTGATTTTAGAAGTAATGTTTCATTGTACCCCTTGTTTCATTGTACCCCGTCTTCCCCTACCCATGGGGTTTACTGCAGTGGTAGAATGAGGTTATGCCCCAGGATGCCCAAGTGACCCTCTACTATTTCTCTGCGTCCTTTCTTTTCACAATTACTTGACATTGTCTATCTTGTGTTCGGTGCAGCTTAGCCAAATATGCAAACAGCTTAGTAATTACACTTCTGCAAGTGTGCAAAATGGCTATTCAAACTACTTAAAAGGCATTCCAAATCATTCATTAGTCATCATTATGCTTGTATACAAAATTTATGATATGGATTCGAATGTGTATGGGTCATTCTTGCAAAATAGGCAAAATTCATGTCCCTTCAAAATGTATAGAATTCTATCACTCTGAAGATTTTGTCAACTTTCAAGAATAGTTTAGGATCACTTTTATAATCTACAGAACTAGAAAATTAATGACATATTTTTTTATTTTATACATTTTTAAAACTTTAAAGTATCAAATATCATTGTCCTGGCATGTCCCTGAGTGAAATTTTACAATTTCTTCATTCATTAGGGTTTTAATATTTATTTATATATTCTTGTAAATAATTTATTCTGCTTCTTTATACATTTGAAAGGTTATTAGTTACAATAATGGAAATAATATTGTAAATATTTCCAAAAGTAACTTCAATAACTATTGTCCCAAGTAATATCATCATTTTCCTGGCATCTCAGATATCATTATGTGGGCAATTAATAGATGACAGCACTGAGTTAAAAGAATACTTTTCAAGTAATCTGGGGTTGAGGTTATTTAAATAAATAACTGCCATTTTGAAAAGTTATCAACTTTTTTTTTGGTCAGCACATACAAGTTCAGAGTTCAAGGTTTATGTAAATTGAAGATCATTTTCCTGGCTTTGATAAAAATTAAATGCTTGTAGTAAATTTTTAATTTTTTTTATTATCAAGTGTATAAAAGATATTTCTTAAATGTGTGTGAAATTCAAACTGAAATTTTTAAGGGTTCATCCATTAAGCCCCGAACAAGCCTATTTCATCATTATCCTGGCCATCATTGTCCTGCCTTTAACATACCAAGTCAATGAGGTCAAGACAGGAAAATGATGTTTTATGTTCAGTATTTATAAATATTTAAATTATTAACTGAAGACAAATATATTCTTTACTTTTAACTATTAACTTTTGATTATTTATTCTCCATTGTAATTTTTTTAATAGTAAAATACCTTATAATGGGCTTGAAATTTTGAAACTTATTTGTTTCTTTTATTTAAAAAATAATGTTTTTGTCATTGCACCTAAAAATGCCTATAGCTAAAATGAGTTCGAGGCAGAAAAGGGGAATTATAAAAATAGGAAAGAAAATTCAAAACTATCGCCTGAACAAGAAATTGTCATCCGATAGAATTGGCTACCCAAACCAAGTGAAAGTGGTATACATATTCAACTTTCAGGTTCTTCAAACCCAGACACAACAAGAGATGATAATGTTAAGAAAAAAAGTTAGTGAAAAAAGTTAGAAGAGATAGAGCAGAGACCTACATTTGTATAAAGAAACTGGAAGAAAAATTTAAAAAATATACAAGGCAAATGGAAAAATACAAAAAGAAATACTACAGATCAAAAATAGCTGAGAATTGATTTCAGTAATTTAACACCACACAGCAAAACACGTAATCTGTTAAAAAAGCATAAAAGTTGCAGTAATAACTATGCACAATGTTCCTACTTTCTAATAATACTTAAATATTCGGGAATCCATAATTTCCTGAATTGTCATGTTCCTAGTAATTTTATTTATGTACTTAATCAGCTGAATTAAAAATACATGGTCATATGAAATGTTCAACAAGAAATTTATATATATTTTTTCTATATTCATCATTGTCCTGGCAGGTTCATCATTGTCCTGCCTTCCAATATTTTGAAATATTTTTTTCCTTAACAAAATGTTAATAATTTAGATTGCTGATATTTTTAATTTACTTAATGAACATGGTAGAAAATTATTAGGCCAAAAAAATAAAGTTTTAAAAACCTTCGATTGAAAAAATTTTAAGAAGCCAATTTTTCCTATTTCACAAGAATGACCCGTATACACATTTGATCAATACACATTGTCAATTGCAAACATGGTTCATAAAAAATATGAATGTAAGAAGCAATCCATATTTAAAATTTTTGCATACAAGCATAATGATGACTAATGAATGATTTGGAATGTATACAAAAGTAATACTGTGAGGTTTCCTCTTTTCTGCATTTTGTCTTTATCCCTGGATTGTCACTAATTATGTTAGTGAACATTGCCACTTTGAATTTATTATTATCATTGTGGAGTTTTATTACTTGTTCTCAATAAAATAAGATAGCCTAACTTTTATGCATGAAAATAAAATGTTGGAAGTGATTCTGGTAATACATAATAAATTAGTCTACTAAAAAATAATTATGTTTCTAAAAAGTTATGAGAGTCTATAACATTTTGTTCATAAAAAAACTATATTTGTAATTTATCTTTGTATTAAAAATTATTTTTATTTATTGTTGTATTATATTTCTACTTTACGTATCTTTCTGTAAAGATATGAATGTTTTTAATTTCCAGGTATTATTATGAACATGGAAATAAGACCATTTTAGAACAAAAGAATCTTGATGGGAAGACCCCTTTGCACATTGCTGCACATTCCTGCCAGTTACAGAGTGTCAACTACTTACTGTCATGTGGCGTACCTGTAGATGCTCTCAAGAGGTCTGACTGGTAAATAAATTATGTGTTATCAAACAATTTTTGAAAACATACATTATACACATGCTTAAAATTAAACAGTATTTACTTAGTGATATATGCCTGCAAGTACCATTTGGAAAGGGTCAGAAATTAAATAATAAGTGGGTTGTGTGTTATGGCACAAGGCTATATTTGGCCTTTTTGCACAAGACATACTATGCCAAGTGATATACATGCAATGTCAAGTAATAGACATACAGTGTCAAGTAATAAATATACAATGCCAAGTAATTGACATAAATTTGAAGTTATAGACACACAAGGAAAATTTACCGACACAGAACAGAGACATACACCCATAGAGGAATGAAACCTTCGCTGCCTATAACTTGCATGTTTTTATTGCAGTAAGCATGTCTTTTAAGCCACAACAGCCTGATAAGTTTTTTTTTAAAATTACTTCGAGGAATGGGTTGTACTGACCATTTCCCTTCGTGCAGTCCAATATAAACTAGCCTTTGAAATATAGTTGTCAAGAGGTAGAACATTAAAATTTGAGTTGGACATAGTAGCACAAACTGTCAAGTGGCTAAAATTTATAGTCTCTCCAGTGGAACACAGAGGGCAGTCAGGAATGTCTTTCACACCAATCCAGTGGAGATGTCCTTAGAGATAGTCATGTTCGTTTAAAATTCAACAGCCTCATTAGTGGAAGACAGTAAATGTATGAGTATTTTTGAAACCCTTAATTTTCATTTTACTGTTGAAAACTGAATTAATTAAGTTAACTTTAGTTCAATGTTGTGCCCACCAACAATTTCTAACCTTGTGTGGACACTTGGAGCCAAGACAGTGACTTTTACAATGAGGTCTTTTGGGTCAATAGGGGTCTTGTTAACAATACCTTTGAAGAAGATACCCCTAAGGAAGAAATTAATATGTGATGAATTGGGTGATTGTAGTGGCCGAGGAATGGGTCCACCTCAGTCCAGTCCCAATGGTACTCTTGCTGATATGCATCCCAAAATGAATACCTTATAGTTTTGTGGTAATTTATCTCTCATTTAAGTTTGTATTGGAAGTTTTGAAACACCTTGGATGTCTGCTTCAATCTTTACAGACAACCTTATTTCCTTGTCTAAATTTAAAGAAATGGAATTTTACATAAAAACTGCTTCTTATTCTTCCTGACCATGTTACAGATAAAATGGATAACCAAGTATGCAAAACCCTCAAGCCATCTTTCCCCTTTTCCTTTCTTTCATAATTATTGATATCTTGCCTTATGTTTGGCACAGTTTGGCTAAATATGGCCATTGCACCATAAAACCCCGAACCAAATATGCCGGGAATTCGACTGTGCACACACACACACTAGATTATTTAACCATTTAACTAAAAGTACTGTCCTGATGTCCCAGATTATGCTTTGGGTTCCAATATTTTTATGGTTATTCTATGGTTCCTCTCCACCTAAGGTATCAAGCTTAAGAATTATATTGGTAATGATCTGTTAAAAACAAAATAAAGAGTTCTTAAAACACATGAAGAGCAACTGGAGTTTATTTATATCCCTTCAATGATTTCCACTGTTCCTTATTGATCTTGACTAGTATAATAACTCTAATAACTTGGATATGTGCTGTGTTTTAAGAATTTAAAATGCAAAACTCAGAAGCATTGGGAGGTAAAATGGCACAATGTCAAATACTTTTAACCTATGAGTATTTTTAATTTTAATCTCATTCCTGAAAGGCACCTTGTAGGCCTACTTTGTAAAGTGATGAAATCATCTCCAACTTTCAAACTACTGTGCGTTTAAAAAGTTGCATATTGAAACATGCACAGTAGTGCATAATAATACAAAAATAACATTTTTTACTAGAATGGAGGTACTGCAGCATACCCTTAAAAATACACAATTACCCTTAAAAATACACACTGGAAAATACATACTGCTTGAGATGCCTACAATTGTCTATTTCAACTCAGACTGTTTCTTGAAGTGAACATTCGATAAGTCATAAACCACATGTACTAGTTGAGAAAAGTATCATGTGAGATATGATATATAGGCATTTGAAGATTGGGTTATACAACTATTCAATTACACCATGTTACTATACATAGTTTTTGTTGCTTCTGTTAGTAATTTTTATCTTTTAAGTATAAAAATTTTAGAATAGAATTATCAATGCTGTTAAAAAATTTAATTCTTGATATGTGAGAAATTAGTTATGTTCAATGTACTTTTTAAGTTATGTTATTTATTTATCCTTATATAGGACTCCTTTAATGTTGGCATGCACGAAAACAAATTTAGACGTCATTAAGGTACTCTTATTGCATGGAGCAAATGTACATATCCTTAACAAGGATGGATGGAATGCATTCCACATTGCTTCTAGGCAAGTATGTTAACAAATAGTTGAAGCTCATTGTATCATATATTGCTGTTTTTCACTAAAACTACAACAAATAAAGTTTAATGTGATGTCAAAAGATAATTGGGCTGTCATTTGGAAAAGCTTTGGAAGATTGGCCCTTTAATGTAAATTTTCACATAACTTTGCAATCTGGTTATTAATTTCTATCGTTAAATCATTAACTACTATCAAATTTAAAATGCTTTAATTATTTCTGTATCGTGGTAGAAAAAAGCCTATGTTTGAGACATTGGAGAACCTTTTCTGGTTTAGCTTTCTTTACTATGGCGTAATTAGTGTACATAACTCGAAATCAGCGAATTTGGACATGGACACTTTCTTTATGAATTTGTACTACAGATTTGTTTGTTTGTAAATTATTTTTACTTAACAATGTTTTATTAAATTTATAATTCGAATGAATTTTTTATATAACTAATCAACTGCCACAAGCAGCTTCAACCTTGGACCATTGTTCTGCTCAATGTCAATGAGGTTAGAGTTGAGTTTTGTTAATCTAACCATAAAGGTCAATATCGCTTATGAAACTAAAAATGTGCATACATTTATTTAAAACTGTTGAAAAATGTGTTTATAAACTTTTCAAAACTAGTATTTCAAAATATGCCTTTTGATTATTTGCCATCCAAAAAAATTATTCCAGATTGAATATCAAAATGAACATATAAAATAAAAGTATTGTCTACAGTTGTTCTTACATAAATTATATACTGTATTTATTTACTCACTTTGCTCTGAAAACCAATTATATTTCTGCTTAATATTTGTAATTTCAATTTTACACTTTAATTTTATTTGCTACCTACTGACATTTGTTTAATTTTAACTGAAGTAATTGGTGCTTTACATAATACTTCATTATAATCAATTAATTTTCTATTTTGTATTATGATTTGTTATCTTTTTTCAAAACTTTATTTTTTCATTGATACATTTTTTTATGCACAATTGTAATGAATTGGTAAGTAAATAACTTCATATATGCCATATGAAACTGCTGGTATCTAATGTTCTCTCAAATTACTGTATCACATTTGTATTCAATATAAAGCAAGTTTCCAAATTACCTATCTTTATTTAGAGAAGGAAATGTGGAGATTATAAAATGCCTCTTGGAATTTGACCCTTTAATGTGGAATACAAGGAGCAAGAATGGACGAACTCCCCTACACACTGCAGGTAGTAACTCTTCTTAAAAGGGAGTTTTCCTAGTTTTCATACACGCATTTGCAATGAGGAATTCAGCTTTCAATAAATTTCAAAATATGTAAGCATTGTCATTCAGGACATTTCAAAAAAAGGATGATCTCAGAAAGATCTAAATCATGCTTACACATATACATTTAATTTTACCATCACTTTAATTTGAAGCAGTACTTTATGATTCTTGAACATATAAAATTATAAAAAGCATATAAAATATCCTTGTTTAATCAAATTGCATGGTATGCAAGTAGGCATTGATTTTTGCCTACAGTGTTTATTTTTTTTGTATTCTAACAAAAATAAGTATAAATGATTGCTTATGGGTCATTCTTGCAAAATAGGAAAAATTCATGTCCCTTCAAAATTTATAGAATTCTATCACTGAAGTTTTTTCCAATCTCAAGAATAGTTTAGGATCACTTTTACAATCCACAGAATTAGAAAATTAAGGATATATATTTTTTATTTTATGTATTAAAATTTTTGTTAAATATCATTGTCCTGGCATGTCCCTGAGTGAAATTTTACAATTTCTTCATTCATTAGGGTTTTAATATTTATTTATATATTCTTGTAAATAATTTATTCTGCTTCTGTATACATTTTGAAAGGTTATTAGTTACAATAATGGAAATAATACTACAAAAATTTCCAAAACTAACTTCAATAACTATTGTCCCAAGTAATATCATCATTTTTCTGGTAGCTCAGATATTATTATATGGGCAATTAATAGATGACAGCTCTGAGTTAGAAGAATACTTTTCAAGTAATCTGGGGTTGAGGTTATTTAAATAAATAACTGCCATTTTGAAAAGTTATCAACTTTTTTTTTTGGTCAGCACATACAAGTTCAGAGTTTAAGGTTTATGTATATTGAAGATCATTTTCCTAGCTTTGATAAAAATCAAAGGTTTGTAGTATATTTTAATTTTTTTTTTATAATCAAGTGTATATAAACGATATTTCTAAAATGTGTGTGAAATTCAAACTGAAATTTTTAAGGGTTCATCCATTAAGCCCAGAACAAGCCTATTTCATCATTATTCTGACCATCATTGTCCTGCCTTTAACATACACAAGTCAATGAGGTCAAGACAGGAAAATGATGTTTTATGTTCAGTATTTATAAATATTTAAATTATTAACTGAAGACAAATATATTCTTTACTTTTAACTATTAACTTTTGATTATTTATTATCCATTGTAATTTTTTTAATAGTAAAATACCTTATAAAGGCTTGAAATTTTGAAACTTATTTGTTTCTTTTATTAGAAACATAATGTTTTTGTCATTGCACTTAAAAATGTCTAGATATTACTAAATATCCTTTATCACATGCTCTTTTTTATAAGTTGTAAACAATATATGGGCAGATATGAGTGGTAAAAAGAAACAAACATATGAGGAAGGGTTGTTAAAGAAAAGATTAGCTGAGAAACGTCGTCAGGAGCATATTAAAAAAAATTCCATAATGTTTGATACAAGAGAAATTGAAGAGGCATGTGAAATATATGTTAACCAAAAGAAGAAAGGAGCGGTAAAGCCTATAGCTAAATGAGTTCGAGGCAGAAAAGGGGAATTATAAAAATAGGAAAGAAAATTCAAAACTCTATCGCTTGAACAAGAAATTGTCATCCAATAGAATTGGCTACCCAAACCAAGTGAAAGTTTATATAGATATATAGAAATATAGATATTCCTCTTTCAGGTCCTTCAAACCCAGACACAAAAAGAGATGATAATGTTAATGAAAAAAGTTAGAAGAGATAGAGCACATGCCTACATTCATATAAAGAAACTGGAATAAAAATTTAAAAAAATATACGAGGCAGATAGAAAAATACAAAAAGAAATACTACAGATCAAAAATAGCTGAGAATTGATTGCAGTAATTTAAACCCACACAGCAAAACACGTAAATTGTTAAAAAAAGCATAAAAGTTGCAGTAATAACTATCCACAATGTTCCTACTTTCTAATAATACTTAAATATTCGGGAATCCATAATTTCCTGAAGTGTCATGTTCCTAGTGAATGTTATTTATGTACTTAATCAGCTGAATAAAAAATACATGGTCATATGAAATGTTCAACAAGAAATTTATATATATTTTTCTATTTTCATCATTGTTCTGTCAGGTTCGTCATTGTCCTGCCTTCCAATATTTTGAAAATTTTTTTTCTTAACAAAATGTTAATAATTTAGACTGTTGATATTTTTAATTTACTTAATGATCATGGTAGAAAATTATTAGGCCAAAAAAATAAAGTTTTAAAAACCTTCGATTGAAAAAATTTTAAGAAGCCAATTTTTCCTATTTCACAAGAATGACCCTTATAACAGTCTTAACGGATCATAGTTTAACAAGCATTTTCTTTTAGTTGCCCTGGATATTTGGAGTAAATTTAGAATATGTTATATATATATATATATATATATATATATATATATATATATGTTATTTTTTGTTATTTTGTGTGTGTTATGTTATTTTGTATATTGTATGTTGTTATTATATATATATATATATATATATATATATATATATATATATATATATATATGTATATATAATATATATATATATATATATATATATATATATATATATATGTATATATATATATATATATAAGAAAAAAATAACTGATATAAGAAATAATGTCATTTTTTGATTTACCTGATTACATGTGACCTAATGTGTACATATGACAATTGCTGGAACCTTCTAAAAGGTGATTTACTTGAATGTTTGCTTTTACTCTATGATAATTCACCTTTACAATTACAGGGATTAACTCCCAACTAGCAGTGAATTTCCTGATAGTTGGGACAAAGATAAAGAATTCGTAATTTTTACAACATCCTTGAACTTCTAGCATCTCAAATTCGTAAGCATCAATCATTTTGCTTTCATGAAATGTTGAAGCTTCTACCTGATGCAGTTGTGTCTGAGTTGCCAACAACTTTGATAACTGTTTGTCAAATAATTATGAAAGCTGCTGAAAATATGCTAAAAAATTTTATAGTTGGGTACTAATTTCTATTATTATAAAAGGAAGTGTTTGTCTGTTTTTTTCTGGCCGCAAAATCCGGACAATTCTATGGCACTTACAGCATTGAGATTCATATCTGAAAATGAAATTATTTTGCGTAATACACTCAAGGGCTAAACTAAGAACTAACTTGACTTGTATTATTCTAGAAATGGCTCTAGTTTTACAAATCTTTTAAAAATTTGCTCCATTTGCTAGGTTTTGTTACAAAGTATTAAATAATGTGGTAAGTCCTTCTTAACATCTATAAAATATATTCTATCTTTGAATGTCTCAATAGCTCTGGAACTAGAAACTGACATTTCAAAAATTGCTTATGGATTTTTTTCTGCATCCAAAAATAAAAAATTATAGACTGCTCTCTACTGAAACATTAGTCTTAGGTTCTGATTTTTATATTTACTTTTGCTTGATTTTCAGAGTCTAACTTTAATGTCAGGCCTTTAATATTTCTTAAATGATTTTTGTACCAGTTATTACAATTGAATATTTTTTGAGTGTAGGTATTTAAAAAAAATATGAAATTTAAAAACAGTAATGTGTGGTACCTTAAAAGAGATTTAACCATTTGATTTATTATGTGATAAAACTTTTGTCTGTTGGTATAATACCCACTCTGTTAAGTAAGGTATGTGTGCTTGCTCTTTTGAACATGGATAGGTGAAGAAAAAAAAAATCTATTTCCATTAATTCTTTTAAGTTTAACCAATAAATTAAATGTTTTATGAATTTTTGTATATTTTTCATTGTTTTAAAAATTGTGAAACCTCAAATGATAATTTGAGATTAGTTGCAGTGTTTAACTTTTCAAGTTTTTCATAAAATGTGTTGAAATTGAATTAATCAATTTAGGGGGTTGTACAGATCAAAATAAGATATTTATAAAATCAGGTGAAAAGTTTAAAATTATGATTTCTTGTTCGTAACCCATTCATCTGTATTAGTTAATCTTAACAATCTACTTTTTTAAGATATGAGTAGAAAATCGGATAATTTTTCTTAAATGCTCTACACTTAATTCAATTCTCTGAACTATGTACCTCATATGTGTAATTTGGATTTTTAATAAACTTATTTGATTACTTATTTGTATAATATAAAGAAATAAAACTTGAATTTTATGGAGCTTATTAATATTTTTCTTGCAGCGCTTCATGGTCACCTTGGTGTCGTTAAAATTTTAATTAAAGTAAACCATGATAAAGATGCCAAAGATTCATGCGGGACCACCCCTTTGATGGATGCGGTATCTGGAAACCACAATCCTGTTACACAATATTTAATTCAAGAAGGTGTAAGGCCTTTAAAATCTATTTCTTTTCATTGTTTTTTCAATTGATTTTGTTATTGATCTTTTTCTGTGTATGTTTATTTCTTTAAAGAATAACATGACCCTAGATTTAAATGCTGCATTAACAGTTAAACTTATTAGTTGCAAACATCATTGAGCTCATATATTGATATTAAACCTTGCATCTATGAAAACACAATATATGATAAAGAAATACATAAATATAATATGAAAACCCCAAATAATTCCTAATAATAGACTATAGTAGTATTTGTTCCTTGATTGAGTTACCATGCACCTTCTCATAATTAATTCAATGCCATTGCTTTCTTCTAATCAAATTAGAATTTGAGGTATCACTGTCCAATAAACTTGCTAATTAGCTAATTATATCAAAACCAGATATAATTAATAATTATCTTAATGTGATTTTTTCACACTGAAATGAGTTTAAGTTCTAACCATTGACCTATTGTAATAAAATTGGATTTTTAGTCAAAATTTAAAAAAAAAATCCATTGGTGCATACGTAAACCTTAAAGCTTGTGTACCAACTTCTAAACTTTGCTGATTGTGCATCTTTCATATGCTGTGCTTGTCATTTTGCTTATACTTTTCTTCACTTCTGATGCTGTTTGGAAAATTCACTACTGTATCCGTTGTTCATAATTCATGTTCATAATGTTATTTTACGTTGTGATAAATCAGTTTTTTTGTCAACCACAAGGTCAGACTCATATTTGAACATGGAAATATATGTACCCATTAAGCTATATAGGTAACCATTTAATTATGTTATGCAACATATAACCATTTAATTTTTAGTTATGATAGACTTAACATAAAAAAATGTAAGTAATTCTTCAATATACAGTTTTTTGTGTCAATCAATAATACTCATCCTTTAATTTCTCATTTTAGGCTTCCGTCACAGAAACGGACAAATTGGGAAAGAATTCACTTCATATTGCTGCTGAAGCTGGAAATCTGTTTTGTATTGAGTACTTTGTGAAAAGTTATTTAATTCCCATAGATTCCCAAACAGTTTATGGCCTTACACCACTTCATATTGCTTGTAAGGTATATCTTATTTACTTCTTCTATGTTATTTTTAAGTTTTAGTCTTTGCTTGCTGAAAGTCGTAAGCTTCAACGATGCAGACTTAATAATTAAGTGATTAGAACACTTCATGTTCAACAGAACACTAGTTCCCATCTTTGCCTGGTTCTGATAATCATTGTTTTTGAATTCACTTTATCTGCAGGCTTCTAATTAATTAGCTCTCTGTTATAGTGGTGAGATCTGATTTCAGGTAGACATTAATTTATTACTTCATGTTTAGAATAAGTAAAAACGAATTTATGCAAATATTTGGTGGTGCAGAAGAATGACTTGCTTATTAATTTTGTTACTAGTCGACACTCACAGCATATGAGAACTTTCTCAATGAACACTCAATGTATCAACGATATAGATTTGTATATGCAGGTTTTGGATGCACGTTTATATCCAGATTAAAAATGCATAAACATATATTTAAATGTTTTATGGGTTTAATACTAAATATCCAAAACAGTATGAATTGCAATAAACTTGGTAATCTACATATGAAACCTAAAAATTTCTAACAAAATTAAGCTTTTTTGTTTAAACCTGTAAATATTATGAAAACCTTATACTGTGTGAAATGTACTTGTTATTTTCTTAAAGTATTAAAAAAAATAATAAAGATTTAGTTTTTGATTATAAATTTTTATTACTTTGTCATTTTATTTTTATTTATTTTATCTCATATATAAAAGTTTGAATTTTAATTTTTTATTAATTTTCAATTTGAATGCCAAATGTGTTAAAATTGCTCTGAGAAACTAAGTAAGTATTTTTATTTTGAGAATATGTGTATTTAACTAATGTATGTTTTTTATAAATTCGACTAGCCACTGCATGTCCAGAATGGCGTTGCCTTGACAGTTCTTTCGTGGGTCAGGTGTGACCACTGCTCGGTAACCCCCGGTGATTGCTACAAATTCGCAAACCAAATGAGAATTCATAGCCTATTGGATAACCGTCTTCATGGCGTTACCCGTGGTGTTGGTTTGCTTCACAAACCAAATTATGAATGTTATGATTTATGGTTTGCTCCGCAAGCCAACACCACGGGCAACAAACACCGTGATAGCCTCATCATTGTCCAATTCGAATTTCAAAGAAATCCAATTGGCATTACGTCACAATCTCTTGGGAAAATATAAATATTTACTTAAAAAATTATTTATTAAAAGAAAATCAAATGTATAAGGTAAAATCTGGTGTAAAATTTTCCTCGTATTTCAAATCCGTTGAAATTTTTAATTGATCTATAACGACCCCGATTGTACAAAAAAGAATTAAACAATACTGGTCAAATTTTTTAAAATTTGTTTTGCTTTCTTTGCTGTGGAATGGTTTAAGCACAAGAAATGAAATCTGTGATATCTCGAATCATTCGATGAACGAAGGTCATTTTTCGCAATGGCCGTTCTTATTGGAAAAAATATAAAAGTTTCAATTAAAAAAAAAAAAAAATCATATTTTTAGGTATTAACCTAATGTAAAATTTTTACTCTATCTTTAATGAATGATATAGGAGATAGAAGAAAGAACTAAGTAACTAAAGTTAAAACTTTATTTGTTTTTTTAATCTGCTGACAAATTGTTCCTCTGCAAAATGAAAACGAAAGCGGAAAAAATAAATTTAGAATCTGCCATCTCTTTATGCTGTTGCCATTCCAAAGAAAACAATAATAATTAAATTACATTAAATTCATTTTAAAATGTTCTAGATTGAATTTTAAAATTCGGGCTGGACACAAAAATTGCAAAACATTCGGACTACCTGTGGGCCAAATTTCATTATTGTTAGTGCCATAGATTTGTCAGGACACTGTACTGAAGGTAGGACACTTCCTTTTATAATAGTAGGTACCTATCATATAACTTTATGAAGCAGAATTCCTTTCTCAGCTCTACAATCAAGCATACAAAACAATGCAGTCTGTTCTTAACTAAAAAGAATAAAAGATTTCACTGTAAAACTCAATTGTTTATTTTAATAATTTTCTTTAAATTGACCGAAGACTAAATATTGAATGAAACTAAATAACTTGTGTCTATAGATTTAGTTTAATTCTTAAGAAAGTTATTGACATAACTAATCTATCAGTTTCGTTTGCAGATTAAAATTTTAAATCGTCATTGTTTTAGTTTTCTGTTTCTCTATTTTGTACTTTCCTAATTAATCTGAATGAACATAGATAGCAAGTTCAATCTTTAGTCACAAAGAACCAAATTTATTTTTATTATGAATAATTTTGTATAAATTGGAAATATTATCTATCTATATAATATGTGTATAATATAATATTACCATCTATATGGGAACTATTTATATGATAGTTTGCTTGTTATCACTTGAAAATTATCATTCATGATGTATCCATAAGGTATAAGATTTTCTGAGACATGATAATTTATGTTATGAAATAATTGAGCACCATTTTGTTCCATTTTTTAAAATTTGTTGCATGTTTATTGAGAAATTATGTGTCTACACATTGTTACTTTTTGATTTATTTTGTAATTTATTCAGTTTTGAAGGTTGCATATTAAATGTATTTATATTTCATAGGAGAACAATTTACAGAGCGTGAATTTGTTGATTCAATTAGGAGCAGACTTCATGTTAACTGATAAGCATGGCCGTTCAGGTATTTTAAACTTATCTTTTTTATTTATAATGTACCTCAGTCAAGGGAAGGTTTATAATAAGCTTCCATAGTTGTTTTTTAAGCTTTAGTTAAAAATTAGACTGGATCTGTTATTTCCATTCATATTTGATCTGCTATTTATGAGTTTTTTAGTTAAGAGAAGAAACATTTATTATTGTAATGAATTAAACTATCAATAATAATAAAGTATGTATAATTATAGCATATAAGATGTAATTTGTGAAAGGAAATACAGTTTATATGACTTAATATGCTAATGACAATTAATATACTTGATACTATAACTTGAAAATTATGCACACAGTTTATTATCATTGCATATGAGATGCTGCCTTTGTAAAAGTTTACATAGACTATTTTAATGGGCAAGGAAATTCTCAGGTTCTCTTTTAGTTTTGATGATACTATTTCTTTTCTTTTAATCATGGATATTTTATATAGGCAATTATATATAATTAAATATATGTCAAGTCATGTTACATTCAAATGACTGATGCTCAGACAACTGATCCTAAAATTCAGAAAGTATCAATTTCCCCAACTTTTGGCTTTGAAATGCTCCAAATTTTTACCATATGATAAAGATCCTTTTGACCCATGATTTTCTCAAATATAATAATGTGATTCAATTGACTGCATATAATACAACAAGAGGATTCACAGGTAAGTAGAGTAAAATTCGAAATGCTTCAGATTGTTTTAAACCCAAGTTTAATTCCATGAAAATAAACTGAATTGTTTGAATTTGCAACAAACAGAAAAGCTGGAGGATAACAATCGGCATTCTTGTACATGATGATACAAACGCATACATGAGATAGATATAAACAGGGTGTCTCATCCTCTTAGAAAACAGCCATTTTATATTTGACATCTACTAAATATGTGCCATACAGAGGGGTATAAATTTCAGCCCTCCTAAAGCAGTAGAAAAATTAATCTTTAAAGATTTGAATGCATTAATAATTATTTCTTGGTAAAAAAAGTAGAACACTTAGTGATTAATTGATGAAACACTTTGAAAAAGACCCTGATAAATTATGCTTCATCGCTAATTAAAAATTATTCAGCTACATTTTTCTACATGGATATATTAATGTCATTACATATTATTACTTACAAATCATCTATATTAAATTTTTTTTCTTCTAATATTGTGTATTATTACTACCCTCTTTCATTGAACTTATAATTGCAATTTAGAGCTAAAGCTTTGTTTCACATTCTGTGTGAAATTATTGTTTTCATAATTTTTATTTTTTGTTTTGTTCTCTATTCTTGTTAGTTTTGTAGATTGTCTTAATTGCTTACTTCAGGGCTCCCATGGGTCTTAGAAAGTGCTTATTTTGACTTTCCATTCCTAAAAGCCCTCACTTATTTTTCGCCAATAACCCTTATAGAGTGCTTCTTTTCATTTGAAAAAAAAAAAAAAAAAAAAAAAAAATCAGTTTTTAAATCCTGATATTTTTTTTAGAGTATTTCTGACCTTTTTTTTAGCACGTTAAAACTGCTTATGAGAAGAAGACTGAGATGCCTTATTGCTTCAATTTAATGAGTTTTTAGAAACAACAGTCTCAAAGTATTCAGCATCATTCAAAAACTTTGATCCAAAATATGACAGACTAGATAGCATTTTAAGTGATTTTTACTTAAAGATGCAGCAAATGAAAAATTGTGGAGAGTAATAAAAAATTCTTATGATTTTATCACATAGACAAGCTACAGTAGAACATAACATTGTTCACAAATCATTAAATGTTTGAAACGTAAAGGAAAATTTTTACATTGCTCAGAGGCTCATTTATGATAATGCAAATAATTCTAATGGTGTTCACACTGCAACTATAACAAAAGAGATGAGAAAGTTTGTCTCTTCTTCAAGTCAAAAATATTTCCTTCTTAGGAAGAACAACACAAAATTTTGAAAATCAGAAAAGTTAGAAAACAGTATTTTAAAGAAAATAAAAAAACTAAACTATTCAAAATCTAAAAAAAGCTTTTCGTTAAGCAGATGAAAAATTCAGTGTAATAAAAGTGTAGTGATGTAAATGAAGTAATTTAGGTTCAGGAGTCAGTATAAAATCAATCAACTATGTACAAAATGATATCAGAATAAGACTATTGCTTTCAGAATGCAGAAAATTTACAGTTACATGTTAACTGCTATAGTTCAAACAAATTAGTTTTATACTAACAGCAATTCACTGGTGAAATCTTTTGCTGCTCTTTTCTGAAATGTAGCAATTGAATATGAAAGCAATGAATTTGTAAGTGGTTGTTTTTAAATCCAGAACTTTGTGAAATATTCTATGAAATTATGAATTCTGATTAAGTTACTTAGTTTAATATGTGTCTCATGAAATTTATGAAATGTTAACTATAATATTGAGAAATTTATGTTTATATAAATAATCCTTTTATTTTTTAATTTTTATTTTTACATACTTTGTGAAATCTGAATAAGTTAATTCAGATATAGATACATTTTTGCTTTATTTGAAAATATCCTGAATTGACTAAACTCTATATTACTATGAGTATGTATGAATTCAAATTTTTGCAGCGTCTTGAAGCATTTTTACCACAAATAAAAAATTATCAAGTGTAATTTTTTATAAAAATTCAGAAGTTTATGTTTTAAATAATGAGGATTTTTGATTGTATTTTGTTGAATTAATGTGTTTTACATTTAATGCCTTAATTCCAATAACAAAAAGCAATTTGATAAAGGAATTGGTTTTAAAATACAAAAAATATATTTTAAGATGACAGCCATGATTAAAAAATATTTTTAAAGTACAAAACATGCCACAAATTTTAGTTATTTATTGATTTCCATTTTTTTATGTTGGATCAATCATGACATGTAATGCATACTTAATATCTAGTTTCAAAAAAATTAATTTAATTACTTTTTTGATTTTAAGAAAAAGCTTTAATTGCTAAAATAATGCTCGAATGAAACATGTGGTCAATTAAAAAAAAATAATTACTTAAAACTATTTTTTTTTCAGTTTCTAAACAAGTTATTCCTTTTTGTAGGACATTAAATGTTAGTAATATTAGTAGGTAACTCTTTTCTACTTTTTACCCTTTCATAAAATAATAGTTTTTCAGAACGTCATTCAAAGTATAAAGACGTCCTTCTAAAAAAGCATTGAATAAACATTTAGTAGTAACACTGAGTGGTTTATATAAACATTGCTAATTTTGTAACTAAAATAAAGTTTATTGCTGGTACTTATTACTAAAAGCTATAAGCTCTGCTAGTTATTATTTATCCATCTGCATTAACTTTACAATTACAGTTAATCACTGCTTGTGAAACAAATATTATCTCTTTTGTTTTCTAGCTGTGGAATACGCCTCAAATGAAGAAGTTTGCAAATATTTACGTAACTTGAATAAATAAAGCTATTTTTTTAAAACAGAATTGCTGTTTGTTTTATTTGTACATCCACTGTCGACTTTGATTCCGACATCTGACTCGCAAGTGTCACAAACTCATTTACATACATATACATAAAAAAAGTACTGACCTGACAATGAGAGGGGGTTAATGATGACTTAAAAAAACAATTTCTTCCATTAAAGAAATGCAATGTTTGTTCACCACCCGATCATGGAAGAAGCAAAACGGCCATTACAGCCATTGAACGAAATTTCACTCCTGCTCAAGCTGATTCTCTTCGGTTGTTGATTCATCCTCATATTCAGCTGAACTTGAGGAATCTCCGTTCCAGGACGGGAATTTATTCCCGAAAATGGACAGAATCTTCGAATTCAAGGCTTCGATTTGCTCCTGCATGGCCGCCATTTCTTGGAAGAAACTCTCCAGCCCTTTCTCCATCGCGTTCTTTACCGTTTCGTTGTCGTAGGACAAGTTCTGTACCAGCAGGTCGTTGAAGGCCCGAGTGGTTGTCTGGCAAATGTCGTCGTCCGCGCCCTCCACGGATCCTTTGCTCAGCTGATTGCCCTTGTAGAAGAGCTTGTTGTCCTTGGAACAGGCGAACCAGGCCTGTCCGTTCTTGGTGCAGTTCGTGCCATCGCTGTCCGCCGTGCAGAGCACCCTGTAGTAGCCGCTGCCGTCTCCAAAGCTCACGGATATCATCGACATTCCTGCACCTTCTTGTGGGTACTTCATCCCATCGCACCAGTTGACCAAGTCGTTCACACATTCCACTGTATTGTTAGGCGTGATGTAGAAACCCACATCTTCTGCCTGAGTTGGGCAGAAGAAAGCGGCTATGGCGATCATAAAATATTCCAACATGGCTTGCGGGAACTAACACCTCAGAGTTTCAAACACAGCCTCCGGATTAGAGTCTGAAATCAAATATATTTTGTACCTCGGGTCAAATGAGGTTTAAAATGCCAGTACCGATGATTCAACCAAGTGTGGAGTCAAATATTTCATAGAAAGATTACACCTCGGGAGCAAACGGGGTTTCGAATACAGCCTCCAGGTACAGGAGAATGCATATATGATATTTTCTGGAAAGCAAAATTGCCGGCTGTAAAGATTTACGCGTATCGGCCTTGCGTCATCCTAATGACCCTGAAATTTTCTGGTTTTGTCCTTTTTATGCCGTCATCTTCTTTCACTCTTGTGTCGCAATTGCGTCGCTAACGAGTTTCTCCAGAAGCCAGAATCGCATTTTCCATGCTGCCACACGTGGATGAAATGATAAACAAATCAAACCTTTCAATGGAGATGTGTCGTCCTTCTATTGTGCCATTTTCAGTCACGAGCACCCACTTGTTTCCTTTGAAACACTTGTAGCTATATAACATCAGGTCTGTTTCCTTTGACAGTGGCAATTCTGTTAGTTTTTGTTGCGGAGAAAGAAATAAAAGGATGATATCGACCGTCATAACATTGCAATCAACGTCGTTTCCCTATTTCGTTTCTGGCTATGTGACAGTTGTTCCCAGTTTTTAGCTGCGCTTAAAATACGCTTGACTTTGAATGCGCGAAATATTCTTTGTGATGAGTTCCCAAGGTTTTAGTCATTCATTGTAAACGAAAGATACCTTACCTCTTGATTTTCGCTCTTGACGAGCAAATATTACTTCACTAAGAGTTAGAATTAATTGAAATAGCACGATAGGATAGTTACATTTCTACATTAAAAAAAAATGGTTAACACTTTAGTCTCAGAGCAATAGGTTTAATTCGACTTCGGGAAAAAGTGGTCGTCGATCGCAATTTTTTTTGACAGCATACTACCAGTCTCAACTTTTAACTTGGAAAATCAGAATCTTTGTAACTAATTATTTTTTAACCAACAATTATTTATCGTCATACTAACTAGCATTACTTGTAACTCCCATACGGTAAACCTTTAAGGAAAGGGAAAAAATTGTTTTATAATTATAAAAACCCATGATATGATTTGAAAATAGTTTGCATACTTTTTTAAACTAATATATATATAGCGCTAATCACAATATTTATTTCAATAACTATATAGTTAAGGGAGTTAAGAGGTTTTTTTACTTGAAGAGAATTTTGGAGCTCCGGGTTTTCCTCTAAGCATTACATACACTTAATAAAATACGTTTTTAGCATAGGATTTTTAATTTGCAAAAAAATCTTACATTTTAAATCACAGCTTTTTTACTATACAATGTCATATTTTTTTAAACAAATGAAATGTTATAAAATGAATGACAGTGTTTTTCAAGCGTTACTTTTAAGGTTTTCGGATTATTGAATTTTCTTTTTCTTATGAGCTTTCCGTTGTACACTGGAGGACAGTCTTTAAAATACATGGGAAGAGTCTGATTGTTTTTTTCGAATTGAAATGTCAGCCCATTCGTCCAAAAAGTTGAGTTTGTACTGAATCATTCATTCAGGAAGATAGCCAAATAATAAATAAACCATTTGTCTTTCGACAGTTGAGTTTTAGCAATAATTTGACTTAAAAAAAGAAACACTTCCTCAGTGGAGGTAATTTGCTCTTTAATTGACTAATAAAATCTCTTGAACACACTTATACACATTAAGAGCTTCTCTCCGAATCAGCTGCTCTCAGATAGCACTTCTTGTGTTACACTGGCAGAGATTTTTATATCACCACCAGAAGGCGCTGTTAAATGAGGAGGCTTGTTAGCGGTAACACCATTGCTTATATTTAAAACCTCCATTTTGAAAATAAACAAAACTCCTGAGTGAGCAGACGATACGTTTTACTTTAACTATTTAAATGGCTGAGAAAATAAATTTCGTTCGTAGCATACGATTTTTTTTACAGCTCATCATAAACGGTAATAAATGTCAGAACAGCCTTTGTAAACTAGTTATAACTAGCCACTGCGTGGCTAGCCCGTGAGCAAACCAACACCACGGGCAACGCCTTGATGTAAGGTATTAATCTTGTGTAAAATTTTCCGCAGATTTCAAATCCGTTGAAATTTTCAATCCATCTTTAACGATTCCGATTCAACGACAAAAGAACTTAACAATCCCAGTCAAAATGGTTTTTATTTTTTTGCTCTTCTTCCCACGGGAGGATGAAAAAAACTTGGCATGGTTCCGGAGGCTGACGTGAGGGCGAAAAGTCTAAATTTTGATGTTCCTTCATTCAACGGAAGAAGTAAGAATGGTGAAAAAACTATTAAATTAATTTTAAAAAGTTCTAGATTGAATTTTAAAATTCGCCTCGACCCTAATATTGCAAAAAAATTGGACTATCTGTGTGCCAAATCTCATTACTGTAAGTGCCATATATTTGTCAGGACTTTGCGGCCAAGAAACAAAGAAACATTTCCTTTTATCTTAGTAGAGATACTAACTTAATCAATAGTAAAATGTAGGAGGGTCGAAAATTCACAAATAAGCATAAAACAAACGTGACAAAGCAACACAACAATCTTGTTATTACCATGTTGCAGCTGGGAGTTTACTAGGTTTGCCAACTCATAAATACTGGAGTTGGAAGGTTTTCTATATTCACAATAAAGTATTGGGGAAAATGTTTTGAGTAATGAAAATTAAATATTTGTTTGCATTTTTTGGTAATAAAAAGTCAGCATTGCAAAAAATAAAACTACGAGTTTTGCTAATTCGCATGACGAAATGCTTTTATTTATAATTAACTTAACTTAAGGGGGTCCGGGACACATCAGAAAATTTTTTTTATTAATTAATTTAGAATTTTGAATTTTTTTGTACTGATTACCCATCTAACTAATAAACAAAATCACAACACAAAATTTTTCCAAAAGTTTTTTAAAAATTTTAAATTAAAATTTTTTGAAAAAAAGAGGGGTCATTTTAAATTGCTAAGGCTCAAAATATTTTTGGTCCATTTTCAAAATTCTTGCAGTCAATTATTCACAAATTTATAAACTTTAATTTTGATTCAGCAATTTAAAAAATATTAATTTAACAAAAAATAAAAAATATTTGAATGAAAATTTTAAGGTACTTTTTTTTTAAAAAGTCATATTTTTAAAAGTAAATATTTGTTTCAAATTTGCTGAATTAAAATTAAAGTATAATGTTTGAAAAATATATATTCCAAATTTCAACCCTTAAACTTTATTGGTTTTCGACTTATAGCAATTTGAATACAGGAAATCTTGAAAAATGTATCATGGAGATAAACGCATTTAAAGTTTTAAAGACAGATGTCGTTGCCATGACAACAACTGTCAAGAGTGTTAAATTTTCAAAACAACGCACACACACACACACACACACACTACAAAAATTATTATATCTCTAGTTCTAATTAAGATAGAAACATGATTTAGACGTCATTTTAAGCAAAAAAACAGAGAATTTCTTAAAATCATAAAAAAAATTTCGAAAATTTGACGATTTTTGTGTCCCGGAACCCCTTAAGACTTAAAAATACTAATTTTATCAAATGAAAGATACTTTTCTTACATGTGCTCGCTTGCTTATCTCAATTTGAACAAGTTTTGAACTCGTTAGATTTATATTCATTTTATGCTGGACCCTTCAAACTTGGCATTGGGCATGGAGAACAGATGTAGGGATGACATAATGTAGGTAGTTGAATTAACGTTGCACTGGACGACATTGGCGACGGTCCGCTATCAATCCCGAAGGGAAAGATGCGAGGACACCTAATTTTAAACCACGGTCCGATTACGAAGTGACAACTGAGCTAGCACGCCACGACAATGCGAGGACATTTGAGGTCACGACAGATTTAACGTGAACCATCCCTCACGTGCACGATGGTCTTTAATTGGACCGAGATTCGAAATAGCAACCCTCCGGTTGCTAATCCGCTATTCTTCCAACCGAGCTAACGTGGCCCCGCTAAGAACAATCGGTACTCGATTCTATTTGAAAGCGGCATAGTATTCGATAAGCATGACGAGCTTGCAGATTTGACTCCAAAATTACTTCATGCTGTGAAAATTTTTGGATATGAATGAAAGTTTAAAATTAGCCACTAGTCTAAAACGAGAATGAATTAAGTCAACCTAAAGTCAATTCGTTAGCCCACGTGACACCTTTCTGAGACGACATCGATTAGGGATTGCAATCCGATCCGGCATCATTTGGCTACCCACCGGATCCGAAAAACTCGAATGTTTTTAAAATTAAAAAATCGATTAATAATCGAAATAATCGATCAAATAATCGACCAACTTTAAAGTCGAAAAATCGTTTATTAAGCAATCGATTGTAAATTAATCGATTTCATATTTTTCAATTACCATTTAGGAGAATTCTAGCAAAAATAATAAATTAAATTATCAATAATATATTTTTTTTAATAAAGAGGAATTAGAAAAGCAAATTCTACAAGAAAATGAAGACTATTGTAAAAAGACAAACTTTAGAAAATAAACAGATTTTGAGAAAATACCGAAGAAAGAAATGACTTCGTATGAAATGGAGTCAAAGGAAAATATGTTTCTGGTATGTACGACTACTTAATGACGGTTAAACCAACAAGTGTCGAAGCTAAGATGGCCTTCTCGGCCATTGGTAATATTTCAGTTCATTGAGAAATAGGTTGGGGGATGACACGATTAATACGATTTCTTTCGATCGTTCTTTCAAACTCAAAAGTGATTTTCATTACTATATAACTTCGATTTAAGCAATTAAGAATAATTAAGAGTTCCCTTTTTTGTTATGTTGACCAAAAACTGCCAAATATTATATTTTTATGTTAGTATGAGACAAGGTTAGGTACAATTTATATGTCATTTGCTCAGCGACATTAGAGATAGACTACTTAATTTTAGATAAATAGAAAAGTACTACAAATAAAACAAGCTGATGTCTTTTGATGTGGAAACTAGTAAGACTGATCATCATCAATTCGTTTAATACTTACTACTAGTAGTTACTATAATTTATTGTTGGTGATTGTTAATAATTATCCATAGGTAGGAAATCAAAGTTGATTTTCTAATGCCAAAATAAACGTTTTGTTTGTCAATTTGGAATAATATTATTTTTACCTACTTTTACTCAGCCGATTTTGGAAAAATACATATCCTTGATTTTAAGAACAAGGAAGAAATTCCTAAAAAAATTAAAGAGTTACCACTGTTTGCTAAAATAGTAAAAGACAGAACAGTCAAAAAGTCTTCTAATATAACCAATCAGCTAATCGAAGATCTTAAATTGGTTTCAGCTTTATCAATAGCTGCTGACGAATCTTGTGACATAAATGACACAGCGCAAGTTTCACCTTTTGTTCTATTTAGTTCGAAAAGAAATCTGGCTCTCAAAAGAAATCTTAATCGTTGTACTGCTGATATTTGGCTCTTTGGACTAATGAGTTTGCCGACCACTGATCTAGGAAATAGGAAGAGAACTACATAACTCTAGTTAAAACTTTATTTGTTTTTATCGTCCGCTGAAAAATCGTTCCTCGTAAAATGAAAAGGAAACACGGAAAAAATAACTTTAGAATCTGTCATCTTTATGGTGTTGCCATTATAGGGAAAGCACTAATAATTAACTTCCATTAAATTCAATTAAAAATCTTCTAGATTGAATTTAAAAATTCGGGCTTCGTACAAAAACTGCAAAACATTCCGACTACCTGTGTGCCAAATTCCCTTACTGTAAGCGCTATAGATTCGTCAGGAGCGTACACATAAACATACAAACAAACAAACATTTCCTTTTATTATAGTAGAGATACACGTGCAAACGATCCAAGAATTATTATCCGTGGTTTCTCGAATGTTTTTAAACTTTTGACCAAATGACATGAAATTTTCTGCATTTGAATTGATAGGAGACGTTAGTTTCAGTCAAACACCATCTTTGAATTTTCTCTGCTGTTAAAATTGCTCGAATAGGGGTGGTAAGTTTCTTTCCTTTTGACTGTACTTTCTGTATTTAGTATAAAATCTTTTCACTTTCTCCAAGCCTTCCTTAGACCTAGGGGCCCTGGCTGGGAGCTTTCACCCTTTTATGCGAAGACACTCTTTCCATAAACTTAACTTTGGTTTTGGCGTGTGCTGTGCGAAACGTTCGTTAAATATTTATAGAGAAACAATGTAGAGTTGTGTTGCAATGCCATTTGAACGAACTATTGAAACACGATTAGAAGTCTAGTCTCGAAAGAGATGTAAAGATAATTGAACTCGATAACACGCATGCAACTACGATTTGCATTGAACTACGCTGCAGAAGAACTGTTAACTTCAATACTCTGTATTTCACCTTTCATGTACATAATGCGGGGAAAAAACAGAACATTATATCTTTATCAGGATGAAATTAATCTTATTACACAAAATGCTAGATTCATCTGTGTTTTCGTTGCTATTAAGGCCCGGTGCACACATCCGATTTTTCAACGTGCGGCGCCGCTGCGGCACCGAAGCCCAACTATGTACACATAACCGTGAAATGACGCACGAACTTATTTCGCGCCATTTGCGATAAATATTCTACCGAAAAAACTTATTTATTTTGCTAACTTGGTGCAAAAAAAGTATATTTTGAAACAAAATAGACGTTACTGGATGCAACCATTTATTAATTATTATACATATTCCATTTGTTTATGAAAACAAGGTACTTCAGAACGAATACTCATGTGCGGCGTCGTGGGGAACTGCGGTACAAATTGCTCGCAAGTTGTACGTACGTCGCCCCAGCGGCGCTGAAGGCATGTGTGCACTGCTCCATTGTATCTCAGACCGCACTTGCGTTGCGGCAGCGGCGCCGCACGTTGAGAAACCGGATGCGTACACCGGCCTTATAGATATAGCCAGTGATAAAAAAAATTGCCAGATAGTTGTGAACTGTGGTTGCGAACAGAGGTTTATACAGCCAGTAATCACGCACCGTTAGATTTAAAAAAATATAAAAATGAAATTTGACCAAATAAATAAATTTTGTTATGCACCCGTCATATGAGGGGCCATTTATCCTTGCAATATATAATGTGATATAATATAGCTTTTATAGATTTTGATCTAGATAGTAGTTAATTAACGTATCACTGGAGTAACGCAACGGGTTAGCCGCGGTAGCTCAGTCAGTAGAGCGTCGGGCTCGCAGCGGAAGGGTTGTGGGTTCTATCCTCAGCGGAGCCTGCAATTCTGATGGTTGCGAGACCGGCGCTTGGACATGGCTAAAGACCGTCGTGTTCGCTAATGGTGGCTGGGGCAAGTTAAATAGGTCGTGTTCACAAAGTCCCCAATGTTCCCATATCATTAAAAGGGAGGGGGGTCCGAAGAAAATCATCCAATAATGTTTTAAAACTCCAAAACATGCAAAATGTCTCAAAAGTAAGGAACAAATGCCCTTAAAATGACCCCAAAAATGCTAATTTTGTGTGGCGTATTACAAAAAGTGCATGAAAAGCCAGATCAGGCGTAACCTCTTCATCTGACCTTGGTTAAAAATGACGTGGTGTTGTCCTCGGATCTTTTGATCCGGACCGTCGCCAATAGCCCATCGTGTTACTCCAGTGCGGCGTATATTAATATATTTATCTACCTAATAAACTTTCAGTTTTGCCCAAACTCACAAATGTTGCAAAATCATTAAAACCCTAGCCCCACTTAGCATTATTACATTTGAGAGTTTTGCATTCGTTGAAGCAAAATTACGATCCATTTTGTTTTCTTTGAAATAAGCTTTATTGAATAGTTGATATATTGAATCTCCCAAAACGAGCAAAACTTTTTCTTTCGAAATTTTCATTGCTCGTGCATCCTTATTCCTTATTCCCGTAACAACAAAAAACCAACAGTTCCAAGAATTCAGACCACATATATATATAAAAGGGACGAGAAAATTATTTCTACTCGGTAGAGTTGCGCTGTTGTATTGTGAGCTTCTTGGATCTGTATCCTCTACCAGTCATGTTACTTAACACTGGTCTAATGTTAGCATTCCTGGCCCTTCTCGGGATGCAGCAGGTGCACTCAACTAAACATTTTCTGTTTCAAAATCCGTATCCAAATCAAGGAAGAAGAATTGTGCATTTGATTGCAGGTAAGCATAATCTCTAAATTATAAAGATAAAATATTTCGTTTCTGATTGGGATCTAAACCTATGCTTCAAATCATTGATGTAGCCAGGATTTTATTTGTAAGGGGGGTCCGAAGTTAAGAATGGAATTTTTTTTATGCAATGGTAAGATTTTATCAGATTTTTAAAAATATACTCTCCTTTCCTATGTCACACTTGAAGAGATCACTCAAACTAGTACCGATTAACCTTTCTACTGGATGTCTCGGAGAGGTTTGATGCTATTCGTCTCGCTTTTTTGACAAAATATTGAAGAAAAATGATTTTATTTTCTAAAAATTACATTTATTTAATTTTATTTTCCGACGAGAAAGTTATTTCTACTCGGTAGAGTTGCGCTGTTGTATTATGAGCTTCTTGGATCTGTATCCTCTACCAGTCATGTTACTTAACACTGGTCTAATGTTACTACCGATTAAGCTTCCTACTGGATGTCTCGGAGAGGTTTGATGCTAAAGTTCGTCTCGCTTTTTTGACAAAATATTGAAAAAAAATTATTATATTTTCTAAAAATTACATTTATTCAATTTTATTATCCGTTCTGTCCGATGACCAACCTCCGGTACGTGTATCATCGCGCGCTCATAGAACTTCTGAAATTTCTGGGTAGAGAACTGATCCTGGTGAACAAACTTTCTGAACCACTCCTTGCACGTGGAATTGTCAACGGCACCGTCACCCTACACAACACATATTTTCTTTTTCGTCTGCGAAGCATTATCGCCTTTTCGGAAACAAAATAGCATTATAGGTCGAAAATGCTTCTTCTGCCATTTTTAGTTCTTAACAAAAAAAATTAAAAACAAATAAATAAAATAAAAAAAATAACGCAATTCCTCTTAATACTCGCTGAAATTCCTTCTTTCAAACAACTAAACTTTGCACGCGTAAAGTAGGTAACACTTCGGTATTGTGATACAACGTCATCTAGCGCCCAAAACGGGAAGAATTTGGCATCAACCCACTATTTCGTCATTAGCGAAACTCAACAGATCTTGATGGACGAGATATCTCGTCATTCGGTAAAAAAAAACCTAACCAGATCTTGATGTAGTCATTGTCAAAAAGTCGGCAGTGTTTCGATGACGAAATTTCTCGTCATTAGCAAAAATTGATCAGATCTTGACGGTCCAGATATCTTGTCGAGCCCACTTGGAAGGTTAAAACTATCTTAATAGAAAAGGCACATTCCAGATGGATAGGTAGACAGATTTACCACTGGCAGTCAGTGGAAAACCAATCGGTATTGATTCCTGAGTCCAAACTGTTGTTATGGACGTTACAGCACACAGTGAGTAAAAGGCCTGGAGATACACTCCTTAGTGCAATTTAAGGACGCACAATTTGTGGCCGCCAGGAAGTTGGAACTTCAAAACCAGTTTAGCCAGAAGCATTTTCTTAAAAATACATAGTTTGTTTAATGTCTTAAATAATTCTTTTTTACTTAAGAATGACACTTTTCAATCTCTTGTCTCCTAGACCGTCACAGTAAAATATTTTATAGAGAAGCACTTGAGCGGGGGAGTTTAAAAGATCGAAATTTTAGTTACTAAATCGCGAAAAAAAAGGGTTGGGAATTCGATTTCTCCCCGCAGCTGTGTACTAATCAGACAAGGTAACTTTTCGTGCTATTGAAGGTACAAATGTCACTGTTGAATTTCTGCCTGCAACAACAATTCGATGTATAGAACTCAAGAAATAAACGAATATTGTCTGCAACAAAACGAAATATTTGGAAAACTAGCATATATTTTTTGGGAGTTCCAAACGTCGTCTTGAAGTTGGAACGTGGTAAAGCCCTGTGAGTGAAGCTTGATAGATCATGCGCAAAGGCAAACTGCGCATATCAACGGGACTTTACACTAGCATGCTTGGGTGACATGATGGAGGGGAAAGGTTTTGTGCTAGGGGTAACTATTCCGAGGGTCAAACGTCACTTATTAATGATATAATCTTCAAACACCATGAAAATCGGACATACTGTCTATTGCTGTAGAAATTGACCCTATAGTATTTACCATAGAGTACGCTTGAAGTAATGCATTAAAGTTTGGCACATTGGTGGCGCACATGGTGAAAAATCTGAAATATGATTGTAATTATTTTAAGTGTTGCAGAAATCAACACAAGGAAACTTCCCCTTTCCTCCTCCAAAAACAAAATAAAATAAAATAATTCCCTGTTCCATTCCTATCGATTTCCTGGGTGTATTATGCTCTCTTCTGTGTCACTAAAACTTTCTTTTTTTGTGCATGTCCATTATTTGATGTCTGTTTAGTGTATGGATGGGAAATACTATTCTTTTCGACAAACACAGCTCTTTACTGTTCCACTTTTTAAAAAACTGTTTTTTTACATGTTCTTCTGTTTATCACTGTTCTCAAAAGGTGTCTCTACTCGAAATGTACAAGCCCTGTTCCATTTCCTAAGCATCATAAATGTTACTACTTGTAGTTATGCATATATAAAAAATACAATTGACTCTTCTGCTAGCTTTTGACAGGTGAGTTTTTCTCGCGTTTGGACAGGAAGAAAACAAAAGATAAAATAATTTTGAGTCTTCAAATTGTTAATCGATTGATTAATCTATAACTTTTTTTTTGTAGCGCAAGGGGAAAGTCTGTCAAAATGCGCCAAACAATCAATAATTAAGTAAAGAAAATCAAAATATATCCGAATATTTGAAAAATTTCTTGTTAATCGAAACGTTTGAATTATCTGGGTTCCCAGTGGCAGCTAATAATCTGCCGAATCTGAACCATTTCAAATACGGTTTCCCAAAGATATAAGGTGCTTAGGACAAAACAAATTCTCAAACAAAATTAATACATTCTTTAGATTTTAATGTCATTTTAGGTCTTCAAAATCCAGGACCCGATGATCACTTGGAAGACTTCTCAGAGTATCTTTATGTAATAGGGTAGGTAGGTAATCAATTTTTCACTGGAGCAAAACAACGAGCTATTGGCGAAGATCCTTGATCCATCCTGAAGAGAAAGATCTTAGGGCACAACGTAATTTTGAATCACCTTATGCAATGGGGAGTTAACTTTCAAAATATTATAAGCACTTAAGAAACGCATACCGGGATTATCATTTGCAAACTAAATTAGTTTGTTAAATATTAAAACCAGTTTAATTATTATATAATCTATTTAAACACGCTTAAAACAAAAACACTAAGAAAAATCACTTTTGCTTTTCAACAAATTAGTTTTATGGTGGGATACTTGTTTCCGAGATGTCTTTAAAATCGTAATAGTTGTCTTCAATGAGGTCCCTTTACAACTTATAGAGAATATGACACCCGATCCTAATCTCCATCTCGCACAATGAAATTAGGCCACACATTTGAAATTTCTTTCCATTTTTTTTTGTTAAATTCGATTTTAAAATAAAGTTAAAAGCATTGCAAATCCAAAGAACGAGTCGAGGCGACACCAACAGAGAGAAAGCTAGACAACAAAATCTTAACCGGTAATATTTAAAAAATAATTTGTATAAAACTAAAAATTCTCCACCATGTCATTACCTAACAATTTTTGGATAATCTTATCACGAATTCGTCAAACGTCGGAGTTTAGTTCAGTCGAGAACCTTTGCGTGAGCAGAACAAGACCTGTTCCAGAAACAGTCGGCGAGAACAGCTCCGCGAACAGTAAGTACATCGAGAACACCACCGGGAACGGAGAACAGTTCTTGGAATGGAGAACAGCTCTTTGGAATATGAACGGAGACCTAAGCCGCATTTACACCGCCGTTGCATATACATTTCTCTCCTTTCTTGTTTCGAGGAAGTTTTACGTTCTCCTATGCTGATCCCTTTTCGGCCCTTTTTTTCGACCGACTCCGGTGTAAGCGCTTTGTGGACATTATCGGCAACCATCCGAGCGCACTCTTCTCCCCCCTTTGTAGAGAAGAGTGATCACTTTTCATCAAGATGTCGAGTTCCTCACCAATTCCACTCCAGGCATTGTTCTTTTTGTTTTTGTACTACTCGGGTGTAATTTGGTCCCAGGGGATAGGCCTCTCTCCAAATAGTTCTGTTAATGCTATTACCAGCTCTTTCGTCCGCGCCATTTTAATCGAATAGGTCAGTGGTCCCCAACCCCCGGGCCGCGGACCGGTATCGGTCCGTGGATCAAATGGTACCGGGCCGTCCAAGAAATATTAAATTATTTCCATTTTATTTACTTTGGTGTATTTATCTCGGGTTTGTGCGGTTCTAATCTATGAAATGTACACTCAAATTAGGAGGCGGTAAATCAGAACTTCAATTTTGTTCTGTTACTAGAGCTTCAATTATGATTTCTGAATTCTGTATGTCTCTATTCTCTAATTTTGACAAATGTGACAACTGTTTTCAAGTTGGCAGACAAAGTAGCTGCATTTAAATCCAAACTCAAGCTGTGGGGACGGCTCGTGAACAGAGGCATTTTGGACATGTTTCAGACATTAGCGGGGATTTTAGACGAGACTGAGCCTTAACATTCATTCGAGTGAATAAATCAACAGGAAACAAAGTGAGTCATGAACAGTAGGAAACAGCCGTATTTCAAACTTAGCATAATTTAGAAAATTCTAAATTTTTTAGAAAACTTGATGCATTTGAGAAAATATATTTTTTGTTGTTGCAAAATTACCATTTAAACTATAATATTAAAATTGAAGTAGAAAAAAATTGCAATGTTTCTTTTTTCGAAAAGAACGGAGAACAGGTTTTTGTGAAAAGTGGGAATACGCTGTTCCCGTTCATTTTGAAGAACATGTGAAAAATAACAGGTTGTTCTCCCCCTCTCATCCCAAGTCTTGTGTTTGCCGCAGCTTGGCAAATAAGATCTTTACGCCATGAAGCCCAACCCAGCAACAACCAACCGACCAAAAATTATACCAAAAACAAACGAGCCCAGTTTCTATATTAAACGGCACCACCCAGATTAGGTATTGGCTGCAGTTATTCTGGCAGACAACGTGTATACCTTGCTTTGTAGAATGTAGTCGTGATAATTTTGGCAAAAAAACGCAATAGAATTGAAACTGACATTTCTTTAATATTTGCATCAAGTTTTCTTGATTTAGTCAAAGATTTTCATTTTATTTCAGTCGAGACCATCTCAGTGTTGGATATATACTCAAAAATATATTAATTCCATAGTTTATACGTATAATTGAGTTTTAATGGTTTATTTAAGGAGAAAGAAAGACCGCATCTACTGGCGCCCCTGAATCAACGATTTCTGATTTCGCTTCCAGTGAGAATGGAATCAGCGATGCAGAAACAACAAGTGGCGACACCGATCAAAGCACTGCCAGTGATATTGCGACAGATGCAACTGATGAGGGTACTGCAGAAACAACAGCTGGCGATTCTGCGACAGATGACACTGCAGGCACAAATGATGGCGGCACAACAGCTGGCGAGTCTGCGACAGATGACACTGCAAGCACAAATGGTGATGCCACAGAATCTGCAGAAACAACTGTTACGATTCTGCGACAGATGACGGTGCAGAAGAACTTAAGTGATGACTCATCGCAATTAATGTTGGAAAATAATTTTTAAGAACGGGTCTGAGGCAGGTGATATTTTGAGTCTGAGTTTCTGATATTTCAATGTATTGCCGAATGCAGTTTTTGTTTTAATGTATGTGACAAGGAAAAATTAAAATTTAACTTTCAGAAGTTTTTGTTTGGAATTTAGATTTATTCATGAAGACTCTCCTCTTTTAGATTTTTGTTCAATTCCTAAATGCTGACATGCATGTCATGAAGACAGAAAATCCAAGTTTTTTGGGGTTAACATATTTATTAAAATGCTGAGTGCATGATGCTTTCTAACATGCGAAAGAAATATCCAGTATAAAAAAAACGAAGGAAATGTGCTGTAAAAAGCGACCATAGATGTTAAAAGGAATCAACTCAAACAGTTGGTTATCACGCCCCCAAAGCCTCCGTTCCGTTCCACAGCTCGAACTCTTCTGTTCCTCTAGCTGACACAAGTTTTAAGTTAGTTAAACGGGGCAGCAGACAGAGACCCCTTAAAACAATCTGGATGGAAAAGAGATCTTCCTGATGGATTTATAACTGGCGGTAAGTGATTCCAAGTTCTTGCCATGTACGTCACACCACACATTGTGTAAGGCCTAGCGATTCACTCTTTACTGCAATTTAAGGACGCACAATTATGTGTTCACAATGTATGCACAGTTAAGTTTCAACTTCAAAATTAGTTAAACTCATGTGTATTTTCTTAAATAAGCATACATTTTTAAATTTAAACGATTATTTTTACTTTTCATTTTCAATCTCTTACCTCCAAAGCCGTCACAATAAAATATTTTTTAGCGAAACACTTGCACCAGGAGTTTAACAGATAGAAATTTTAGTTTTGAACATTCTGAAAAGATAATTTTCGCTCACTTTTAGTCATTAGATTTGTTTTCATTGCGGGAATTACTTTTTACGACAAACCCTTTGTCGTAAAAATTTGTATGGTCTGTATTCCATGAACTTATGACTTATGACTTGTAAAGGGGTGACTCCGAAGAGTGCCAGCACTGCGACTAATAGTCTATTGTACTGAGACCCCTACTGATCCACTAAAGACCGATGGCCGAAATAAATTTCAGCATGTACCTGATTGGAATGTTTGACAGTTCCCAGGGTTCGATACAGTGGTATCCCAGATATTCAAATCGTTGTGCAGAGTAATGGTCACATTTACATAGAACGTGTACAGAACTCTCCTCTACCATCCGACAACCTCTACATAGTGGGTCATCTATAACACCCATAATGTTGAGGTGTCTATTCAGGGTACAGTGGCCAGTTAGGAGGCCAATAGCTATCCTGATTTCTTTCCTACTGAAATTCAGCAGCTCTCTTGATCTATCCCATGGAGACTGCTGATTGAGCTCTTTGGCTTGTCTTTGATTATTAGACTGAAGCCATGTTTGGTAGGACTCGGCAAGGAGCAAATCCCTTATAGTCCCTCTAACCACATTGCGAGGCAGACCCAAAACAGGCTCTGGTCCAATAAATGGTGTTTCAGACCCTTGTTTTGCTAATAGGTCTGCCGTTTCATTACCTTCAATGCCACAGTGACCAGGGACCCAAACAAGAGAGACCTTGTTTCTCTCAGCCAGGTCCTCAAGCACATTGTGACATTCCCACACTGCTTTTGAGGAAAAGCAGTGACTTTGCAAAGCCTTTAGGGCTGCCTGGCTGTCAGAGAAGATTTTAATAACCCTCTTAACTACACCTCTATTGAGGCAGTTGTAAGTACAAGCAGAGATTGCCAGAACCTCAGCCTGATATACAGTGGCCAGCTTACCCAAAGAGAAAGATAGCCTTATTTTTCGATTAGGACAAAAGGCACCTGACCCAGTGCCATGAGATGTTTTTGAACCATCTGTGTACCAAATTTCATCCCCCCTCCTATCAGCCTGGAGACGAATCTCCATTCTTCTCTGGTTGGAAAGATGATATTATATTTGGCTTTAAAGCAAAATTGCTTTAACATCCAGTCAGATCTCATTAATAGATAGGGATGTTCCTTCAGCTGCGGATCGACATTTTTGAAGGCAGGCATTTCATAAGATGACTTCCATAGTCCCATGAGTTTGAGGCGTTGTGAGCCTGAAATTGCCTCCAGTTCCACTTGTTTATGCAGTGGTAGAAGCCCCAGAAGCAGTTCTAGACTCTGTGAGGGAGTGGTTCGCATTGCACTAGTAATTGCAATGGTAGCCATTCTTTGTAGACTAGTGAGTTCTTTTTTCACTGTCTCCATTACGGGTTCTATTCCACCAAGCGATGGCGCCATAGGATATCATCGGAACAATAATCCCGGTATATATCCAATGCACCATTTTCGGTGTTAGACCCCAATTATTACCAATGGCACGTCTACAAGCCCAAAACACTCTCTTGGCCTTGCTCGTGCAGTACTGGAGATGTGAGCTCCATGTCAAGGTCTTATCAAAGATTACTCCTAGATATTTAACCTCATCCGAGTATGCAAGTGGTGTTCCAAAGAATTTTATCAAGTGCATATCTCGTAACCTTTTCCGGGTGAAGAGGACTAGACTAGTTTTGTTGGGGTTAACCGACAAGTTCACCTTTTTGCACCAAAGTTCAATCTTTTTTAGGGCAGTGTTCATGAGGTCTGTTACCGTGTTTTGGAACTTCCCTCTTATGACCAGCGTTATGTCATCAGCATAACCCAGACAATACAGGCCCAAGAAGTGAGTCCTGTTAAGGAGCTCGTCAACCACAAGGCTCCATAGTAAGGGGGATAACACACCACCCTGGGGGCAGCCTTTACAGTTTCCCACAGTTAGTGTGTCTCCCAGTAAGGAGGCCTGAGCCATCCTTGTCTCGAGCATGTTTTTAATCCAGGCGCAAACCAATGGATTAACATTTCGACTGATGAGGGCATCAATAATTACGTTTACTGGAACCTTATCAAAGGCTCCCTAAATATCTAAAAAGGCTGCCAAGGCAATTTCCTTTCCATTGACTGCTCTATCAAGGACCGTAACAAGATCATATAGAGCAGTCTCTGTAGATTTCCCAGGCTGGTAGGCGTGTTGAAATCTCGATAGGGGTTCGGCTTTTAGAACCTCGTCCCTAATGTATCTATCGATCAATTTCTCTAATGTCTTAAGAAGAAATGATGTCAGACTAATAGGTCTGAAGGCTTTTGCTTCACTGTAGCATGTTTTACCTGGTTTAGGTATAAAAATTACCTTGCAGGTTCTCCATGCATGCGGCATATAACCATATACTACGCAAGATCTATAAATCCTACATAGGTGTGGTATAATGATGTCTTTGCCATGTTGGAGTAGAGCAGGTATAATGCCATCTACACTAGGTGTTTTGAAGGGCATGAATGAGTTAATCGCCCATGCTATTCTTTCTGGAGTAATTATACTTCTAGCCAGTTCCCAGTCCTCCTTCCCACTACGTAGCAGGGGAATAAGTGGAACTGTCAGTTCATCATTAATATTTGTGATTCTGGAATCAGGGAAGTGCACTCTAAGCATTTCTACCAGGGTGCTCCTACCGTTTTCCGTGAATGTGCCATCGTCCTTTTTAATGGAGCCTAATTGGCACTGGTTGTTTTTGGTCAGTACTTTTAGTCAGCTTAGCCGCACTAGACATACTGTCCACTTGGCTACAGAAGTTTTTCCATGACTCCTGTTTAGATTTCCTTATGGCCTTGTTATAGTTGGTGAGTGCTTCTTTGTATCTTGACCACTCACCTGTTTTTTTAGCTCTGTTAAAAAGCCTTCTGCAGTTCTTTTTAAGACCACAGAGACTTTTATTCCACCAAGGAACTCGCCTTGGTAAGCTTGTGGTGACTGCCTTACAATTTGACTGGTAGGACTGGAGGATGGACTGCTGCATAGAGTCAACAGCCAATTCCAAGTCTACCAGTGAGGGAAAGTTGTGACTCCTACCCTCTAAGAGGAGGCGAAGGTCCTCCCTATAGGAATCCCATTTTGTATGCCTGGGATTTCTTTGATCCTGCAGAATATTCATAGCAGGACCTGTTAAAGACATTTGGATCTGTCTATGGTCTGACAGTGTGGTACAGTCAGACATATGCCAGTCCTTTATACAGTTAACTGCTTTAGCATTACAGAAAGTGATGTCAATGACTTCACTTCTGTTGCTGTTGACGAATGTCGGTTTGTTACCTGTATTGAGGATAAAAAGGTCATTAGATAAGAAAAATTCTATTAGTTCCTCACCTCTTTTGTTGCAGTTGGAACTGCCAAAAATGGTGTGGTGTGCATTTGCGTCACATCCCACGATAAACTTCATCCTAGAGCGTAAGTAAATTTTAGTTTTGAATATTGTGAAAAGATGATTTTCGCTCACTTTTAGTCATTAGATTTGTTTTCATTGCGGGAATTACTTTTTTACGACAAACCCTTTGTCGTAAAAATTTGTATGGTCTGTATTCCATGAACTTAGTTTACAGGACAATGAATTTTAAAAGGTTTTACTGAAAGCGGCTTAAAAATTAACACAACTTTCTTAATTTTGTGTACACTTTGGAGGATTGATACTGTGCTTAGATGAGGCGAAAAGATGCTTGGGTGACCTCAGAAAAAAAGTGTCTTCATCATTGATGTCATACTTCACAAATGATATCCATTTATTAATCTGTTATATAAAATAATTACTATCAATTCATAAAGTAATTTTGTTAAGAATTAAACAGCTATAGAGGTACAATATTTCAAATAGATTTAAAATTAAATTTCAGAATAAATTTTATTTAATATTTTACATTTTTATATGAATTATAGAGACCGTTTATTAGTTCTCGGACTTATCACGTCATAGAATCAAACTACACGCAAGATCTTGATCAAGTGTAATTAAATACTATGCTGCACGCACTGATGTCCAAAGCTGACCATCAGAGATAATTTTGACAAAATCAACGTGCAATTTCTATATTGCTTAGAAGGTTTTTATTGTTGAGTGGTGTATAGATTTTTTTTTCACAAGAAAACCCCATAAAAAGATATTAATGAACGAAGATTCAAATACTCAGTTGCGTAACGTTTACACCTCGTCAGCACGTTGCAATTTTGCACGTTGCGTCTGGTTTGATTCCTCTCTGGGTGTAGTCTTTCTCTTCTGTGTCAGTAAAACTTTCTCTCTGTGTGTACGTTCATTATTTGATGTTGTTTGTCTTGTGTTTGGCGAAGAATGGCCAAATATGGACTTTGCGCCATAAAACCCAACCCAACCAACCGAGTTTATAGAAGGGATCTACTATAAATAAACAAGAATTGTTTCGCAACCGCCTCAACCAGCAGTTATTTTGGTAGACAGTATATTCGTGGCTCAGTGGAATGGACGTAGGATGAACCTGACATTTCGTTGATATTTGCATAAGGATTTCTTTATTCAGCCGATGATTTTCATATTTGTTCAGTCAAGGCTACCTCAATTCTTGACGCCAAAGGACCTGCGAATACTCAAAAGTCTATGCCTACTATTGTTTGCATATTAATGCATTTTAATCGTTTATTTAAGGAGGGAGAAAGACCGGAATTACTGGAGCCTCTGAATCAACGATTTCTGATTTCGAATCCAGTGACGATGTAAATGAAGACGCATCACCATCACTTCATTCTGAAGAAACCACAGCTGTCAAAGCCGATCACAGTATTGATGGCAATTCTGCTAAAGATGACAGAGAAGACAGAAATGATGACGGCACAGCATCTGCAGAAAAAACAGCTTGCGAAGCCGATCCAAGCACTGCTGGTAATTCTACTACAGATGACAGTGTAAGCACAGATGATGGCTTCACAGCATCTGCAGAAACAACAGCTAGCTATGGTGATAAAATCACTGCTAGCGATTATGCTACAGATGATAGTGCAAACACAAATTATGACGTCACAGCACCTTCACAGACAACAGCTAGTGACGCCGATCACAGTAATGCTAGAGATTCTGCTACAGATGACAGTGCAGAGACAAATGATGACCGCACAGCATCAGCAGAAACAACTGCTGGTCGCTAAATACTGTTGGCGATTCTGCAACAGTTGACAGCAAATACACAAGTGATGGCGGCTTACCATATGCAGAAACAACAGTTGCCGAAACCGAGCTAAATACTGTTGGTGAGTGATTTTCGTCAGATGAGAGTGCAGGCAACAAAGATGACGGCACAACATATGCGAAAACAGCAGCTGGCGGCGCCTATTTAAATACTACTAGCGGTTCCGCGACAGATAACAATTCATTCACAAATGATGACACTTCAGCATCTGCTGGAACAGAAGGCCTCATCGCAATTAACTTCGGAAACAGTTTTAAAACGTATTGTCTTAGTTTCTGATACTTTTATGCATATAACATAGATTTTTTGTTTGAATGTGTGTGATAAGATATATAAAATTTAAGCTTTCAAATTTATATTTATTCATGAATGAATATTAGATTTATTTAGAATTAGAACAGTTTTCCAATGGATGTCATTGAAACTACAAGCCTTTTATTTGGGAGAGAAATAAACGGAGGAAGCATCGTTATTGGGTACATACAATAACAAGTCAAAGATTATTGAAAGCGCAGTTTTACAAGTTATTTGAAGATTTGTGTGAGCACCCTGCAAAGCTTTTCCAGTATTACCGAAGGACAAAAAGTAGTATTGATTAATTGTTGAGAATAATTGGCCCATCAATAAAAATCTTCAATTTCTTTAAATTCTACTTTTTAATTTTTTTAAATGAGTAACTCAGTATCAATTACTATTAATATTTATCCCTCATCACCTCCGGTATATTCGTTGTCAGATATTTTTGACAGGTATTTGCAGTGTTTTAAACAGAGTCCAGAACAAGACTGCTTCAGAACTGCGACTAAACTATCGCAAGAGGATGCATGTGCATGCCTGTCTGTGTGATTCATTGGGTAGAGCGACATTCGCGTCGCAGCGAAGATTGAACCAGTTGCAACTTCTTAATCGCAACGATTCTTTAGTCGCAAGTGGATGTGTAATACCTGTAATGAAACAACGAGTTTTATTTTTGCGACTGAAAAATCGCGCAACTAGAAATCGCAAGTGGAGGAAGCGACTAGAATCGCAAGAACCGCTTTAGAACCAAGGCTAAGGCCTTGGTTCTAAAAGCGATTGAGCAAGAGCACTTTAAAAAAGATGAGGATGAACCACAAAAGAGGAAAGGCATTTAAAATAGACGTAATTTGCATAAATTACAAGAACTTATCACAAAACGCCAATAAGCCCTAGCATTTGTAAATAAGGGTAAACATTTATGATTTCTTGATGCATATATTTCCTCTTCGATTCGTCTCTCTTACCTGGTGTATTTCTGTGTCAGTAAAACTTTCATTGCGTGGGTATATGTATTATTTGACATTGTCTGTCTTATGTTTGATGTTGATGGGACAAATACGGCATACAACATTAGTACATGGAAAACAATTGACAACAAATTGGACATGAGTTACTACTGATCATTAAATAAGATAAAGATGTTTGTGGTAAACTAGCAGAATTACCAGATTACTTTGATTAAATCAGTCCACTATAGATTGAAAAAGTGACTAGAATAATAACTTCTCTTTCGTAAAAAAAAGGACAAATCATTTCGGAGTAAAATAATTTTTAACACCTGTTCGACATTTCTACCATTTTAACAAATTTGGAGACAAATCCTATACTTGTATATCCATTCATATAAAATTTTCTAATACAACCCTGCTGTATAAAAAAAATACAAAATGATGAAAGGTGTCTATGGTAACTATGATTTTAACTGAGATTTTGAGTTTTTGTGTGTGGGGGATTATAAATACCCTTTTTTGAGTTCTTTCCCACTAAAATTTTTCAACTCAATTAAAGTTGATGAATCTACGGCAAATACTCTTGCACTCATAGTTTACCCACCAATATTTTTCGACTTGTGGCACTCTTACACTTGTGGCACTCTTTAAGGGAAAGATGACAAATCAACTTGATAAAGTATTCATCACGTTTTAAAAAGCAAATGCATTTTTCTTGCAAATTAGATTCTGTGGCACGTGCGAAATAAGAAATATATAAAAAAAAAATTGAATATATTCATTACAGACAAAGGACAAATTGAACGCTAAAGCCAACCAGAAAACCAAAAAATTAAAAAAATGTAAAATAAAAAGTGTTATACATAAAAATAAAGGTAATTTTTCTGGTTATTTGAATCAATCAAGGAATAGTAATTTTATATCGTTGTATGAATACAGAAGTCATATAAAGTTGGATAAAAAATATTTACTACAGCACCTGGTTTAGCACCTGGCATATCATATTTATCACTATATTTCTGATTAAAGAACATATATTATTTAAATATTTTAAATCAACTGTAATAATATGATAGTATACTATAAAAAAACCGATCCAAATGATAATATTATTAATAATAAGTTTTTGGGAAGGAGGAAACTTTCTAAATCCTGCATATGATACGTCCGTTACAAATTTTGGGAAAACGTTTTCTGACATCATTAGTAGCAAGTATAGACCTTCAACATTATTTAAGTAAAGCAATCACAACAAGCCTAATAATGTATGATAATTTTTTTTATTATGTACTTTTTTAATAAAAATGTGTTACAGACATATCATTGACATGTAACGGACGTATCACTACTGTGTAGCGAACACATCACTTGTATACCTCGGACAGTGGTTCTAAAAATTTGTCTGGAAAAAAAGTTATCATATTGATTTAAGAATAGAAAAATTATTAATGCATCCATTACAGTACTAAAAATGAAAGTGGAAAATATTTTTGTAATCAGAAAAAAGACAATTCGTGCTTTTCTTTACATGTATTTACTTGTATTTGTGTTGACATGTTGTTTTCTTTTTCTGTAATTTTTGTTTTGTGGCATGACAAATTAAAATACTATACCTGGCAATTCCAAATGGAATATGGATTGTGTTGTTAAACATTTGCGTCAGATGTGAAAATCTTCAAAATTTTGAGTCTCACGAACTATATTTCAGAAGAAGAAAAAAGAAAAATGTAACATGGTATCAATGGAATTCAGTGGACAGTGGAGTTGTAAAAACTAAAGAAAGTGGCACTCTAGGAAATAATAGTGCTTCATAACGTTTCAAAAACAGAAGTTTAATTTTCTCAATGTTACATATGGAGAAGACGATTTTGGAGTTAAACTCAACTGCCATTTATTCGCCACATCCCATGGCAAAGGCGCACCTGTTGGTGTAGATGGCCTAGGTAAATTTCAAATGTGGAAAAAAATTAAAACAAGACAATTAACAATTCTAAATGCAGAAAATTTTGTTACTGTGCTCAGGGAGAACACTCACAAAACAAATATCCTCTTTGTATCTAAAGAAAAAGTTGAAAGCAACGTTAACAACTTGAACGAGCGATTTAAAGGCATACGAATAATTCCAAAGACTCACTCAACCCTCAGTGTAATGGCAAATTCAAAAAAATTGTGTATGTTTCAGAAACTTCTAGAAAATCTGGAACGTCTTTTAACTTCATAGATCAAAAACATTTTTCTCATAAGTTAACAAAAATGCAGCAAACTAATGTAAATATGTATCCAGTAATGACAGTATAACATCCGGCTCATAGGTCATTACAAAACTGGCTACAGAAAAAGGGAATAAAGAAGACTGTTGGACAAGTGATTTCAGTCCATAGTCCAATAAGTGTAAAGTCTTTAAAAAAAGCACTTGGGCGATAGATTTTTTATCCGGAAAGTAATGACATTTTTGTTGTGAATATAGAAGATATTCTGGACATAATTGATGAACCCACAATCAATAATAGATTTAGATTGATGTTAGATATATTATTTAATCTGTACAATTTGTAACTTAAAAATGTGTTGTCATTGTGTTATTGTGTTTTGCCATTGTCAACCCTCGAAATTAAAAAAAAATTTCATTAGATTATGATTTTTTTTTATTCTGCCATTTATTATGGCAATGTTTAATTATCATTATTTTTTCTTTTATTTATGGTAACAATTCATTGCAACATATTTTGTACAATAAGTAATCACAAAGCATTGTGAAGTAAGTAATCACATACTTCAGAAGATGATATGTCCGTTAAACTACATGATACGTCCGTTACAATTTGAAATCTTTATTAAAAACAAAAGTTGTCCGCAAATAAGATAATTGTAAGATCTTTGAATCTTCCTCATTCATAAAAAAAAAAAATACAACTGAAAACAAAATATTTAATAAATTTAAAAAAGAAACAGCAAAATAAAAGTAAAGTTGGCAGAAAAAAAAAGCTATTCTAAAGATTCTTTTTTATCTCACGATCTCACATAGTTGCCACAACTTACAACTAAAATCTGGACAAAATTCATTCCAAGCGAACATATTTCCAATTTTCGCTTCGTTTCTGCTCGATGCAAAATATAGTCTGTCCCAAATATTCAGAAATTAGTCATATTTCGCATAGAAAAAAAATGATGCTCAAAGTAAATAAAGTAACACAATTAAAATTCGAGTAAAATTTTTTTGAAAAAAAATATTGCAGTACTGGTAAAACATACCAAGTCACCGTAACATTTGTCAAACATATAAGCAAATGAAATTCAAATAAGATATTCATTAAATTAAACATAATTTATAAAATATAGGTAATTGGTAATTTTTTGTTTTTTACGTCGTACTAGAGCAACACAACGGGCTATTGACGACGGTCCGGGATCAGTCCCTTAAGGGAAAGATCCGAGGACAACACCTCGTAATTTTGAACCACGGTCAGATGACGAAGCAACACCTGAGCTGGCACCCCACTCTCCAAACTTCCACGCCAACCCAACGTGATATAAAATATAGGAAAATTTTATAATTTAACATTTTACATTTTTCTAAAATCTAAATGTTTAGCTATAAATAAAAGTCTCTAGATTGTGCCCATAGAGGATTGTGCCAATGTTACCCAGAATGCATATAATAGTTCCGAGTATGCATAATGCCTAGTATATCCATTTAAAAACAAAAGCGTTTCATAAAGTTATCATACAATGATTCAAATTTTGTTTTAATAAATTAAACAGTTACTTACTTTGATTATATATTAAACGCAAAACTTCAAATTGAAAATCCAGAGATACATCTTAAAACACAGATTAAAAAAAAAAAAAAACGTTCAACGAAAAGCAATTAATGTATCTATTTTTTCACTATAAAAAAGATTTCTGGAATATAATTTAACGGATAACAAAAATTTTAAAAAGTCATATGCTTAAAAATGATTGTTTCGAACTTATTCAGTTGCGCATGCCAAAAATAATTTCTAAAAATAACAAGATTATTCCATATTAGCTACCAGTCCTATTTTAGAACGTTTTGTGCTGTACATTTTATTTATAATGTTATGTTATCTATAATGCTCTTTATCACCTGTCCTAAATATACAGAATTCTTTTAATCTTCCGTAAAGAAAAAAAAATAAGCCTCCAAATAAATAGGAATTTAAATTCCGTAAAGATAATTTTTGGACAAATGGTTTTTCCAGCAGTACTGGTAAAACAATCCAAGTAAACGTAGTTCTCAGTATACATTCCAGTTTCTACCAAACTACCAAATTATGTTTGATTTAAGTGTAATTACTCAAATGCTTTAGCATGAGACTTGTCTAAATATGTAAACAAAGGAAATTCAGGTCATGTATTCACTAAACTAGAATTTCATATATAAGATAAAGGACATTACATATGGAGTAAATTTAAGCGATACTTCATCAAAATACAAGCACAAAAGCAGACGTTAAACGGGAAGACGGACAGACAAACCTACGCAACCAAATCCAGTCACTAAATGAACGTAGTACAGGCACTTCAATATACAAGCACCCCATTTGTATTAAAAGATAAACATAATATAACATACCCGAGATCTTTACTAATGCGTGAATAGTTACATTTATGATGTTATTTACATTCTTGATTGGTGTAAATTACGTCCAATATAAATTATCACAAACATAAGCATAGTTATTAACACGTAGTTCTGTTTTAAGAACAATTTTCCGTAGTTTGCTTTTTTTAGTTTAAATTAACAAATACACATGGATGACTTGAGTAATTTACTTTAATTTTGTTTTGTCATTGAAAAAAAATCATACTAAACATAATAATATTTGCATTATCTTTCAATTTTAATAGCTGAACTCACTATCTCATGCAAACATTATGTAAAATATGATTGAATGGGACAAGTCATATATAGTTCTAATCGAACATTCACAAAATTTTCAAAACAGATTTTTTCCCAGTTTAACCCTCCAATAGGTTTCTACGAGATGCCTCGACACCAAGATACTTGTCATATTTTTCTAATGACGTCGTATCTAGTCCATCAAGATAGACCAGTACAGGATTGCTTATAACGAGACACCTAGTCTAAATGACTGATAGTAGACTACCACCAGGAGAGTTAAACAGATGCAGATTATTTGATCAATATATGTTAAGTAATACCAATAAAATATATACCACACACCATTCATTTTCTTTCCTTTTCAATGTGTCGAGAAAGTCACCAGTTTATATTTGACAATGATCTACACTCCGATTAGCTTCTCCTTTTCAATGTGTCGAGAATGCCACCAGTTCATATTTGCTAAGGATTCACACTCCATGTAACTTTTCCACCACCAATAGTACTGATTCACTGATTCGTTTCACCCAAATGTAACGTCTATGAGAAAAATAATTGTCAGACTTGACCTGTAAAGAACACTAATTTCTTTAAGTATTTCGTGGTCTAGCAGCAATGTTTCTTGGTGTAAGCCCTGAATTAGTACCGTTCTGTACAACATTCTGGTTATTCGCAGCTCTTCGGAACATATTCTGACCACCAAGTGGTATAATCCCGTCATTGCTTCCCACCATTCCACCGATTTTACCCATCAAGTCTTCGAGTTTGATGGCGTCCATTCCTTGTTGCAATATTTTCCCTAGTGGACTGCTTTGTCCTCCAGTGATTTGCATCGTCATATTTTTCACGGTTTCGAAGATGTCGCCAATAGGTGATCCATTTTGACCTGAAGCTGCTGTTAGAAATGCCAGTAACATCCAAAAGTTGATGAGAGATCTCATTGTGATGGCTCGGGATTAAGCTGACTTAGAATAACTTCACTCGATTATTTATTCCGAACTTTCAAATAGATTTTACTGTTGGGATCCCTTGGGAATCGTTTCCTTTCAGTATGGCAGAGTCGCAATAATGACTGAGCGGTAGAGATAATGATTTAAGAAACTTTCTAAACATTTGATATTTATACACCGGAAAATAATCAGTTTCAGACTACCGCGCAAAATTATCTAGATGACACAATTTCAGACATACATTTTTGTATTTGTTATTATATTTTCTTAGCTTTTTACATCCTAATGTTTGTTGATATAGCTTGTTTTTTTTCTTTTGTGATACCATAATTACTTTGCTTTGAAGCTTTGATGGTAAAAAAGAGAAGTACAGATGCATTAAAAGTATCTAAATAATAATCAGATGAATAAACAAGCTTTCATTTGACAGATGAATTGTGTAAACCACTGGTTCATTGACATTATGCGAATCAGTGAAATAAGGGGTCCGTTTGCAGCAATGTGTAATTAATGGCTTTGTATAAAAACATAAATACAGATATAGGTATGTAGTTAATTAACGTCTCTCTGGAGCAACACAACGGGGCTATTAGAGACGGTATGCGATCAATCCAAGGAAAGACGGAGGACTACACCTAGTAATTTTGAATCACCGTCAGATGACGAGGTTCAAAACCATCAGGTGACGACATCTAGTAAGATGAATCCCCGTCAGATGATGACCTGAGCTAGCACCCCACTCTCCAAACTTCCACACAACACCAACGTGAGGACATTTGAGACCACGACAGATTTAACGTGCACCAGCCATGTGCACGACTGTCTTTGGTTGGACCGAGTTCCCTCCTGTTGCTAATTCATTATTGGGCCTACAGCGCTACCGCGGCATGTATAGAAATATAGGAATACTGTTTTTGAATGAATTTGATACGTGTTGTTGTCAAGTTAAAATTTGTCGCCAATTCCGAAGGGTAATCACACGAAAAAATACAACAAGAAAGTAGGCGGATTACCTCAATTGGGGCCAAATGTTTGTTAGAATTAAATGTCCTCCACAGTGCTTCTCTTAGATGTAATCCATTTATATAAAGTCAGAAGGAATTGAGGGCAAGGTGATATGAGTCCCTAACAGAAACTGGTGTCCGTTTCAGGAAAAACTGTAAGTACCTTTTTTTTTTTAAATGAATGTGTGTGTGTGTAAGAGCAATAGTATTTCAACTCGTCTAAATAAGTATGTTAAGCTAAAATTAAGAAGTGATGGTATAACTATGAAAAATTATCCACACATGAAATGCAGTCTGTAATTGTATAGTTTCTAGAAGAATAATTTCAGTCCGGAGTGTATTATTTTCTTCACATAGTATTTTTCAGTATATGCCCCGACTAGCAAAGCGAATTTAAGGATAATCAATTTCGAAATAATTTGTATAGGAACAGAAATATTAATAAATAAATTCACTAGATCTTATTCAAATAAAAATTTGCAATCAAACTTTTACCGATATGACTTGTATCATTGCATTCTTTGAAATGGTAAAATGATCTTACTACCAAGCAAAATGTTTTGGGTGTGGTTTTTAGAATCTATAATACCTTGAATTAAAGTACCAAGGGGAATTGAATGCCTATTTTTGTATACGTCGATAAAACTGGTTGAAAGCAAATATATGTATATGTATTTTACTTAACGTGTCTGAAAATATTATCGCAATTAGAATTTTAACTGGAGTTTTTTTTTTTTGCTGTTCAAAATGAATTCATAAAACATAAATAAAAAGGAATATACCTTTTCCTTCTTATACAACATTCACAAGAAAACACAAGAACAAGTATTTCAGAGGAAATATTTTGAAATCACTTATTCGAAATAAAATTTTCTCCAAGGTTTCGTTCCAAGGTTTATATCTAACTGTAAAATTAAAAAAAACTATGATATTTAAAATTTTATGAATCCTGGGGCAGTACTTTTTAAATAATGACAGTATGATGCAGTAATATAATTAACTATAAATAATATTCTAGAGTTCTTTATCGAAGAAACAAAATTTTATAAGATATTACAGTAAATACACCGTTAGGAGTCTCTAGAAACATTAAAATATTTAACAGTGTAATCTTTTTAGAATTTTCTTTTTAGAGTTCATTATGTAACAAGTTAATAAAATGTTCAATGTATTTGTCGATTCCGGCATTAGTGGCTTTTAGGTTGCTCACGTGCTCAAAGAACTTTTTTAATCTTTCAGAGCCATCTTTGCTTGACTTACCTGGGAGTTTGCCTTCAATTATGTCAATCGCTTCTTGCATTTCATCAGTTTCGAAGTCTCCATCCTCTAGTTCTTGCAGTTCATCATCCCCAAAGTCTCCAATCACCACTCCTTGCATTCCATCATTCCCATATTCTCCATTCGCTTGTTGTAGATTCACGCTAGGGCCATTGGGGTTCATTTTCTTTTGAAGGAATTTCTTCAGCAAATAAGTGTAGGGTAGATCATGAGTCGAAAGTGTTACACTTATGGTACTTAACAAGATAATTAGATAGCTTAACTGAGTCATTTTTAAGCTTGGAAACTATGTCAACTGATGGGTATTTTTGATACTAAACTTAATGAACTTGAATTCTGCGAATTTTGAAGGAAGCAACGTGTTATGCTCTCACGTTTGCGTGAAATGTTGAAGTGAGTATTGAATGAAAGTACAAATACGGTTACACTATTAATCGCTATCACATGATCTTTATAATCATAAGAGGAAGATAAAACTATATTGATATTCGACCTGCAATATACACTAAAATGTCATTTTTAGTTTCTTTCCCAAATTGTTCGAAAAGAATTTTCCTGTAGTTTATGTCTCAGTTTGAGTGTTTTGTCATATTTTTGAAATGTAATGTAATCTGTATGTTAGAGAGTAGTAAATATGACTAGAAATTGAATTGAAAATGCAAGGCAAATGGAACAAGAAACTGTATCATACCTTTAAATGTTTTTATAAAAAAATGTAAATCGAAAAACTGTTGCTAGTTTGTCTAATTGTTGACAATAATCTAGTGGTCAGGGTACAAGCTACTAGATCCAAAGGTTCCTGGTTCAAATAATCCAGGGTAAGGCAGAAATATTTGTCTGACTGGAATGAATGTGTAACCTCTATGACGTAAAGTGGATTGGGCTAGAAGTGTATGGTATGTATGTGTGTGACCTTTCTGCTATAAACGGATTGTGTCTAGAATGTGTGCATGTGTGACTTCTCTGTAGACGGGTAGTGCCTAGAATGTAAGTTGTGTATGTGGTGGTCTCTCTATAGACGGATTATATCTAGAATTTAAGGCATGCATGCGTGACTTCTCTGTAGATTGGTTGTGTCTTGAATGTATGGTATGTATGACCTTTTTATAAACTGGATGTGACTAGAATATATGTGAGGTGTAACGCCAACCCAAGCTTCTGGGATCATTAGGGGCATTATAATGCAAAGTAGCACCCTAGTCTTAATGTGTTTTACCATAATGAATAATAATCAGTTAGACGAACATTAGAAAACAATTGGCGCTAACTAATATGTACTAAAAGTTGCTAAAAATGTATTAATTTCAATGTTTATCTTAATTTGAATAATATAAAACAATATGTGACTAATATGTAACAATAAAAATAGTTTATTAAAATATTCACACTAAAGTTTTACTCGCAATAGTAACTGGGTGGGATAAGTGCACGAAAAATGAAACACAAGCAATATCTCAACAGGTAAATTGGAATTTTTGTTAAATGCTTTTGTGTTTGAAGGCCCATATTCTGTTTTAATCCGTTTTCAAAATATAATTCTTTTTGTACTTAAAGATGCTGCAAATATTTTAAAGCCTCATTTTAAAAGCTAATTTTTTATACTAAATTAATTTTCAAAATATTTTTGTTTCGTGATTTATCGTAAAACATGTTTGTTTGTAAATTTTCAATATCCTTCTTTTCGTTTTGCTTAATTTATCTTTGAACAAACAATTTTTTTTCTGCCTATAAAAGCACTTGTATGGTACTTGGAGTTCGTAGACATCCAAAAAGTATATGTCCTATACTGCATGCATTTTCCATGTTTTGAAATACATTTTGAAAACAATAGACTTTTCATTTATAAAAAACGATGTTATTTAGTCAATCGAAAATCAACTAATCATTAAATAACTTGCTCACAAACTCGGAATTTGAATGAAATGCAATTTCCGTGAGAATTTTACGACTGAATTTAGTTTTCGTGGTCAACACATATTGTCTTTTAATAGCATACATTAAACTGTTTCTAATCGAATTACAATATATTATCCAGTTAAGTGTTACTGTTCTTATTATGCATACATGGAAGCTCAATAAGTTTTGGAGAGCGAGAATTGCTAGACCTTGGAAAAGACCTTTTCTCTCCTACAATATGATTTATGATAGAATTTTAAGTAATATAAAGATAATGTCTCCCTTAAAGTTAAAGTTTGTTTAATAAAGTTTTCTGTTCTTTAGAAAAAGGGGAGCTGTAGCTCGGTTGGAAGGGTAACGGATTAGCAATCAAGGGGTAATCCATCCGAAACACCGTCGTGTGCAACGGGGCTGGAGTACGTTAAATCTCTTGTGGCCTCAAATGTCCTCACGTTGCCAATAGCCCGCTGTGCTTCTTCAGTACAACGTTTAATAAATACCAACCTCCGTAGGAAAAAAGTCAGAGTAGATAATAACTTTTAAGTAAAAATAATTTATTATTTAATGTAATTTGGTAATTTTTTTAGTTAACGTCGTACTAGAGCAATACAACGGGCTATTGACGACGGTCCGGGATCAGTCCCTTAAGAGAAAGATCCGAGGACAACACCTCGTAATTTTGAACCACGGTCAGATGACGAAGCAACACCTGAGCTGGCACCCCACTCTCCAAACTTCCACACCAATCCAACGTGAGGACTTTCGGCCACGACAGATTTAAGGTGCACCAGCCGCCTCTACACCATACGTTTACAAACATCCATGCACAGGCCCGGATTCGAACCAGGAACCTTCCGATCTAGAGGCTAACACCTTAACCACTATACCGGTTGGTCGGCTATTATTTAATGAGATATAGTTTTCACTAAAAGTAAAAATTCTAACTAGCAAGTAGATGAGTTGCCTAATTTTATGACTATAGACGACTACGTGGTATTGTCTTCATAGTGTTTGTCTGTCACCCAGAAAGGCCGGGCTCGAATCCCGGTTATATTTCACATTACTACCATAAGCAAAGCCATCGACTGGGAGCAATAGAAAACCAGCTAATTAAGCAGACATCGACATCCATTGAGGGTCCGTTGTCCAGACAACACAATCTAAACCTGTCAATTCCGATAGTACCGACATTGACCTTTTAGGCCCGGTGCACACATCCGATTTTTCCGTGCGGCACCGATGCCCAACTATGTACACATAACCGTGAAATGGCGCAAGTACTCATTTCGCGCCATTTGTGATGGATATTCTATCGAAGACAACGTGTTTATGTCTCTTACTTGGTGTACAAAAAGTATATTTTGAAACAAAATAGACGTTACTGGATACAACCATTTAAAAATTAATATTTCTATTCCATTTATTTATGAAAACAAGGATCTTGAGACCGGAGAAGCGTGTGCGGAAAGCTGCGGCGCCGTGGTCAACTGCGGTACAAATTGCATGCAAGTTGGATGTGCGTCACCGCAGCGGCGCCGGAGGCATGTGTACACTACTCCTTTGGATCTAATGTATCTCAGAACGGTACAACCGGAAGTATGTGTGCACTACTCAATTGGATCCCATGTATCTCAGACTGCACTTGCGTTGCCGCAGCGGCGCCGCACGTTCAAAAACCAGATGTGTGCATCGGGCCTCAATGAAATAGATGGAGTACGTGCGCGCAACTTCACGTTGTTTCTTCGGTCGTTCGGTTTGAAGATCTGTCGCTTGAAAAGCATGAATCCTTGAACCTTCTTATGGAATAGACGGACCACGGGGACAGAGTTGCTATCGTAAGATCTCTGAAAGGTAAATGACGTGGACTTACGAATCGTCTTAGCCGATTGACTGTCGAATCTCAGACTAGTGTTTTTGATCACGGTAGATAATCACTTTAACCAATCGATAATTCATGATTCATGCTTTTATTCACAACCACGTGACAGTTCTTCTAACCGAGTAACTGGAAGTAACATGAAGCTGCAGGCACGTACTATTTCATTTTAAGGTCGATGCATGAATTCAAAGGAGAAACAAATTATTGATTGGTTATTATTATTATTGAGCGTGATTAAAACACTAATGCTTAGATAACAAGTCGGTCCAAGGCGATTCGTAAGCCTAGGCAACTTACCCTTCTGAGACCTTATGACAGCGATTCCGCCTACATGCTCTAATGTTATTGGAAAGTCGATACAAGATGCCGATCAACTTGAAGTAACATGAAGCTGCAGGCACATACTATTTCATTTTAAGGTCGATGCATGAATTCAAAAGGTGGAACAAATTATTGATTGGTTATTATTATTGAGCGTGATTAAAAACACCAATGCTTCGATTGCAAGTCGGTCCAAGACGATTCGTAAGCATTACCCTTCTGAGACCTTATGACAGCGATTCCGCCTACATGCTCTATGTTATTGGAAAGCCGATACAAGATGTCGATCACTTTGAAGTAAGATGAAGCTGCAGGCACATACTATTTCATTTTTAGGTCGATACATGAATTCAAAAGGTGGAACAAATTATTGATTGGTTATTATTATTGAGCGTGATTAAAAACACCATTGCTTCGATTGCAAATCGGTCCAAGACGATTCGTAAGCATTACCCTTCTGAGACCTTATGACAGCGATTCCGCCTACATGCTCTATGTTATTGGAATGTCGATACAAGAATATTAATGATGTCCCCTGTCATATCTCGGGCTAATGACTAACGAGGTATGAAAGGATTTGAAAGCCTGTTTACCTTGGATTTCTCGGAGGAAGATGCAAAATAAAAAGGAAAGGAACTATTCAATTGGAAACAAATATAAATACTTGTTCAGTTTAGCGTCCAAATTGCAGGTAAATTAATAAGTTTACGTTTGTGAAAAACCTTGAATCTCATAAAAAGTAGATGTATGAATTAAACATGACCTTGTGGAATGCAGTTAACAACTGAACTAATAAACTTCAATGAGGAATGTATCGTGATAAAACGCATTCGTATTCGCAAATGAATCAAAGTTTTTGTTTGTGATCATTAAACTTGAAAACAATAGAAATTTCCTGTTATTCCTCGTTTTACTTTGGAAGGACAATGAAAGTTTTCAAAATTTTGGTTTGCACAGGCATTTTTGATATCATCGTCTATGACATCAATACCCTGTGAAAACTATGGAATTATGAAATCGAATATTCAAATTTTGGAGCCCCACCATTTTACACAACTCTTTTAGTCCAGTCGTAGAACTTTTTCCTGCAGAAATTTGTTTCCGAAAGGTGACATCCAAATCGTTGTCCTTTTTATTTGTGGCAGATGAGTAACTTTTGAACTTCCATTATGAAGTGCGTCATTTTATTTTACATCGTAATTGGCATGGTTGTTGCTGTTAAAAGTAAAAACCAATTTGAGAAAATGTCAAGGCGTATAGTAATGGCGGTTTCTCTAGCAAGATACAGTAATAATCCTGCTATAGCTACAGTAGCAAAACAAACAGTTAAAATGGTAAAATCGAAGGAGTTTAAAGACATGCAAGCCCTGTTGCAGGACACAATTGCAATATCGATGGATACTTACCAACAATGGTTCACTAGAGCACTTGAGGGTATCTGTGAATTGAAAGACAATCCGGAATCTTCCATGGATGATGTGAAAAATATGCTTGAGAACATAAGTATTTAATGAGCTCAATCATTAACCTATTAATTCGGATGAAATACAGTGGGTCTGTAATAATGTTCAAATGCAGAGTAGAATATTTCTTGAACAATATTTAAAAAAATAGATTTGTAATGTAATCCGCATTTTCAAGTATTAAAACTTGTTTGAAGCATCTGGCTATGTGTTTGAGATTTGTGTAAGGTTTTATGACATTTTTCAGTGAATGATCTTAAGAGATGTGCACTTGATATTTAGATATGAAGATTTAGTTTGTGAATATTATATTCGCCCTTCCTTGCTCGTATTCTATTCTTATTTTGAAGTATTTTCAAAGTAAAATATATTTCGGTTGGTCTATGTTGGTTTAGTAATAAAAATTTAAAGGAGTCAAAAGTATATCTAGATGTCATGCCTGTTATTTTAAGTTACTATTACTAAAGTTTATGTTTAAAATAGTTTTGGTTTAAATTGTAATTTTAAGATTCTACAGTTGATTTTACTGATTTTGCTTTTATACTATGAAATTCTTGCGACTGAAAACTTTTAATGTATTCTTTTTGAAAAAGCTACTTGAATTACTAAGAGTTTTAAAATATATTATACACAAAGTATCCCAGATGTAATGCTCAACTCGCTTGTTCATTACTGTTTACCATTCTTTTGAATAATTTGCTATCCCTTTTATGAAGAAAATTTTAACTAAAACAGTTGATTTAGCTGTGTGATGAAATATTTTGTATGCTTATATACTATGTTGCAGCAGTTAATCTTTTTTTAAAGAAAAAACGAAAATTAGAGTCAAAAGCAAGATTTAGTTGCTTATTTTTTAAAATTCATATCAAGTACATAATATACTCTGAATTTCTAAATGTATTACTGATTGATATTTATCTACAGTGTTAGATTTCATCTTAAAAAAAGATAAAAATGGTTGAAATACAATGCACGAAAATATTGCTGAGCATGAAAACTGTTGAAGTTCTGAAATATTGTTTCAAAAATTTGTGTAATTCAATTACAAAAAAAAAAAAAACTTATTTTATCGACCACTAGAAATTTGTTTGTTAACTTTTCTGACGGATTATTTAATATCCGATACTTACTTTAGATAGTTTAATACAATATGCATATTTACTATATGGTATAAAATTCATTTAATGATTTTTTTTATAAAAATTGACTGCACAGTAGATCAAGTGAATTAAAATGCCTTGTATTTAAAATTTTTATCTTTGTATTTAATTATTTTTAGATTTATTAATTTTGATTGTTTTATATCTACTTTTTAACATTTAAAACAACGATATCTTCAATTTTCTTTTGGATTGTGTGTGTTTCAAAACATGACATTAAGCTATAAAAAATTCGTATAAAGCACATGCATCTAAGAATATTATTAATTGTTTTATTATTAAACGTTCACAAAGTAAACGTAAACTTTACAGTTAAAATTCCATTTCAGTTTTGTGAACTTAAAACCAATTGTGTCACTCGTTTTAATTTTCATGAATCGACAGAATGAATTTTTCCACTTCGTTGGTAGATTCATCAATTTAAAAATTCAAAGGGACAAAACTCACCACAAGGAACAATATAACCAATCATTCACCACAATTTTCACAGAAGTAACTTTTTGTTTCATTAATATATGATATTCAGTAATTAAAAAATTTCTAGCAACAATACACATTGCTAGGAATAATAAAATGAGTCACTCAGTTCATTATTCAAGAATCGACCTAACCGATGTAATGTTTTAGTTTCGTTCGCGTGTTCAGCAATTGAAAAATTTCTAGAAACAATTCGCATAAATAGAAATAAATACATCAATCCTCTCATTTCAATTTTTAAGAATCTACCGATGTAATTTTTTATTTTCGTTTGCTAATTAAAACTTTTTAGAAACACTAACTCATTTCTAGGATTAATATAATGTGACTCCATTTCAAAAATCTTTAAGAACTCATATAAAAATTCTTTAGTTTCTGTTGGTATATTCAGCAATATAAAAATTTCGATGAGCAATACCTAATCTACGTCTTTGTGTGTCCAATATGAAATAAATCAGCTGTGATCTACAAACATTTGTTTACTTAAAATGTAATAACAAGAGAAACAGTCTATGAATTTTTAAATTAAATTGACCAGAAGAGGAAATGATCAGTTCAAAGAAACCCTTAAGTAAAAGACTTTCGAAATTAAGAATTTCGAAAGATACAAGTCTCAACCCTCCATGTAGTTGTCGAAGAGATCTTGTCGAAGAAGAGATTGACTAGATCTTGGACAAAATATTGGACTCTATCAAATTCTCGTCGTCTCTCGTCATTGTAAGGAAACTAGTCAGGTCTTGATCTTGTCATCATAAAACAATAGATAATACCTTGATGACGAGATACCTCGTCATGGGGAAAATTAGCCAGTTCTTGATGGGCGAGATATCTCGTCGAAACACCTTGGAAGGTTTATGCTAATGATATGTTCAGAAATAAGCTGCCTATATATTTCATCGTTCCATTATGTGTATTGCAATGCTTCAAAGATTTTAGGTTTGTGGTGAACTTAGGCATCATTATAAAAATTAACTTACAATGCAATTTGTACAGTAGTGTTAGCTATCATCCCATGAAAGATACATAATGGCTTACCGTTACAAAAAGGTATGGCTGGTTATAATTATGTACCTTGATAGAAAAGGACCAATGTCGAAATTCGTTGATTTCAGCTATGTTCACAACTTACTTCAATGCAAAATAAAAGTTTTTATAGGAAAAGTGCCCAAGTCCTTCTGCCAATATATTATGAAAGTATCAAAACGTTGGAAAGTAACTTTTATGTTTTATATTAAAAACAGTAGTAAGAAGAGCATTACTATTTTAAAATGGTGTTATAAAAAAAACCTTGAAAAATTAACACTGGCCCTTTTCTTATCAAAGTTCAAAATTTGTTTAATAGATTCTGTTAAAATAACTAAAATACTTCCAGTTCAATAATTATTTGAACACAAAAATCCCTTGTTTAACACTAAAATTGAAAAAATATTGAACTATAGCGATTATTACGTTAAATATATTGTCAAATTCTATCCGTAATTTAAGATGTGTTTTAAAGTTCTATGATTACTCATTCAAACTTTGAGTACGGTGAAATTCTAACCAAATTCTTTTGGGAATTTAATTTAGACACTAATTCAAATAGTTGCCTCATAATGAGATTATGATAGCTAGATAATTTCTAACTTTTTACTACTAATTCTAAGACCAAAAGGAAGTATCTTTAAAAGTTAATATAAAGATACACACAATACAATTAAATGCACATTCATTTTATGTCCTTTAAATATGGAGAAACAGAAAATACTCCATTGCAATAATTCGTAAGCTTTGTTAATGTTACACCATCAATATGATGGAAGCAAATTTTAATACTTTTAACTACCAAAACTCAAAGTACTTTAATCGTATAAGGAAACGTTAAGAAATATATATGACCTTTGTAAGTTGCGAAACTACGGTTCAATTTAAAATATGACATACCATTTTAGACATTCGAAACTTATCTTCACCCAGACAAAAAGAATTTGTATCCAACTCTTGCCATCTTTTATTGAAAGAAATTAACACAATTTTCACCATTACTGCTCGAAATAATTAGATGCATATCAAGTTCTTGAAATTCAACTCTCCAATTCATAGTGAATGGGTATGGTGAATTCCCCAATTCATGGTAAAGAATCTCTATGCTAAACTGTCAATTTTTCTTATGATTTTCTCGAAGTCCTCCGTTTTGGCATTCGGATCATTTTTCAGCACATGGAGGTCATTCATTGCCTTCTCGAACTCTTCCATTCCTCTTTGCGAGAGTTCACCTCCCTTTTTCTCTAACACATCCTTGACCTTCGCCTGCCAGTCGTCGAACTTGAAAATCTCTAGTGCGTGTTGCAGAAGTTCAGAAAGGGGACTACGTTCACCTCCCATTACTTCAATGGTGGCGCTCTTCGCACTTTCTTAAAAAAATCTTCAACCCCTGCACTGAGCACCATGGTTGCGAGGCCCAACACCACACAAGCGTAGAAAGCGTACTTCATTTTGTACGGAATAATCTTTTCGTAGACTTCGATGGCGATCCAAAGATATCGGAGTTTATGCGAGTCCCCAAAAGTGTTCGGACGCTAGACTTCGTGCTAGACACTACAACTCTACAATGGAATTCAATTTGCTATTGGAAGTGCGTTATAAAAGGAATTTTTTTATTCTGTGTTTAGAAAGTTGCGTGAATTAGGTGTATTATTTGTTGAAAATACTAAATATATCTTCGTAGTTTGCTACAATTGATTTACTTTCTATCTGGAATCTTCTGTTGATTCAACTGTTTGCACCGATCAATTTGACATTTTCTTCCTTGCCGAACTCTGTTTTATCTGACAGCACAATTGTGTGCTACAATACAGAAGGAAATTTTATGCACCAGCTATATTTATTCTGAAGTGTTCAGTGCGTGACTAAGTATTACATCGACGATTGTTTCCTTTTTAAACTGTGATGATATCATATATCCTTAAAAGCAATCAGATACCCTTATAAACCAAATATCCTTAAAAATCAAATATCCTTAAAATACGAATATCCTTAAAAATCAAATATCCTTAAAATACGAATATCCTTAAAAATCAAATATCCTTAAAATACAAATATCCTTACAAATCAAATATCCTTAAAAGCAATTTCTAAGTCATTAACATTTTTGTTATTAATTATTCTATTGAATCCTCTTAGTATTATTAAATCAGACTTAATAAATATTTTTTTATTTTGTACTTCATTAGATTATATTCGAAGAATCCAAATTTGGTTGAGTGAAAGTTGCAGAGTTTCGTAATTTCAAAAGTTAAATATTTAATATTTGTTATTAACAATAATAAAACATTCGTGTTGTACAATGCAAGATAAAATTTATTCACCAGATTCATTTATTCTGAAAATTCCTATAGGAATGAAAGGTTTTCGGTTTGAACTTTTCCGTTAATCCCAAGATAACAAATTTTAATATTTTATAATTTATAACGCGATTACAGTTTGTAAATAAATAGTATTTGTGTTTTTATTATTCTACACATACACACAGAATCCTATTAGGAATATTGAAAGACTTTTTATTCTGTATATTCTGTTTGAAGATTATATTTGAAGCTAAATTTGATTTAACGATCAGACTTTCAGATCCTATCAGGTTCGAGATTATTGAAACAAGACATTTTAAATTCTGTTCTCCTTTTGAGTGTGCACTTGAAGCCAAATTTGATTTAGAGAAAATATGTCTTTCTCTCCGTCTTCTATATATCTTATATGTAATATATATTGTATTTATAATAGACTATAACCATGCAGATATATCCATGCAGTTTTGGGACCAATTTTATTTATAATTTTCATAGATGATATAGGTCAGGGTATAAAGAATAGAATCAGTATATTTGCAGATGACTTAAAAATATGGGGATACCAAGTTACAGATAGAAAATTTACAAGGGGATTTTGATAAGATATCCGAATGGGCTGTAAAATGGGGTACGTCATTTAATGTAGGGAAATGTCAAGTTCTGCATATGGGTTACAGGAACAGTGGAGCCGAGTACTGTCTGCAGGGAGTAAAGGTAAAGGAGGGAGAAACAGTCAAGGATCTTGGGGTGATAATTCACAGGGATTTTAAAATGGGTCACCAATGTTCAGCTGCGGGTAAAAAGGCTAATAGGTTATTGGGGTATATTAAAAAGACTGTAACTTCAAGGGATAAGAATATTATCTTGCCGTTATATAAGGGTTTAGTAAGACCTCATCTAGAATATGCTGTACAATTCTGGGCTCCACATATGAGAAAGGACATAGAATCAATTGAAAGGGTTCAGCACAGAGCTACAAAAATAATAAAGGGGCTAGCAAATTTCGACTATAATGAACGTTTAAGTAAACTAAACATGTATACACTGGAAAGAAGAAGAAGGAGGGGGGATTTGATTCAGCTTTTCAAGTTTGTAAAACAAGGGGAGACAGAGGGCTTAAATTTCAATAGGGATAACAGAACAAGGGGCCATGGGTATAAATTGAATAAGACACATTTTAATCGGGATTTAAGGAAAAACTACTACTTTAATAGGGTAATAGAGAGTTGGAACGCGTTGCCTGAAAATATAGTTAATTCAAAGGGAGTGTACGAATTTAAGACACAATTGGATAGTCAGTGGGAATTGGGGAATTCATAAACAAAGGACCAGCCTTGTTGGGCTTGAGCCTGTAGCTGGTAGTCAATATTTGTATTTGTATTTGAATTTGTATATTTTTTAGTCCACACATAAAGTCTTTTTCAATGATTTAAGTTAGTTTACTATAGTGTATTACAAAAGTTCCTTTTTTCTTTTGCTTACATATGTTGGAGTACGCTAACTAAGAAACAATTGGAGCTATTTAAAATGATTCTAAGAGATTCGATTAGAAACTTGACAAACAATTATAAAATTAAAGTATATATTATTTCTAGTGTATTAGTACAATTGAATGAATGAATGGAAGAAGGGGTTATGTGACATTTGTTTACGTTTTGGAATTATTGCAGTTTTGAAGTTGCCTCGGGTTGATGTATGACTTGTGCTGTTAACTAGAGCAATCCATTGATTATTTTAGGAAATAAACAATAGATGAATGAGTTATGTACACTGGATAGCGCTACATGTGATAGAAGAAAGGGTTAAGAGACGGAGAGCGTTACATAGTCCCTTCTTCTATTAGTTACATAGTCCCATCATCTGTTTTTTCAACACCTTGGGACACTATGCGCCAAGTTATGTTAACATTTCCGATATCTTATTTTATACCAAACAAGTTTATTGAAAGTTATTAAAAAAGTAGGAACAATGTATTCTGAAAGAACAAGAAAAATGTATTCTGAAAGAACACGAAGAATGCATTAATAAAGAACAAGAAGAATGTATTCTGAAAGAACAAGAAGAATGTATTCTGAAAGAGCAAGAATGAATTCTGAAAGAGCAAGAATGAATTCTGAAAGAACTAGATGAATGCATTCTAAAATAACGAGAAGAATACTGCAATTAGCCCAGAAAAAAGTCACAGGTAAACTCGTTAGAACTCGTAAGTAATGACATTAGAAAAAAATGAAGTTAATACCATCTGAACAACAGTGGTTTTTACACAAATACTAGGGGGCCAGCCCCCTGCTCGCTAAAGCTCGCCAACTCCCGGAGGATTACTTTGCAATCCACATTGGTTCGCTGCGCGAACCTATGATCGCTTTGCTCGCATCAATGAAGACATGTGTCCTAGCAGAAAATTTTTTTTTTTACAAAATATGATATTCTAAAAAAATATTTTTCAAACCTAAATTTGCTGTAGTACAGAAAATATATATACAGTACCCTTGAATCAGAATTCAAATGAAAACTTTGAGCAAATTTTGAATCGAAATGTGAGCGCTGCTTTGGAAATTGAATACCCAGCATGTTGTTTGTGTGTACATTTCCAGCACTCTCAAGTCACCCACACTTTTTCATTGAGTTTGTCGTCGAAAGTTATACTGCAAGCATCTTGTTGAACTATAATTGTTGGCCCTGAAAAGGACAGTTTTTTAAATGGCCCTGAATGATCCTCCGCTTTCTTTGATTTCTAATTATAAACTGCAACAGCTCGATTGAAATCCATTTTCTTTTTCAATAAAATTTCATCCGATAACGCTCTAAATTCAATTGAGGCGCGAGGCTTCGTGGTAAACATTCGTACAATGTTGCCAATACGCGTTAACAAATAGCGTCTTTTTTGCGTGCCATGTAAGATTATTATATATATAGATTTTAGGGCATCGAAATTTCGGATGTCAGCTTTCGGTAAAGAATCAAATCTGTTTTAATGCCTTTTTTTAAACTTTGAAGTTTTGAATTTTATTTTAAATAAGTTGTTCCTAAACATTGTAAAAATTCAGTTTTAAATTTGAAAAAGTATCTAAATATTATAAGGAATAAAAATTATACGAATAATAGGGGAAGAAGAAAGTTGCAATTTATATATATGTTTTGCAACTATGTGTTCCAATTACTGATGTGATTTGGATACATTCGCACTTCTACAACATTAGCAATAGAAGATTATTGGTTTTTCACCATTCAAAGTAAGTTTCTTTACTAAAAGTAATTTTTTGTTTCTTTTTCCTCGTTGTTGTATGTAATAATTATTTTTTCTAAACATTGTTATCTTTGTGTTGTTGTCTTCATACCTCCAAAAACAAATTTTAAAATAATAAATATTAGATGCTTGAATTTTTTTTTTATTTAGTAACCTCAGTATGGGATACAATGAAACACTTGCAGACGGGGTACAATGCAACATGTTCAAACAGTGCCCCAGGTGAATGCATTTACTTGAAATAATATATCACTTGTAAATATAATATCACTGATATAAAATAACATATTACTGGTTGTCACTAATATAAATAAAGTCTAAATTTTACGAAAGATAACAGAATTTTTGTAACCCTGTCCCGACATACCAGTAACAAATTGCAGTCTTTAGACAAAACTGTGTTCAAGTCACTTAAAAATTTCTTCAATCTAGCTGCAAATGATTGGATGCTGTGTAATCCAGGTCTTACAATCTATATATGAGATATCTTCTTTGCTTGGCATTGCTTATTTTAAGTCTTTCACTCCACAAAATATTATAAAAGGTTTTTCAGAGACAGGAATATGGCCTTTCAATAGAGAAATGTTTTGTGAAGAAGATTATTTGTGTTGGTACATGTTAGATAGGCCTAGTCCTACTGAAAATTTTTTCCATGTTCAGATCAAAGAAACTGAAGAGCTGACTGATAAAACTGAAGACCAGACAGACAAAACCCAAGAATCAGAAGGGGTGGATCTTTCCATTAGTAGATCAGAATCACACACTGCAGATTGTTCAGCAACTGTTTATACACCATGCACTAGCTCTCAACCTGTGAGGAAATACATCTCTCCTCAAGAGATAAAACCTTACCCCAAGGCTGGTCCAAGAAAAGTAGTAAGAGTAGGAAAACAGAAAATAAAAAAAGTTTTGTTTTAACCACGCCCATAAAAAAATGCTCTTGTTAAGCAATTAGAAAGTAAAAAGAGGAAAAAAACTAAGAAAGTATTGTTTTCAAAACAAACTACCTCCTACAGACTCTGACGATGATCCAGATTATTTTCCAGCTCCAGCTGATTACATATTTCTTCTAGTTCTCTTACGTACTAAGAATGAGGTATCCACACTAAGAATGAGATATCTACACTGATAAGTACTAAGAATGAGATATCCACACATAACATGTGTGACACAAGCAGTACCTGTATAAATGATTAGGTATGTTTTAATCAAGGAGGGTGAACTGAAACATAAGGAAATGTATTCTGTTGGAGAAATCATAAATTTAAATGAAGTCGAATGTGACTAAAATAAACTATATAGGGTGAAAATCGCTTGCATTATTTGGAGTGTTTCATTGTATTTACCCCAGTATGTGTTTCATTGTACCCCGGCATATGGAGTACAATGAAACACTATCAGATATTTATTTTTTGTTATTTTTCAAGCATAAAGATATTGTTTAGAACCAAATAAAAATTTATTTAGATGGGGAAAATACAAGATTAAAAGTATGAATTAATTATATTTTAGTGCATGCAAAATTGTGGATAGGAAAAAATAATTAGTAAAATTTGTTTCATTGTACCCCGTCTTCCCCTATATATTATGTTTTTACATACACTTTAATAGGTTCCAAACAATCTTTTCATTTTATTAAACTTCAAAATAAAAGTTCTGCAGTTCATAGAATGTAAGCAGGTGTTGTACTTAACTCCTTCACCAACTCAGAGGACCGCCAGCAGTGTGTCATGTCAGAGAATGAAGTGATAAAGTACACACATTTGAATTTTGCGAAAAGACAGTAGATGTCACATTTATTTACAAATAAGTGTAAGAACCCCTATATGGACACTTACAACACCACCAATCCCAAACTCCTTCCAACTCATCTAGTAAAAGCACTAATGGTAAGACTTTGAGGCCAATATCTTGAAACTACAAAACTGTGACACAATCCCTTCTTCCACTCCCCCCTTCAATTACTTTAAAATGTATATTATTGATATTTTTTATGAAACCTATAACAATATAATACAATTCATACAAGAATAAATATTTACAATAGTCCAAATACTTGGAAATTTAAATTTAAGGCTATTTTCCAGAATTGAACCGGTTAAACATTAACATTGTTTGCAACTGAAAATAAAAAATGTATCTTTTTTTATAATGAACTAGGACATACAGGTAAATATATTAAATTCCAAAATAATTTAAAATTTTAGAAAAGTTAAGATAATACTTTGCAATTCTGAAATCAATAAAATTGAAAATTATGTTATTTTAAAGACTAAATTGATGAGGAATGTTTTACATCAATTCAGGGAAAAGTTGAGATTTACCTTTTATTTTTAACACTATGTAACTAAACTTTGGCACTACTCAATATTGTATTGCTATTCAAGTATAAATTAATCTGAGTAAAATTTTAGTCATTTTCAGGTACCTCAAACTATAATTTCAAAAATTTTGGAAAATTACAAAAAACATGCGATTACCAACGATTTAATTACTTATGAAATTCAAATTGAAACTTTTATAATCTATGAAATTGAAAGAGATGCAAAATACTTTATTTTCGTTTTAAATTCACCATTTGGATTTCATAAGAATGTATTCGAATCTTAAGGTGTATGTATTTAGAACTAGAAGAATATGTAGTAGATTTTTTGAATATTGATTTAAAAAATCCAGTTTTCTACTATAAGTTATAGGTTTATGCTTAAAATCATGTTAAGCTAATCATTAATTTTCTAATTTAAATACAATGAACTAATTAACATGCTTTTTGAACACTGATATCTTAAATTTTAATTTGTTTAGAAATACAGTTCCTGTGTTTGAAATAATTCCTATAATATTATTCTCTATGTTTTGACTTTCAATCAAGTTGCTAAAGCGAAAAGGTTTTTACAATAGTTTCATCAAGGAAACATAAAAAAATTTGTTAAAGAATTTTAACATTTAAAAATTGAAAAAATAATTAATTTCTTAATTGATAGCTCTGATTGAAGGTCAAAACCTCCACTATCCTTTTATATAAAAATAGCCGGGCTGCGCCGGCTAGCGCTCGGCGGTGTGTAATAGTGCTTTTTTTAAACTTTTTTACACACCGTAATTAAACATGTTTTGATTTGTATATTTTATTTACTTTTATGAAACAATTCTTTAAATCATTGCGTATTCAATCAAATATTTAAGGAAAGTTGTTCGAAATATACATATACCGCCACAAAATTACCCATGTCTAGTGATATTTAGCAGGAAATAGACATATCATTAAAATCTAACGCCTAAATAATATTTTTGCAATAGGTAAATACCGGAACACATAATGGAAACAAAAATAAAATTCCAATCCTATAAAAATGCAAAATTCTGAAAAAAAAAAAAAAAAACCACTTACGTATCCTTTCAAACGTATTGAATTTCAACTTCCTGAATATATTGTGAAACAGAATAACGCGACAAAAGACTTTTCAACGATATTGACAAAGACAATAATGATTTTTTAACAAAAAGAACACAGATTTATAATACTTGAGAATCCTCAAATATGTCCGCAACATCTCACAGTCAACTCAAATACCCAAACACGGAATTCTAAATCAAATTAAAAACGTAAACATTAATTCTGACGTGGCCAGATACCGGGTAGCAAAATTACGTTTAAATTACTTTTACATCAAAGGAAGAAATAAAAAGTAAGTTCAAACATTTTTTTTTCAATTTAATTCCTTATTTTGCATAGAAATTGACCTCGACTATTTGAAAACAGCAAGAATTCAAAGTATCAGGGTTATTTTATTTACTTTGATTGTTGCCATTCGACGATACACAAATAACGTCGATTTCGGGTCCACGTACGTTAGTGTTTTATATATATATATATATACTCTGTTTCACCTTAACTTGTCAGTATTGGGAAAGGCAGAAATGATGTTCATCCGCATGAAAAATAATTCCAACTTGATTTGGAATTTAAAATAAAGAAAATGCATATAAACGTGTAAAAATTGTCCTACAATGAAGGAGTGATTTTTGAACCTTTATAATCGGTTATTTATTTGTAAAAAGCATTTTTTTTTGACCGAAGCGAATGAATATATCCGAAACGGAATTCTAAACCGGTTTCCATGGTAACATTTCTGGCGAGCTAAATACGCTTTCCGGCCAAGTCTGCGCCATTTCGCTCTGCGTCTTTCCTAGCGTGTGTATTTACGTTCATATCTCTCTTGTGCTATTTTATTGGAGTGTGTTTGATACTCTGAACATGGCTGAAAAAGGAACGTCACCATCCAAGCTGTATACGCCATCAAAGCAAGGAAAATCAATTGGTAGTGGAGCTCGCAGGAACATATTGAATGTTTATTCTAGACTTCGAGAAGAAAACCATAGTGATTCCATTAACCAAATCGTCGGAAAGGTGTCTCAACTAACTGGTGTTTCCAAAAGAACTGTTTTTCGTTTGAAAAAAGAAAAGAAGACGACAAGTCCTTTGAGTACTCCAGGAAAAAAACGACCTTATGCCGTTGGAAAAAGAACAAGAATGATGAAATAGACAACTTTACTTTATCGTGCATCCGACGAAAAATTCATGATTGTTTTCGTCGAAATGAAATTCCTACATTGGACAAAGTTCTAAATGAAATTAACAATGATAAGGATATTTTTTCGACAAACATTAGCCGAAGTACACTGTACAGGATACTGAAAGATTTGGGATTTTCCTTTGAAAAGCGAAAAAGGCAGGCTATGCTTTTAGAAAGACACGACATAATTTTATGGCGAAGAAATTATTTACGAAAAATTAGAGAACTGAAGAATGAAAATGCTTCAATCTATTATTTAGATGAAACATGGGTGAATGAAGGACACTCACAAAGTCGAGTATGGCAAGACAAAAACATCAAAAGCACCAATGAAGCTTCCTCTTCAAGTTTGACAACAGGCTTGGCTGCACCAAAAGGAAAAGGAAGAAGACTCATCATTACCCATATCGGAAGTGATGAAGGATTTGTACCTGATGCGGCTGACATTTTTGTAGGAAAAAAATCCGGTGACTACCACGAAGAAATGGATGGTAACCATTTTGAGAAGTGGTTTGAAGATATCATGCCTAAATTGAAACGAAACAGCTTTGTAGTGATGGACAATGCCCCCTATCACTCGGTGAAGAAAGAAAAAATTCCGACGACATCTTGGAAAAAAAGTGCAATTCAAGAATGGCTATCGTTGAAAAACATTACGTGGAACCAGGACATGATCAAGATTGAACTGTTGAAAAAAGTTAGCGAAATCAAACATATGTTTGATAAATACAGAGTTGAAGAAATTGCCGAAAAATTTGGACATAAGGTTTTGAGACTTCCCCCGTATCACTGTGAGCTTAATCCCATTGAAATGATATGGAGTCAAGTAAAAGGACACGTTGCCAGGGAAAACAAGACTTTTAAACTGAACGATGTGAAGGATTTAGTCATCCAAGGGATTGAAAAGGTCTCTGTACAAAATTGGAAAAACTGCATAAACCATGTTACTGAAAAAGAGAAATACATGTGGGAAGTAGATGGACTTGTGGATGATATTTGGGAAAGTAAGAACTTGGTAATTTCTTTTAATAGTGAGTCTGATAGCGATTCGGAAATGTCAAGTGATGATGATGTGTAAATTCATGTGATGAATAAGTATATTATAATGTAAATAGATTTGTTATGATGTTTGCTATGTTTTACATATATTGATGATGTATAAATGCATGTGATGAATAAGTAAAACGTAAATATAGTTTTCTCATTGTAACTACTATTCATGAAAGAGATTGGTTTCTTCTGTACACTTTCTTGTAAACTATTTTAAATTATTCATAAAATTAATAATTTACTACTAATCAACCCGACACCGTTCCGCGAGTTTCAGAATATGTTTCACACATATAAGGTTTATTTTTTTTTAACTCTAATTTTTAAAATGGTTTCATTTTTTTTATTATTGTATGTGTATTCACTATATTTGTATTTTTTATATTCTATTTATTTATTGTGAATGTATTTTATATCCTCTATGTTATATGTATTTTTATTTGTTATTTACTTTCTTTAATATCAGAATAAATTTGATTTAATTTGGAGACTATATTTTGCTGTTAAGAAAAACACATATTTTAGCAGACGACGCACTCTCCCCTACCTTGTCCAACCAAATGTAAGACCAAAGGAGTAATTAAATTGGATTAATTTCCTTTAATAAAATTATTAAAATTGAAAAAAGAAGTATTAATCAAGGTGTTTAGCTTTCAGGTAAGTAAATTCAAAAAATGAATTTTATGGTTCATCACATCTTTAAATAGACTGTTTTTTTAAACAACATTTATTGTAAAAAAATTTTAAATATATATATTTTTAAATAACTAAAAATAATACTCATTTAGAAAAATCAAAACGCATTTATATTAACATAGAGTAGCTTTTTGTTTAATTAACAAATGTAATGCAAGAGCCATTAGAAATTAAAGATCTGTGAAACGTATAGAATTTCCACGTGCATTTTATCTCTCCTTGCCAAAAAGGGCGAATTTCCTCGCTTATAGCTGACTTCTTCTGACATTGTAACCCTAGTTTCTACGACAACGGCTGCGATGCGGTCAACGTAGCCTTTACTCTACTGCCAAGTTAGGGTGAAACAGACTATAGATGCTAGATTATGTCGTGTTTTTGTGGCTATTGCAGTTTTGATTGGTTGCGTGACCTCACGAGTACGCGGAGTTTTTAATTGTTTTTATTGGTTGTGTGATGTCACTAGAGGAACAAGATACGAAATATCAAAAATCATTATATTCGAAAACAGCTTGGAAATAACATTGAATATATAAACGATTGCTGGGTACTTTCCCGGTGTTGATTAAAAATTATATTACTTACAATTATATTGTTTTACCAGTATTGCTCAATACACAACACCATAAGAAAGCAAGGAAAGGTGACAGATTGTGGTGGGAAAAGGTTTATACATAGCATGGTCAACAAAAGTTGACAGATAGTGGTGAAGAAAGGTTTATACGCAGCCAGTGGTCACGTACTGTCAGGTTTTAAAAAATGTTTTAGTGAAATTTGATCAAAATAAATAACTTTTTTATGCACCCGTCGGTAGGACGGACCATTTATCCTATATTGCATAAATTATTATGATACAATAATAATTATACGTAAATTCATTGTTGAGATCACCGTTTAATTACAAAAAGCATCCAATTACAAAAATACAGTTATTCAGAAATTAAGTTAAAAGTTTTAGAAATATCTTTGCATATGGTGATAGTATCTAACAAAAACCTTTGTAACTAGAAAAAGGTTCTGAATATTCACAAGCAAAAAAGTAGGAAAATAATTATTTTAAATTTAAAAATAAATATTCTTGTAGATTTTTTTTTGTTTTCTAGTGTATACATATATTTTAAGTATAATTACCGACATACAATTTAAGATACTACTAAGACAGCAGAGTGTTCGTTTGCTTTGAATAAAGAATAAATTATTTTAAAATATCTCATTATAATTTCTGTGTGACTAATGTTTTAATGTTTTTCTTAAAAAAAGTAGAAAACCATTTGAATTTTTAGCTACAGAACCTGAAAAAAAATTTTCTTCAAACAAATAAAATGCGCACACACAGCTTGTGTAACGTTTTAATGTTTAATAGGAAGTTTAACAGGAAAAAACCATTTTTAATTCTTTCTAGCAATAGGAAGTTTCAACCTCCTGAAATTCGTAATGTTACAGAAGTAATGTCGTCATTTACCATATAAATATTTAAGCACATTCAGTGTGGATTCTCAACGATTATTTAATAGGTTTTTGAGGAGTTCAAAGTATTTCTCGGTACCAGCATTACTTGTTTGAAGGGCAACAAAATCCATCATGAACTTTTCTAGGTTTTTCGAACCGTTACCAGTGGACTTACCAGTTAGATTTTTCTCTAGATCTTTGCTGATTTTGTCCAGCGAATTCTCATTTCCCAATGCTTTTAGCACTTGTTGAACATCTTGCTTTCCAAGACCATGAGCACCTGCTTTCATTGGGCCGAATTTCTTCAAGAATTCAGCAAAAGGTGGCGAATCCATCGAAAGGGTCAGCGTCACATTAGCCAGGATGATTAGGTAGGCTACGGCAGACATCTTTTTAGAATACAAATCTATAAAATAATTCGTCTACAGCTCTGGATGAAATTTCACTACACACAACTGAAGTTACACAAGCTTTAAAAATGTTGCACTGGTGTTAAATTGTGCATCGGATTCATCCAGAGCTACTTTTTCTTCTGGCTTTTACCCTTGAGGTCCAGCACGAAACTAAACATTAACTAAACGCACATTTGAAGTAAGGCCATTAAAGATTATCCAGAAATCTTCATTATACGAGATGCATACAGGCTTTTCGGTTGATATAAATCTCAATATAGATCTGCACGAATTTCCTGTACAAACCCCGTTTTGCATTTTATTTCTGAGAAGTTCATCCTGTAATTTTTCAATCAGTCCAGAAAGGAGTAATAAAAACAGGTTGAAACCAGTTTTAAGTACAAGGATACTTACGATGAACTGATGACATAAGCACACATTCATTTTTCAAAATCTAACATTGAATATTCCTTTATAAAAGTAGTCATGGTTTTATTCCACAAACACGCAGAAATATGTTTCTTTCGACTAATTCGATTTTTATAAAATTAACAGACCAGTACATTGCACTATTTCTTAAGCTAAGCGAGATTCCTTACATATATTTATGATTGGTAGATATTTTAATTAGCGTTGCACTGGAGCAACACAACGGGGTATTCACGACGGCCCGGGATCAATTTCAAAGGGAAAGATTTGAAGACAACACCACGTAAGTTTGAACCACGGTAATATAACGAGATATCACCTCAGCTGGCACCCTACTCTCCAAACTTCCACACTACGTCAACATAGAACAGTTGCGACTACGATAGATTTAACGTGCACCAACTCTCTCTGTACACGATGGTCATTGGTGAGATTCGAACACGCAAACCTCCGGTTGCTAATCCGATACTATTCCAATCGAGCTACTTCAGCTGCGTTTATTTTTATGGAAAAAGGCCCACGCTTCATATCTTTTTTAAATCCATTTATTTTAGGCCGCCTTAACCAGGTTGAAAAGTAGCGTACTAGTAACCGGAGGGTTGAGAGTTCGAATCCAACCAAAGACCATCGCGTACAGAGAGAGTTGGTGCAACTTAAATCTGTCGTGGCCGAAAGTCCTCACGTTGGGTTGGTGGGGAAGTTTGGAGAGTAAGGTGCCAGTTCAGGTGTGACCCCGTTGCCTAACCGAGGTTCGAAATTATCCTCAAATCCCAACCGGGGATTTGAAATTATCCTCAAATCCCAACCGGTGGTACGCGGCAACGTTTCAGGTGGTACGCAAGGATGATACGAGCGACCCAAATATTCTACGAAGTTTGTTCGATTTTTTAGTATGTGCAACCACGTTATGCTATTTCTTATGCCATTTGTTACTAGTTACTTGTGTGAGAGTGGTTTTTCTGAACTTTTGTATATAAAAAATAAATATAGAATCAGAGTAAGTGTTGAAGAGGACTTAAAAGTGAAGTTAAGCTCCATTGCTCCTGATATTGGTATTTTAATAAAAGACAAACAACAACAAGTTTCGTACTAAAAATTGATTTTTGATTACGTTAATCTTTGTTTGCTTAGTTTGTACTAATTATTTAAAATTATGTGTTTTTAGACCTGTGAGTAAAAATTAAAACTGTAATTTTCAATGATCGTTTCATTTGTTCCTTTATTACGTCATTAATATGAAATACAAGTGCATCAATCATAAAAAATGAAGCTTTCTTAGTATTTTAATTTAAATAAAACAAGCCATAGGGCACTTTTCTGACATTAGATATATGTTTCTAAAACATATAAAACTGGTGGTACGCCAAAAATTTCTAAAAATTTCAAGTGGTACGCAGTTACTTAAAGGTTGGGAACCCCTGCCTTAGGGGATTGATCCCGGACCATTACCATCCAACCGGGCTCTCGCGGACAGAAGAGAATGTAGAGAGCATTACAGTGTACGTTCAATGGTACGTGGTGTTGCTGTCCAATTTTTCCCTCCGGGTTTGAACCTAGACCGTCGTCAATAGCCAGCGTGTTGCTCCGTTGCGACGTTAATTAAAACCTCTGCCTACCATTCCTTCCACATTTGACATCTCCAAATGAAGCAAAATGATCGTATGTCGGACCCCTCAGTCGTACCACACAGATTAGCTTCTTCTGTCCACTCATCGACCTTATAATGAACTAGATGGAGCACGTGCATACAGTTTCATGGTATTTCGAACGATTACTAGGTGGTCTGAAGATATGTCAAATGAGCAGTTATTTTTGAAAGTGGTGCAAGTCCATTTTTTTCATACATCGAGATATTTAAGGGTTAGCGTTTAAATTAATTTTAAAATATTGGCAAACGTTATTCAAGTTGGATGATGTTTTTAACACTATAAACTTGTCGAATTTTACTGTGCAATAATAATTATTAAAATTGTTAAAGAAAATAAACTAATTTTTTTCAAAGTGGACTTATATCACTTTCAAAATTAACGGCTGAAATGTGATTGTGGGAAAAAAGCATGAATCCTAATGTGGGACAAAATATTGACTGGTTAAAGCGATTGTCCAGCGTTATTAAAACCACTGGTATGCGCTACTTGACAGAGTGACCTGTTGCATTCCTGGCCCGGCTGGTGCCCGAAATTAACTTTTCACCCCCTTTATTTTTTTAAATTAGTAAATTTTTTACTACTTATAACATGTTTTTTTATTCGATTTATTTTATTATTACTTCTACTCCCAAGTGCAGAAGTATATTCAGTGTTGTGCTACTCAACTTCAAGCAATTGCTATTGTTCTGCAGGCATTTTGTCTAAATTTTGAAAACTGCAGTAAAATCAAAACCAGACGTAAAACACAACTATCGGCTAAATATTTATTACATATTTAAAATAAAACATATTGAAATTAATTAACTTACTTTATTTAAAACCAAGGCATACTTTCAGAATTTGCAATTCTATAGACAACTTTTGAAGTTGAATATTTTGTCATTGGGACACAGAAGATGTGTTATTTATAAAGTGTTTGTGGTTAAATAATTGGGGGGGGGGGTGTAGAGAGGTTGTTCCGTAGTTGGAAAAAACAAGCGAGGCAAGAAGCACGCTTTGCACTGCAGAACCATCGTAACTTGAGGTTTGAAAAATATCTGCTAAAATTTTGATAAAATTAAGGAAAAATTATTGTACAAAGACTTTGTTCTGCGACACATGTCGCAGTTTTAAGCACTTTCTGATCACGGGCTGTTTTATATGATCTATAACGCCTATTACCGCTCACGAAATTGTAGCTTTAGTCTACTGTAAGTGTGTAACTATGATTTGATATCATTATCTTCTCACTGCATTTTCTTCTAGTTCTCGGCACCCTTTTCACCAGCTCGACTTTCAAGTCCCAGGTTAAGTAAATAAACAAACTTTTGCAACAAAAACTTTCATACGTTGTTATGCTCAAGACTTTGCTCATTTGGAGATGAAGAGCCTTCAGCCAAGATGCATCACAAAAAAACTACTTCCCATTTCTGCGCTGTAACAGCTAATCGCCTTAAAAGGATTCGTAAGCCTAAGGGACTTACCCTACTGAGATTTTACGACAGAGACTCTGTCCACATGCTCTGTCTACTTCAATAGAAGGTTGATGCCGTCCACTTCATTTACTTCACATTCACTTGCACAAAAGCAATTAGTCATATCTTTAAGATTAAGCCTATTTTCTCTAGCGCACACATTGTCTTTAATGCTATGATTTTTATCTTTAAGATTTCTCACTTTCTGCAACAATCAGAATGTTGAAGAGTTTCGTCAGTGAGGCAAGCTCTTCTGTGTAGTTTTAGAAATATTATGCAGCTCCAGTCAGACATATTTACACTAAGAGGTAGAATCGACGAGTAAATCCATGTTGATTTTAGATCAGCTGTGACCTCGTCGTCTGAACGTGGTTCAAAATTATGTGGTATTATCCTCGGATCTTTCTCTTCGTTTTTGATCCCGGATCATGGCTAATAGCCCTTTGGTGTTGCTGCAGGTAACGTTAACCAAAATACCTTCTTACCTTATATTGTTATTTTACTTCTTATTTTATCTTGTTTAAATCCTATTTTGAAATCTAATGTATCTTAAAATGTTGAAATTAGCTAATTAAATTGAAAAAAGTATTTTTTGTCTATTCTTTTTTTTATTAGATAATATTTGGGGCTTCGAGGTAACCCAGTTGGAAGATCAAATTATATTTTTCAATACTAACATATGTTTGAGAGATTTCTTAAGTAATTTTTTTGACATTTTCTGCATAGTAAAATTTATTTTAATATATAATGAGGGAAGTATTGGTGATTTTATATTTTCCTAGTACAGATACATACGCCATCTGCTTTGTTGAAAAAACTTTTAGAAACCACGTTTGCTGGTATCAATCTTATTTATAACTAAAGTACACTCTGTAAAAATATAAATTTAAACGAGGATAGGCTATATTCAAATATTAAATGTAACCTTACACAGAAAACTATCCAACACTTAGAAAACTGCCCAATGTACATTTAGAAAACTACCCAACGTACACTTAAAAAAACTGATTGTACCACAAAAAAATACTTCTATCTACTAAGCATTTAGGTTTGTGATTTATTATATAAGGGTTCGAATTAACCTGTATCAGGTGTATTATGAAAATTTGGACTCTGGTAGTGGTACTAGATCATACATCGGGATACGATACAAGATTTACAGTATCAGTGTCTTATGTTGTGTCTCTTACACTTTTTAATTGATTCCTTGACATTAAATCACTAACTGCTGTAACAAGTACGAAAAAATAATAGTTTTATGTTGTGAAGGACATTTAAATTCCGTTTATGGTGAAATCCTAGTCAATGGTGCAGTATTGGAGTGTTTTCATTTTTTTTTTCTCGCCAAAAGCGTCAGCCAAATGGTAACAGTTGCTTGTAAAACTTGAACTTGGCAAATTTTGGCGCCCAATCGAATCCTGGCGTGGTGTGGAAGTTTGAAGAGTGGAGTTCCAGCTTAGGGTGTGTGACATCGTCATCTTATCTTGGTTCAAAATAACGTGGAGTTGTCCTCGGATCATTCACTTCTTGGATTGATCCCGGACCACCCGTTAATCCAGGTCGCCACGTTGTGTTGCTCCATTGCGACGTTGAATAAAATATCTACCTACCTATCATATGTAGAAAGTTAACCCATTCTATGTGGTCGAATTCGATCCATGCAAAAAATTACCACAGATTGGCAAACAAATCAAACAATCTTTAGCTTGTCAATCATACTTTTGATAGGGTTCCCCTTTGTTATCTTCTGACAAACATCAAGGAAATACATTTAGATTTTTGTTATTCGTTCTGTATCCTCGATATGTGAGAAATAAATCAAGTTTTATAGTGACTGGCTATGTTTCTAGAAATGATTCAAGGCTTTTTGTATTACTTTGATATTCAGATCTAATCGCGTTTCAATCTGTATAATATTCCAAATAGAACTATCTTTTTTGAATTGAAGTCAGTTGGGGATTCACGTATATTTTTAATTATGCTGAACATTACCAAATACATAGCTATTAAATCATTTACAGTAGTTTAGGAGCGCATTTTAAACAAGTACAAATATTTACAACCAATGAATCTTAAAATTCGATTTTAGGGATGAAACTAAAAGGAAAGTAAACTTTCATTTATGATTTAAAGACTCCATATTTAACTTGGATAGTCTTTTCATCTTTTAAATTTATTATTTCAGAAAAGAGCTTTAAAGTAAGTAATTAGTTAGTGTGCTAGGAATTATCAAGAAATGTGAATTCATAAGTAAATCCACTCCTAAATTTTCAATTCAGTTCTATTTAAAATTTATTGAATTATAGTTGTTTTATTGATAGCTTTGAAAGAAGACAATTCAGCCTTATAAGGAAAACCTCTTGTAAATAAGTTTATTTGTTTTATGGTAGAGTGAAGTTAATATCAAACATAGCAAATAAGTTCAATTTCATTTTTTTGTTTTTTTTTCTTCCGCAAACTCATATTAAAACCGGTAGTAAAGTTACCTAAAATTATCTCTCTCTCTCTCTGTTAGGTTTTTGTAACTGATTTAAGTAAATCGAAAATACTGACAAAAAGGTTATTTAGTATATAATTTCTTATATTTCTTACTTTAAATGTTTTTAAAATCATAAATATGTACAGAATTTTAATGTAAAACATAAATTGAAGAACAAAACAAACTATCGCAATGTTTACAATAGCTTATACGAGACTAAAAGGATTACCAGGTGTTCAAACTGTTAGTAAAATTCAAAAAGCTTGAAAATATGACCACTAAAGAACATTAAATTATTAAAATTTTTACTGTTCATACTTTGAAGTTTTTAAATTTTTACTACTTAAGTTTTGTCTGTCAGAAAAATGTATAAAAATAAGGAATTGAGAACCAAACTGTTTCAAGAGTTTTTGTTAAGCCTAAACTAAGCATCAAAATTAGAAATACATCAAACACATTAATTTTTACACGCAAACTATTTACCTTTAAATTCTCAAATGCTGCTTTAATAAATGTGATGTTCTGACAATTTCGTAGTGTCAATAGAATTTTAGAATATCAGTATTAATTGGAGCCATTGGAATATTTCTCCATTGATGTTTAAGACATTCAAGGGATAAGATGCCATAGTCTATTACGATTAGCAAATTTATAGTTTCCATAATTATAAACCTGTTAATGAAATATATCAGAAGTCAATAACTATCACTAAATGCTTAAAGGTATTCTATCAAATAGGAGGACACATTTTACACGTACATTACATAAGAAATATAAAGTAATTTTTGAAAATATTGCACTGGAATCGTAAATAACAAGAGTAATAAAGAAAATTGCCTTTTGTAGCAATTTAATTTGCTCAAACTGTATCAATCATTGATAAATTATGTACAAAATTTTTAATTCATAATCAAGCCACTTGATTAAGATGACGTAAAATGTTGCCATTTCTAAAATACTTTCTACTGTATTCAAACAATTGATTTGTGAGAGAAAAAATAAATTGACATACCCTTAATTTTGTAATAAATAAAATGATTTAGATTATTAAATTTTTCTTCATTTGATCAAAAAAGTACTCTCTGTAAATGTAACAAGAATACAATATTTTTGCTTTAATAAAAGTATCATTTTATAAATCGGAAGCATTTAAAAGAAATATATTCCTTGACGAAAAGCATTATTATCAGAAATAGAACCTCAAGAACCATCGAAGTCATTATAAGCTATTATTTCTGTGAACTAGTTCATGAAATGTTCCATAAAAATCATAAATTATATATATATATTTCTACTCTCTTTTAAAAGAAAAAAAAAGAAGAAAAACCTTCTAAAATTCTATTTCTAATAAAAAATACGAATTAATGCCAACATTGAAAATCATAGGACATTACCAGTTGAACTATTACTAAAACCAGAATTGTGTTATCAGATTTCTTTCTATATGCTTTTCTACTTAAAACATCTTCACAACCATAGGAATTTCTTTGTTCCATTGTACTGAAATCCAATATCTTACTATGAAAATACTTGAAATACTATGAATGATGTTTTAGAAACAAGATTATTAAAAATATATGCATTCTCCTGCAATATCGCAACAAAATTTATATTCTCCAAGAGACAATATAACCACACGACGCTTTTAAAAACCTCATTTGAATAATAAATAACCATTTTTCTAGACTAGCACGAGAAGTAGTCTACGAAAACATGCAAGAAAAACAAACAGCTCATTGCCTTGAATTTTAATAAGAGAAAATAAACTTCACATTAAAATTTTTCTACCTGGTTTGACATAATTATTGAGCATTTGCATTTCATCTCGAAAACATACCGTTCTAGGTTTATTTACATCACGATTAATCCATACTGATTTCTTGGAGCATGTCTCTCACATCTCCCATGGTGGCATCAGGTTGGTCTTTCAACTCACAAAGGCCGTCAATAGCACCGGTGATAAACTTGTTATAGTTTGCCGACAATTCTTTCACTCTCTCATCCATTATTTCAACAAATTTCTTGAATTCGCTGGAGGTGACTACTTCTAGAAGTTGTTTCGTCGATTGAATCAGGATTGGGATCTCACTATCTTCAGCACGTTCAGCCAGACTTTGCATAAATTCGGTAACTCTTTCTGCTTGATCTCCACAACGGACGATGGCGAAGACGCTTAGAATAACGCACAGGAAAATGGCACTCTTCATTGTTGAAGGTCAAGATGCTGAATAACCACGGACTGAAAAAATTTGGATGTAGTCTCAAGGTTTGAGATGGTTTCTGTGGAGAGTGATTCAACGAGTTAGGTTTTTAAAGTTGTGATAGCGTGATGATTTTTTTATATTTGTTTTCCCACGCCATGGTTGGCGTGTTGTAGTGTATACAATTGTGCATATTGCTATAAGTATAAACACAGATGTCTTTCTAATCTATCAACACACAAAAGAACAGGAAAATCCCATTGTTTCCCATCACAAATCGTTATTTGTTGGTGCATAATCTGTAGTTCCATCCTCATATGTGATTTCATTGAAATATATTGCTTCAGCTGCTATCTCCGTAGGGTTGCATTATAAATGCTGTATATCTCGTGAAAACATCGAGAAAGTGATGTTAAATACTATTGCATATCCAATTTCATCATTACATGCTAAAATCCTTCGCCTGAAACATGTTTTCAACAGTGAATTATTTTTTTCTTAGACCGTCTAAAACAAAATCTGCATATTCATACAATTTTTCAAACAGCGACTCGATTGAATATAAAGGGTCTAAATTGAAAGCGTTGGTTTTTTTCACACACACACACTAAACAAAATATTCATATTCATTCACTTGTCATTTAATGTTTCCCAATAATTAAAGCTTTAACAAATGTATAATGCAGTACTACCAAGTGTAGTCACTCATAAATTACAAATTGCAACAACACGTCTTGCTGTTTGTTTTGAAAAAAGTTGTGCTGAATATTAGACTAAGTATTAACAGTTTGAAAATAATATATATGCACACTCCTAAAGTAGGACTATGAAACTAAGGTTCAAAACCACTATTCAAATATCTATTTTTCAGATTGGTGAGTTGTTACCAAAGGTAAGTGGTTACAACATTATTACCCCCCTGTCTTTTCTTAGCTCTGCTATTTTATTAATATTTGAGCTATATTTTTACCCTTCTTGGTAGCCTATCGTCATTTAGAAAACTGCCAGACTGTGATAAAAAAATCATTTTCCTGTTTGGATCTTCATTCCCTTGGAGTAATAGGGTAGTTTTGACTCGACTAAGTATCTCGTCAGTGACAAACTTGACCAGATCTTGACGAACTAGATATCTTCGTCATTGACAGACTTGACCAGATCTTGATGGACAAGATATTTAAGTCATAGACAAACGTGAACAGATCTTGATGGATGAAATATTTTCGATATTGACAAACTTGAGCATATCTTGATGGACAAGATACTTTTGTCATAGACAAACTTGACCCGATAGTGATGGACGAAATACTTTTGTCATAGACAAACTTAACCAGATCATGATGGACGAGATACTTTAGTCATAGACAAACTTGACCAGATCATGATGGACGAGATACTTTAGTCATAGACAAACTTGACCCGATAGTGATGGACGAAATACTTTAGTCATAGACAAACTTAACCAGATCATGATGGACGAGATACTTTAGTCATAGACAAACTTGACCAGATCGTGATGGAAGAGGTATTCCGTCGAAACCACTAGCAGGGTTAAAGTGTATTTCAGCGAACAATTTATCTGACTTAAATTGCTATTAATGCCATCGTTTGCCAGAAGTGGTATGTTGTTCAGTATACAAGTGTAACGCCACCTCTCAGCATAGGGTCTTATATATTGGTACCTTTTGGAACAATCTGGTCACCATTTTGGTACTTTCCGCGCGCGCGTTGGAAGGTGAAACTGATAGATTCTAATTTCAACTAACTTTTGCAAAGAGATAAATTGTGCAGCAAAATTTAGAAAATATTTAATAACAATAAAAAATGTGTTCTATTGTTTCACCACAACAGAAATGCTGTCATTTCGGAAATCGCTTCAAATAAGATCTCCAACGGTAAATATACTTTTAAGGCCCGGTGCACACAGCCGGTTTTTCAACGTGCTGCACCGCTGCCGCAACGTAAGTGCGGTTTGAGATACATTAGATCCAATGGAGTAGTGCACACATGCCTCCGGCGTCGCTGCGTCGCCACACGTCGAACTTGCGTGCAATTTGTACCGCAGTTCTCCACGGCGTCGCAGCTCACCGCACTCGCGTCTCTGGTCTGAAGTACCTTGTTTCACAAATAATGGAACATAAATAATAATTAATAAAAGGTTGTATCCAGTAACGCCTATTTTGCTTCAAAGTACACTTTTTTTACACCAAGCGAAGTAAACACGTTTTCTTCGATAGAATATTTATCGCAAATGGCGCGAAATGAGTACTTGCGTCATTTCACGGTTATGTGTGCATACTTGGGCTTCGGTGCCGCAGTGGCGCCGAACGTTGAAAAATTGGATGTGTGCACCGGGTCTAAATCTAGTTGTAAGCATTTTTTGCGAAAGAGCGATAATGCTTCTGTTTACTAGTTTTAGATTTATTTTTATATGAATGATTATCCTCATGCAAAACAACCGGAGGATTGAGAGTTCGAATCCAACCAAAGACCATCGTGTACACAGGAGGCTGGTGCAACTTAAATCTGTCGAGGCCGAAAGTCCTCACGTTGGGTTGGTGGGGAAGTTTGGAGAGTGAGGTGCCAGCTCAGGTGTGACTTGGTCGCCTAACCGAGGTTCGAAATTATCCTCAAATCTTTCCTTTAGGGTAGAGATTCCCAAACGGTGGTACGCGGCAACGTTTCAGGTGGTACGCAAGGATGATACGAGCAGCCCAAATATTCTACGAAGTTTGTTCGATTTTGTACAATCACGTTATAGGAAAAATGGGATTATATTAAATCAATTTGGGATAAACGTTTTTATTACATTGTAATAAATAACGCTAACAATAGCACATTATTTAAAGAGAAACTTTGTTGCTGATTATCTATTTCTATTCTATGGCAGTCTCGGCGAAATTAATTTCATATCTCTCCCTGTCTTATGCCATTTGTTGCTAGTTACTTGTGTAAGAGTGGTTTTTCTGAACTTTTGTATATAAAAAATAAAAATATAGAAACAGTGTAAGTGTTGAAGAGGACTTAAAAGTGAAGTTAAGCTCCATTGCTCCTGATATTGGTATTTTAATAAAAGACAGATAACAAGTTTTGCACTAAAAACTGATTTTTGATTACGTTAATCTTTGTTTGCTTAGTTTGTACTAATTATTTAAAATTATGTGTTTTTAGACCTGTGAGTAAAAATTAAAACTGTAATTTTCAATGATCGTTTCATTTTTTCCTTTATTACATCATTAATACGAAATACAAGTGCATCAATCATAAAATATGAAGCTTTCTTAGTATTTCAATTTAAATAAAACAAGCCATAGGGCACTTTTCTGACATTAGATATATGTTTCTAAAACATATAAAACTGGTGGTACACCAAAAATTTCTAAAAATTTCAAATGGTACGCAGTTACTAAAACGTTGGGAACCCCTGCCTTAGGGGATTGATCCCGGACCATTACCATCCAACCGGGCTCTCGCGGACAGAAGAGAATGTAGAGAGCATTACAGTGTACATTCAATGGTACGTGGTGTTGCTGTCCAATTTTTCCCTCCGGGTTTGAACCTAGACCGTCGTCAATAGCCAGCGTGTTGCTCCGTTGCGACGTTAATTAAAACCTCTGCCTACCATTCCTTCCACATTTGACATCTCCAAATGAAGCAAAATGATCGTATGTCGGACCCCTCAGTCGTACCACACCGATTAGCTTCTTCTGTCCACTCATCGACCTTATAATGAACTAGATGGAGCACGTGCACACAGCTTCATGGTATTTCGGACGATTACTAGGTGGTTTGAAGATATGCCGTATGAACCGTTATTTTTGAAAATGGTGCAAGTCCATTTTTTTCATACATCGAGATATTATTTAAGGGATTGCGTTTAAATTAATTTTAAATTATTGGCAAAAGTTATTAGGATGATGTTTTTAACACTATAAACCTGTTGAATTTTACTGTGCAATAATAATTATTAAAATTGTTAAGGAAAATGAACTCATTTTTTTCAAAGTGGACTTATACCACTTTCAAAATTAACGGCTGATTTGTGATTGTGGTAAAAAAGCATGAATACTAATATTGGACAAAATATTGACTGGTTAAAGCGATTGTCCAGCGTTATTAAAACCACTGGTATGCGCTACTTGACAGAGTGACCTGTTGCATTCCTGGCCCGGCTGGTGAGCGAAATTAACTTTTCACCCCCTTTATTTTTCTTAAATTAGTAAATTTTTTACTACTTACCTAATATTTTTTTAATTGGTTTATTTTATTATTGGTTCTACTTCCAGGTGCAGAAGTATATTCAGTGTTGTGCTACACAACTTCAAGCAATTGCTATTGTTCTGCAGGCATTTTGTCTAAATTTTGAAAACTGCAGTAAAATCAAAAACAGACGTAAAACACAACTATCGGCTAAATATTTATTACATATTTAAAATAAAACAAATTGAAATTAATTAACTTACTTTATTTAAAACCAAGGCATACTTTCAAAATTTGCAATTCTGTAGACAACTTTTGAAGTTGAATATTTTGTCATTGTGACACAGAAGATGTGTTATTTATAAAGTGTTTGTGGTTAAATTGGGGGGGGGGGTGTAGAAAGGTTGTTCCGTAGTTGGAAAAAACAAGCGAGGCAGGAAGCACGCTTTTCACTGCAGAACCATCGTAACTTGAGGTTTGAAAAATATCTGCTAAAATTTTGATAAAATTAAGGAAAAATTATTGTACAAGGACTTTGTTCTGCGACACATGTCGCAGTTTTAAGCACTTTCTGATCACGGGCTGTTTTATATGATCTATAACGCCTATTACCGCTCACGAAATTGTAGCTTTAGTCTACTGTAAGTGTGTAACTATGATTTCATATCATTATCTTCTCACTGCATTTTCTTCTAGTTCTCGGCACCCTTTTCAACAGCTCGACTTTCAAGTCCCAGGTTAAGTAAATAAACAAACTTTTGCAACAAAAACTTTCATACGTTGTTATGCTCAAGACTTTGCTCATTTGGAGATGAAGAGCCTTCAGCCAAGATGCATCACAAAAAAACTACTTCCCATTTCTGCGCTGTAACAGCTAATCGCCTTAAAGGGATTCGTAAGCCTAAGGGACTTACCCTACTGAGATTTTACGACAGAGACTCTGTCCACATGCTCTGTCTACTTTAATAGAAGGTTGATGCCGTCCGCTTCAGCTACTTCACATTCACTTGCTCAAAAGCAATTAGTCATATCTTTAAGGTTAAGCCTATTTTCTCTAGCGCACACATTGTCTTTAATGCACTGATTTTTATCTTCAAGATTTCTCATTTTCTGCAACAATCAGAATGTTGAAGAGTTTCGTCAGTGAGGCAAGCTCTTCTGTGTAGTTTTAGAAATATTATGCAGCTCCAGTCAGACATATTTACACTAAGAGGTAGAATCGACGAGTAAATCCCTGTTGATTTTAGATCAGGTGTGACCTCGTTGTCTGAACGGGGTTCAAAATTGTGTGGTATTATCCTCGGATCTTTCTCTTCGTTTTTGATCCCGGATCGTGGCTAATAGCCCTTTGGTGTTGCTGTAGGCAAGGTTAACCAAAATACTTTCTTACCTTGTATTATTATTTTACTTTTTATTTTATGTAGTTTAAATCCTATTTTGAAATCTAATGTATCTTAAAATGTTGAAACTAGCTAATTAAATTGAAAAAAGTATTTTTTGTTTATTCTTTTTTATTAGATAATATTTGGGGCTTTGCGGTATCCCAGTTGACATCGTCATCTGATCATGGTTCAAAACAACGTGGCGTTGTCCTAGGCTCTTTCCCTTCTTGGATTGATCCCGGACCACCCGTTAATCCCGGTCGCCACGTTGTGTTGCTGCATTGCGACGTTAAGTGGAGTTAGTACCTTTTAGACCTTGCGTTGCTCGCGAAAACATACTTTTTTCGATTCATCATAAATAATTGAGTTTTTTATATTGTAGTATAAAATTGATACAGTTTAAAGATAATTGTATGGCTTTTAAAAAACAGCAGTCATATTTGTAATTAAAAATATTTTTTTTTATATAAAACCTAGCAAAACTTATACATAATTTCTTCGTTTTGAAATTTACCCACTTAACTTTCCCTCAAGTTTAAAAAAAACTAATAAACGTAGAGTTAAGAAATTTTGTATGGTTATCCTAAAAGAAGATCTTAGTTCACTGAACTATGGATTTGTGTATGAGAGCTATAGTTTTTTATTTATAGATCCATACATAACTAAAAAATTTTCAAAGTTGACTTATTTTAATACTTTTAATTTTTATAAATATTTGTACTTCAAATATCACAAATTCCTTAGTTCACAGAATTAATACATTCATTTGCTTCAATTTGGTGCAAACATTTGGGTTTTACAGTGCATCTTTCAAAAGTTATCTTGTGGGAAAGTTAAGTGAGTAAATTTCAAAACGAAGAAGTTGTGAATAATTTTTGCTAGGTTTTATATAAAAAAATATTTTTAATTACAAATATGACTGCTGTTTTTTAAAAGCCATACAATTATCTTTAAAATGTATCAATTTTATACTACAATATACAAAACTCAATTATTTATGATGAATCGAAAAAAGTATGTTTTCGCGAGCAACGCAAGGTCTCAAAGGTACTAACTCCCCTTAAATAAAATATCTGCCTACTTATCATATGTAGAAATTTAACCCAGTCTATGTGGTCGAATTCGATCCATGCAAAAAATTACCACAGATTGTCAAACAAACCAAACAATCTTTAGCTTGTCAATCATACTTTAGATAGGGTTCCCCTTTGTTATCTTCTGACAAACATGGAGGAAATACATTTAGATTTTTGTTATTCGTTCTATATCCTCGATATGTGAGGAATAAATAAAGTTGTATAGTGGCTGGCTATGCTTGTAGAAATGATTCAAGGTTTTTTGTATTACTTTGATATTCAAATCTAATCGAGTTTCAATCCGTATAATATTCCAAATAGAACTATCTTTCTTGAAGTGAAGTCAGTTGGGGATTCACGTATATTTTTAATTATGCTGAACATTACCAAATACATAGCTATTAAATAATTTACAGTAGTTTGGGAGCGCATTTTAAACAAGTACAAAAATATTTACAACCAATGAATCTTAAAATTCGATTTTAGGGATAAAACTAAAAGGAAAGTAAACTTTCATTTATGATTAAAAGACTCCATATTTAACTTGGATAGTCTTTTCATCTTTTAAATTTATTATTTCACAAAAGAGCTTTAAAGTAAGTAATTAGTTAGTGTGCTAGGAATTATCAAGAAATGTGAATTCATAAGTAAATCCACTCCTAAATTTTCAATAAGTTCTATTTAAAATTTATTGAATTACAGTTGTTTTATTGATAGCTTTGAAAGAAGACAATTCAGCCTTATAAGGAAAACCTCTTGAAAAAAAGTTTATTTGTTTTGTTGTAGAGTGAAGATAATGTCAAACATACCAAATAAGTTCAATTTCATTTTTGCGTTTTTTTCTTCCGCAAACTCATATTAAAACCGGAAGTAAAGTTACCTAAAATTATATCTCTCTCTCTGTTAGGTTTTTATAACTGATTTAAGTAAATAGAAAATACTGACAAAAAGGTTATTTAGTATACAATTTCTTATATTTCTTACTTAAAATGTTTTTAAAATCATAAATATGTACAGAATTTTAATGTAAAACATAAATTGAAGAACAAAACAAACTATCGCAATGTTTACAATAGCTTATACGAGACTAGAAAGGATTACCAGGTGTTCCAACTGTTAGTAAAAATCAAAAAGCTTGAAAATATGACCACTAAAGAATATTAAATTATTAAAATTTTTACTGTTCATACTTTGCAGTTTTGAATTTTTACTACTTAAGTTTTGTCTGTCAGAAAAATGTATAAAAATAAGGAATTGAGAACCAAACTGTTTCAAGAGTTTTTGTTAAGCCTAATCTAAGCATCAAAATTATAAATACATCAAACACATTAATTTTTACACGCAAACTATCTACCTTTAAATTATTAAATGCTGCTTTGATAAATGTGATGTTCTGTCAATTTCGTAGTGTCAATAGAATTTTAGAATATCAGTATTAATTGGAGCCATTAGAATATTTCTCCATTGATGTTTAAGACATTCAAGGGATAAGAGACCGTAGTCTATTACGATTAGCAAATTTATAGTTTCCTTAATTATAAACCTGTTAATGAAAATATATCAGAAGTCAATAACTATCACTAAATGCTTAAAGGTATTCTATCAAATAGGAGGACACATTTTACACGTACATTACATAAGAAATATAAAGTAATTTTTGAAAATATTGCACTGGAATCGTAAATAACAAGAGTAATAAAGAAAATTGCCTTTTGTAGCTATTTAATTTGTTCAAACTGTATCAATCACTGATAAATTATATATAAATTTTTAACTCATAATCAAGTCACTTGATTAAGGTGACGTAAAATGTTGCCATTTCTAAAATAATTTCTATTGTATTCAAACAATTGATTTGTGAGAGAAACAATAAATTGACATACCCTTAATTTTGTAATAAATAAAATGATTTAGATTATTAAATTTATATTTATTTGATCAAAAAAGTACTCTCTGTAAATGTAACAAGAATACAATATTTTTGCTTCAAAAAAGTATCATTTTATAAATAGGAAGCATTTAAAAGAAATATTTTCCTTGGCGAAAAGCATTGTTATCAGAAATAGAACCTCAAGAACCATCGAAGTCATTTTAAGCTATTCTTTCTGAACTAGTTCATGAAATGTTCCACAAAAATCATATTTCTACTTTAAAAAAAAAGAAGAAAATACATTCTAAAATTCTATAACCAATAAAAAATACGAATTAATACCAACATTGACAATCATAGGACATTACCAGTTGAACTATAACTAAAACCAAAATTGTGTTATCAGATTTCTTTCTATATGCTTTTCTACTTAAAAAAATCTTCACAACCATAGGAATTTCTTTGTTCCCTTGTACTGAAATCCAATATTCTACTATGAAAATACTTGAAACACTAGGAATGATGTTTTGGAAACAAGAGTATTAAAAATATATGCATTCTCCTGCAATATCGCAACAAAATTTATATTATCAAGAGACAATATAACCATATGACGCTTTTAAAAACCTCATTTGAATAATAAATGACCATTTTTCTAGACTAGCACGAGAAGTAAACTACGAAAACATGCAAGGAAAACAGACAGCTCATTGTATTGAATTTTAATAAGAGAAAATAAACTTCACATTAAAAATTTTCTAACTGGTTTGAAATAATTACTGAGCAGTTGCATTTCATCTCGAAAACATACCGTTCTAGGTTTATGTGCATCAAGATTAATCCATACTGATTGCTAGGAGCATGTCTCTCACATCTGCCATGGTGGCATCAGGTTGGTCTTTCAACTCACAAAGGCCGTCAAAAGCACCGGTCATAAACTTGTTATAACTTGCCGACAATTCTTTCACTCTCTCATCCATTATTTCAACAAATTTCTCGAATTCGCTGGAGGTGACTACTTCCAGAAGTTGTTTCGTCGATTGAATCAGGATTGGGATTTCACTATCTTCGGCACGCTCAGCCAGACTTTGCATAAATTCGGTAACTCTTTCTGCTTGATCTCCACAACGGACGATGGCGAAGACGCTTAGAATAACGCACAGGAAAATGGCACTCTTCATTGTTGAAGGTCAAGATGCTGAATCACCACGGACTGAAAAAATTTGGATGTAGTCTCAAGGTTTGAGATGGTTTCTGTGGAGAGTAATTCAACGAGTTAGGTTTTTAAAGTTGTGATAGCGTGATGATTTTTTAATATTTGTTGGCGTGTGGTAGTGTATACAATTGTGGATATTGCTATAAGTATAAACACAGATGTCTTTCTAAGCTATCAACACACAAAAGAACAGGAAAATCCCATTGTTTCCCATCACAAATCGTTATTTGTTGGTGCATAATCTGTAGTTCCATCCTCATATGATTTCATTGAGACATATTGCTTCAGCTGCTATCTCCGTAGGGTTGCATTATAAATTCTGTATATCTCGTGAAAACATCGAGAAAGTGATGTTACATACTATTGCATATCCAATTTCATCATTACATGCTAAAATTCTTCGACTGCACCATGTTTTCAACAGTGAATTATTTTTTTCTTAGACCGTCTAAAACAAAATCTGCATATTATTACAAATTTTCAAACAGCGACTCGATTGAATATAAAGGGTCTAAATTGAAAGTGTTGTTTTTTCACACACATACTAAAAAAATATTCATTTTCCCTTGTCACTTAATGTTTCCCAATAATTAAAGCTTTAGCAAATGTATAATGCAGTACTACGAAGTGTAGTCACTCATAAATTACAAATTGCCATAACACGTCTTGCTGTTAGGTTCGAAAAAAGTTGTGCTGAACATTAGACTAAGAATTAAGAGTTTGAAAAAAAATACACATGCACACTCGTAAAGTTGGACTATGAAACTAAGGTTCAAAACCACTATTCAAATATCTATTTTTGAGATTGGTGAGCTGTTACAACATTATTACCCCCCTCTCTTTTCTTAGCTCTGCTATTTTATTAATATTTGAGTTATATTTTTACCCTTCTTGGTAGCCTATCGGTCTTTAGAAAACTTCCAGACTGTGATAAAAAAATCATTTTCCTGTTTGGATCTTCACTCCCTTGGAGTAATAGGGTAGTTTTGACTCGACTAAGTATCTCGTCAGTGACAAACTTGACCAGATCATGATGGACGAGATACTTTAGTCATAGACAACCTTGACCAGATCGTGATGGACGAGATACCTTAGTCATAGACAAACTTGACCAAATCGTAATGGAAGAGGTATCCCGTCGAAACCACTAGCAGGGTTAAAGTGTATTTCAGCGAACAATTTATCTGACGTAAATTGCTATTAATGCCATCGTTTGCCAGAAGTGGTATGTTGTTTAGTATACAAGTGTAACGCCACCTCTCAGCATAGGGTCTTATATATTTAACCTTTTGGAATAATCTGGTCACCATTTTGGTACTTTCCGCGCGTTGGAAGGCTAAAATGATTGATTCTAGTTTCAATTAACTTTTGGAAAGAGATAAATTGTGCAGCAAAATTTAAAAAATATTTAATATTAATAAAAAATGTGTTCTATTGTTTCACCACAACAGAAATGCTGTCATTTCGGAAATCGCTTCAAATAAGATCTCCAACGGTAAAATACATTTAAGGCCCGGTGCACACAGCCGGTTTTCAACGTGCTGCGCCGCTGCCGCAACGTAAGTGCGGTCTGTGATACATTAGATCCAATGGAGTAGTGCACACATGCCTCCGGAGTCTCTGCGTCGCCACACGTCCAACTTGCGTGCAATTTTACCGCAGTTCTCCACGGCGTCGCAGCTCGCCGCACACGCATCTCTGGTCTGAAGTACCTTGTATCACAAAAAATGGAACATAAATAATAATTAATAAATGGTTGTATCCAGTAACGTATATTTAGCTTCAAAGTACACTTTTTTTGCACCAAGCGAAATGAACACGTTTTCTTCGATAGAATATTTATCGAAAATGGCGTAAAATGAGTACTTGCGTCATTTCACGGTTATGTGTGCATAATTGGGATTCTGTGCGGCAGCGGCGGCGAACGTTGAAAAATAGGATCTAAATCTAGTTGCAAACATTTAAACGCATTTATTTGCGAAATAACGCCAATGCTTCTATTTACTAGTTTTTAGAAGATTTTTGTTATGAATATATATATATATATATATATATATATATATATAATTATCCTCATGGAAATATCTGGTAACTATATCTGGTCTACGCGACCCATAAACCTTTCAAGAAAGCTCTAAGATGGGTCGGGAAAACCTATTCCGAGGGCCTTATTCGACTGGCGAGTTAGTTAAATTCTTTTGGAGGGCAGCATCTGAACTACAGACCCGTTAAACCAATCTAGAAGGCTGTATATATCTAGTATACGGGAGGGGGGTCTGATGTTGTATTTGGAGAACCGTACCTGGTCTCAGGAGTTGTTGAGTGTAATCTATTAACTACAACTGATTTACCTTACTCATACGCCCGTTTATCTTACACGTACGGATTTGTTGTGGACGGGCCGATTAAACCTCATCTCAACGGAATTTGTAGCAATCACCGTGGGTTAGGGAGCAGTTGTAACACCTGACCCCACGAAAAGAACTGTCACGGGCAACGCCGTGCTGGCCACGCAGTGGTTAGATTTTTATATATTAAGAATTGCTACATTTATAAATATGCGTATACAATGCAATCGAAAGTCGATGCATAACTATCATATTTTATTCAATTCTAAGTTAAAGCTTAACTTCATTATGCAATTTATTGCACCAATTATTTTTCATTTTAGCTATACAAATTTTGTCTCTCTCAGTGTGCTAAAATTATAAATACCATATTTACGTATCACAGCATAATGTTTAGCCAAATATACTCTAAGTATAACAAAAAAAATCGACGAACCAAGAAGTAGTTGTGCCGAGCTCGATCCAATTAGAACGTCTCTGACTGAGGACGTATAGTCTTTAGTGACGAGTTCCTTTCCCAACTGTGTTCTGACGACAACCGTAGACGTGTCTGGGGACGTCCAAAGCGGCGTAGGGACCCTGCCCTTATTATCGCACGCCACACATTCCCTCAACAAAGCGTTATGGTTTAGGGTGCCCGGTTAGATAATGCCCAACCGCACACGGCACGTTTTGCTATGAATTGTCTTCCAGTTTTCCCAACACTTCATTGGCCAGCTAGGTTTCCTGATCTCTCCCCCATACAGCACATTTGGTATGTTATAGGAAGGAGATTGCAACCATCTCGGAATGTTGACCAACTATCCCAACAGTTGGAGACAATTTGACAAGAAATTCCGCAGGACACCTTCCGAGAACTTTTTCAGTGTATGTCACGCCGGGTGACAGCTTGCATCCAGGCCAGAGGTGAACCAACTAGACCAAGAGATAGACCACTTTTATCTACCCCAAATTTACCAAAATAAACTTTGTTGTGTGCTTAAGAATACCCAAAACCCACAGTCTTCAAAAAGGTATTTCTTAAGGTTGACGAGTGGTGGTGGGGGCCGAGTAATGACGTCATCAATATGGCTGCCGCGCAAACGTGTGACACTTTACTTAAACGAACCTAGCTCCTCAACGAAGCGTCGTAGAGCATTGTACTCTTTTTTTAATTACTCGTAATTAAATAACCATTGTGTTTTATGTAATTACAATATAGTTCGTAAGTGTAATAGTTTTCCTGATGTTTAGCCCCAAACGTACATTTTACGAGTTTTTCTGTTTCATAGTGAATGTTTAAAGCCCAACAACTCTTAAACCAACAATTAATGTGGTATGTTATAGGAAGGAGATTGCAACCATCTCGGAATGTTGACCAACTATCCCAACAGTTGGAGACAATTTGGCAAGAAATTCCGCAGGACATCTTCCGAGAACTTTTTCAGTGTATGTCACGTCGGGTGACAGCTTGCATCCAGGCCAGAGGTGAACCAACTAGACCAAGAGATAGACCACTTTTATTTATCCCAAATTTACCAAAATAAACTTTGTTGTGTGCTTAAGAATACCCAAAACACACAGTCTTCAAAAAGGTATTTCTTAAGGTTTGCGAGTGGTGGTGGGGGCCGAGTAATGACGTCATCAATATGGCTGCCGCGCAAACGTGTGACACTTTACTTAAACGAACCTAGCTCCTCAACGAAGCGTCGTAGAGCATTGTACTTTTTTTTAATTGCTCGTAATTAAATAACCATTGTGTTTTATGTAATTACAATATAGTTCGTAAGTGTAATAGTTTTCCTGATGTTTAGCCCCAAACGTACATTTTACGAGTTTTTCTGTTTCATAGTGAATGTTTAAAGCCCAACAACTCTTAAACCAACAATTAATGTGGTATGTTATAGGAAGGAGATTGCAACCATCTCGGAATGTTGACCAACTATCCCAACAGTTGGAGACAATTTGGCAAGAAATTCCGCAGGACATCTTCCGAGAACTTTTTCAGTGTATGTCACGTCGGGTGACAGCTTGCATCCAGGCCAGAGGTGAACCAACTAGACCAAGAGATAGACCACTTTTATTTATCCCAAATTTACCAAAATAAACTTTGTTGTGTGCTTAAGAATACCCAAAACCCACAGTCTTCAAAAAGGTATTTCTTAAGGTTGACGAGTGGTGGTGGGGGCCGTGTAATGACGTCATCAATATGGCTGCCGCGCAAACGTGTGACACTTGACTTAAACGAACCTAGCTCCTCAACGAAGCGTCGTAGAGCATTGTACTTTTTTTTAATTACTCGTAATTAAATAACCATTGTGTGTTTTATGTAATTACAATATAGTTCGTAAGTATAATAGTTTTCCTGATGTTTAGCCCCAAACGTACATTTTACGAGTTTTTCTGTTTCATAGTGAATGTTTAAAGCCCATCAACTCTTAAACCAACAATTAATTTGGTATGTTATAGGAAGGAGATTGCAACCATCTCGGAATGTTGACCAACTATCCCAACAGTTGGAGACAATTTGGCAAAAAATTCCGCAGGACATCTTCCGAGAACTTTTTCAGTGTATGTCACGTCGGGTGACAGCTTGCATCCAGGTCAGAGGTAGACCAACGCCTTATTGACTTCCTCCCGTTGTAACTGTTAAACTAAGAAATAAATCATTCAATTGGTCTAAAAGTTTAATCGTTTGTTTTTCTGTGTATGTTCTTCACCATTCACCACTTTTTATCGCAATCGGTCAACTCCTTCTTGGTGCGTCGATTTTTTTCGTTATGGAGTGTATATATAAACACAAAACTAAATTTGTACACAAACGACCCAATCCACAAGTCTCGAACTAACCTGATGATCAATTGATACGCGGGTCAGAGTTAATCCGCGGATTATCAAGAACCGTTTTCTCAAACGGCGGGTTAAGTTACCTACGGATTAAAATTATTCGCTCTCTGTGATTGGCTACTACCATCACCTCACGATCACATGATATTGTTTACATTTGTTACGACTCTAGAATCTGCATTCATACTGGTCAAACATGCCGGCGGAATTGATTCCAAATTGTGATTTTAATAGAATGCATACGCCATTTTAATTTGGGTTTGGAAAGTTAGTGAGAGTTATTTAATTTAAAATTAGATTTTTATGCAAACCCAAAAAACCTTGACAAATCAAAGTAATCCGATTCTGTATGTATTTGTTAGTATGGGTGTGTGTTGGTGTGTAAAGAGAAGTAACTTGCATTTTCAATTATTGTACATTTGTAATAAATCAATAATTATTTTTATTCCACAGTGAATTTGCATCTGCCAAGGTCATATTCTACCGTCCACTCTCTCATTAGGTTCTACTCTGACCAGCCAGAATATAGTTCTAACTAGAACACATCTGATCATATCCATTTTACAGAAAATATAATCAAGTCCTTGTTCCAATTCATATAAAATCAGTTGTATATCGTCATCGTAAGAATACTGTAATTTAGCATAGAACCAGCACAACATTGCCCGTGACAGTTCTTTTAGTGTCCATACTGATACTGAAAATATTAAAAAGAAAAAACAGTAATTTTAAGAATGAGTCCCACCTACACCTAACATGATACGGGCATGTCATCTGAGGTATCGATTTGTAATGAACATATTCGTCAAATGCGATCAAATTAGTATTGCAAAAATTTAAGTTATAATTAAAAAAATATGTATTTTAAAAAAATCACATTTAAGGCAACAATCTGGGGTAAAACTTTCCGCAGATTTCAATTCGTTGAATTTTTCAATCTATCTTTAACGATCGCGAAGATAGAAATTTGGACTAAGGAATAAAAGAGAGACGCCAGACAAAAATTTTATTATTTGTTGAAATGAAAAGAAAAAAATTAATTTAGAATATGTGATCTCCTTACACTGTTGCCATTCTAAGTAAAACACATAATAATAAATGCCAATAAATTAATAAAAAAATGTTTTAGATTAAATTTTAAAATTCGGGCTTCTTACAAAATTTGCATAAAATTAGGACTACCTGTGTGCCAAATTTCAGGACTGTAAGTGGTACATATCGTCTGATCGCAGACACACAAACACTTCCTTTTATAATACCATTTATGTGTCTTGTCCTGCAAAATTGTTCCTTCTAAAGTCCTCTTGTAGGTCCTGTGAATATCAGCAGCAATTGCTACTGATTTTATTTGTTATTGTTACATTGTAGGATCCGCTGTATCGACACTTCTCCATAGTTCGGCATTGTAACGTCGTGAGATGAGTTGTACAAGAGTAAATTGTGGTATAAAAAAAAGTTTCGAAACAAAAGCATTTAATTAAATTAAATTTTCTGTAGTTACATAGGCTGAAGAACTCGAGACAGATTTCGAGGCTAAATAAAAATAGGACAAAAATAGTTTCAGTCCCTTGGTTTCATTGACTGTTGGTTGGTTGATTTGGGGTTTTAGGTGCAAGGGCCACATTTGGCCACGTTGTAACAGACACACGACAAGCAATATTAAATAATAGACATACACATGATGAAAGTTTGTACTGACAAAGAAGAAATGAAAAATATACACCCAATGAGGAATGCACCTGACAGCAATCGAACCTGAGTCGCCTACAATCCTTAACTTGCTAGGGCAAGGGTGGTGGTGCAACTCTGAGCCACGAAGGCCCATTGGTTCCAGCGAAGAAGACACGTTAATCTTCCATTTACTTTCAATACTTCAATGGAGCTCACTGTGGAGGTATCAGTAATCAGGATCACCATTGATTCAGTTCCTGGTAAACGAAGTTGGACAGCAGCCAAAAAAAGAAGGCTGCTGGATAACAATTAACACTTCAAGTGGTTTGAACGAGATCTCTCGCCCATCAAGATCTGTTGAAGGTTTTGCTAATGACGAAATATCTCGCCGTGACAACTCACCAGGACTGTTTAGTAGGGTGGGCGATTTTTTTTTCTGTCACATTCTAATAGTGTGGAAAAGTTGGTTCATGCAGTTAAAACTACTGTGTAAAAAATTTCATCCCGATTTATTGATATCTTTTGCCTTCCCAACGGTTTCAAATCCTCCAAAAAGATCAAAATTCGGGTATTAAAAAAAATGTTTATAGTTATGTTCTAATAGGGCGAAAAAGTAAGCTAATACATTCAACATATACGGTAAAAAAATTGCTTAGATCAGTACATTTCTTCTGCAGAAAAAATAGTAGAAAAAATGACATTTTTGCAAAATATCGACTTTTGCAATTACGGTAAAAACTGGTGATCAGTTTTGTCTGCTATTTGGCCCCCTTTGGTGAGGCAGAAGATATGTACCGATCTAAACAGTTTTTTTACCGTTAATATTGAATGTATTAACTTACTTTTGCACACTATTAGAACGTAGTTGTAAACATTTGTATTTTTTATAAAAAATGGCAGAATTTTTATCTATTTGGAGGGTTTGAACCCCTTGGGAAGGCAAAGATATAAAAAAATAAGGATGAAATTTCTTACACATTAGTTTTGCTGCATGAACCAACTTTTCCGCACAGTTAGAATGTGAAAGCAAAAAAAAAACTTTTTTCGGCCCACCCTGCTGTTTAGTTCTATCCGATCGTATGGCACCTGTTAGCCGGTTGGAAGAGTAACGGATTAACAACCAGAGGGTTGCGAGTTCGAATTAGGGATGCGACATCGATGTCAATGTTTTCAAAACATCGATGTTTTTGTAACATCGATGTTATACTTGTCGATGTTTTATTTTTGAATGAAAAAAATTACGTTTTAAAAATTTAAAAACTAACCAAGTAGCATAATTTTTAAATTCAGCAAATCGAACATACTTTTAGACCAAAGTGGCCAAGTGTGAAGGGTCTGAAAAGTACGGATGCGACATCGATGTCGATGCTTTCACAACATTGATGTTTTCGAAAAAAACGTTGATATATTGGATCCGATGTCCCATCACTAGTTGCTAAACCAGTTTTAAGAAATGGGGAAACAAATTTAAATACACTGAATTTTAAAAACATCGATGGTTTGTTGACGATATGTATTATCAACATCGATGTTATAATTTTCAACATCGATGTTTTGCTGTCGATGTCGCATCAATAGTTGGTAAACCAGTTTTAAGAAATGGGGAAACAAGTTTAAATACACTGAATTTTAAAAACATCGATGTTTTGCTGTCGATGTAGCATCACAAGTTGCTAAACCAGTTTTAAGAAATGAGGGGGAAAAGTTTAAATACACTGAATTTTAAAAACATAGATGTTTAAAAACCTCGATGTTTTTGGGTCGATGTATTATCAACATCGATGTTTTAATTTTGAACATCGATGTTTCAAAACATCGATGTTTTGCTGTCGATGTCGCATCCCTAATGTGAACCGGTTGGTCGGCGCAAACATTTTGTGAGAAACGATCAAAGGTTCAAGTCCCCAATATCATATCATAGAGGTTCGACTTATTTAATATTTTATTTTGTATTCAATTTTATAGCTTTAGTTAATCTATAAAAATATAAGTTTCAAATGAAATTTCATGAGCTACTTCAATTGAAACCTAAAAGAAACTACATTACATAACGACAATCTATGACAAAAATTGTTAAGTAATAGGATGTGGTTTCTTGTAGTGATATCATAACTATTTACAAATCCATCAATATTGAATTTCTATAACGACTTTATTTGCCATGAAAGATAAAATGAAACAACCTGCATATTTAATTAACTTTTACTGTTTCGTGAAATGAAACTTTGTAAAAGATATATCTACAAACGACGTAGTCTATAGGAGGATATCAGAACAAGAGTGGCCTAATCCACCAACATACTCACTAGAGGATAACGCGATTTTCTTGCTCTTATTAAAATTTTTTTTTTATATTTATCTACAGTATGATTTGATATTCTAAAAATTAATTTATCTGTGATACAAAACGTTTATTTTTTTGTAATTATAGAAGACTTGAACCTGCGCATTTAAAAAAACGTAAGAGGATGTTATTCAAGGTAATCAAATTTTCGGGATTTTGTGGGTTAGGCCACTCTTGCTTTGACAGCTTCGTATATAAGTATTCTAATACCAGGAAACGTGTTTACAACGTCTGTTAGAAGTACATAGCGTTTGGTAAAGCTTACTGACATTTGGTTATTTGAATCGACGTAGACAACGCATGCATGTTAAAAAAATAAATTTTAATATTTGTATGTCTGTTAAATTTTGACCTAGCTCCATGTATTTCTTTTTCAACTACGTCTTAAAATTAACACGGCGATAAACTTAACAATAAACTGTTATTGTATCACAGAGATATACAATACCTATGAAAAGAAGAAAAACAATGTGTAGCTCAGTTTTTCTAAATTTTTTAGTACAGAAATTTTGCATATTCTTAAAAATTCAAAACCACCTCGTCTTCATTACTTAAGGGCCGAGGAGTTGGTGCAAATTAAATATGTCGTGGTCTCAAATTTCCTCACGTTGGCTTGGTGTGGAAGATCGGAGAGTGGGGTGCTAGCTCAGTTGTGACATCGTCGAGGTGAGAGGTCAAATTGAGTGGTAGTGTCTTCGTCGTCTGACTGTGATTCAAATTGAGTGGTAGTGTCTTCGTCGTCTGACTGTGATTCAAATTGAGTGGTAGGGTCTTCGTCGTCTGACTGTGATTCAAATTCAGTGGCAGTGTCTTCGTAGTCTGACTGTGATTCAAATTGAGTGGTAGTGTCTTCGTCGTCTGACTGTGATTCAAATTGAGTGGTAGTGTCTTCGTAGTCTGACTGTGATTCAAATTGAGTGGTAGTGTCTTCGTAGTCTGACTGTGATTCAAATTGAGTGGTAGTGTCTTCGTAGTCTGACTGTGATTCAAATTGAGTTGTAGTGTCTTCGTCGTCTGACTGTGATTTAAATTGAGTGGTAGTGTCTTCGTCGTCTGACTGTGATTCAAATTGAGTGGTGGTGTCTTCGTTTTTTTTTCTCTTTTGGTTTGATTCCGGACCGTCGTCAGTAACCCGTTGTGTTGCCCCAGTGCAACATTAATTTAAATACCTTCCTACATTTATCACTCGACTTGATTGGCAAGGTTTTATGGCGCACGGGCCAGATTTGGCTTAGCACAAGACAAACAACTTCAATTCAAGGACAGACACAGAAAGAAAGTTTAACAGGCACAGAAGAGAGAAATACAACCAGGGAAAGTTACAGGAATCAAGCCTATGCTACATACAGCTCTCGTTTAACACAAATTAGATGGTAGATACCTTCGATATTGATCCCGGACAGTCGTCAATAACCAGTTGTGTTGCTCCAGTCTGACGTAAAATAAACTACCAACTACCAATCATTGTATAGATATGTGACGGTATAAAAGCATAAAATGACGTCGAATAAACAAATTTAGGAATAATAAAATAGACGGCTGTGCTATTCAGATAGAGCTGTTGTTGGTAAGTGATCACTTTACATGGTCACATGATCTAATTAAATGTTTCATGATGTCCATACTAATCATGTTAAAGTCATGTAATCATATGTTGTTGTTGTTGTCGTGTATATGCATACAATACTAGTGCAAAAGTTTAGAGTCCTCCAAAAGTCTTGGTGACAAGATCTGCAAGTTCTGGAGCTCCATGGCTATGGAGGATTTCGATTGGGGGTGCCCCCAAGTTGAAAGAGGGAACCGATAATGGCCTGGTAGTCAAAAACATGATCTGGAGTTAGTTGCGATTGGGGACAGTACCTGCAGATGGGATAGGATTTTATATTAGTTCGTGAAATCTTCATGCCTTTGAAATGTCCAGTACGTAGCTTAGCTATTGTAGAGGAGAGGTTTCTTGGGCAGTTTAGATCGGAGATTGTTGCCTTGCTAAAATGCTGGTTGTAGATCCTTCGTCTGGCGATGGCATTCGCATCTGCACAGGTGACTACTCGAGGTTGATCTTCGTCGCGTGCTTCCTTTACAAGGGCATCTGCACATTCGTTCCCCTCAATTCCAACATGAGCTGGAATCCGCTGGAGAGTGTAAGGCATATTTAGTAAATGGAGAAGGGTGTTAATTTCTTGTGTTATTGTTGTTTTACCATTATGTATGGCTACGAGTGCTGATTTTGAGTCTGAGAAGATTACAATAAAAGCGTCAAATGATTAAAAATAGACGTACGATGTAATCAGAAATTGACACTTGTGATTATTTAGGTAGGACTATAGCTGGTGGAAGATGCCGAGAGATTCTCTTCGATGCAGTTAGCACAAGGGCTCTCCGGTCCATTTTCACAAGTTTGTTTCAATCTTTAAAAGTGCTGTGTGCACGTGCAAATGATCAGCATTGAAAACCACATGGAATTAAGAGAAGAGTTCTTTAAGTACAATCAAAAGAGATGGACAGTTAAAAATCTGCACCCCCTGTGGTAGATGTTGAGGAGCCCGTGATGACTTTCATAAACAAATGGAATCTATATTTAGTATAAGCGACTTGGGAAATCAAGATAGTCTAGATTTCGCCTTCCGGTTTGGCACTACTAATGTGGTGAGTAATTTAACCGAATGAAAGGACCAGAAGGTTTTGAGAGGACAGATGTTATCTTTTTTGACAACAATTCGGTAATTCCGTTGACCTGTATACCTCAATAGAAACTATTGCTTGGCAACATGGTTAACTAAGATCTATATTCATCTACTGTACAGGATATAAAAGCAAGTCTATTCCTTTGTCATTTGTCAAAGAACTTGACAAAGCACAAGGAAGGGTGGTAGGTATGGTATATATTTTTAATTAACGTTGCACTAAAGCAACACAAAGGGGCTATAGGAAACCGTCAGGGATCAAACCCAAAGGGAAAGATTCGAGGACAGCACCGCGTCATTTTGAACCACGGTCAGATGTTCCAACCAATCTACAATCACCCCCCCCCCCAAAAAAAGGACAAAGGATTAGAAGGTTTTTGGATGACAAGTTATCTTTTTTGTCAAGAAGTCAGCCTGAATAAATCAATGTGTATAGGTAAACCCATCGCAAGGCAACATAGTCTCTCTTCTTTAACTGTCCGGGATACAAATGCAGTCTACTGGCTTATCATTTGTCAAAAAACTTGACAAATGGCAAGAGTGAATTTTTCAAATTGTTTTGACTTGGATTTTATGTGGTCTTGCGTTTGGAAGATCTTGTTTCATCTTGGACCTTGAGTCATCAAACTCAAACCACAAACAACCAACCTCACCAAATAAATCACCCAGCTGAATTTTTAATTTAAATTTAAACTGACATTTAACACTGCGATCTTTACGAATGTTCCTAGTAGTTTTTTTTGCTGAACAATTTTAGGAAAGATTCTTGCGTTTGGAACATCTTGTTTCTTCTTGGACCTTGAGTCATCAAACTCAACCCACAAACAATCAACCTCACCAAATAAATCACCCAGCTGAATTTTTAATTTAAATTTAAACTGACATTTAACACTGCGATCTTCACGAATGTTCCTAGTAGTTTTTTTTGCTGAACAATTTTAGGAAAGTTTCTTGCGTTTGGAACATCTTGTTTCTTCTTGGACCTTGAGTCATCAAACTCAACCCACAAACAATCAACCTCACCAAATAAATCACCCAGCTGAATTTTTAATTTAAATTTAAACTGACATTTAACACTGCGATCTTTACGAATGTTCCTAGTAGTTTTTTTTGCTGAACAATTTTAGGAAAGATTCTTGCGTTTGGAACATCTTGTTTCTTCTTGGACCTTGAGTCATCAAACTCAACCCACAAACAATCAACCTCACCAAATAAATCACCCAGCTGAATTTTTAATTTAAATTTAAACTGACATTTAACACTGCGATCTTCACGAATGTTCCAAGTAGTTTTTTTTGCTGAACAATTTTAGGAAAGATTCTTGCGTTTGGAACATCTTGTTTCTTCTTGGACCTTGAGTCATCAAACTCAACCCACAAACAATCAACCTCACCAAATAAATCACCCAGCTGAATTTTTAATTTAAATTTAAACTGACATTTAACACTGCGATCTTCACGAATGTTCCTAGTAGTTTTTTTTGCTGAACAATTTTAGGAAAGATTCTTGCGTTTGGAACATCTTGTTTCTTCTTGGACCTTGAGTCATCAAACTCAACCCACAAACAATCAACCTCACCAAATAAATCACCCAGCTGAATTTTTAATTTAAATTTAAACTGACATTTAACACTGCGATCTTCACGAATGTTCCTAGTAGGTTTTTTTGCTGAACAATTTTAGGAAAGTTTCTTGCGTTTGGAACATCTTGTTTCTTCTTGGACCTTGAGTCATCAAACTCAACCCACAAACAATCAACCTCACCAAATAAATCACCCAGCTGAATTTTTAATTTAAATTTAAACTGACATTTAACACTGCGATCTTCACGAATGTTCCTAGTACTTTTTTTTGCTGAACAATTTTAGGAAAGATTATTGCGTTTGGAACATCTTGTTTCTTCTTGGACCTTGAGTCATCAAACTCAACCCACAAACAATCAACCTCACCAAATAAATCACCCAGCTGAATTTTTAATTTAAATTTAAACTGACATTTAACACTGCGATCTTTACGAATGTTCCTAGTAGTTTTTTTTGCTGAACAATTTTAGGAAAGATTCTTGCGTTTGGAACATCTTGTTTCTTCTTGGACCTTGAGTCATCAAACTCAACCCACAAACAATCAACCTCACCAAATAAATCACCCAGCTGAATTTTTAATTTAAATTTAAACTGACATTTAACACTGCGATCTTCACGAATGTTCCAAGTAGTTTTTTTTGCTGAACAATTTTAGGAAAGATTCTTGCGTTTGGAACATCTTGTTTCTTCTTGGACCTTGAGTCATCAAACTCAACCCACAAACAATCAACCTCACCAAATAAATCACCCAGCTGAATTTTTAATTTAAATTTAAACTGACATTTAACACTGCGATCTTCACGAATGTTCCTAGTAGTTTTTTTTGCTGAACAATTTTAGGAAAGATTCTTGCGTTTGGAACATCTTGTTTCTTCTTGGACCTTGAGTCATCAAACTCAACCCACAAACAATCAACCTCACCAAATAAATCACCCAGCTGAATTTTTAATTTAAATTTAAACTGACATTTAACACTGCGATCTTCACGAATGTTCCTAGTAGTTTTTTTTGCTGAACAATTTTAGGAAAGTTTCTTGCGTTTGGAACATCTTGTTTCTTCTTGGACCTTGAGTCATCAAACTCAACCCACAAACAATCAACCTCACCAAATAAATCACCCAGCTGAATTTTTAATTTAAATTTAAACTGACATTTAACACTGCGATCTTCACGAATGTTCCTAGTACTTTTTTTTGCTGAACAATTTTAGGAAAGATTATTGCGTTTGGAACATCTTGTTTCTTCTTGGACCTTGAGTCATCAAACTCAACCCACAAACAATCAACCTCACCAAATAAATCACCCAGCTGAATTTTTAATTTAAATTTAAACTGACATTTAACACTGCGATCTTCACGAATGTTCCTAGTACTTTTTTTTGCTGAACAATTTTAGGAAAGATTATTGCGTTTGGAACATCTTGTTTCTTCTTGGACCTTGAGTCATCAAACTCAACCCACAAACAATCAACCTCACCAAATAAATCACCCAGCTGAATTTTTAATTTAAATTTAAACTGACATTTAACACTGCGATCTTCACGAATGTTCCTAGTAGTTTTTTTTGCTGAACAATTTTAGGAAAGATTCTATTGGATAAGAAGGTCAAAACTGGTTAGAAGTCATGTAGAGAAGCCTGCAGGGAATTTGTCAGTTTTAACTCTTTTGGTTTAAATTTTTATTTTCCAATTTTCAGCTTTTTCAAACCATATTCTGTTTTCCACACAACTTCAATGCAAAATCTTTTCAATTTGCAAACTTATTTGCGATTTTTATTACTATTGAGTTGGATAGTCTATTATGCAATGTAATGGTTACTTCAAAAGAAATATGTTTCAACAGCTTTGTTTCCTTGACGATTGTTTCTTTTGACGAATCGGTATTCCTGCCTCCTGTGTTTTTGTATTTCGAGAAGCAAAGTATGATTCTTTACATTTGATACAACTAACAACTGGTAAGACAGATGGTCGCAGACAAGAAAAGGACGAGAAGTCTTTAATGCTTATAAAAAAGTATCATCAAAGCAACTGATGGGATCCTTCGAGCTTAATCAGATCATAACGGGACATGGAATTTTTGGAACATACCAAAAACGTTTCTTCAACAAAAGCGACGTATGTGACTGCCAGGAAGACATCCAAAGTGTAGACCACGTAGTTTACCATTGTAAAAACTTTCTGACTACCAGGGACGGAAAGTTTCCAAAGGAATACCTTAGCATAGACAAAAAAAACTACTCTGGACAAATAAAAGATCCAGTGAAAGACTGAAAGAAATTATCAGGAAAATACTTGAAATGAGAATTGAGCAAATGGATACAAATGAATAGCAAGTTCTATCCCGAGTTCTATTTCAAGAATCTGGGTTGCTGTCGTAACCCAAATTCACACCGAATGGCTTAGCCTTAACTATTTATTATTTGATACATCTAAGGTATCTATAATATTGTGAACTTAACCTTAAGGTGCCTGCCTACCTATAAAACCGCATTTGTGGAGAAAAATACGATTTTTCAATTTTGCCTAACTTTGAAAGTATAGTTTCTTAGCTTTCCAAATCAGTTTAAATTTTGTTTATCTCTTACTTAGAACTCTAGTTTCAGAACTTTTAATATTAGTATGTTGACAGATTTTCAAACCGTAAGCAGTGTTCTGCTAACGGAAGTTTTTACATTTTGCTCTTCCGCACAACATCATAACTCATAAAACATTATGCTTCAAATAATTTTAAACTTTGGTAGAATATATTAAAGGGTTCAATTCAGGTAACCTACCTTTATTTTAACTGTTTATGCATTATTTTTTAGTTTTTTGATTACATAAGTATGAAGTTGTAATCATTTTTGATGATTTTTTTCTATGTCGAAAGGTTTATTTGCATAAGCTTTTTTAATACAAAGTTTCAGTTATAAAATGGATAGAGATCCCAGAAGAGGGTTTTGATAATATAATACAATTTACAAAAATAGAATATCTTAATTTGAATTTGAGTTTTGTTGTTCTGCAAAGTTGCTAATTTATTGAGATTTTTTGTTGATTTTTTGCAAAAAATGAAAATTAAAAAAACACGTATAGCTATTTTATATATTATTCATAGTTTTTAGATGTATTTGATAGTATAATGCACATAACAAGTCTATTTTTGAAATATTTAAAAAAAAAGGTCTCCGAACGTAGGCAGGCACCTTAACAAAGAAATGTAGGTTTTTCTTCCGCGTCTGATAAAAATGTTTTAATCCTTATGTTTTCATCACAGGTAAAAGAGCTCCTTGAATTATTTAGGGTAATGAATAATGTGGCATTATTTCAAAGGGAATATTATTTTAATTCACTTTTTGATCCGTTTGATATTTTAGAAGTGGGCGTTTTGTATGTTACATTTTTTTAAATCACTCAAGGGCAGGTATTTAGTATCATAATCCCGAATTAACCGAGGGATCTTTCGTCCTTTTAATTTTTACCCTCGCATACCCTTCCGGTTTTATTTTTATTTTTCTCCCTCCATAATTGTGTTGTTTGTCTTGTGTTTGGTACAGCTTGGGACAAATATGGCTCTTGCACCATAAAGCTGAAAATAACCAAACAATTTTAATACTATCTTGTTTTTTGTTATTTTTCCAAAGTTCCTTGCATGTGTGTATCATTCTATATATACACTCTATAACAAAAAAATATCGATGCGCCAAGAAGGTATAGAAACAGCGGTACCAGGCTCGAGCAACTTGGAATGGTGCTCACTGGGAACGTATAGTCTATAGTGACGAGTCTCGTTTCCAACTGTGTTCTGACGATAACCGCAGACGTATCGGGAGACGTCCAGGGCAGCGTGGGGATCCTGCCCTTACTACCGCACGCCACACTTTCCACAACAGGGCGTTATTGTCTGGGGGTACCATCTCCTTTGACAGGCGGACCCCTTTTGTAGTCATTTCTGGCACACTTACAACACAGCTGTGCGTAGACGACATTCTACGACCGCTTGTGTTACCCGTTCCTTTTGCCTTACTTTCGCACGACACACATGCCCACAATAGGGCGTTATGGTCTTGGGTGCCATCTTCTGATAGCCGGATCCCTTTGGTAGTCTTTTCTGGCTTACAGCACAGCAATACGTAGACGACATTCTACGACCGATTGTGTTACCGACCTTTTAGCGACACCCCAGGCTTACTTTTCAACAAGATAATGCCCGGCCTCACACGGCACATGTTGCTATGAATTGTCTTCAAGCTTTTCCAACACTTCTTTAGCCAGCTAGGTCTCCTGATCTCTCTCCCTTAGAGCAAAGTTGGGACGTTATGGGAAGGCGATTGCAACCATCCCGGAATGTTGACCATTTAGCCCGACAGTTGGAGACAATTCATCAAGAAATTCCGCATGACATCATCCGGGAACCTTTTCAGTCTATGCCACGCCGGGTGACAGCTTGCATCCAGGCCAGAGGTAGACCAACGCCTTATTGACCTCCTCCCTTTGTAACGGTCCAACTCTGACATAAATCATTCAATTGTTCTTAAAGTTTAATCGTTTGTTTTTCTATGTATGTTCTTCACATCCACCAATTTTTATCGCAATCGGACTCCATCTTGGTTTGTCGATTTTTTTTTGTTATAAAGTATATATAAAAAATAATGTTTGTGTGTGTACATTTTCTATACAAATCTACACCATCTGACCAATCCACACCAAATTTGGTACACTTATACTTAAGAACACTGCAGAAGACATAGGCTGTTACTTTCCTGTCTTCAGACCAATCTGTAGCACTTACGACCATGAAAATTGGAACACAGGTAGTTCTAAAAGTGTTCTTCCTCTCTCGAAGCCCCAATTTTAAAACCTAAAGTTTGTTTTCTTGCAATAAATAAATATTGACAAGGAAACACGTTCTACAGGAAACTTCACACAAGCAAATGTCGCGGTCATATTTGAGCATTACTAAATATAAATCATTATCGTCTTGATTAATATTTTTCTATCTTTTTCGAATCGCTCTATTTCAGCTTAGGAAGTCGAAATTCGACATTTTGCACATCTTTCGTTTTTCAGAATTCAGCATTTTTTTCATCGGAATTTCGTTTCTGTTTGTATAGGTCTTAATATTGTGCATATTGTTCTATATTATTCAGGAATTAAATGTATATATTTGTATCCGAAGTAAATTGTAGAAGCTATAAAAAAGTTAAAACGAAGGTTAAAAGTATTTTCCGTAAATGATTGAAGTTAAAAACTATTTTCTGTTCAACTTAAATGATTGAAGTTAAAAAGTATTTTTTAAACAACGTAAATGATTGCATTTTTCTATGAAAGAAAAGTGATTATTCTAATTCATTTTCCAATCAATATTTAACCATTTTTAAAACCCGAGAAACGCCGGGTTTTTCAGCTAATATATACATAAAAATGTATTGCATGTTTTCATACTAAATATTTTTGTCCCATTCAAATTGTTTCCATTCGTTTTGTGCAATTTTAAACTAAAAAAGTGTTTTTTAAAGTTCCGTGTCTGCATGTATGCATGAATCCGTATAGTGTTCAAAAGGCTGGTTATAATGACATGAAAATAAGTTTATTTTGAATACTCACAATAACTTAGTGAATGAGCCAGTCAACACACATGTCCATATGTACCCCCATTCTGTCTGACAGTGTGTTTGTATGCTTGTGTAAATAACACATAAAAGACAATCTTCCTAATTCTTTTTTTCGTAAAAATGTTGTTAATACACGTAGTTTTAACTTTATACAATGTCTACATTATTGCACCTTAAAACGAATTGTACATGTCTGTATACATACATAGAGTGTTCGTTTTTCACTTGAAATATTTTCGTCCCATTGCAACTTATGAATCTGTTTTGTGTATTTTAAAGCAAAATTAATGGTTTTACTTGTTTCGTGTATCTGTAGTTGTGTGCCCATACTATGCTGGCTACAGCGCCATAAAATTTTGAATGCTCTGAATACTCGTTTAGTGAATGCACTACTCAGCTTCAGTATGTCTGTAACCATTTTCCATGTACATCCATGCGTTTGGATATTTGTTCAAGTTATAGCATAAAAGACTCAATATATCTTTATACATATTTTTTTGCAAAACTTAGTGAATAAATTATTTGCCGTTACTATGTCTACATTTATGTGCAAGTTTTAATTTATAAAGATTGAATATCAATACCTCTTATCCACCCTAACATGACGAAATTTGATTTGTCAATTCTCAAATTGGATTATTTAGAACTCTTTAAAATGCTTATCATTAATCTTGTTTCGAAAAAAAACATGTAAAATCGCAGAGGCGGGAAATTTAATTTGGATAAATTTTGGCTAAGAAACTCTTAGGAAAACCATTAAAAGCTTTAGCAGCATTTAGTTTAGCTTCAGATTTAACTATTAAGGATGCATTTATTGATTTAATTATTTAAAATGCAACTAATTTAACTATCAAAATAGAATTCATTCTTAGATTCAGTGAAAAATGTATACAAATCACGCAAAAATTAAGTTAAAAGATATACTTAGGTATCTGGTTTTGCTTTGCGCAATTTGTGAAATTCTAGAAAATACCTTTTACGCATACACTATTAAGTTTTTGGTAGTTTGGAGTAAGTATTACAACAACACAAAATTCCTTACACAGGGTGTCCTAAAAGTTCCCGTGCTCCAACTTTAAAAACATTTATTTCCTTTTTTTTTTTTTTTAATTTGTGAAGTTTATCGTCTGCCTATAGTTTTATCGACTCTTTAATTTTTATCGTTTGATTTTCTTCGCACTCAAGTTGAGCGATAATAAAGCTCCACGTTATGTTGTTCTTCATTGCAAGATGAATTTATCACGCATTCAGAGAATGTTTGATGCTTACTTTGAATGTAAATCATATGAAAGATGTAAAGAATTTTGGCGATATAAATATCCAAATGGTGTAATACCGAGTAAAGATACGCTATATTAACTTATTCAACAATTTGTTGGATTATTAGAAATGTATGAACGAGACTCTTGGATCCAACAAGACGTTTCAACCTGCCATACAAGTTATGAAACCATGGGCATGCTTCAAGATTTTTTTGCCGATCGACTCATCTGAAGAAACTTTTGGCCACATCGTTCACTGATCTGCGCATCCCTGACTTTTTTCTGTGGATGTTTAAAGAACAAAGTTTATGAAGATAATCATCAAATAATAGGTGATCTGAATATTGCCATTACTCAAAGGATACAAGAAGTAACTCCTAGTATCTTGAAACGCGTTTCTAAATCTATGTGCAAACGACTTCAGCTTTGCTTCCAAAAAAAGGGCTGAAATTTTGAACATTTATTATAAATGTAAGTTCACATTTTTTCCCTCGTTATGTTAAAAGTGCTTTTTACAATTGGCATAAAAATAATTGTTTTAAAGTTTGTTGTTTTTGTATAATAAATTCACGAATCGGCAGTACGGGAACTTTTGGGACACCCTGTAGTATTTAAAATCCGAAAGTTGAGAAAGACCATATAAATTTGGAGGAGTAGTACACGAAATTATTTTGTATTAATTTATAATCAATCTTTATTGAACAGCCTTCGTACTATTTAGAGTTTTTTTTTTCAATTCGTGATGGGGCTGGTGTCAGTGTAGCTTATGTTTCAGTTGTTTTAGATTATTTTTAAGATGAATAGAACTTAAAATTGATGAAACATGTACTTTAGGTACATGCATTTCAGTGTTTTAAACTGTAAGATTTAGTTTTTTCAATTCGTGAGGGTGAGAAATATAGCTGGGTTTTCTTCATGAAAAATCTCTTCTTAATCTGAAATAAAAGTTCAGTGTCTCAAATTTTCTCTTTATATAAGTCAATAGTTTACTTCATTCCCCTATGAAGAAAGCATTTAACTTAGCTCTTCACACTCATTGCAAGCATTGTGTTTGTTTCTATGAATCGTATAGTACCACATAGTATGAATCGCACAAGTATTTTACATTTCTCATTTTCACTCACTTGATACAGTCAGGTTAATAAAAACTCACATTTAGTGTAATATTTAAGAAGCTCCACCAAGCATTATATTGTAATATACAATTTTGAGCATATGAGAGAATTAACACACATTTTGTTTATGTTAACCCACTTCACATAACAATTACGTACACATGCTATATATAAACCTTCATTATCAAACCATGGGTTACAGTTTACGTGATTGAACTAGTGAATCTTAATGAAACAGAATTGGTTTTTGAATTATTAAAGTTAACCAAAATCAACCTCTATATGAAAATAGTTTTCTTCATAATATACTCGTAATTTTTAAGTTTTTAAATTCCCTGTTCTCATAGTAATTAAGTATAAATTTTAGTTAACTAAATGTTCACTTGTTTTAGGCTATAAATATGTGGGATTTCTCACTGTCCAAGCAACCAGCGAGATGTAAGCGTAGCAGATGTGATTGTTGTAACTATCCTGGATGCAGTTTTCTCATGGCAACAAAACGTACATGGTGTGTGTGGATACCCATATACTCGGCGGAAAAATATTGCTTGGTGCATCTTAGAAAAATTTGGTCTTGAACCATAACCACAACCAACTATAAATTTTTTTAATGTTATAATTGTTTTTGACCTGAAGAAGCGACTTCCAATTATTTCTTAAGTTATAATTGTTGCAAATTAGTTCCTTAGATGCTGAACTTTATAATTAAAAAATGTATTTTAAGTACGTTGAAGCTGTTTCTTAATGATCAATACAAAAATAACCACATATTCCAAGAATTCATTTCTGTATGCTATATTAGTTTTGATACATATAGTAAAATATGTAAAAAAAAATGTGCACTGTAAAATGTTCTAGTTTTTAAAATTTTACGACGTTTAGGAAGTACAACTTTGCTACGTAATTCGCTGTGCATTCGTCTAATTAATAATCGATAGGTGTAATCCGTTTTAAAATAAGAAGTATTCAACATAAGTATTAGGAAAAATAAAATGGTTGAAACGTAATCAATATTTTAACTTTGATCAAATTTATAATTATGTGATAACATGGAAATTTTGTTTCAAACAAACATTGAATAGCAACATATTTCTGATATTTTTGTCTGTAGTTAAACATTTTTATTGTTGTAAGATTTACCTATGAAAAGAATGTTTTACTATATCTTTTATGTAAAATGCTAGATTCTCCATGTTTCCGTGACTATTAAAGTTTTGATTGGTTGTGTGGCTTCAAGAGTAGGCGGAGTTTCTAATTGCTTGTGATGTATAAAACGATTGCTGTAAGCAGCTCATTGTTTTACCAGTGTTCATCAAAAATTAACTTCTCCAAAAATATTCTTTTACCAGTATATATTGCTCAAAAAACAACACCATGCAAAAGCAAGGCAAGTTGACAAATAAATAGTGGTGGGGAAATGTATATAGACAGCTAGTGATTAAACAAAATTTGACAGATAGTGGTTTAAAAAGGTTTATACACAGGTGTGATCACGTACCGTTAGGTTTTAAAAATATACAAATGAAGTTTGACCAAAATAAATTCTGCTATGCACCCGTCGTATGACTGGTCTTTATCCTAGTCATAAAATATTTCTCTACATAAAAAGTGTTACATTTAAATAAAATTAAATCTTTCATATAGTCTACAGTACTTGAAGATAAAATAAATTATCTCTACAAGAGATGTTTAGAGTATGATTTTTCATGCAAAATCTATCTATATATTAAATTTTATTCGCCAAAAGGCAGAGCGGTTCCTTTGGCGTGGTGAAAACGATATATTCATAAGAACACGTGCATACAAAATGGGAGGATATTCTCAAAAAAGAATACCTTAAAGAAAATTTACTTGTTTTAAAAGAACGATGAACAACACAATATATTCTGCAATGCAGAACTTTGAGCTCGTAACACCTACTGTTTAGCCTACAGCTTATATTTTATACAGCTTGTTGCTTACATTTCACTCAAAAGATTGCTATGTTTATCGAAATTAAAAATTCTAAATTCAATAATTATTTTATTTTTATAGACCCGATAATGTCTTTAGACTATTAAAATCACTTTTCAAGACATTATAAAACTCATTAAATATTAGTCGTCACAGCAGATACTTGATGAATCATACTAGTTATAAATTAGTCATACTTTTAGACATTGTTAGAGAACTTTAATTTACCATACACTCTCTTAAATACAAATACTAACATCGTCAGCTTATAGCGAAAAGTCATTGACTGACAAAACAAATTTTTTACTGCATTGCTTTTAAAGACCACCAAACTATTAGTTTTTAGATAAAATAAAACTTATTATTTTAATAGTGTCACATATTGTTTAAGCAGTTTAAAATATGGCAATATATTTCTCATCATCACGAAAATAAACACCTTATGTCTATGGGAAAAATGCTAACTAAATGAGTTTCTGCTTTAACCCTCCCGGTGGTTATCTCGACGATTTATCTCGTCATCACAAAAAAAAAAATTGGAAGTATCTTTAGGTATCAAACAAAACAAGCTCTAACAAAATCGGTCAAATCTTGATGGACGAGATATCACGTCGAAACCTCTTGAAGGGTTGAGCCAATAATTTTTTCTATTCTAATCTGATAACATTACATCAAAAAAGTTGGAAATTTTCTTTGAATTAAAACTTTTTTTAAACTTTTAGAAGCTGTTCTGCCTTATATCTACCCACAGAATATCTTCCGACGCTTGTTTGATAAAAATCACTTTTCAGTGCACGACAAAAGAAAGCCATCTCGTTTCAATGTACACAATCTTTTAATAGTTAAGCAACACATAAAGTTATCAAAAATCCAGACAATTAAGCAAACTATAAATACGACGTATCGCTTACGTTTAAAGCTCTTAGCCACTGCATTAAACCGAAGGTCCGGGTCACATGCCCCAGATCTTCCTGGACCCTCAGCCCTGCTGCATCTGGCTTACAGCTTCCATGATCTCCTTCTGGGGCAGACCCTCCTCAGCCATGCTCTTCACTTTCGTCAGAGCTTCTTGGAACTGCTTCTGGACATCCCCGTTGGTGGCCTCCTGCATCCCCTTTTCCAACATGGCCTGCATCTGTTGCACGCTATCGCCTCCGCCACTTTCCATCATCTTCTTCGCGTCTTCCATGACCTTCCCGAAAGGGTTGCCTCCACCCATCATCTGTTGCAGTGGGTTGGCACCCCCTCCCATCGCCTGTTGCGCGGTTCCAGCAGCCTTGCTCATCGCGTCCGTCAATCCTCCGGGAAGGAAGTTGCCATCCGCCATTGCTCCGGCGAGGCTCAACAACAGGACACACAGGGCGATCGTGCACTTCATTGCTGGTCAGTGTAGGTTCAGGATTTTCCAACAGAGATAGGTTTGCGGCAACTTCTCAAGTCAGCGTTCGAGGGTGTGTCTGGACTGCAACCTTGAGATCGTGCTTTAAAAGCGCGCCCTGCGTGCCAGATTCGAACTCGCATGCGGTCGGTCCGTGACTGAATCAATACATCGATCTATTCAGTCCATTATCAAAGGATCGTTATCGGTAGTCGTGGAACTGAGTGGAATCCTTGCAGAGTTTTGCTTTTGGCGATGGATGCGTGATGATTTGGTTTTTCGGAATGGTAGCGTGATAAGGGGAGAATGGGCATCCTCTTTACCCCGCAAAATTTAGCATATGAGGCGGGTTCTTTGATGGGAAGTCTGTTTGGGGCACGGTCCCGTTTCGTGTCATGGTACAAAGGATACTTTTTGGGGAATGAATGGACTCTTTAGGGTAATGGGGAGATGATGTAGTGTCGAGAAATGAATCCGTTTCAGATGCTTTGTTCGAACCTATCGTGATTCCGCAATACGTTTCATAAAATTTTTAATATGTATGGGAAATATTTGTTTATTCATGACAAAGAACTGTTTGTTGAAGGGCAACTATTACAATCATAAACTGATGTACAATAGAAGTTGATAGGTTTCATATAGAAATGCGACATTGATGGATGTTTTCAAAGCATCGATGTTTCATAAAAACGTCGATTTATTAACCGCCGATTTAATGGAGCCGATGTTTGTTTACATCGATGTTTTATTTTTGAATAAACAAAGTACCATAGTAAATATTATAAAAAAAATCCTTCAGAAAGTCCCATTCGAAAGAGATTTTTTCCTACCTGGTGGGATAGTTAACGAAAAACAAAGTCGTCTTAAGGGGGAGAAAGTTCACAAACATCTTTTTTCTACAAATCTTCTTCTAAGATTACTTCTTTAATAACAAATATTGGGGTAACTGTAAATAACACATATAATAACATACAATAATTATAGGCTAAAATATTTCTTATTTACAGTAAATAAAAAAATAAGCTTGTTATGTTCTCCCCATAAGTTGATAAATAATTAATAATACCTAACAATAATTATTGTTATGTACCTACCTACTTATACTTATAGTTAGTAGTACCTATTTCAAATTGTAGTAAATGTTATTTTCTTGTGTTATTCAATTTGAAAATAAAAGATATTTTTTAATTGTTCGTAATAATTTTTTGACTTTGTTTTGACAGTTAAAAAATTTTTTCGTTATAAATTAAAAACTGACAAATCAAATCTATCTCCAGAGCGAACATTAACGTTAGAGGTTACTAAACCAGTTTTAAAAAATAAGGAAAAAAGTTAAAATACTCTAATGTTTAGAAAAAATTGATGGTTTTTGGGTGATGTATTATCAACATCGATGTTTTAATATTGAACATCGATGTCGCATCCCTAGTTTCATTGATGAGAATGACTCCTAGGTAATTGAAGAGGATGACAAAGGTACTATCATGTATTGTGTCTGAATATGCTTTTAAAATTTAGTTGCATAACTTTTAACACTAACCTTCTTGGTAGGTAGGCAAAGTAGAATAATTATTCGAACTCACGTTATCCGGATCGTTTTGCGGAAAAAAAGAAATCAGCAAAATCCGCATTTTGATAGTTTCTTACTGGTGAATGATTAAAACGAAGAAGGCGAAGTATCAGTTGAGGACCTAGTGAAAATCCCCATATGTTCCGAGTGCAGTGCAGATGATGTAGGCGAGTGGCTGATGTTTGATTCTTGGGACATTGGATTCTAAATTCTCCATGATGATGAACTCACTCAAAGTGATAGAGAAGAACTTATTGATGACCCGGAAGATAACTACGAAATTGCTACTCAAGCGAACGCGGGGCCGTCAGCTAGTAAGGTGTTTGGGTGCATTGACACAGCGGGGGGGGGGGGCTAAAATGGATGAAGCGGCAGCCTGAGTGCTGCCATCTACAGCTAATCATCGACAAGCGCATGCGATACTTGGCTGCACGGAAACAAATGAAGACAGCGAAACAAATGACAGACAGATATGTTCAAGCAATGATACACTACCTTACAATGATGGACCAGACATCAAGATGTGATGGTATAAGTGAAAGAATACATGCTTTAACAGGGGGATGGTCTCCCACGTGCTGCAATTACACTAGAAATCCTTCTGGGCATATTTTCAACAAGGTTTGGATACACAGCTATGGATATTTGCTTCCATTCCTGCTGTACGAATGTCGCCAGCTCTGCTGTAGATTCAGGACGTGGTTCACTGGTCCGTAAGCGTCGGCCAGTCTCTCACAAATGTTCTATGGGATTTAGGTCGGGACTCTGAGCAGGCCAGGGAAGACGTTTTACATACATATCTCAATACCTTGACAGAGGCTGACAACATGACACGGAGGGTTGTCGTTCTGGAAGTAACATTCGCCCATTCCATAAAATTGCCAAAGCGTAGGAAGGACCTGATTGTGAAATTTTTTTATGTAGGTGTCGGCGTTCAATTGACCAGGAACAACATGCAAAGGTCCCAGGTCATACCACGAAAAACACCCCTAACAAGTAGTCGGATTTTATGCAAATCCGCTGGCATCCGGTCCATTATTGAAGGGTAGTGTACATTTTAATACAGTATATAAGTACAAAATGTAAAAAAAAACTGTTTTCAGTCATTAAATTACATTAAGCACCAATGGCAAATTTTTTACTAAGAAATAACTGTTTTTTTGTGTATCATCCAATTATCCGGATGGGCTCTGGTCGCAATTGATCCGTATAGTTGGAGTTCTAATGTATTTAATTGACGTCGCACTGGAGCAATACAAGGGGCTATTAGCGAACCTCCTAAGGATAAGATTCGAGGACAATATCACGTAATTTTCATCCGTGGTCACACTTGAGCTGGAACCCCACTCTCCTAACTTCCACACCACGCTAGCATGAAGACATTTGAGGCCACGACATATTTAACGAGCACAAGTACACCGCGGTCTTTGGTTTGATTCGAATGCAACCCTCCGGTTGCTTGTTCGTTACTCCGCCAACCGGGCTACTGCGGCCCACTAACCTTCTTGGAGTTTGTCTTGAAAAGGTATTTCGTCATCATCAAACTGACGTGATATTTATGGACTAAATGTATCGTCCTTAGAAGAAAACATTGCCTTTCATTGGCTTTATTACAACATTAGCTGATTAACAACTGGAGGGCTCATAGCAGAGCGTGTTTGGCGTAGCATGTGGCCAAATATGGCCACTACACCATAAAATACTCTCACCATGTGACACTATTTCGTCACAGAATTCAACTCGCAAAAACTCTGGAATTATCGGGAATATGGTAGGAGTAATTTACCAAATTTCTATAAGATTATTAATTTTTCAAAGGATTTCAATTACCGTTAATTTACAAATGTATTATAGTTACTGGTAATTTAGGAATGTATTATATTTACTGGTAATTTAGGAATGTATTATATTTACTGGTAATTTACGAATGGATTATATTTACTGGTAATTTACGAAGGGACTGTATATTCAGGTATATTTAATCAATGGATTATATTTACAAGTAATTTATGAAATGATTACAATCATCAGTTATTTACCAACGTAGTATATTCACTGGTAATTTATCAAGGGATTATAATTACCTGTAATTTATCAAGGGATTATAACTACCTGTAATTTACCTACGGAGGTCCTTAAATGTGTTAACCGGAAGAATCAATACCCGATTTTAGTCTGGCATTTGCCTAAGCAAGCTATTTTTAAGCCCATTTACGAAATGACAGATATTGTTGTGATGAAGGTAATGAGAAGCAATATTTAATACGTAGGTTTTTACAAAACGCACTTACTGAATAGTAAATATTGTAAACAATTTCTGCACAATTGTATTGCTTTCTAAATATTCTTTAAACTAGGCAAGCGGCCAGTGTATACTTCGTACAGTAGATACTAAAGTGTTGAATTACACCAAGGCTACCTAAACGCATTGAGCGGAGGACTAAAGTTGGATAATGAAAAGCGTACCATTAATGGCATTCCACAGCATTTGAAACCATCGGAGTTGATAAATTGATCCTGAAGTATGATCTTACAACTAAAATAGCTATAAAGTATATCAAACGAAACAGTATTGTTTTGTTAACAGCAATCCTCACCACTCTCGAAAACCAGTAAACGGTTATCCGCATTTTAGAAAAGAACTTGGGACATCCAGCTCTGTGTATTTAATTACCGGTTTCTAAATCCTAGTTCGTTGTTCCATGGCAGGAACGAAACTGGTGTTGTTTTGGTAACTGCAATCCTTACCGCTCTCCAAAACTGATAAACACCGGTAATTTATTATCAGTTATTGAAACCCTAATTTGGAACATTCAGCTGTATGAGAAGACTAGTAGGTATTGTTTCAGTAATAGCAATTCTCACTACTCCCAAAACTGGCGAACAGCGGCATTTTATTACCAGTTATTAAACCCTAGTTAGGAACATTCAGGTGTATGACACGACTAGTATTGTGTTAGTAATGGTATGATATGACAATCACATCAAATATTGTTTTGCTCTAAAAGCAGGGAAACACAACCTGCGATCTATTCGTTTCAATGTCCAGTCCCCTAACAAATCCCTGAACTTGAGGAGAAACCAAGTTCATCACCCCTCGATTCCAAGAAAATCGAACGGGTGCGCTTTCACCCTTCACCCAATGGGGTTGATATCTGAAGTGACGCAATGTCACTCGACCAATAGAAGGATTGACCCCCTGGCAAGGTCGGGGCTTAGCACCCAGAATATTGGGGGAAGGTCAGACGGGGAGAACGATAGAGAAACGCCAACACTAAAAAATAGGAGACGGAGGCTTTTTCGGTTGTGGCCAGCTATTTCCAAAAAATATGGTAACTCTACAATTAAGAGGTGTACCATTGACGAATTGAATGAAAAATAAACGAAGTTACCAACCAGAATCCGGCTGTCTTTACTGTGTCGTTCACCAGCAATAGAAATCTCTAGATTCCAGAAGGAAAGAACCACCTGATTCCAAAAGAAGGAATCTGCATATCCCGATGCCTTACTTCAACCTGGCGGTCACCATATATAAAGGTATGTCCTTATTTCGATCCGGTACCGATTGAGAACTCCACTTATTCCGATCGAACCAGTGGTCAAAACTGGATACTGGTATCCAGATCAAAATTGGATATAATAACCAGTAAAAATGGTAACCCTTACCATTCTCCAAAACCGATAATTACCGGTTCTTAAACCTTTGCTTAGGACATTTAAGTCTATGGAAGGTACAAAACTTGGTATTGTTTCGGTAACAACAATCATTACTTTTCTCCAAAACCTATGTATAACGGTTATCAATTACCGGTTTTTAAACCCTAGGTTACGACATTTAGCTTTATGGCAAATACAAAGCTGGTACTGTTTCGGTAACAACAAATCTCACCACTCTCAAAAACCGGTGAACACCGGTAATAAAAAAATGGTTTTTAAAAATTAGTTTGGTACACGATGCAGGATGCCAATATTCTCGATTCAAGATTTACTGCACATCCAAAAAATGTTAATAGAAGATGACTGGAAAAATTCTTGTTTTTTGAAGTGATATCATACTAAATCCGCGCTTTAAGTTATTTTTTTCTACCACTGTGATCATCAAAGGCAGACTCGACAGGAAGCTATATACATTGTCACGAATTGAACGTGCTTAAAGCTACAGTTGCGCGTCAGACCGTCATTTTTCAACCGAACAATAAAACCGACAGAGAAAATGGCGTAAATGTTCCAAAATCAACTCATCTATAGGAAAATGAGGCAATTCACGTCAGATTCGGACCTTTTCCATTTGCATGAGTGTCATGTATGTGGTGGATAGATTTCCGCCAACCCAAACATAAAGCATTCGGTTTGTTGTAGGTAAAATTCCACTTCGCTCATAAATATGGATGAACAAAGAAGCAACCATGTTGTGCAACTCAGGATGTTGAATCTAAATTATGGATGTCTTTTACATTTTTGCGAAATTTTTAGAGTTTTGACATCATAAATATAAACAAAGGAACTTTTTTTACCAAAACAATGAGGTTTTTATGTAGGTTTTTGTTGCGTGTTTCAAATAAATCCGGGAATCCATTCCGCAAGCTTTTACTATTCAAATCCACATGACACATCATTCCTTTTATCAATCAAACCAAACTCAATTGTTGGACTATACCTTAATTTCTATGGTAAAGCCTAATGCTACAAGGTTTGATGTGTCACTTTTAGGGTCATTCTTTTTTCAAGAGGATAATGCCTTCAAATCAAATACAGAAATATCTGATGTGATCAAATAAACTTTTTTTATTCGTTAACTTTCCTCTTTAGCATATCACGATTTCAAATGATAGGTATTTGACATCAGGTCACTAACCTTGTGGTGTCTCAACATTACTATTCCATTTCAAGTTAAGGTGTTAGCCTCTGGATCGGAAGGTTCCTGGTTCGAATCCGGGTCCGGGCATGGATGTTTGTAAACGTATGTTGTAGAGGCGGCTGGTGCACCTTAAATCTGTCGTGGCGTAAAGTCCTCACGTTGGGTTGGCGTAGAAGTGGGGAGAGTTGGGTGCCAGCTCAGGTGTTGCTTCCTCATCTGACCGTGGTTCAAATTTACGAGTTATCGTCCTCGGATCTTACCCGTCGTCAATAGCCCGTTGTGTTGCTCTAGTACAACGTTAACTAAAAATTACCAACTACCATTTCAAGTTAAGTGCATTACAAAGTTTAGAGATCGTTTATAGTTTAGAGATCATAACAGTTCAGCCGACCAACCGGTATAATGGTTAAGGTGTTAGCCTCTAGATCGGAAGGTTCCTGGTTCGAATCCGTGTCCGGGCATGGATGCTTGTAAACGAATGGTGTAGAGGCGGCTGGTGCATCTTAAATCTGTCGTGATCCAAAGTCTTCACGTTAGGTTAGTGGGGATGTTTGGAGGATGTTAGTGGGGATTTGCCAGCTCAGGTGCTGCCTCGTCATCTGACCGTGGGTTACGAGGTGTTGTCCTCAGATATTTTTTCTTAAGGGACTGATCCCGGACCGTCGTCAGTAGCCCGTTGCGTTGCTCTAGTACGACGTTAACTAAAAGTACCATTACCATAACAGTTAAGAGATCGTTTATAGGCTGTGTTGATGTGTCCCAAATCGAAGACGAAATTTTCCCCAAAAGAATATAAAAGACCAGGACTGCAAAATCCTAGACCCGCAGAAAGTATGCGGCCTACCAAACCACATAAAATCCCGAAAGAACGAATTACAAATAAATTGGTAATTGGTAATTTTTAGTTAACGTCGTACTAGAGCAACACAACGGGCTATTGACGACGGTCCGGGATCAGTCCCTTAAGGGAAAGATCCGAGGACAACACTTCGTAATTTTGAACCACGGTCAGATGACGAAGCAACACCTGAGCTGGCACCCCACTCTCCAAACTTCCACGCCAACCCAACGTGACAAATAAATTGTAAAATGAAGAAACATGAAAGAAGAACCACTATGAGAAAGTTGGTAGGTGTTTTAATTAACTTCGCGCTTGAGCAACACAACGGGCTATTGACGGTTCGGGATAAGTCCCGAAGGGAAAGACCCGAGAACAGTACGCTGTTTAGAACCACGGTACACCATGAGAGGAATTTTCAGTCAAAACAAACAAACCCCAGACGTGCGAAGATTTTACATCCTCTACTCAAATTCTCTCGCAAGATACATTGTTTGGAGAGTGAGGTGGCCAGCTCAGGTGTTGTCTCGTCATCTGGCCGTGATTCAAAATTACGTGATGTCGTCCTCAGTTCTTTCCCTTAAGGGACTGATCCCGGACCGGTGTCAATAGCCCGTTGTGTTGCTCTAGTACGATGTTAACTAAAAATTACCAATTACCCGGACCGTCGTCAATAGCCCAGTGTGTTGCTCTAGTACGACGTTAATTAAAAATTACCAATTACTCGCAAGATACATATAAGACGTACCATAAAATTCAGTTTGTCTCTATTTGGAGGGGGAAGGGGCGACGTTTGGTGATTGATATAAGTGACGTTGACCAATGAACTATCACAAACAGTTCGTAAACTAGTCTTTGGAATTTTTACTGTCGAAGTCGTAGTGGGAGGGGGGACGATAAAAGAAAAAGTGAAGTGACGTCACATTCAAATTTATATATACGAGAAGTAATGGCAATTTTTAATTAATGTCGTACTACAGCAACACAACGGGCTATTGACAACTGTCCTGGATCAATAGCATAAGAGAAAGATCCGAAGACAACACCACGTATTTTCGAACCACGGTCAGATGACGCGGCAACACCTGAGCTGGCACCACACTCTCCAAACTTCCACACCAACCCAACGTGATGATTTTTGGCCACGACCGATTTAAGGTGCTCAAGCTATGTCTCTACATCATACGCTTACAAACATTCATGCCCAGACCCTGATTCGAACCAGGAACGTTCCCATCTAGAGGCTAACACCTTAACCACCAGACTTGTTGTTATATATACAAGCAGAGAACACGCGTTTACTGGGTTTACTGACTTCAGTTAACACCATAGTCGCGCTCAATGGTTCTAAAAACGATCTTTTTAGGCTTATATCCCACTAAATCTGTTCCCAATCCCTCTTTTCCCCTCATTTGACGCAGTTTGGCCAAATATGGTCCTTGCGCCGTAAGACTCCAAAAAAATCGTGATTTCGTTGAATCCCGCCTTTATTTATTCTACAATATAGATGAATGAATTGCAATCTTTATTTGTCTTGATCTTGGTTACCGTGTTTTCCAGTAACAACTCGAAATTCCATTGAAGATTTTCATCTTCTTTAGAATGTAGGTTGTCATCTCAATAATGAATAGTACACTCTCTCTCTCTCTCTCATGATGTCAACACCAATAGGACTGCGATTCCCTCGGGCAATAGCTGACTGCTAAAGGCAATTGTTTCGAAACCGTCCCAGAAAACAACATGAATTGCGATTTTTAAGTAATTCAGGATTAAGGGGGTATTAATGAAATAGAAATAGAATATAAATCCTATCCGAAAAATCATATCGATGAAATGACGATGCATAATTCATGCATGATTGCCGTTGGATTGGTATGGAAGTTTGGAGAGTGGGGTTCAGCTCAGGTGTTGCATTGTCATCTGACCGTGGTTCAAAATTATGAGGTGTTGTCCTCGGTCTTTCCCTTGCGTCAGAAGCCCGTTGTGTTGCTCTAGCACGACGTTAGTTAAAAACTACCCAATTACCATACATTATTGCAATAATTTTTTAAAAAGAGAATGCTGACGCAACTAGTGTTATTCGAGGATAGAAAGGTAGATATTCTATTAACGTCGTTCTGGAGTATTACAACGGGACTTGTCGACGGTCTGGGATCAACCTACAAAGAGAAGGATTATATGGCAACTCCAAGTAATTTTGAAACACGGTCAGATGTAAAGGGCTGAACTGGCATCCCGCTCTCCAAACATCCACACCACGCCTATTTGAGGACATTTGAAGGCACGACAGATTTACTATCCGGTAATTGCAACGTATTCGCATTTGGTTTGCTTCGCAAACGAGCTCCACATGCAACGCCGTGATGGCCTCGAAGTGGCTATTATCAACAACGATAGCCAAAACAAGCTAGAATCGGAAAAATTGCCATGGTTCTAAAAGCTGACGTCAGCGGTCGAAAATCTCAAATTTCGTTACTTCTTCATTCGAGGTAAGGGTGGCGTCACATTCATAGGAAAGAAAGACTGGTGAAAAAAATTATCAAATTAATTTTTAAATGTTTTAAATTGAATTTTAAAATTCGGGCGCGATAAACAAAAATCTTAAAAAATTCGGACTACCTGTGTGCCAAATTTCATTACAGTAAGCGCCATCATAGATTCGCCAGGACACTGCGTACAGTTCACAGACAAACACTTACTTTTATAATACAGGGTGGTCCCGAATTCATGGTACAAACTTTAATGGTAGGTACAGGACATTGTAACAATGATTTATTGTATAGGAATGTATAGTCGCAAGTGACGCGGTGAGGCGTAAACAGGGGAAATAAAAGGAAAGAGAAATGGAGTGATCGGTTGGTATCATTGCCGGTAGAGGGCAGTAGATGTCTAGCCGCTGTTGAACATGATGCATCGCAGTAGGGAAAAGCGCCATTCACAATTGTGCTGCCGTAGACGATGGGTGACTTTACGTATGCAGAAAAAGCAGACATGCATTACATGTACGGCCGTGCAAATGGTAACGGCAGAGCTGCGTTACGAATGTATCGCGCGGAGTATCCTGATCGACGAATGCCGGATCATAGAATTTTTCAACGGTTACATCGTCAACTTTGTGAAACAGGTGCGTTCGACGTCAACAGACATGGCGCTGGTCGAGTAAGAGCTGTACGCACTCCAAGGCTGGAAGAAAGCATCTTGAACATTGTGGCTGATAGACCCGAGTCAAGCACAAGAACTGTTGCGCGTGACGTAGGTGTGAGTCATCAGACTGTATGCAGAGTGTTAAACGAAAATCGCTTACACCCCTTCCATTTTCAGAAAGTACAAGCATTGAATCCGGCAGATTATCCTCGCCGCGTGAACTTCTGCCTGTGGGTGATGCAGCAATGTGCGTTGCAGCCGGATTTCGTAGATTATGTGCTATTTACAGATGAAGCGACATTTTCACGCGAGGGTGTCTTTAATGCGCACAATTCCCATGTGTGGGCAACCGATAATCCACATGCAACGCGTCGACATGCGTTTCAACAACGTTTCAGTATTAATGTGTGGGCTGGTATTGTGAACGACTTTTTGATTGGCCCATACTTACTACCCACGCGGCTCACTGGCGGAAGCTATCTTATTTTTCTGAAAGAAGTGTTACCACAACTGCTGCATGATGTTCCGATCGCCATTCGTAACCGCATGTGGTTTCAGCACGATGGGGCGCCAGCACACTTCAGCATTGATGTACGGAATTACCTGAATGCCACGTTTGGTACTCGATGGATTGGGCGTGGTGGACCAGTCCCTTGGCCACCCCGATCTCCCGATTTATCGAGCCTCGATTACTTTTTATGGGGACATCTAAAGCATCTTGTTTATGAGACTCCAGTTGACTCAGATGAGGATCTCGTAGCTCGCTTATCTGTAGCTGCTGCAGGTGTGCGTGAAATACCAGGCATCTTTGAACGTGTACGCCAATCGCTCCACCGACGCTGTCAAGCATGTATCGATACTGGTGGACGCAATTTTGAACAATTACTGTAAACATGACACTTGTCAACAACGCTTTCAATAAAATCTTTGTTTTTCCTTTCGGCCGTTATTTCCCCTGTTTTCGCCTCACCGCGTCACTTGCGACTATACATTCCTATACAATAAATCATTGTTACAATGTCCTGTACCTACCATTAAAGTTTGTACCATGAATTCGGGACCACCCTGTAGTAGAGATGTTTGTGAATCGAAGGTTTCTGACTTTCGAAAGTTTGAAAGTCATAACAACTTTTATTCTCCGTAAGGCGGGTCGCAGTTGCCCGGTTGGAAGAGTAACGAATCGGCAACCGGAGAGTTGCAAGTTCGAGCCCACCAAAGACCGTCGTGTACAAAAGGGTTGGTGTACGTCAAATCTGTCTTGGTCTTAAATGTCATCTCTAAGACAATTTTTGCAACAAATGCAACTTATTTTTCACACGTTCTACGCTTCATGTGAAGTACTAAAAACAAAATTCCTCCAACATGGGGATCGGAAGGTTCCTGGTTCGAATCCGGGTCCGGGCATGGATGTTTGCAAACGTATGGTGTAGAGGCGGCTGGTGCACCTTAAATCTGTCGTGGTCGAAAGTCCTCACGTTGGGTTGGCGTGGAAGTTTGGAGAGTGGGGTGCCAGCTCAGATGTTGCTTCGTCATCTGACCGTGGTTCAAAATTACGAGGTATTGTCCTCGGATCTTTCCCTCAAGGGACTGATCCCGGACCGTCGTCAATAGCCCGTCGTGTTGCTCTAGTACGACGTTAACTAAAAATTACCAATTACCAATTACCTCCAACATGGGGTGTATTGTAAGTGAGTCATAACCGCAACATAAATGCAACTTTGTACATAAATGCAACTTTTTCGATAGTTGCAACTTTTTACAATTTAGCTTAAAATTAATTAACATGAAATTACTATTTCATTTTTTGCCCTCTGAATCAACCCTTCAATCCCGTGCGTCTGATCTTGCGAACGCCGAAGTATTGCGGATCAAACATGAAGTTCATGGAAAGAAGGTATTCGTCCTAACAGACGAAAGTGAAATTAATAGCAAGAAGTACTTTTTGCACACATTGGTTGGCACTCATGATAATCCAGAGGAAACTTGCGTAATCGACTGCAGAGTTTGCGATGTGAGTTTCGATCATCAATATGTTGTTTCCTTGTAGATGACGTTTTAAAATCTCTGAATGTTGAGCGAAAGGATTTTGCTATCCGATATAGCATATTATATGACTGCGGCTGGAATCACACTCAAGGTGCTTTATCCGCGATTGCTCCAAGTTACTTGAGTGGTACACTTGTTTTACAACTGCAGAAAAAGTCGAATTCAACATCAGTCTTTGTTGAGCGCAGTTTTTCAATGTTAAAGAAATAAATTACTGACCAAAGGATCGGCCATTCAACGATATCAACGTTATTTTGTATTTAATGATGTACAAATAAATTTTGAATTTTTTCATTCTTTACTAATAATTTATTTTAGATTTTAGTGTAAAAAAAACAAATGCAACTTTATTTTTATAAATACAACTTTAGGGTAATGATAAATGCAACTTTTCCCATTTTTAATGTAACAAAAAAGTGGCCCTAGCCATCACGTTGGCGCATCGTGGAAGTTTGGAAAGTAGGGTGTCAGCTTAGGTGTGGACATTGTCATCTGACCTCTAGTTCAAAATCACCAGGAGTTGTACTCTGATTTTTCCATTCGAGAGTGATCCAGGAGTATCACCGAAAGCCCGTTGAGTTGTTTCACAGCGATGTGCATGGAACTTCTTATCTGCCTCAGATTTTCTAGCATTTTTCAGCTATTGAACTCATTGTTATTTTTTTATCGAATAATAGCTTCATTACAGCACATTGTTCAAAAGTGTGAACACTTTTGAACAATTTGCTGCTATGTTTTTACTGAACTATTGCTCCATTCTGTAACTTCTGAAACGATTGCATCGATTAAATTGAAGAATTGGTAACATTGTAAATCTTGAGCTTTGTACGTCGTATAAAATAAATACCTAATTTCAAAATGAAATAACTTTTTTGTTTAGTGCTATAGTTTTCTATTTTGCTGTGGGAAGTTTTTCTCTCTGAAATGAAATAACCTTTCAACAGGATCAGGACAATGCATTATCCTTGTTATTCACATTTAAAAGCCCGTGTATGATGTCGTTTTCGTGTCGCAATGGATTGGAAACACTCATATTCGACCCAAAGTAACCATTTCCCGGAAATCCTATTTCTTATTCATTTCCATTTCCATCGTAAAATAAAAAAAAGGCTTCCCCAATCCATTATTATGGTTTCCCTCTCATTGTCGTATTCATCAATACACTGTGTCACTAAAAACGATAACTATGACTTTCGCCTTTGCCATGTTCTCATTGTTTGTTCCCTCCTCTCAGTAGCTATGCTTGTGTGTGTTTTACACACTGCTTAACCCTTCTTTGCATGGTTTTTTCTTTATTGGTGAAATAAATCAAGGTGATATAATTCATGTTCAAAATTAAAGGAAAAATGGTTAAAAAAATCTTAGTATACATTTATAGTATAAATTTAGCAAAAAACAATATGATGGTATCATGTGGTATTTTTTAAATTAAACGCAAACTTTTTCAGAAATTGCTCTAAAAATAACAGAAACACATGTTACAAACCTTTCTTCCACTCATTTTCACTTTTTTAGCAATAGAAACTCAAATATAATAAAACGAAATTAAAAACGAAATCATATGTTTATTGCAACTACAACAAACAGCGGAATGACAACTTCAAGCTCGTTTTACTGATAGTGACACTTGCTTATTTTTGACAGCTATGTTTTTTTTTGCAATGGACATTAAAAAGGTATCCAGACACGATCAACTTAAAGTTAACTTGTTCTTTTATATAATTTTTGGGCATTCAATGTTATGATGGAAATTTCCACCACTATGCAAAGAAGGGTTAAGGTACTTTTCCATTATAGACAGTCGACCAACCGGTCTGGTGGTTAAGGTGAACATTTGAGGCCACGACAGATTTAACGTGCTCGAAGCCCCTTTGTACACGACTGTCTTTGGATGGAATCGAACTCGATTGCTAGTCCGTTAATCTTACAACTGGTCTGGTGGTTAAGGTGTTAGCCTCTAGATCGGAAAGTTCCTGGTTCGAATCCGGGTCAGTGCATAGATATTTTTAATCGTATGGTGTAGAGGCGGCTGGTGCACCTTAAATTTGTCGTGGCCGGAAGTCGTTGGGTTGGTGTGGAAGTTTGTAGAATTGGGTGCCATCTCAGATGTTGCCTCATCATCTGACCGTTGATTGGTTCAAAATTACATGTTGTTGTTCTCTTATTTTTCCCTTAGGCTATTGATTCCAGACCGTCGTCAATAGCGTGTTTTGTTGCTCTAGTACGAAGTTGGTTAAACATTACCAAAAAATACCAATTGCCATGTCAATAAATTTCGGCCCTAATTTGGCATATTTTTGCCTATTTCTTGGCGTTAATCATTTCTACATCCATCAGCTTTTAATTTTTTGGCGCCGTTTTAGCTTATGAAGTAATTTTGATCGACGGTCAAAACCCTCTGGTTCCTAATCCGCTACTGTTAGCCTCTAGATCGGAAGGTTCCTGGTTCGAATCCGGGTCCGGGCATGGATGTTTGTAAGCGTATGGTGTAGAGGCGGATGGTGCACCTTAAATCTCTCGTGACCGAACGTCCTCACGTTGGGTTGGTGTGAAAGTTTGAAGAGTGTGGTGCCAGCTCAGGTGTTGCTTCGTCATCTGATCGTGGTTCAAACTTACGAGGTGTTGTCCTTGGATCTTTCCCTTAAGGGATTGAGCCCGAACCGTCGTCAATAGCCCCTTGTACAGCTGTAGTACTCCGTTAAATAAAAATTACCAATTACCTAATCCGCTATTCTTTCAACCAGGGTATGCCGATTTAAATCAGCTGGATATTCATGGCGATTTAAATCATGATTCAAATCAAGTGATTTTTATTCTATATAAATCATTGATTTTAATCAAAATTTAAAATTTTATTTCATTTCTGTATTCAGTTTGTAAATATTGAAAAGGAAAAAAAAAATCTTCGAAGAACATTTTATTTTATACCAATAAGGTAAGTACAATATCAAATAAGTAAAGTAGAGTTCATAAAAAAATGGACAGTCTCATTGTGAAAAGTTATCTGCTTTATCACAAAAGCCATACCAATATCGCACTTAAATCTTTACAGTTAGGAAATTTTATGCAGTGAATCCTAGGAATCCTTATCACTGCTAGCATAACTATTCTGTGTATCTAGAATTGAAATTTGGAATGTAAAAATTAATTCGTTCATCTGATAATTGAATGAGTATGGAAACAGAATAGATTATGGATTGAAGCAGAAAGCTGTTTTAATGATTATGATGATATTTATTGCAAGCTCAAAATTCCACGCAATTGGCATGTTTTAGGGGAAATGGTATTTCACTTATTGTATTGGTATCCACATAAAAAAGCTTATTTTCTTGTATGGGGTTAGATATATACCCTTTCTGAGAGTTTGAATTATATCTTTGAAATACTTATCAGCGCTCAGAAAAAATTTCAAAAATAGACAAATATGATATCGATATATGTATATTTTCATGTCGTGTCGCATTTTTTATTGTTTAACAAATAAGTACTTTTTGCAAGCTAAATAGTAATGAGAAGTAGGAACTTTTCACGAATTTTGTTGCAAGTTCCTTTTATTTATTCTATTGGTGACATCAATTTTCCTCAAAAATGGATTTTAAACAATTACTTACTTAAAAAAAAAATTGAATTTTATACATCTTACTAATCCGTTAAATACGATACATGATAAATGCATAATGCAAAAAAGTCTTAAATTTCTGTGATTATTTTTTTTATTACGGGTAGATAGGTAGATATTTAATTAACGTCGCATTGGAGCAACACAACAGACTATTGGCGATGGTCCGAGTTCAAACCCGAAAGGAAAGATCCGACGACAACACCACGTCATCTTGAACCATGGTCTGATGACGAGGTCACACCTGAGCTGGGACCAACTCTCCCACCGTCCACACCACAATGTAAGGACATTTGACGTCACGACAGATTTAGCGTTCACGAGCCCCTGATTAAACGACGGTCTTATGTTAGATCGAGTTTCGTACTTGCAATCGCTCAGGTTACTAATTCTTTGCTTTTCCTACTGAGCTACCAGGATAATAACTGTAGTTATTAAACTGTCACTTAAATTTTACAACGAAAGGCGATGTAGATTTTCTTTTATCTTCAATCCATTCAATTCAGCAAACAATATAAAATACTACTTCCATTTGACATCAAACAATAATATATTACCGTATTAAATGTTCAGTTGAAACACTGCGCAAACAAAGCTAACCACAAAATTGCATTTCCTTTCTGCTCTGCTACAGCTGAATAGCTCTTTAGAGATGATGTAACGCTTCCTCTCGTATTTCAACGTAATACGTCGATTGCAGACGTGTCTTGTGAATTTCAAAACACACAGCAATAAATTCATGATTCATGTGCTGTCATTTAAGTCTAATAAAAGATCCAAGATTCTTTAAAAATTCTCTCTTAATCTGGCAGAAAATATTTGATACGTATTGAAATTCATAAATGTTTCAAACCTTTGGTGGTTCAAAATTACGTGGTGTTGTCCTCGAATCTTTCCATTCGGGGGTTGATCCCGAACCGTCGCCTATAACCCGTCGTGTTCCTCCAGTGCGACGTCAATTAAATACCTACCTACCCACCTTCAAATTTTTGTGCCCACCACAGCCCGGACCATAGATTTAACATCACAGAAAAAGGGGACCGTCTCTGTGGGGATATTGGCACCCCAGAATATTACGTTTTCAGATGCCCACTTACGGTGTGCAATAACCTCAAGGAGCCGACCAACCGGTATAGTGGTTATGGTGTTAGCCTCTAGATCGGAAGGTTCCTGGTTCGAATCCGGGTACGGGCATGGATGTTTGTAAGCCTACGGTGTAGAGGCGGCTGGTGCACCTTAAATCTGTCGTGGCCGAAAGTCCTCACGTTGGGTTGGCGTGGAAGTTTGGAGAGTGGGGTGCCAGCTCAGGTGTTGCTTCGTCATCTGACCGTGGTTCAAAATTACGAGGTGTTGTCCTCGGATCTTTTCCTCAAGGGACTGATCCCGGACCGTCGTCAATAGCCCGTTGTGTTGCTCTAGTACGACGTTAACTAAAATTACCATTACCATTACCAACCTCAAGGAACCAGCTGAAATTAACTTCGGAGCCTGGGCTATGAACACATCGCAAATCCACGTTGCACAATTCAAACTAATGAAAATCAAGATGTTCCTAACGGAGTCTATCAATCTTAACAAGAGCCAGTAGTTATGAACAATAGGGAATGCTGCGAGACGAATATAGAGCCAAAGAGAACAGCGTTAAGAGAGATTCCTCTTCTGCAAAGTGTTCCTCCTACGGACCCCAAGGTTTCTAGACTAGACTCTTGTTAGGTAAACTAAGCCCCTGGGGTAACTCAAATTCAGTGAAAGACACAGATGCCGTATTTTTTAATGTCAAAAGACAAAGGCAATGAACACTAAGTATGGTGGAACCCGGCTCGGGAGATATCATAGTGTGTTTTAAGATTGTTAACGGTTTCTTTCGTGTAAGTTCATTTATTGTTCTCCAATTGTGTTTTCATGTTGTGTAAAACCGCGTTTAGACCGGATTTGCACAACTTCTCTCCCTCCAAACATCAATGCTATTCCGAGAAACGGCATTAATTTTATCGTCAAGATCTCGAGTGGGGGTGACGACTTGTAGAGTTTGTAGAGCCATATTTGTTTTCCTCCATGGGTCGGTTATGATCAGAGGGTTGACACTTTTGGGGGAGATTTCTCCGAGACGATTGCTTGACAATAACTGCTCCCCTCTGCCCTCCGGACCTCCGTGGTCACTCACGCCGTCTTTTGGTCCCTCTCTGTGATATTTTGCCCTCATCGCTTGCCTTGACCACGTTTCCCGTCAAACTGCCAGTGAGTGACCTATTCTGCTAAAATGGCGTGGACGAAAGAGCTGGTGATAACATTAATAGAACTATTAAGAGTGAGGCATGCCCCCTGCGTCAATTGTGTTTAGTAAGCCCCCCGAATGAGGGTCTCCACAGTGCTATAAATCAAGAGTGCTTGCACTACTCCCTTATCCGTGGGCGATTTTGTCAACCTTCTACCTGACATATGTCGAGAGGTATGACCATGACATTTCCATGTGTTAACTCAAACACATAAACTCTGTAGACAATTCCTACCGCAACAGCTAAAATATGACCGCGACATTTCCCTGTGTTATCTTACATGCCCTGTAGAACATGTTTCCTTATCCATGTCCATTTATTGCAGAGAAACAAACTAGCTTTTGAAATTGGGGCTTCGAGAGGTACTTTTAGGACTACTTGTGTGCCAATTTTCTTGGCTACAGATTGGTCTGAATACAGGGGGAAAATAGCCTATGCCTTCTGCAGTGTTCTAAAGTATAAGTGTACCAAATTTGGTGTAGATTGGTCAAACGGTGTACATTTGTATAGAAAATACACACATATCCTTTCTTATATATTTATACAGATATTCGTCATTTTCATTTGAACGAGATCAAATTATATTAGAAGGTTTTATTCGACGTTTTTAACAGCTTAATTAAAATTGTAATTCAAGTGAATATGCGTGTATCATTTAAAAAATGAAAATACATTTTTATTTTGTTCTGTATGTACTCTTCGAAAGCGTAGAAATTATAGACGCTTTTCGATTCATCCACTAAGGGCTGGACGATATTAGGAAGGTGCGTTTTATAAACTCAGTAAGTAATATACGTAAGTTTTAACACTCATTTTTGTATCGTATCAATAATTTAAAATGTGGGAAGCCGATTACTCCGACTAAAATGCAGATAAATATGTAAATACTGTAATTCTGGAATGCGAAGGGAGGGCACATTGGACATTTATAGGTCCGGTTAAGCAGATCGTCCGGATATTCAAAATGTCGGATAGCATTTTTGGCTTTTACGATAATATCGTACGGTCGTTTGTAATGTACCAATGTAAAACAATATAATTTGAAAGTGTTCGACTCCGACATCCGATTATTATCGGTGTGTGTACAAACGATCTTACTGCGCATCCAATATGGCGTCCTTTCCAAAAGCCTCTTAGCGACGCAAATTTTCGACTCCAATTAGCCTAGGGATCGTTACTGTGTTCTTGAGTATTACCATTTAAGTAATGAAAAGACAAATAATTGAAAAGATATAGTGATATGGAAGTGTTTTTTAGTTTAGTCTTTGCTAATGCATATGGCACGCTTTCTTCATAAACCTGACCACATCACTCTTGAAGTTAAGCACCCCGATCTATAAAGTAAATCGTTCTATAGTATTCACAAAACAGTCAATTGACTACTATTTAATGTGTAATTATCTTTATTCGAATATTTACAATTCCATACTGTTGAAAATGAACACTATTTTCTTAACTATGGTACTTTTTATCCCTTTACTATGCCATCAGATTGCTTGATTTCAGAGGCGGGAAACTTTATAACCGGAGATTTTACAATAACAGTACATTAATTTGAATCCTTTCCAAGAATTTGACTGTTACGTAACTTATTTAATTAACCATTGATTTTATAAAGATAGCTCAGGCTGACGCCGTGATGACAAACAGAAAACAAGATTTAATAACAAAAGAATAAATGAAGACGCGCTTGCGTCCTGCTTGTTGACAATACAGGAGCAGGAACTATAATGCGCATGAAGCGCCGAGAGGAAGTAAACAAAAGTATCGCCCTCTGGCGGATTTGCGCGTCACATCCATGGAGGCTGAACATACTCCCACCCTCAGGACCTCAGTCCTGATACTTGGGTAAGGGTATCACCTTTACGATTGAGCGCTTGAAAGTTCCAAGCCGTGTCTGTATGGAGACTGTCCGAACTAGTCCTTCTTGTCCTGGATGGACTGCAACAACACGTCCCAGTGGCCACGTCAGTGGAGACGTTTGCAGATCTTGTAGGAGAACCATGTCGTCCACGGCAACATTAAGTTGCTTGGACTGCCACTTCTTACGGGGTTGAAGAGAAGTGACGTACTCTTTGCTCCACCTCTTCCAGAATCCTCGTCTTAGGTTTTGAAGGAGCTCCCATCGGGACTTCAAGGACCGAGAGGCAATAGGATCATCTGGAATTGAGCTTAAAACATCTCCTGTAATGAAATGAGAAGGAGTGAGGGTGTTTATGGATTGAGTGTCAGACTCATTCACATAAGTGAGGGGTCTTGAATTTAAGATAGCCTCAATTTGTGCGAGAATTGTAGCAAGTTCTTCGAATGTTAAGAGTGTTCCGCACAAAATGCGTTTCAGATGAAATTTCGCTGACTTAATTGCAGCTTCCCAAACACCACCAACGTGAGGAGAGGCTGGTGGAATCATATGCCATTCAATAGTTGATTTTTGTCAGATGATGTGACACAGCTTCGTTATCTTGAATGGTAGACATGAATTGATATAGTTCATTTAACTTTCTACGGGCACCCACAAAATTAGTACCATTGTCACTATATATGTGTCGGGGGTTACCTCGAAGCGCAGTGAAACGTCTAAGTGCGGCTAAGAAAGCATCAGTTGTGAGATCGCTAACGGCCTCAATGTGTACAGCTTTTGTAGCCATGCAGACGAATAGTGCGATGTAGCCCTTAGTTGTTTTAGAGCCACGACCCTTGTTAAATTTAACTTGAACTGGGCCAGCATAATCAATTCCACAGCTGAAGAAAGGTCTCTCTAAAGTTACACGGTGTTCAGGCAAATTACCCATTTGCTGTGGCGCTGTTGAAGCCTTGAATCTGCAGCAAATCAAACACTTGTTGACACATTTATTAATGATTCGTTTAGCTCCGAGTATCCAGTGAGACTGTCTGATAATATGAGAAAGCAACGTAGGCCCGGCATGCAAATGAGTGATATGACGCTCCTTCACGAGTAATTCGCTAATTTTATGTTGCGAGGGAAGTATAATTGGATGCTTGATATTAAATGTTAATGGTGAATTTTGAATACGTCCTCCCACCCGTAGAAGACCGTCAACATCTACAAATGGGTTTAGTGAACGTAATTGACTTTTCTTTGGTAAAGGTTTTTTCTCTTTTACTGATTTCAAATCCTCAAAAAAATAAAGTTCTTGAATCCAATGATTTATAGCTCGTTCGGCTGTGTGTATTTCTGTTAATGAGAGGGGTACAGAACGTTTCGATTGGTCATTGCGTTGAATTCTTTGACTATCAATACGTTTCTTGCAATTCTTAATAAATCGTTGGCAGTATGCAACAATGCGAATAAGTTTAGATAAACTTGAAAAATGTTCGAAAAGATTTGTAAATAGATCATTAGATTTTTGAAGATGACAACTGAATACCGGATCAGATCTCTGCTCGGCGTCGACTTCTTTGTAACCGTCTGCCTTAAGTTCGGTTTTCGGCCAACTCTCTTCGTTAAGAGCAAGAAAGTCTGGACCTTCCCACCACAATTTGCATTGTTGCAAGCTCTCAGGAGGAATGCCTCGAGATGCAATATCTGCCGGATTTTCTTTGGAAGGAACATGATGCCAGTGTTTAGTGGGTACTAATTCAATGATTTGAGATGTTCTATTGGCAACAAACGTTTTCCATTTTCGTGGATGTGCGTTTAGCCAGGAGAGAACCACCTTCGAATCAGTCCACGCAAACACTTCAAATTTGTATTTGCTTAGAGTGTTCAAAACTGCTTTGAGTAACTTGGATAATAAATGTGCACTGGAAAGTTCAAGTCGCGGTATTGAAACTTGTTTGATGGGCGCGACTTTAGTCTTAGCAACTAAAAGATGAACCTTTGCAGTGTTGTTGTGAACTTGACGGCAATATACAGCAGCCGCATAAGCCAATGAAGATGCGTCGCAAAAACCGTGTAATTGTATAACACACTCGCTGTTGATGATTACACGTCTTGGGATGTTGCAGTGATTTATCTGACTAAAAGTACTTTGAAATTTGATCCACTCGTTCACTAAATGTGGTGGAATATGTGTGTCCCAGTCTCCTTTCGTGAGCCACAATTTTTGATAAAATATTTTAATCAAAATAGTGCAAGGAGATAAGAGTCCTAATGGGTCAAAAATGCGGGCCGACTCTGAAAGTACACTTCGTTTAGTTAAAGGGGTAGTTAGCTGTAAAACAGCTTTGAAATTGAAGTTATCCTTTGTGGAATCCCAAAACATTCCTAAAACCTTAGAACTTTCTTTTGGAATGATTTCAAAATTGGATTCATGTGATTTGTGATCACGAAACTGAATTAATAATTCGGATGAATTTGAATTCCATTTTCTCAAATGAAAACCATGTGCTTCAAAAAGGGAAGTAATTTTCTTACAAATTGATGCAGCTTCGTCCACGGATTCAGCTCCACTGAGAAGATCATCCATGTAGAAGTCTTCTTGAATAATGCTAGTCATTTCTGTATCATCGCTAACCTGGAGCGATATTTGTTTCAAGCATCTTGTTGCCAAAAATGAAGCAGATGAAGTGCCATATGTGACTGTGTTTAACTTGTATTCCCGAATTGGATCATTGGGATTATAGCGCCAAAGTATGCGTTGAAAATTTTGATCTTCGTCAGCTACTAAAATTTGTCGGTACATTTTTTCCAAATCTGCGGTAAATACCACTTTTGGAATTCGGAAACTTAACAAAATTTCGAAAATGTCCCTTTGTAATTTAGGGCCTACTCCTAGAATGCTATTTAACGAAACACCATTGCTACTTTTACTTGATGCGTCAAATACAACGCGTGTTGAAGTTGTTAGGCTCGATGGTTTCAAGATAGCGTGATGAGGGAGTATGTACTTGCCCTTACAAGGAGTGTCTGATGACTGATCATTTTCGATGACTGTCATGTGACCTAGCTGTTCATATTCCAGCATAAAATTTTTGTATTGCTTTTCAAACTCGTGATTAATTGCAAATTTTCTTTCCATTGCCAAGAAACGTGAAAGTGCTGCAGGTTTAGAGTCACCTAAGCTGAGATGTGTTTTATAGAAAGGGAGTTTAACCACAAAACGACCGCTTGGATTGATGGAATGAGTTTCCTTAAAATGTGTTTCGCAAAATTGCTCTTCTGGTGTCAAAAGATTCTTTTTCGTGTTCTCTATTTCCTCCATCTGCCAAAACCGCTGAAGCTCTGTATCAATGTTTAACTCGAACTTATTAATGTGTGTAGAAGCATTTGTTTTGGAATAATTTTCAGGCAACTTCCCGGAAATGAGAAATCCGAGAGTTGAGTTCTGTGCAATTAAATTGCTGTTTGGAGATACTATTTTTTCCGGTAAAAGAATCGAGAAAAAATAGTCTGCACCAATAATTAAATCAATTTCTTTTGGAATGTAAAACTCAGGATCTGCAAGTTTGAGGTTTTTTAAGTGTTGGAAGTCTTGGTGATTTTTATTTGTTTTGCAGGTAAAGGACCTGTCAAATTATTCAAGATGAAAGCGTTGATATTTAGTTCTGCCTGTGAATCATTTCCAGAATGTAATGTTAAACAAACCGACCCCTTGGTGAAACCAACTGGCGTCTTGCCTAGCCCTTTAACCGGATATCTATCCTTTTTTCTGACTACACATAAATCTTTCAATACGCCCTCTCGCACCATGGTAATTTGACTTCCGCTGTCGAGAAGAGCTGTAACATGTTTACAATTTCCTTCACTGTTGCTTACTGTTAATTTCGCTGTTGGGAGTAGAGCGCATAAATTTGTTGTATCGGGAGAAACTTCTTTCCCCGTCAAGTGGTTAGAACTCGGCTGCGGTTCAAGGTCAGTTTCTGGGGGTTCTGTCGCAGAGTTACGACTACGTGAAAATGCTGAAATGGGACCCTTGGATCTCTCGCATAAATAACTGCTATGTTTTTCTCCACAATTCTTGCAACTACTTAACTTACACTTGTAGTGATTATGACTCGTTGAAATTAAACAGTTCTGGCAAATTTTATTACTTAATACGAATTGCTTCCTTTCTTTTACGCTTAGGTTTTTGAATTTAAAGCATTTGTACAAATAATGAGGGTTTGAACATAGTGAACAGTTGTTACCGTTGTTATTTACGAAACTTTTATTGCGAAAACCCTTTTCTTTGTTGTCGATTGAAATGTCATCGCCTTGATATATTTCTAATGACGCACACCTGTTATTTAGGAACTCTAAAAACCTTTCGAAAGACGGAAATTCGTCTTCGGTTGTGAGTTGTGCCCATGCTTGGCGTGTTTCAAAATCAACCTTTTGCAGTAATATAAAGATTAACCATGGATCTTTTGTAGTTGCCTTTTCATGCAGGGACTTTAAACCTCTGACTGTCTCGTCAGAGATGTCTGCTATTTTTCTTAATTCCCGAGAGTTTGGTTGACTGACTGCGGGGGGTTGATCAAGAAATGTTTTAATTAATGAGGCAGTGATTTGCTTTTTACAATCATACCTGCCCATTAATTTATCCCATGCTTCTTGATAGCTGGTTTCTGAAACCGGAATGTGCTTTATAATCGAAGCCGGTTCATGCATTAAAAGACCTTTGAGGTACTGAAATTTTTGAATATCTGTAAGATATTCATTATTATGTACAAGAGATATATACAAATCCTTAAATGAAGGCCAATCAATATATTTGCCAGTGAAGGACTGAATATTTATTCTAGGCAATTTAAAATTACTAATGTTATGCAATTGATTATGAGCATTTGATACATTTGGAATAGAAAATTCATCAATCATGTCCTGCAACTTGGCTTTGGTTTCGAAGTATTTTTCCTCGAAATCCTCCATTTCTGATTGTTGCGGAGGTAGTATGGCGTCTGCATTCTTGAAATCTGTATAAGCTTGTTCCAGCTTTTCAAGCCTGTTGCTTAGATCTCTTTTTGAAAAGTGTGACGAACTGTCACTAATATAGTTCGCTATGCGCGTCAATGAACCACGGGCGTGGCCACGTAGTTGTTTCGCCGTCGTTTCTTTTTCAGTCATTGTGACTGAATGGCAACTGCTGATTGAATTCACAGTTTTGTAAAATTGATGCGATGAAACCAAAGACAAGCTTCAGCACGAAATGAAAAAATCACTTAGCTTTTTGGTCTTGATGCGCTGTTGCTGCGTTGATCCGCGAATTCTTTAAATAATCTCGTCGGTGCCTCCAAAATGTTTCTGTCGTTGGGAAAGGAACTCAGGCTGACGCCGTGATGACAAACAGAAAACAAGATTTAATAACAAAAGAATAAATGAAGACGCGCTTGCGTCCTGCTTGTTGACAATACAGGAGCAGGAACTATAATGCGCATGAAGCGCCGAGAGGAAGTAAACAAAAGTATCGCCCTCTGGCGGATTTGCGCGTCACATCCATGGAGGCTGAACAATAGCCCTATTGTATTGTAAAACCAATGTTTATATTATTGATGAAACTTAAGTAAAAATACCAGTATAAGTTTTAAAATAACGAGTTCTTGAACACTTTTTCAGCTGCCCGCGAGATTCATCAAAGCTGTTCGATCTGTGGAATTCGCAAGTTCGATTCATGTAACATACCGTTTCCCGTTTGTATTCATGTAACGTATGTCCATATGTCGATGCTGTTGTCGTGATCATCTGATCATGATTCAAACTTACGTGGTGTTGTCCTCGGACCTTTCCAGTCGGGTTTGATCACAGACCATCGCCAATAGCCCGATGTGTTGCTACAGTTTGACGTTCATTAAATTACCTACCTAAAACATGTATCAATAAACTTTTGTGAATACAAATGAAATGTAATATATACAGGTGATTTTTTTTAAACTGACATTATTCAGAGTCACCTGTAGCTCGATCTAACCACCGAAATGGCACCAAACTCGGTAAAGAGACTAATAATAACATGGAATGTAGGATTCCGTGAAAAAAAAAATTAGTTCCAAAAATCACCGATAGTTGTATTTATGACGCTGTTGTAGGTTCCCAAACCGAGAATTAGCATGAAACACGAGTATCAAAGCAAAATGCTAATTTATTCTATCGTATGTGACAACAGCGCCAGTAATTTGGGCTATAAATACATGCAGACAGCTCCGAAAAATATTCTCAGCTGAAGTGAGCCAGCTCAAGTAAATATGCGACTCACACATTACCAGAACATGCTTTACCTGTGAAGCTATTTTATCTTAATCAGTGCAATGCATCCACAGCTCTTCGTGAGTTTAGAACCCAACAGAAACTACGTAAGAGGCGTTTATCGCTTAATGATTTTAAGGGAATTAATAAGAAGTTCGAGGAAACAGGGTCACTGACAATTCGTGCAGGCAGGGGGACTTGAACCTGTGTCAGAAGTGTCAGAAGAGGTGATAACAGATGTTGCAACAGCAATCGTCGACAGATCACAGGGAACCATTGCTGGTAGAAGCAGCTACCGGGGTGTAGTGCGACAATTGAACATGAATTTTTCCACAGTATGGAAAGTCTTTCAGCGAGTTCTCCCCTACTATGTGGAGAAGTGAATGTGGTGAATAAAGTTTAACATTTGCCTGTAATTTTGTATGTGTTATTATTTTTCTTTTTTTGTTACAATTTTTACATTGGACAGCGCCATAAATACCACTATCGCCGATTTTTTGAACTAATTTTTTTTCTCACTGAATCCTACTTCCCATGTCATCTTTAGTCTCCATACCGAGTTTGGTGCCATTTTGGTTACTAGATCGAGCTACAGGTGGCTCTGAATAGTGCCAGTTTAAAAAAAATCACCCTGTACATAAACCCCCATAGTAGCAAAGTAATAGTTGTAATAGAGTTGTTATAATACCCCCGAATTAACAGTGGGGCACGTGACTTTTGACGAGTCTATTAGTTAAATTAGGAGGGTCGGGCTGTAACACAAACAAATCCCTTCCACAATTGGTGCCTTTAGTGCTGATTTTGGTTTTATGATACCGAGTTGACATTGATACCGAGTTGGCATAAGGCATGCTTTTTGTGTTGGAAAAGCCTTCTCCAAACGTGCTTTCACACCTTTTCCCAACTCGACTTCTCGGTAGGTAGATGTTTAATTAAAGTCACACTGGATTGGGCATTGGCGACGGTCCGGGACCAACCCCCGAAGGGTTAAGATCCGAAAAAAACAACTCGTAATTTTGAGCTACGGTCAGATGACGAGGTCACAACTGAGCAGGCACCACATTTTTCAAACTTCCACACCACACCAACGAGAGGTAATTTGAGGCCACGACAGATTTAAAGTGCAACAGCCCCCTTTGGACACGTCTGTCTTTGGTTGGATTAGAACTCATAACACTCCGGTTTCTAGTCCGTTACACTTCCGACAGGGCGACTGTGGTCTCGACTTCTTGCAGAAGTCGCGCAAGAGATAAAAATGTTCATTTCCAGAAACCACTTTGAATTTGAGGTACTGCAATTTGGTGCAGAGGTAGATGGAAGTATGCAAATATGTTATGTAACAGTCAATCACGGTTTCGTGTCGAGAAATATGCAAAAAAGGCAGTCGTATAAGAAGCCAACATTGTGAAGTGTTAGATGAGTTGCATGTAAGTGCTGATAATAATTGTTTAGAACTTTCGTACGATTAGTTTTCAAGACAGACGTGTTTCTATGGCTTCCAGAAGACAAATGACAGATAGCGAACGCTGGCGTTCTGTGGGAAGCCTTGAAACAGTGCAAACAATCATTGATGTTGTTCTCTTCTTTGGCTTTCATCATTCCATCATTTCACGATTGTGAAAACAATTCCAAACAAGGCAAACAGTTGTTCGTAGACATGTGGCCGTCCGCCCAAGGGTTACTACCCCCGCGGAAGATTCATATATTGTTGTTGTACCGATGCGGAATCGAAGAGCGACCTCCACACATGTGACATCTGTGGTTGCAGCGTCCATTGGTAAGACGATATCTGTTACTACTGTGCGCCGAAGGCTACACATGGATGGATTGTACGCCGGATACAACGAATTTGTGTTCCTCTATCCGTCCAATCCAGAGAGGCACTATTAAAGTGGTGTTGGCAACATGTGAATAGGGCTGTGTCTGATTGGGCTAAGGTTACGTTCACGGATGAGTCGATATTTGCCCTGGAGCCAGATGACAAACGTATAAGGGTCTGGAGAGAACAAGATACACGCAATCGGCCCCAGGACATAATCGAGCATTCCGAAATGGAAGCATCATGGTGTGGGCCGGGATTTCGTTAGGATATCGCACCGACCTGCACAGAGCTGTGACGGCTGTCCAGTATAGGACGAAGTACTAGAACCCACTGTGAGAATGTATGCTGCAGCAGTTCGTCCTTTTTTCGTTTTAATGGATGATAATGCGCGTCCCCATAGAGCTGGAATCGTCGACGATTACTTATAGAGTGAAGGGATTGCGCGTATGGCTTGTCCGACTTACTCGCCCGACCTTTATCCCATTGAAAATCTTTAGGATGCCCTCGGCCGTGCTTTGTCTGCACGTTTCCAACCCCCAGCTACTCTCACAGAGTTGCATACTGGTCTACAGGAGGAATGTCGATTACTTGACTATGGGGTGGTTGACCACCTAATGGAAAGCATGGTTACACGCTGTAAACTTTGTATGAGGATGAGGGGTGGTCACATACTATATTAATTTCGATTTTGTTCATTTGTTTTGGATTTAAGCATCATTTTGTTAATGACTCCAATATGACTTCATCTTATAATTTATGAAAATTCGATATTGTTTTCATCTTTGTATTTAATTCTTTATTTTGTTTCATGCATAAACCTATTTGCTACTTTCCTGCCGAATTTCGGGTTCAATCAAAGCTGTACTTCTCGAGTTTTTTTTCCGCATTTTACTTTTCGTGCTTAACTTTTAGCAGTGAGTGTATATAAACGTATGTGTGTGTATATTCTCTATACAAATCTACACCGTTTGACTAATCCACATCAAATTTGGTACACTTATACTGTAGAACACTGCGGAAAACACTGGCTATTTTTTTCCTGTCTTCAGACCAATCTGTAGTCGTGAAAATTGGTACACATAGCATTGACACACCAAAGGTGCCCCTCGAAGCCCCAATTTTAAAATCTAAAGTATGTTTTCCTGCAATAAATGGTTTGGACTAGGAAGCACGTTCTACAGGATTTGTGTATTTGAGTTAACACAGGGTAATGTCTTGGTCATATTTGAAAACAGCGCAAAAAACACCGGGTAATTCAGCTAGTATTTAGATATAATTTTCTTCACTCCTACAGTTCCTTAACGGTTAAAAGGTATTCGGATAAGGACTTGTTCTTTATTGTTATAAAATTATAACTATAAGCAAAGACAGAAAAAGCACAAAAATTCATTACAAGAACTGAATATAAAGCTCAAGCTTTTTAATACTCTTCGAAATATTGGGATACATGAGAAGTGTTTGATGATTCAGCCAGTTGATGCTTTAAATTTCATGGAATATAGAAGCCACTTTTCTAACCTCTTAGCACTTCTGTAAAAACAAATACAAGGATTAAATATTGCATAAATTACAGATTTTTAAATGAAGTAGCTACTCGTGTATGAATATGAGCAGAAATATATGGCTAGAGTTGGATTGAATACACTTTAACTCTCCAAACTATTTCAACGCTCGGCCATCAAGATTTAAAAAAAATGCTTACTGACGAGATATCTCGTAATCAAAATAGTGCTTATATTTGTATGTTGATGAGATCAATATTTGGTCAGGTTTTTTTCCCAACAACGATATCTTGTTCATCAATATCTGGATTTGTTTCATTTCAAAGATTAAGGTAGGTGAGCTAATGGTGGCTAGTGTTTCTAAGGTAGCCCACACCGAAAAAGTAGAATTATTTCATTTTTAACCACACGATAGTGCTACTGCATTGTAAATCATGTATCTGCAGTACACGTGTCTAAATTTGAAGAGATCCAATTGATCGGACGCCATTGTATGCAGTGATTTCATTTTTGAGAAGTAGTCGTTCTGATTTACAGGTAAGAAAATATTTTAATTTACATGTGCTTAAATTCTTAGAACTTTGAGTTATGATACGTTTTCTGCTAGCTTATTTATTTATTTCTCTTTAACCACATTTACTTCAATTCTAATACATTTATCATATCAATAGTTTTACGTAGTACAAATGGCGACCATATGCATGTTCTTGAGGTGGCCCGACACCCAGGTCACCTTGGAAACACACGTAGGCAACCTTAGGAAAGAAATATGCTTGCGATATATGCATGAAGAGTGTCAGGGAGAAACTAAAAAAGACAGTTTGAAAATTTCATCTGCACTTTCTGCATGTAATCCGATTGAAAAAGTATATTTTGAAAAATGTTTATTGTACTTTTTTTCCTTGTAATTTCCTTGTAATTAAATACTTACGCTTAATTGAACATCGTAATACTCTTCTAGAGGTAAAGATAGTTTGACGAGTATTTGTTTCACATTTTAAAAGTGATTTCAATATATGGGCCACCTTTGGAACACTATACGTCAAAGGTTGCCCACAAGCTACAATTTTAAAATTGTATCATAAAAATAATTAAATTTTATTTTTCAAAGAAAAGTATACTTGTTATGTGTTAGAGATAAGTTTAAATCTTACAAAAAAATTCAGCCGTACAAACCTAACCAGAAAATTATGAAAATTCCTCAAAGTTTAACTATGGCCACCTTTGGCTCACCAACCCTAGTGGTATGTTTTATATAATAGAAAACAGTGCTATTAGAAAAATGAAATGAAGAAAGAGAATTAAAAACAACTTTTAACCCTCCAAATGATTTCAACAAGGTATCTCGTCTATCAAGATGTTGCCGATTTTTTTTATGATGACGAGATCGAAATATGATCAGTTTTATTATAAAGTCGAGATATCTCGTCCATCAATATCTGGTCGTTTTTTCTAATGACGACATATCTCGTCGAGACAACCCCCCAGGAGGGTTAATGCTTTTCTATGCTCACACTATAGGGTCCATAAAACATTTTTTTGCACACATTAGTAACTAAAATTTTTACAAATATCACTTGTAAGGCTTATACAAAGCTGAATATTCAAAATTATTATATGGATCTTACCTTTTTTACTTCTTCAAATACACACTGACTGGCCCGAGCAACCTAAATAAATTAAAATAAATATAGTATTATAAAAATTTAATCAAATGCTATATGCATTGTGAACTTCAATTTTGAATAATTTATCAAGAGAGATGGACAAGAGAAAGAGATAGATTAAATTAATAAATCGCATTCAAGAAATTTTATTAGAGCAAGAGAGGGTAAAAATGTATCAAAGGGACGCTTTGTCGCTAATTTCATGGTTTCTACGTTCCACGTCCAAACCTATTCAACAGAAAAGAAGACGGGTAACCAAAATTGGCTCCAAATCGGCCGCGGAATTGAACGTACCCTGTAATGCATCTCTACATTTCCTTTGGTCCGCGAGAGTCCGGTTGGATGGTAATGGTAATTTTAATTAACGTCGTACTAGAGCAACACAACGGGCTACTGACGACGGTCCGGGATCAATCCCCTAAGAGAAAGATTCGAGGACAACACCACGCAATTCTGAACCACTGTCAGATGACGAGGCAGCACCTGAGATGGCACCTCACTCTCCAAACATCCCTACCAACCCAACGTCAGGACTTTCGATCACGACAGATTTAAGGGGACCGGGAAGGCCCTATCTCCTCCATGTTAAATTCACGAAATTCAAGACCCTTTTTCTCAATAACTATAATAGTAATCAACACAAAATTTTTATGGTGGTTAGACTGATATGTTATACAAACTTTAACAGCTCACTTTTTTTTTATTTAAAATTTTTAATTTTATAGAAATTTTTAACTGAATATCACTTTTTAGATAGCATTTTTTAACACATTTAAATTTCTAAAAAATCCAATTTTCAAAAAATCCAAAAATTCCCGTGTTAAAATCTTTAGAGATATAACACAAATATGTCATAAAAATATTAAGTCATTATGTTCAGTAGATTCTGAGAAAATGGGGCATGAATCTTAAAAATCTAAGTTTTGAGAAAAATGGATTTAAACATTTCAAATGAATTTTTATAAATAATTTTACGTCTAACCTTAATGAAATCCTGATTTATATAAAGGGTGATCTCTTTCATTTTTAATACATGTATCTTCAATTTTTTTTATGCTTTTCTTTCTATGGCGGGCCTTTTTACTGCATTCGGAGAGTTTTCGCTCTCCATCGATAACACGGTCTTAGTCCAGTTTTCTCAAAAATTTGTATAAAATGGCAGCCTGGATTGATTTTAACTCTAGATAATGTATAGCACTTTATAATATTTCCACTGTTGCAGCAGGAAACAGCATCAAACACTCCCAGTTTTAAAGTTTGGATGGTTACAAACACATTTTTTGGAACGCGAGTCCAAATCACATTGTTCACCGATTCATTTGGGTTTTGAGTCTTTCCGTGAACACATTTTTTCAACAATTCTGGATTCGCCAAGTCTCTGAAATTTGATTTAATTGTCTTCAAAATGTAGGCAGTATAAGGCAAGGTAATATGTGTGTGTTTATCATGGTAATACACATCACTCTTTTAGCTACAGCACGTTGAAATTTCCACCAGCTTTCATTCCCAACTGGACAAAGACCGTGATTTGGATTTAAGTTTCTTGACAGTAAATAAAAATATTCTGCCCAGACATATTGTTGCATATTGTGCAGAAAACCAACATTTATCCTTATTGCTAGTCCATAACAGATCAAATGTCATGTCTCAGAAAAGCTAACTTATATCGCATGGTGAAATTAATAAAAATAGTTAGAAAAAAACTAAATAATTACAGTTAACTCTACTGTTACCAGATTATCGAAAATAATTTGAGTAAAATAAAGTAACAAATATAATATACATAGTTGAGCAACAAAGATTAGAAATGTCCACAAACGGTTTGTTTACATTGAAAGGCCGTGTCAGATGTGAAGTGCTTATTGGAAACGTGCATAATTTTCAAACTTCCTCTTATTCTATTACCTAGTGTGATATATCATTGGAAAGAGGAGATTTTGAACTATATAAAGGAGCAATAAAATAGAAATGGATTTTTTAGTCGAATTTTGCTTTCCCGGTCCCCTTAAGATACACCAGCCGCCTCTACGCCATACGCTTACAAACATCCATGTACTGACCTAGATTCGAACCAGGAACATTCCGATCTAGAGGCTAACAACTCAACCACCAGACCGGTCGGAAGAGAAACAGACTAGCACTCTAATTCGATTCCAAGCAAAGACAGTCGTTTGCAAAGGGGCCTCGAGAACGTTAAATCTGTCGTGGCCTCAAATGTTCTTCCGTTGGCGTAGGGTTGATGTTTGGAGAGTAGATGCTAGCTAAGATGTGACCTCATCTGACCGTGGTACAAAATTACGTGGTGTTGTCCTCGGACATTTCGCTTCGGGAGTTGATACCAGACCGTCGCCAATAGCACGGTGTGTTTCTCCAGTGCGTCCATTCAACTAACATATCTATACCTACCAATTTTTATTTTGCTTAATGTTTTAAAAAAGTACACAAATAATTAAAAACAGAATGCAGCAAGTTGCTTTGAAAAACTTGTTATTAAAAACTTGCTAATTCAAAAAGAGAGGTGTTGAAAAAAAAAAACTATAAAATTTAAGAAAGCGTGTCACCAGAATTGGCCACTAATCCTTCTCTGAATTAAACGTCCCGTACAATGCATCTTTACCCAATACTTCACGACAGATCAAACGTCACAAGACTCCTTTGTACACGTCATACTCTTACAATTCGTTATAAGTAATTTTCTTACCTCTGCATACATTCTCTCCTCTTGTTTTCTGACGCATGCATTCATGGCTTTTCCGATGTCCTTATTATTGTTGTCAGTTGCATATTGACCAAATTTTGTCTTGTCAACGGTCATTTGTCCATTGGCTGCGACTTTGTACTGTAGGAAATGTATTTCAGACATATCATACCTTGTACAGTAAGTTTTAAATAAAATAGAATTTTATCAGTTTATATTGTGCTTCCTTATATGCAAAAGTGTTTATAATATTATTTAATTTGCTGTAGATATGGAGTGATGAATTAAAAACAGTTACTAGAAATTATACTATGAAATTAAGAATTTATAATATACACTACCCTACAGTATCGAACCGAACAGCAAGATGTGATGGCACAAGGGAAAGAACATATTCTTTAATTGGGGGATGGTCCTCCACATGTAACCCTTCTGGACAAACTATCAACAATGTTTTGATGTGTAGCTATAGGTATTTGTGTCCATTCCAACTGCTAGAATGTCGCCAGCTCAACTGCAAATTTCGGACGTGGTTCCATGGTCCGTAAGCGTCGCTCTAACTCGTTCCGCAAATGCTCTATAGAGCTTAGGTCTTAACTCTGAACAGGCCAGGTAAGACGTTTTAAATCCATACCTTGAAACCACTGCTTGACAGAGTCTTCAACATGACAAGGAGCGTTGTTTTTCTGGAAATAACATTCGTCCATTCCATAAAATTGCCAGAACATAGGAAGAACCTGTTTGTCCAAAATGTTCATGCTGGCGTAGGCGTACAAATGACCAGGAACAACATGTATAGGTCGTCCCAAGGCCGTACCAAGAGCAACATCCCCAAACAAGTAGTCGGACTTTATGCAAATTCACTGGCGTCCGGTCCATTATTGTAGGGTAGTATACATTTTTATGACATACCAATCGAGTTATACATCGCGTTTCTGTTTTATTCTTCCACTATTAAAATTTATTTCCCATCTTCTAGTGTTAGCATTTTACAGAAACAATGTATTTATGGACTTATAGAGCTATAAACGAAACAGTATACAAAGAATGCATATGTCACAGACAGCCATCAACAATTTAAACCTTGATATTTAGTAGTATATAATAGTAGAATAGTATTAATAGTAATATAGAGTATATAATAGTAGTATATAATAGTATATTTAGTAGTATAGTTTAATAGTAGATCCACATCTATATGATCATCTATTTTATCGTGTGCGCGTACATTACGTGTTTTTTCTGTTATATTAATCATTGTTGAATTTATTAATTCTTAAGTTTCCTATATCTCTTTGTTTGTCAATGTTAGTGAGACATTTACACGCAATCATTAAACTAACTATAGTGAGTTACGAAATCGGTGTCCTGGACGTAAATAGACTCACAATCTTCAGGATATGAAGTCGGATCAGAAGACTGTTAATGACTAAGTAGTCATTGTACTTTTTTTTAAAAGCATTACAGTTCTTTTTTTTATTTACTCTTTCTATCTATACTCTGACGCTGTGTAGAATGTTCTGGAAGATGTATATATGTTATAAGTGTTTTCTATATTTGAAATTAAAAAAATTAAACTAAAATTGTTTTTATCAAAGTTTTTTTGTTTCATTGAAAACATACGATTCATATTTTGTAATATTGTACGTATACCTGTGGAACAGACGCTATCTTTGACCAAGTGAACTAAGTTTGTCATTGATGCAAGTAGCATTTCGGGTAGACTAATGCTTTATCTATATATTGAACACTATATGATAATCGCATTCAAACGCTCAAAATAGGGATGGAATTATTTTATTGGTGAAACTGTTACTAAATAGACAATGAAAAAGAAGAGATATATATTATACACATTAATTCTAAGATAGTTATTTCTTAAAATGAATGTGTATATTACAATAAAATATAATAGTTGAAAATTACGAATATTTGAGCAGAAAAATATCTTACCACTTGGGCGTCTTTCATGACTTCCTCGAAACACTAGAACAAAAGACAAAAGCAGAAAATGAGAATATTTTTTGAAAAAGGTATTTGAAGTTACAGTAAAAGACACACACAAGGTAACATGATAATTCCCGAGAATGGTATGCTTGAGTCTGATAGAACGGCTGATAGCACGTGCCACATTCGTATGGGTTGTAATCGAAGAATAGTTGACTTGTCAATGTGACACGACTCACTTCTAACACAACTATTTGAAATCAGTACTATGAAATGCTGTTTCTACTCCTATCACGGCTTCACTCCGGTCAGATCTGCCTTTATTTAACACTACGCCTGAAATTTTCCGGTTGCTAAAGGCAACAGAGTCCATTCAAATGGTTGCAATCATGCGTATGGAAGTACACCAGTGATCTTAATACAACTCTCACGGTTCCAATTAACCCTCCAAATGGTTTCGACGCGATATTTCGTCTATTGAGATCTGACGAATGCCGAGATATCTCGTCTATCGAGAAATGACAAATGTCGATATCGCTGGTTTTTTTTTTATGTTGACGAGATCAAGATATCGTCAGTTTGATTCTAATGACGAGATATCTCATTCGACATTATCTGATCAGTTTTGGTAACGGTAGTTTTAGTTAACGTCGTACTAGAGCAACACAACGTTTTGGTAACGATAAGATACCTCGTCGATACAACCGTCAGGGGGTTAATGACAATCTACTTAATTAATAGGTTCTTCTTCTCAAGAAATATCACGGAGCATTTAAAATCTATTTTTACGTCATCAAAACAACAAGTTAATGTGAAATTGATTCCACCGAAAGAATGTAATCATCGCCATTTATGGAAAAGGCTACATTTCCATTAGATAAAGGAAGTATGCATTGCTAAGATTTTTTAATTCATGTATACATTTTTACGAATACATACTTTCTTAATCTTGGGAATAGGAAGATGGTGTGAAGCGTTATGGCATCTAGAATAACTCGTTCCAAGCTGAAAAATATAAGAACATCAAGTCATATTCAATTGAAGCTATAGAATATCACATTTCACTAAGAAATTTTTTAAAGATGCGGACACATAGAAATAAATCTATATAAAAAGGAATGAAGTATTTTTTGTACATTACATATTTTTGACCCATTTCATGTTTTTAACCTTTTTTACCCTTCTGATGCAAAATCCTTCTCTTGCTCATTTGGTGTCTGTATGTGTGTGTGCCCGTGCTACATCCAAAATGTTGAATACATTTACACGAAACTGTATACTGTGAGTATATTTACACTCATTTAGTGACTGAATTTGGTTGCGTAAGTCTGTTTGTCCATCTTCCATTTCTATGTTCAATTTTGTGTCTGTGTGTTTTTGCACGTATCACATTAAACGGATTCAACTCTTAATGCAATGTTTTATTTTTGATACAGCATATTTTAAATTAGTGAATACATTAACGTCTTCCAGTTATATGTTCAATTTTGTGTCAGTGTGTTTTTGCACGTACGTATCACATTAAACGGATTCAATTTTTAATGCAATGTTTTATTTTTGATACAGCATATTTTAAATTAGTGAATACATTAACGTCTTCCATTTCTATGTTCAATTTTGTGTCAGTGTGTTTTTGCACGTATCACATTAAACGGATTCAACTCTTAATGCAATGTTTTATTTTTGATACGGCATATTTTAATTTAGTGAATACATCATTTAAATTTTCTTTGCTTATATATTACGCAAGTTTCATGTTAAAACATCTGAGTAGTGGAGGCCGGGATTATCACGCCATCTTAAGGGAAAACTTTTTTTTTCTATACTGTAAAGTAATTTACAGTTTCTTACACATTGCACAAATAAGTTAACAAAATTTAATATGGTTTTTAACATTATTTAAAAAGGAATTTCCAAAGTATTTACACAACACATTTATCCTGTTACCGGGGTAATTCCGCCACAACGTATAGGTTATGACTCCATCCTTTTGCAAACTGTAAACAATTGAACTTAAGATAAAATTGGTTGTCCTTTTAAAATAGGAATGGTAGATAATATGGCAACCTCAGTATTATTTCATCGCTTGCTTTTTTAAATTTGTTTTCGCGTTATATTTCAAGAATACATTTTCTAGGAAAAAAACAGATATATTCATTATTTTCGTTCAAAGCTTTTTAAAATCTGTTTTTGATGCATTTTTTATGTATTTTCATTTTGGTGTTTTTTCTGTATTCACAGTAAGTCATGGTTTAAATAGTTTTAAAACAATTTTAGTTTTTGTATGATAATTTGGGAAACGCTTTTGTTTCTAAATGATATTTATCTGCTCACTCTGAACATTTCTATGCATTCTGGCTAAATTGACACACTGAAGGGACTTTTGTTTGTAACTAAACATTTATATTATACGAATCTCCTTATTACCGCCGCCACTATCACAGGATTGAAAACTGGGGGTTGGCGAACGTAAGCGAGCAGAGGGCTGAGCCCCCTAGTATGTAAAATGTTAGATACGAAATTTATTTAGATTTATGGAATTGTGTATTTAACAATTGTATACCTTTTTCGAGTTTGGTAGCTGTTTCATTATGATGAATAGGAATTACAATTTATTAACGAAAGCGGAAAATAGTTAACCGATTGAACACGAAATAACGCCGGTAATTATGCTAGTTCATATCAATAAGAATGGAGCGTTTGTTTGTACTTTGAATATTTTTGACCCATTTCAAGTTTTTAATCCGTTTTGAGTCCTTCGGATGCAAAATCTGTCTCTTGAGCGTTTAGTGTCTGTCTGTATGTGTGACCGTGCTGCGTCCAAACGGTTGAATATAGTTTCACGAAACTTTGCATACTGTGAGTACTTTTTAGTGACTGAACGTAATTGCATTAGTCTATATAATCTAACCTATATTTCAGGATAGTTCTGTAGCCCAAGAGTCATCTCCCATCACGATTTATTTTTATGAATCCAGTATCAACACTGGCGCATTCCTGCAAGATTTATGCAATGTTCATCTACATAAATAAGAATGAACATTCAATATTTTCGACCCATTTCAAGTTTTCTATCCGTTTTGGACCCTTCTGATGCCGAATCCGCCCTTTTCGCGTTTGGTGTCTGTCTGTCCATCTGTCTGTCTGTATGTGTGTACCTGCTCTATACACGTCCACACGGTTTAATATATTTTCATGGAAATTTGCATGCAGTGAGTATTTATCTTCATTTAGTGAGTGGAATTGGTTGCGAAAGTCTGTCTGTTCGTCTTTCTGTTCTATGTTCATATTTTGTGTTTGTGTGTTTGTGTAGGCATCACATGAATTTTATTCCAGATATTTGATTGCAATGTATTTTATTTTATACATTATCTATTAGTTTAGTGAATGCAATATTAAACATTTCTTTATTATTATATTTAGAAGAGTTTCATGCTAAAACACTTGAGTAAGTATACTTAAATCAGCCACGATTTGGTAGTTTTCGAAAAATTAGAATGTATTTTGAGCATTACGTTTACTTTGATTTGCTTCATAAGTACTGCTAAAAAAACAATTATTTAAAAAAAAATTATGGTAAAATTTTAGCTCTGATACTTTATTTATTTCGAGTCTTATTTTTGTTGTTTGCGCATTGTAAACGATTTACGAACATTTGGGACAGACGATATTTTTCAAAGAACGGGAATAAAACGGAAACTCGTGTTTCCTTCGCTCTGAATTAATTTCGCATTTCTAAATTTTATACACTGTTTAGTTGTAAGTTGTGGCAACTGCAAGATCAAGAGATAAAAAGGAATCACAAATGAATATCTGTAGAACAACTTTTACCCGACATCTTTTATTTTGTTTCATTTCGTATATTCGTGTATTAGATTAATAGATATGCATGTGTAGGATTTGTGATTAAAGTAAGTTGTAGAAATTTTAAATATGGCGAAAGGCTTTGAAATATCATTTCATTCTACGAAAAACGTAAGTCATTATATATTTTCATCATCTCTTGAATCTTGAGTAAACCAATTCAAACCGAGTAAGGTCGGGTATTTTGCTAGTAATAGATAAAAACAAAAATTTTATGAAGAACAGTACACAAGCGAAGAAAAAAAACTTCCCCTCTGGAACTTATGGAATGCAGATATTCAGAAATAAATCAACCTTGTACATGTTAGGTAAGTATTTTATTTAGCGTCATACTGCAGCAATTCAACTTAACGACGGTCCAGGATCAATCCTAAAGGGAAATATTCGAGGACCCCCTTGTACATGAAGCAGGGATGCAACAGAAAGAAACAAGGTCATACGCTTTACGACGAGACTTCGTATTTCTCTCTACATTGAAACACAGATACAATTTGACCTTAAATGGTTTATTTGTCATAGAAACAGTGATTTCACGATTGTGTTGTGAGGGATTTGTTAAGAGTTGAGAGTAAAACAAAGTTATAATTAGTATGTGTAGAGTTCCATATCAAAATGGCTGTTTTCAAAAGTTAAAAAAATTTTACAAAAGGCAGACTTACATCATTTTGGTATTTTCCGTTAATGCATTTCACTTTTTTGTCAGTAGCAGTGCTTCCAAGAGCTAGAAGAAACGACATTTTGAAAAATTCATTGTGAGCTTGCAATTCATTACCAATTCTTTATAAGATTATAATTCATTCTACGACACATTCTGAGAAAAATGCATCGTAGAGGACGTTCAAGTAATTTGACGTCAATACTTTGCCAAAACAACCACCATAAAGGCTAGTAGTTTTCGGTATTCGGGATTAGTTTAACGTCCAAAAGTCCCCTACAATACATCTTTATCAAATTCTAATATTCATTCACCACATGCTGCGCACTACGTCGCACTAGGAAACACAACGGGCTATTGTCGACGGTCTGGGATAAAACCTGAAGGGAACGAACCGAGGAGAACACCCAGTATGAACCACGGTGAGATGACAAGGGCACACCTGAGCTGGCACCCCACTCTCCAAACTTCCACACAACGCCAATGTGAGGATATTTTAGGCCATGACAGATTTAATGTGTACACCAACCCTCTTTGATTGGATAAATAAAATTGATGATGACAACAAATATTTGTTGTACCGTACATTTTTCAATTTAAAACTGTTGGTACTTCAAACATCATTGTTGCATGAGTTTGGATACATAATACAAAACGTATCCTTGGCAACATTTAAAATAAATTTTCACTTCATTAAACTAATTATTGTAGACTTGTGGTTTATCGATAATGACAAACAGTTGACAGCCCCTCTTTGTACAGAGTAAATTGAAAGCAAAATAATTTGTTGATTTAGGTGGACATTTCTTTAATTTCATTTGCATATCCACTTAAAAATTCATTAGACGCAAATTTAAAATGAAGTACGAAATGTGAGCAAATGGAGAATGGTCAACAATAGATATAAGCAATTGAGAAATGTTAGCGCAGATGGTAAGCGTAAGACTGCCATTATACTATTTTCAGAATAATACTGGCTGGATGGTTGATAATTCAACTAATGGTTTGAGAAAAATTGTTCAGGCATTGAAAATAAGCGAATGTAGCATTGATGTCCGGTTTGAACTTTTGACCTCCTAAGCGTGGAGACGCTCAATAATGAGAATTAAATTCCATTGAAAATCGCTAAGCCTATTAAAGTTAAAACTGAAGGAAAACAATTTCAATTTTTAACCAAATTTATACATATTGTCTTACCTCCTGCAATCAAGATGGCAGCTACTAGAAAGAAAAAGTGAAATTCCATTCTGATGTCTAGATTTTGCTCAACGGTCGATGAAATATTTCAGCTTTTGACGAGTAGAAAACACGGTTGCACCAACACACTATCAGTTTAAAAACACTCAAAAACTTCACTCACAGAGCCTTTTAAATGGCTGACCAGTCGAGCAACTTTTTTCTATTTTGTTATTCTCCTTCTCCGTATCGAGACTGTTGACAGAAACATGATCAGATTACTTGCTTTTTTTATTTTATTCTGACCAATTATTTATGGCGGTTCCTGTAAGCTTCGAAAACTCTCTCTTAGTGTGAAGTTCCAGTGTTTCAAACGGGACGCGCAATTGTCCAACTCAGGGCGAAATCTTTTTGTTCGCCCAAGTGAGATATTCCAGTTAAACAGAAAGTGACAGGTACACAATATAGAGGTGAACTGGTAAACATTGGAGATTTTTCTTAGGAAATGCTTTGTTGTGCCGATTGTAAAAAAAGCATCCTCTTTTCATAGGCACATTCTGATTCTTCCTCTGTTTTGTGCGTACAACAAAAGATCGGTTTTTGTTGCGTTGCACCTGCATATTGATAAAACTTCCCTATCCTGCTGTAATTCAGACTGTTACAACTTGGGGTATTCGTGTTATACAAACTATAATGCCCTCTCGTTTAGAAAACAATCAACTTTTACACCATTTGTGCGCAGACCGTGGTAACCCCGCTGGGAGGAAATTTGGTCATTTTTAATTAACGTCGCACTAGAGCTACACAATTGGCTATTGACAATGGTCCGGGATGAAACCCCTAAGGGAAAGATCCGAGAACAACACCAGGTAATTTTGAACCTCGGTCGAGATGACGAGGCAACACCTCAGCTGGCACCCCACTCATCAAACATCCACACCTACCCAACATGATTACTTTCGGCCACGACAGATTTAACGTGCACCAGCCGCCTCTACACCATACACTTACAAACATCCATGCACTGACCCCGATTCGAACCAGAAACCTTCTGATCTAGAGGCTAACACCTTAACCACCAGACCGGTGGTAAGATAAACGGACTAGCAATCGAGTTCGATTTCAACTAAAGACAGTCGTGTACAAAGGGTCTCGAGCACGTTAAATCTGTCGTGACCTCAAATGTTCTCCCGTTGTTTTAGAGTTGAAGTTTGGAGAGTGGGATGCTAAGGTGTGACCTCATCTGACCGTGGTACAAAATTACGTGGTGTTGTCCTCGGACATTTCGCTTCGGGGGTTGATCCCAGACAGTGGCCAATAGCAGGATGTGTTGATTCAATGCATCATTCAACTAAAATATCTATACCTACCTATTTTTACTCGGAATATTAAGAAGTCAAATTTAAAAAAGTAGTTTAATTATATATATATTTTTTAATCTGTTGACCTGCGTGGAGAAGATGCACTGAAGGATAAATTCCACGTATTTATTTTTATGACGTAGTGTTCAGCACATTTTAACGCTTATAAAATTTGTTTTTCGACTTTATTAAAGAGAACATTGGATATAAACCACTTATATACACTACCCTATAATAATAAACCGGACGCCAGCGGATTTGCATAAAACTTAATTGCATACCTGTTTGGGGGTGATTTTCGTGGTATTGCCTGGGAACTTTACATGTTATTCCTGGTCAATATAACGCCGATGCCTACATGAACAATTTGGATGATCAGGTTCATTCTACGCTCTGGCAATTCTATGGTATGGACGAATTTTAATTCCAGGACGACAACGCTCCTTGTCATGTTACAGCCTCTTTCAAGCAGTGGTATCGAAATATGGATGCAAAACGTCTTTCCTGGCCTTCTCAGAGTACCGACCTAAACCCCATAGAACGTTTGTGGGACGAGTTAGAGCGACGCTTACGGACCAGGGAACCACGTCCGAAATCTACAGCTAAGCTGGCGACAGTCTTGCAGCAGGAATGGACACAAATACCCATAGCTGTGTATCCAAACCTTGTTGAAAGCATGTGCAGAAGGGTTGCTAGTGTGATTACAACACTTGGGGGACCACCCCCCTATTAAAGCATGTATTCTTTACCCTCTATCATCACATCTTGCTGTCCGATCCATTATTGTGGGGTAGTGTATATGACAACTTTAAAATTGTTAAATACGATTCCTTTAAAGGAAAGGAATGCCACAGGCCATGTGGATCGCAAAAATGAAAGAGAGAGTTTTTATTGAAGTCACAACACATATACATACAGATTTGTGGGGATTGCAGAACTAACCAATAGGAATCATGTATATTGAACGGACGTACCAGAAAGCTATTGAATATTCACACATGCTGCCCGGAATGAATGACTCAGTGGATGGATCGCGAACCATCGTCAATAGCGTTGTGTTGCTCTAGTACGACGCTAATTAAAAATTACCAATTACAATTTGCAATTGGTTGGCAATGATAATTTGTATCACTAAAGCTTTGGTTTCCTAAGAAAGTGGAGCCGTTATATAACAGCCGTTATTAGTCATGATGCCGCGGGCATAACTAGACGGCCGTCTAAACAAAAATCTAGAGGTGTCAACTTAGACGGACAGAATACGTTAGAGAGTGGGCAACACAGACGGCTGTCGTGGTTTATTTTATTCGAGAAACAAAACAAAGTGTTTTTTTTCTCTCTAGTTTAAAGTTTCTAACTTCGGGATCGTTGAAGGTAGAGTAAAAATTTCAACAGATTTCAAATCAGCGTAAATTTCAACGCCATATCGATATCAAAAACAGTTTTATTCTTCAATTATTTACCATTTGATTATTTAATTATTTATTAAATAATTAATTATTTATTTAAAGAAAATCACATTTAAGGTATCGATCTGGTGTCAAATTTTCGGCAGATTTCAAATCCGTTGAAATTTTCATTCTGTGTTTAACGATCCCGATTTTACAAAAACGAATTAATCAATGGCAGTCAGAAATGTTTATTTATTTCGCTCCTCTTCGTTCGAATCGTTTGGAGCAGGAAATGAAATCTGGCCGCTACAAGAGAAAAAACGTTCCCCAACTGTTTGAGACCGCTATGACGACAGTCATGGAAATGACGGCTCCGATCATTTTCGACACGCTCATAAACAACGCTCTCTAGGAAACCAACACCATCTGTTAGTGTAAACAACGTTTTAGTGACGTCACCCTCCGATGCATTACGGCCGCTAGATCACGGCTACGCTTTCTTAGGAAACCGAAGCTTAACGGATAACTTCTTCTTGGTGAGTCGATTTTGTTTTTGTTATAGAGTGTATTAGGTGGTAGATGATAAATTTTGAAATTGAAACTTTGTATCAACACACTTTGGGGGAACGGTAGACCGGTGGGAAGGTATGTATTTTAATTAACATCGCACTGTAGCATAACAATGGTAAAGATTAGCAATGGGAGAGTTACGAGTTCAAAACTAACTCCGACAAAAGACCGTCGTATAACCGGGGACTATGCACGTGGCGTCAAATGTCCTTACGTCAGCTTGGTATGGTAATGGTAATTTTAGTTAACTTCGTACTAGAGCAACTCAACGGGCAATTGACGACAGTCCGGGATCAATCAATTAAGGGAAAGATATCGAGGACAACACCTCGTAATTTTGAACCACGGTCAGATGACGAAGCAACACCTGAGCTGGCACCCCACTCTCCACAGCGTGGTATGGAAATTTGGATATTGGAGTTTCAGCTCAGGTGTGACCCTGTAATTTGACCGTGATTAAGAACTACGTTGTGTCGTCCTCGGAACTTTCCCTATGGGTTTGATTCCAGACCGTCGCTAATAGCCCGTTGTGTTGCTCCAGTGCAACGTTAATTTAAAAAATACCTACCTATCAACCGGGTTATAGCGTCCCCTTGGCATAAGAGAGAGGAATACACTCAGGATATAACAGGAATCAAACCTGCACAGCCTAAAACTCATAGATTGGCTTTGGTTACGATTGAGAGGTGTTGTCCTCGAATTTCCCATCGGGATGGATCCCTGATCATCGACCCTATCTCGATGTGTTGCTCCAGTGGGGTGTTAATCAAGCACAAACCTACCAGTTTTAAACGCGGTTTCTTCAAATGAGTTTTTTATAATTGGAATATAACTTTATATGTTTCACAAGATACAGAAAATATTCGATCAAGAAATCGTTTGAACTTTGCTCGTTATTTTTCACTGCAATTCTTTCTCCTGTTTACCAATCGTAAATAAAAAATATTCTTGCGTCTATCTCTAAACGGAGAAATAACTTTGGTATCTCGAAATCTCTATCAGCGTTATAGAATACGCAAGCTGCAAATAGAGTTATAGGTCACCTTTAAATGAGTTCTTCGATTGTAGCAGGACTATGAACCTAAACATAATTTGTTTGGTAACGAAGGATTGAAAGGAAAGATAGCGTTTGTTAGCTATGTATGTTACGTTATAACGATCCACGTGCATGCTGTGCAAATTTCATAAATATCAGATAATGGTATATACACTCATGTCCATAAATTAAGGATTATTCAGAATCACACGGAAATCGAACTCTAAAGTAAAAATTTCACCTGTAGAATTATTGCACACATCTTCAAGATTAATATCCAAACTACAGGAAGTAATCAGATGACTCCGATAGTACGTCACAATGACGAGAGTGTAAGAGAGGTGTATATAAGGAATGGTACCAAAGAAGTAAAATTGTTCAAAAGCGTTCTGTAAGCCACTCAGTGCCACAACCGAATAGTTATGGCACAGAGGACGCACGTAGAGGAATTTTTACGTGGTAGAATTATCGGCCGCTTGAAATGTGGGCGTACTCAGACGGAAGTTTCAGTGGAACTTGGAATCACCCGAAGTGTCATCTCTAGGCTTTGTCAACGACACAAAAATTATGGAAATGTCAGTAGACGTTACAGTACAGCCCCCCCCCCCCCAAGAGTTACAACGGCGAATGACGACCGGTATTTGGAAGTAACTGCAAAAAGAAGCAGACGAAGCACAGCATCCGACCTTTCTCGTCAGCTATCTTCAGCCACGGGTACGACAGTGTCAAGGCAAACCATTTACAGACGTTTAGGACATGCTGGTCTATATGCTCGTAGGTTTGTCAGATGTACTCACGGCAACTCACTGTTGGCTGGAGTAGAGAACATGCAATGTGGACATGGTCACAGTGGGCTTGTGTGATGTTTTCCGACGACTCCAGGTTTAGCTTGCAGTCTGATTCACGGCGGACGTTCATATGGAGAACGACAGGTATCCGCTTCCACCAAGACAACATCATTGAACGACACCCACGGTAGTGCAAGATTGCTCGTTTGGTGCGGAATTATACTGGACTCCTGAAAAGATCTACATGTTCAAATCGGAAACATGTGAGTCCAAATGTATAGGGACATCATTATGGAACAACATGTACGTTTTTCTATGTATGTGCTTCACATCCACATATTTGTATCACTAAAGCTTTGGTTTCCTAAGAAAGAGGAGCCGTTATATAACAGCCGTGATACGTTATGATGCCACGGGCATAACTAGACACGGCAGTCTAAACAAAAATCTAGAGGTGTCAACTTAGACGGACAGAATACGTTGGAGAGTGGGCAACACAGACGGCTGTCGTGGTTCATTTTATTCGAGAAACAAAACAAAGTGGTTTTTTATTCTCTAGTTTAAAGTTTCTAACTTCGGGATCGTTGAAGGTAGAGTAAAAATTTCAACAGATTTCAAATCAGCGTAAATTTCTACGCCACATCGATATCAAAAACTGTTTTATTATTCAATTTTTTACCATTTGATTATTTAATTATTTATTAAATAATTAATTATTTATTTAAAGAAAATCACATTTAAGGTATCGATCTGGTGTCAAATTTTCGGCATATTTCAAATCCGTTGAAATTTTCATTCTGTGTTTAACGATTCCGATTTTACAAAAACGAATTAATCAATGGCAGTCAGAAATGTTTATTTATTTCGCTCCTCTTCGTTCGAATCGTTTGGAGCAGGAAATGAAATCTGGCCGCTACAAGAGAAAAAACGTTCCCCAACTGTTTGAGACCGCTATGACGACAGTCATGGAAATGACGGCTCCGATCATTTTCGACACGCTCATAAACAACACTCTCTAGGAAACCAACACCATCTGTTAGTGTAAACAACGTTTTAGTGACGTCACCCACCGATGCATCACGGCCGCTAGATCACGGCTACGCTTTCTTAGGAAACCGAAGCTTAACGGATAACTTCTTCTTGGTGCGTCGATTTTGTTTTTGTTATAGAGTGTATTAGGTGGTAGATGATAAAAATTGAAATTGAAACTTTGTATCAACACACTTTGGGGGAACGGTAGACCGGTGTGAAGGGTAAAGGAAGGTATGTATTTTAATTAACATCGCACTGTAGCATAACAATGGTAAAGATTAGCAATGGGAGAGTTACGAGTTCAAAACTAACTCCGACAAAAGACCGTCGTATAACCGGGGACTATGCACGTGGCGGCAAATGTCCTTACGTCAGCTTGGTATGGTAATGGTAATTTTAGTTAACTTCGTACTAGAGCAACTCAACGGGCAATTGACGACAGTCCGGGATCAATCAATTAAGGGAAAGATACGGGGACAACACCTCGTAATTTTGAACCACGGTCAGATGACGAAGCAACACCTGAGCTGGCACCCCACTCTCCACACCGTGGTATGGAAATTTGGATAATGGAGTTTCAGCTCAGGTGTGACCCCTTAATTTGACCGTGATTAAGAACTACGTTGTGTCGTCCTCGGAACTTTCCCTATGGGTTTGCTACCAGACCGTCGCTAATAGCCCGTTATGTTGCTTCAGTGCGACGTTAATTTAAAAAATACCTACCTATCAACCGGGTTATAGCGTCCTCTTGGCATAAGAGAGAGTAATACACTCAGGATATAACAGGAATCAAACCTGCACAGCCTAAAACTCATAGATTGGCTTTGGTTAGTAAGTGAGGTGTTGTCCTCGAATTTCCCATCGGGATGGATCTCTGATCATCGACCCTATCTCGATGTGTTGCTCCAGTGGGGTGTTAATCAAGCACATACCTACCAATTTTAAACGCGGTTTCTTCAAATGAGTTTTTTATAATTGGAATATAACTTTATATGTTTCATAAGATACAGAAAATATTCGATCAAGAAATCGTTTGAACTTTGCTCGTTATTTTTCACTGCAATTCTTTCTCCTGTTTACCAATCGTAAATAAAAAATATTCTTGCGTCTATCTAAACGGAGAAATAACTTTGGTATCTCGAAATCTCTATCAGCGTTATAGAATACGCAAGCTGCAAATAGAGTTATAGGTCACCTTTAAATGAGTTCTTCGATTGTAGCAGGACTATGAACCTAAACATAATTTGTTTGGTAACGACGGATTGAAAGGAAAGATAGCGTTTGTTAGCTATGTATGTTACGTTATAACGATCCACGTGCATGCTGTGCAAATTTCATAAATATCAGATAATGGTATATACACTCATGTCCATAAATTAAGGATAATTCAGAATCACACGGAAATCGAACTCTAAAGTAAAAATTTCACCTGTAGAATTATCGCACACATCTTCATGATTAATATCCAAACTACAGGAAGCCGTCAGATGACTCCGATAGTACGTCACAATGACGAGAGTGTAAGAGAGGTGTATATAAGGAATGGTACCAAAGAAGTAAAATTGTTCAAAAGCGTTCTGTAAGCCACTCAGTGCCACAACCGAATAGTTATGGCACAGAGGACGCACGTAGAGGAATTTTTACGTGGTTGAATTATCGGCCGCTTGAAATGTGGGCGTACTCAGACGGAAGTTTCAGTGGAACTTGGAATCACCCGAAGTGTCATCTCTAGGCTTTGTCAACGACACAAAAATTATGCAAATGTCAGTAGACGTTACAGTACAGCCCCCCCCCCCAAGAGTTACAACGCCGAATGACGACCGGTATTTGGAAGTAACTGCAAAAAGAAGCAGACGAAGCACAGCATCCGACCTTTCTCGTCAGCTATCTTCAGCCACGGGTACGACAGTGTCAAGGCAAACCATTTACAGACGTTTAGGACATGCTGGTCTATATGCTCGTAGGTTTGTCAGATGTACTCACGGCAACTCACTGTTGGCTGGAGTAGAGAACATGCAATGTGGACATGGTCACAGTGGGCTTGTGTGATGTTTTCCGACGACTCCAGGTTTAGTTTGCAGTCTGATTCACGGCGGACGTTCATATGGAGAACGACAGGTATCCGCTTCCACCAAGACAACATCATTGAACGACACCCACGGTAGTGCAAGATTGCTCGTTTGGTGCGGAATTATACTGGACTCCTGAAAAGATCTACATGTTCAAATCGGAAACATGTGAGTCCAAATGTATAGGGACATCATTATGGAACAACATGTACGTTTGTTTAGGGGTGTCATGTGCGCAGAATATTTGTGTTTATGGATGCCAACGCCAGTCCTCACCGTGCAAACATTGTAAACGAATGCCTTGAATCTGAGGTATGGAACCCGTATGGAATGGCCAGCATTCTCCCTTGACTTGAATCCGATAGAGCATGTGTGGGAAATGCTTGGCCGACGAGTTGCAGCCCGTCAACCACCTCCTACATGTGTACCGGATCTTCGGAGAGCATTGCTTGCTGAGTGGAGTGATCTTCCCCAAGAACAGCTCGATAATTTGATCATCAGCATGCCTAAGCGTTGTACGGACTGTATTTCATCGTCTGTGAGACATAAAATGTATAAGCCATCATACCAACTGTAACGTTAATTGAAAACGTTACATTCATAATCATCACCGCACCTACAACGAACCTAAAAATTACACAGACAACACCAATTTTCATGGATTCACCCCCTGAACTCACCGAAAAGAACGCTTTCTGAAACTCACTCGTTCTCCCAACGGAAAAGTACATCGCTACAGGCTAGAATTCCCTTGCATTCCTTCTTCCCACAACGGTCGAAGAGACGGCCGATTCCGAGAAAAAGTGGGCAAATTTAGGGGTCAACCCCTTGCCAACTTTCATTCATAGATCCAATTATCAAAAGGGTAATTAACTTCATCAATTTTGATCGTACGGCTTCTGAACATCTGTCGAAATGTGCTTTAAGACCTTATGGTCATTTTGATAGTTGTTTCTAGTCGATATGATGAAGGATTGATTTTATGATCCTCTTTATTCAATTTCATTCATTCAGACCCAGGAAGGACGCAAAGTAGCCACTTGGCGGTTTCTGGCTGGATTTCGGATGGAGATAAACCATCATAAATGGAATTTTGGCAACATAATTGGCGACAAAATCGCAGTTTTCATTCATCCCATAAATACAGGTGTTGGCGTGATTTTCCTCAGACTCTCACTTTTCACCAACGTCAAAGGACGTAATTATTGGCTGATTGGATTGTTCGGGGTGACTGCTAGGATCGGAGAATCGAAGGGAAGTGTTTTTGAACGAGGGACCGGAATCACCTCCTGTGGAACATCCCTTTCAACCATCTAATCTTCCTGGCTGGTCCAAGTCCATTGTTCAACGCTTTCCTTCCTTCAATAATTCTTTATATTGATCCTGCAGTTACCTCCAACCTTTTTTTCAATTTCTGGCTGGAGTGGTGTCTCCCAGGACACCCGGTTCCGGTGCAGTTTCTTCTTCATTTTTCCGTGTATCTACTCCTTAGAAGCCCTACTCCGACAGGAATCTCTATGCAAGAGATTGTCTTGTTTGGGCAACGCACCTACCCCTTCAAACCACAACAACAGAGGGACGCATGGACCCGCTGATGTGAAGCGGAAGTAACAGAAAATCCTCTTCGTAATAGAATAAAAGAAGTGTTTCCTCTCTCAATCATCTACATTTTGATTATGTGTCTTCAACATCACCAGCCAAATCCTATTACTTCTCCTTGTAACTAAAGTTGGGAAGTGGCCGTCGTTTCCACTATCCCCATTACATTTCCAATTACACTTCAAGGGAGATACCCTCATTTGTCTTCAAGTTCGAATCCGGTTTCCTCATCAGAAAAAGACTCTCCTCTATACTGGAAACAATTTCAGATAATATCATCTTGAGAACCACAGGTCGTATCAAAATATTATTTTATCTCTTGTTCTTTTGTTAAAGAAGTCACCTTAATCATTTTATGGGAAACCTAGGGTTATTGCTATTGAAGTCCTCCTGCTAATACTTTAGTAAGTAAGGAATTACTTCAACTCAACCCACAACTCATCCACAACAATCACAACAATCGTATATTTAAAAATTAAAAATATGACACCAACCATGTCCTGTTAAGTTTTTATAAGGTCGATATTTTTTGTAATTGCTCCCCAGTGAGCAAAAATCGTAGTTTTTACGAATGATATCATACATATACCATCTTTTTTGTTCTTTATCTTTTGTTTAATAAATAAACTTTATGAATAAGTCACGTTTGTTTTGTCTCTCAACCTTTATTTGCCGGAGCTGGCATTATCCTTAATTTATGGAAATGAGTGTATATACAGGGTTATTCAAAATGAATAATCCGATTTAAAAATGCTTTATTTTCATAAATAAACAACACAGAATGATAAGTAATACATGAATACAAAGGAAAAATATGGAAGGAATTTTTTACAAGTGCGTTGGGTATTTCTTCCTTTAGTTACACGTATAATGTCAAGATGATAGGTAAATTTCTGCGAAACACGTTGTAAAGTGTCAGCGGTAAATGATTGTACAGCAGCAGAAATCCGTTGTTTAAGCACACATAAATGAGTAATGGTGGCACATACGCTTTATCTTTTCCCAACCCCCAAAGGAATACATGGCATGGAGTTATAATCAGGTGACCTAGGTGGCAAGCTGTGTAAAATCAAGTCATTTGGTCCACAGCGACAGATGCAACTACGAGGTAACTCCGTATTATGGAAAAGACGAGCCTCTGTAGCCCAGTGAGAGAGAGAGAGAGGGGGGGGGGTTGACCCCATCTTGCAGGAAAACGAAGTTGGAGACATCATCCTTGATCTGGGAGAAAAGCCACATTTACAACATATCAAAATACACTGATTGCCATAAAAATTTGCGCACCAAGAAATAATTGTGGGATTGTAACGAAACTTGGCATGAAGGTACATGTCGACCAGGCATGCAAATGATTAGAGATGCAGCGTGATTGCGCATTGCGTAATGCCACAAGAGGGCGTTGAACTTCGCCCTCTTGTGGCATTACGCTCTCCTTGGAGTATAAAACAGGTAAGCAGAGCTTGTGTACTTAATCTTTTGCAAAGGAAACGCTGATGTAGACATGCCGTTACGCCGCCATCAAAGACAATATGAGCAGGTGTCAAAGTTCGAGAGGGGAAGAATCATCGGGATCATGGAAGCTGGGTGGTCAGCTCGGCGAGTAGCTCGTGAAGTAGTCCGTTCTGATTTTACTGTGAGGAGGTGTTGGGACCAGTGGACAGAAGAGACGTCTTTTACACGGCGACCAGGCTCATGACGCCCTCGACAGACAAGTCGTCGAGAAGACCGTCACATCATACGAAACGCACACGTAGAGCCAATTGCCTCATTGGCCGCTATCGAGACACTTGCCGCACATTCACTACGGGCCTCTGTTTCTTCTCGAACCATCGCAAGGCGCCTGGCTAAAGGACATCTGGTATCGCGGCATACATTACGTGTGCTGCAAATGACAACCACCCACCGACGTTTCTGTTTGGAGTGGTTTTGCTCACGACGGGATTGGACTTCAACGGAATATAACCAGGTCGTCTTCAGCGACGAATCTAGATTCAATTTGAGCAGTGATGACAATCGTGTTCGTGTGTGGAGGCCCCGTGGTGAACGCCTCAATCCTGCCCTCGCTTTACAGCGACACGCCGCTCCCATAGCCTGCGTGATGGCATGGGGTGCCATTGCTTACGATACACGGTCACCCCCAATATTGATCCATGGCACAATGACAGCCCAGCGGTACGTCCATGATTTCCTTCAGCCACATGTGATTCCACTCATGACAGGGCACCCAGGAGCCATTATTCAACAAGACAATGCGCTTGGCCTCACACAGCAAGGATGTCACAAGACTGCCTCCGCCTCAAAAATTCGGACCTCTGTAACTGCGGGGAAGTGGGGGATGCCGACCACTTTCTCTTTGACTCTCTGTCCACTCACAAAGGAAAATCATGTGAAAAAACCAAATGAAAGACACAAGCCAATTTGGTTGGAAAGTGTCCTTAGAAGCAAAACTTCTATTGCAAAAATAAAATCCTGCGCGATGGCGGCCATGGAGATGGTGGCCGGTCCCCACGACCCATAAGTAAAAAATGTGGTGGCTCCTTGGGACCCCCATTTGGAAGACCTTTTTTTTTTTTTTTAGATAGAGAGGTGGAACTAGGTTCCCCTCTATTTTAAGATTTTAAACATTTTAAAACTTTTAAATTTTACAGAATTTTAACCTTTTTAAATTTTACAGAATTGTAACCTTTTTAGATTTTTTCTTTAAATTTATTTTCGTTCATATTGCATTGTACATTAAAATAGTCTTTATATCTCTCATATAATATTTATTTCATTCCTCAACATTAAACATAATCATTATTCTTTTCTTTTTTGAGTTGTTGTTAATTGTATAAGGTAAAACCAACTTTTAACTATATGTGTTTTATGTGTTTGTACTGTGCTGTGTTCTTTTGTCGTTTTGTGTATTTATGTATTTGGTTTATTATTTTAATTTGTATTGATGTTTTCCTGGCGTGTTGCCAGTTTATTTTTTACCCGGTTTTTTCTCCCGGAGGTTTGTGTAGTTGTTTGTCTCCATAACTTAAATTCCCGGTTACACCGGAAGTGTTATGTCTTCTTTGGGCTTGTTTCCCCATGTATTATTATTATTATTATTATTATTATTTTAATTCGGCACTCAATTCGAGCGACTGACTGGTGTTGGGCCTTCTGGCCCTCCTCCGTGCTGCGGTGGAAGTCCTCCCCCCTTCCCCCCTAGACCATATAACACTCTAAACCTAACGGTGAGTGGGTCTGGGGTGGGTCTAGAAGAAGAAGACTGCCTCCGCCACATTACCACCCTTCCCTGGCCTGCTCGATCCCCGGATTTGTCACCAATCGAGCACATCTGGGATCATTTGGGACGGCAAGTAGGACACCTTACGTGTTTGGTCGAACTAGAGGAGCGTTTACAGCTACTGTGGAACGAGATGTCTCAGGACATCATACGGAACTTGTATGCCTCAATGCCCGCTCGTATCGCATCGTGCATTCGCGTTAGAAGGGGTCCAACAGAGTACTAATACTTCCGTTCATTGGTACTTTTTTTCTGCAATAAATGATCCTTTTTCTTTGATTTTCTAATCAGTTACTTATATCAAAGTAGCACTTACATGTGTACAATTTCGTTTCATTTTGACGACTTTTTCTTGGTACGCAAATTTTTATGGCAATGAGTATACATATATATACTGCTGTTTGTAAAAAATGCAACACCATGAAGGAATCATCCAAATTAAATGAAATTTGCAGCAAATGTCAACTATAGGACGTTATGCAAAGTAGTAAATTTTCAGAACCACCACGCATGAGTGGTGTGAGCAGCGACCTCTGAACGGATGCTAAAAGCGTATAAATTGAGGTCTGTAGCGGGACGTTGAAAATAGTGCATGGTTATTTTTTAGTGGCGAACGTTTAGTGAGACCTAAGTATGCCTCCACGACGAAATAGGGTGAAATTTCAACAACTTACGGAGTTTGAACGGGGGAGAATCTTCGGCCTTCGTGAAGGAGAATTTTCCTAGCGCACAATAGCAGCTATTGTGCAGCGGAACAGTTCCACAGTGATGCGAGTTTGGAAGCAGTGGATCGACGAACACCGGGCAGCTCGAAAAACTGGGAGTGGACGACGGAAGATGGCGTCAGCGTGCTATAATAGACACCTGGTCCACATGGCGGTGAATGACCGTAGAGCTTCCTCCAGGCACTTGGCTGCACTTTGGTCTACTGCTACAGGTGTACTAATGTCGGCTTCGTCAATTCACCGACGTCTGCTGCACCGAGGACTGCGTGCAATAATTCCTTTATACAGGATCCCCCTCACTCCAAACCATCGACGGCTGCGTCTGCAATCGGCTCATGAGCACATTGGGAACAAGTTGTCTTTTCTGACGAATCTCGCTTTAATTTGTGGAACCATGATGGCAGCATTCGTGTTAGACGCTATTCCTGTGAACGCTGTCTTCCAGAGTGCGTAATCGAACATCACAGTGGCCGAACACCCGGAGTTATGGTCTGGGGTGAGAATTCGGATCATGGACGATCTCAGCTGCTACGAATTGAGGGTAATCTGAATAGCAACAGGTACGTCCGTGAAGTGCTAGAGCCCGAAGTCGTTCCCTTACTTCAAGGCATCCCTGCCCACATGTTGCAAGGAATGTTCGAGACTTCTTTTCAGCCCAACACATGCAACTTCTTCCTTGGCTTGCTTATTCGCCGGATATGTCGCCTATTGTGCACGTGTGGGATTTGGTTGGTCGGCGTCTCGCTCGTGATCCGCGTCCTACAACTTCAAAAGACGAACTTTGGGTGCGCATACAAACAATATGGAATTATCTTCAACAAGCTGACATTCAACATCTGTTCCACTCCATACCACGTCGTTTAGCAGCACTTATTGTAGCGATTGGTGGCTACACCAAATACTGATTTCGGACACTTTATGTTGTTGTTTTTTTTGCTTTGAAAATTTATTCAATTATTTGTATCAATACAAGCCGTTTTATGTATTTATGCTCAATCTAGTTATGCGTTTCCACGCTGAAAAATGTTACATACCTGTAGAGGAAAAAAATACTAAATTTCAAATAATTAATATAAGAGTTTAGCAATCTTTTCTGTGTATACATTTGTTAGCCATGACGCATATGAACAGTGCATAAATGTAACATTACTTGTATTCGTGTCCTAATGTTCCATTCAAATACAATCCAACTTAAAAAATACTGCAAATATTATCGCAATGTTATCTATATAAATAAGACTATAGAAATTATAAAGATGGCGAAAGGTATTCAAATAAATTTTTACTCTACAAAAAGCGTAAGTCATTATATATTTTGATTATCTCTTCAATTTAGAGTAAACCAATTCAAACCGAGTAAGGTCGGGTATTTTGCTAGTTCAAAATAAAAGCAAGTTGGCATGTAATTTTTTTACCTCCTGTAATGGTCATGAAGAATGAAGCTTGACAATTAATACACTCTAAGACAAAAAAGGCGCACCTAGAAGGAATTGTCAGAATGTAATGCAATTTACAATGTTGCTAAAGTGTGTGTCCTTTTATGAAAGAGTAAATGATTAAAATTTGAGACTGAAGTGTGCAAACTTTATTAAGAACATGGTTCCCCTCTATTGCAAAAATAAAATCCTGCGTGATGGCGGCCATGGAGATGGTGGCCGGTCCCCACGACCCATAAGTAAAAAATGTGGTGGCTCCTTGGGACCCCCATTTGGAAGACCTTTTTTTTTTTTTTAGATAGAGAGGTGGAACTAGGTTCCCCTCTATTTTAAGATTTTAAACATTTTAAAACTTTTAAATTTTACAGAATTTTAACCTTTTTAAATTTTACAGAATTGTAACCTTTTTAGATTTTTTCTTTAAATTTATTTTCGTTCATATTGCATTGTACATTAAAATAGTCTTTATATCTCTCATATAATATTTATTTCATTCCTCAACATTAAACATAATCATTATTCTTTTCTTTTTTGAGTTGTTGTTAATTGTATAAGGTAAAACCAACTTTTAACTATATGTGTTTGTACTGTGCTGTGTTCTTTTGTCGTTTTGTGTATTTATGTATTTGGTTTATTATATTTTAATTTGTATTGATGTTTTCCTGGCGTGTTGCCAGTTTATTTTTTACCCGGTTTTTTCTCCCGGAGGTTTGTGTAGTTGTTTGTCTCCATAACTTAAATTCCCGGTTACACCGGAAGTGTTATGTCTTCTTTGGGATTGTTTCCCCATGTATTATTATTATTATTATTATTATTTTAATTCGGCACTCAATTCGAGCGACTGACTGGTGTTGGGCCTTCTGGCCCTCCTCCGTGCTGCGGTGGAAGTCCTCCCCCCTTCCCCCCTAGACCATATAACACTCTAAACCTAACGGTGAGTGGGTCTGGGGTGGGTCTAGAAGAAGAAGACTGCCTCCGCCACATTACCACCCTTCCCTGGCCTGCTCGATCCCCGGATTTGTCACCAATCGAGCACATCTGGGATCATTTGGGACGGCAAGTAGGACACCTTACGTGTTTGGTCGAACTAGAGGAGCGTTTACAGCTACTGTGGAACGAGATGTCTCAGGACATCATACGGAACTTGTATGCCTCAATGCCCGCTCGTATCGCATCGTGCATTCGCGTTAGAAGGGGTCCAACAGAGTACTAATACTTCCGTTCATTGGTACTTTTTTTCTGCAATAAATGATCCTTTTTCTTTGATTTTCTAATCAGTTACTTATATCAAAGTAGCACTTACATGTGTACAATTTCGTTTCATTTTGACGACTTTTTCTTGGTACGCAAATTTTTATGGCAATGAGTATACATATATATACTGCTGTTTGTAAAAAATGCAACACCATGAAGGAATCATCCAAATTAAATGAAATTTGCAGCAAATGTCAACTATAGGACGTTATGCAAAGTAGTAAATTTTCAGAACCACCACGCATGAGTGGTGTGAGCAGCGACCTCTGAACGGATGCTAAAAGCGTATAAATTGAGGTCTGTAGCGGGACGTTGAAAATAGTGCATGGTTATTTTTTAGTGGCGAACGTTTAGTGAGACCTAAGTATGCCTCCACGACGAAATAGGGTGAAATTTCAACAACTTACGGAGTTTGAACGGGGGAGAATCTTCGGCCTTCGTGAAGGAGAATTTTCCTAGCGCACAATAGCAGCTATTGTGCAGCGGAACAGTTCCACAGTGATGCGAGTTTGGAAGCAGTGGATCGACGAACACCGGGCAGCTCGAAAAACTGGGAGTGGACGACGGAAGATGGCGTCAGCGTGCTATAATAGACACCTGGTCCACATGGCGGTGAATGACCGTAGAGCTTCCTCCAGGCACTTGGCTGCACTTTGGTCTACTGCTACAGGTGTACTAATGTCGGCTTCGTCAATTCACCGACGTCTGCTGCACCGAGGACTGCGTGCAATAATTCCTTTATACAGGATCCCCCTCACTCCAAACCATCGACGGCTGCGTCTGCAATGGGCTCATGAGCACATTGGGAACAAGTTGTCTTTTCTGACGAATCTCGCTTTAATTTGTGGAACCATGATGGCAGCATTCGTGTTAGACGCTATTCCTGTGAACGCTGTCTTCCAGAGTGCGTAATCGAACATCACAGTGGCCGAACACCCGGAGTTATGGTCTGGGGTGAGAATTCGGATCATGGACGATCTCAGCTGCTACGAATTGAGGGTAATCTGAATAGCAACAGGTACGTCCGTGAAGTGCTAGAGCCCGAAGTCGTTCCCTTACTTCAAGGCATCCCTGCCCACATGTTGCAAGGAATGTTCGAGACTTCTTTTCAGCCCAACACATGCAACTTCTTCCTTGGCTTGCTTATTCGCCGGATATGTCGCCTATTGTGCACGTGTGGGATTTGGTTGGTCGGCGTCTCGCTCGTGATCCGCGTCCTACAACTTCAAAAGACGAACTTTGGGTGCGCATACAAACAATATGGAATTATCTTCAACAAGCTGACATTCAACATCTGTTCCACTCCATACCACGTCGTTTAGCAGCACTTATTGTAGCGATTGGTGGCTACACCAAATACTGATTTCGGACACTTTATGTTGTTGTTTTTTTGCTTTGAAAATTTATTCAATTATTTGTATCAATACAAGCCGTTTTATGTATTTATGCTCAATCTAGTTATGCGTTTCCACGCTGAAAAATGTTACATACCTGTAGAGGAAAAAATACTAAATTTCAAATAATTAATATAAGAGTTTAGCAATCTTTTCTGTGTATACATTTGTTAGCCATGACGCATATGAACAGTGCATAAATGTAACATTACTTGTATTCGTGTCCTAATGTTCCATTCAAATACAATCCAACTTAAAAAATACTGTAAATATTATCGCAATGTTATCTATATAAATAAGACTATAGAAATTATAAAGATGGCGAAAGGTATTCAAATAAATTTTTACTCTACAAAAAGCGTAAGTCATTATATATTTTGATTATCTCTTCAATTTAGAGTAAACCAATTCAAACCGAGTAAGGTCGGGTATTTTGCTAGTTCAAAATAAAAGCAAGTTGGCATGTAATTTTTTTACCTCCTGTAATGGTCATGAAGAATGAAGCTTGACAATTAATACACTCTAAGACAAAAAAGGCGCACCTAGAAGGAATTGTCAGAATGTAATGCAATTTACAATGTTGCTAAAGTGTGTGTCCTTTTATGAAAGAGTAAATGATTAAAATTTGAGACTGAAGTGTGCAAACTTTATTGAGAACATGGTTCCCCTCTATTGCAAAAATAAAATCCTGCGTGATGGCGGCCATGGAGATGGTGGCCGGTCCCCACGACCCATAAGTAAAAAATGTGGTGGCTCCTTGGGACCCCCATTTGGAAGACCTTTTTTTTTTTTTTAGATAGAGAGGTGGAACTAGGTTCCCCTCTATTTTAAGATTTTAAACATTTTAAAACTTTTAAATTTTACAGAATTTTAACCTTTTTAAATTTTACAGAATTGTAACCTTTTTAGATTTTTTCTTTAAATTTATTTTCGTTCATATTGCATTGTACATTAAAATAGTCTTTATATCTCTCATATAATATTTATTTCATTCCTCAACATTAAACATAATCATTATTCTTTTCTTTTTTGAGTTGTTGTTAATTGTATAAGGTAAAACCAACTTTTAACTATATGTGTTTTATGTGTTTGTACTGTGCTGTGTTCTTTTGTCGTTTTGTGTATTTATGTATTTGGTTTATTATTTTAATTTGTATTGATGTTTTCCTGGCGTGTTGCCAGTTTATTTTTTACCCGGTTTTTTCTCCCGGAGGTTTGTGTAGTTGTTTGTCTCCATAACTTAAATTCCCGGTTACACCGGAAGTGTTATGTCTTCTTTGGGCTTGTTTCCCCATGTATTATTATTATTATTATTATTATTATTTTAATTCGGCACTCAATTCGAGCGACTGACTGGTGTTGGGCCTTCTGGCCCTCCTCCGTGCTGCGGTGGAAGTCCTCCCCCCTTCCCCCTAGACCATATAACACTCTAAACCTAACGGTGAGTGGGTCTGGGGTGGGTCTAGAAGAAGAAGACTGCCTCCGCCACATTACCACCCTTCCCTGGCCTGCTCGATCCCCGGATTTGTCACCAATCGAGCACATCTGGGATCATTTGGGACGGCAAGTAGGACACCTTACGTGTTTGGTCGAACTAGAGGAGCGTTTACAGCTACTGTGGAACGAGATGTCTCAGGACATCATACGGAACTTGTATGCCTCAATGCCCGCTCGTATCGCATCGTGCATTCGCGTTAGAAGGGGTCCAACAGAGTACTAATACTTCCGTTCATTGGTACTTTTTTTCTGCAATAAATGATCCTTTTTCTTTGATTTTCTAATCAGTTACTTATATCAAAGTAGCACTTACATGTGTACAATTTCGTTTCATTTTGACGACTTTTTCTTGGTACGCAAATTTTTATGGCAATGAGTATACATATATATACTGCTGTTTGTAAAAAATGCAACACCATGAAGGAATCATCCAAATTAAATGAAATTTGCAGCAAATGTCAACTATAGGACGTTATGCAAAGTAGTAAATTTTCAGAACCACCACGCATGAGTGGTGTGAGCAGCGACCTCTGAACGGATGCTAAAAGCGTATAAATTGAGGTCTGTAGCGGGACGTTGAAAATAGTGCATGGTTATTTTTTAGTGGCGAACGTTTAGTGAGACCTAAGTATGCCTCCACGACGAAATAGGGTGAAATTTCAACAACTTACGGAGTTTGAACGGGGGAGAATCTTCGGCCTTCGTGAAGGAGAATTTTCCTAGCGCACAATAGCAGCTATTGTGCAGCGGAACAGTTCCACAGTGATGCGAGTTTGGAAGCAGTGGATCGACGAACACCGGGCAGCTCGAAAAACTGGGAGTGGACGACGGAAGATGGCGTCAGCGTGCTATAATAGACACCTGGTCCACATGGCGGTGAATGACCGTAGAGCTTCCTCCAGGCACTTGGCTGCACTTTGGTCTACTGCTACAGGTGTACTAATGTCGGCTTCGTCAATTCACCGACGTCTGCTGCACCGAGGACTGCGTGCAATAATTCCTTTATACAGGATCCCCCTCACTCCAAACCATCGACGGCTGCGTCTGCAATGGGCTCATGAGCACATTGGGAACAAGTTGTCTTTTCTGACGAATCTCGCTTTAATTTGTGGAACCATGATGGCAGCATTCGTGTTAGACGCTATTCCTGTGAACGCTGTCTTCCAGAGTGCGTTATCGAACATCACAGTGGCCGAACACCCGGAGTTATGGTCTGGGGTGAGAATTCGGATCATGGACGATCTCAGCTGCTACGAATTGAGGGTAATCTGAATAGCAACAGGTACGTCCGTGAAGTGCTAGAGCCCGAAGTCGTTCCCTTACTTCAAGGCATCCCTGCCCACATGGTGCAAGGAATGTTCGAGACTTTTTTTCAGCCCAACACATGCAACTTCTTCCTTGGCTTGCTTATTCGCCGGATATGTCGCCTATTGTGCACGTGTGGGATTTGGTTGGTAGGCGTCTCGCTTGTGATCCGCGTCCTACAACTTCAAAAGACGAACTTTGGGTGCGCATACAAACAATATGGAATTATCTTCAACAAGCTGACATTCAACATCTGTTCCACTCCATACCACGTCGTTTAGCAGCACTTATTGTAGCGATTGGTGGCTACACCAAATACTGATTTCGGACACTTTATGTTGTTGTTTTTTTTGCTTTGAAAATTTATTCAATTATTTGTATCAATACAAGCCGTTTTATGTATTTATGCTCAATCTAGTTATGCGTTTCCACGCTGAAAAATGTTACATACCTGTAGAGAAAAAAAATACTAAATTTCAAATAATTAATATAAGAGTTTAGCAATCTTTTCTGTGTATACATTTGTTAGCCATGACGCATATGAACAGTGCATAAATGTAACATTACTTGTATTCGTGTCCTAATGTTCCATTCAAATACAATCCAACTTAAAAAATACTGTAAATATTATCGCAATGTTATCTATATAAATAAGACTATAGAAATTATAAAGATGGCGAAAGGTATTCAAATAAATTTTTACTCTACAAAAAGCGTAAGTCATTATATATTTTGATTATCTCTTCAATTTAGAGTAAACCAATTCAAACCGAGTAAGGTCGGGTATTTTGCTAGTTCAAAATAAAAGCAAGTTGGCATGTAATTTTTTTACCTCCTGTAATGGTCATGAAGAATGAAGCTTGACAATTAATACACTCTAAGACAAAAAAGGCGCACCTAGAAGGAATTGTCAGAATGTAATGCAATTTACAATGTTGCTAAAGTGTGTGTCCTTTTATGAAAGAGTAAATGATTAAAATTTGAGACTGAAGTGTGCAAACTTTATTGAGAACATGGTTCCCCTCTATTGCAAAAATAAAATCCTGCGTGATGGCGGCCATGGAGATGGTGGCCGGTCCCCACGACCCATAAGTAAAAAATGTGGTGGCTCCTTGGGACCCCCATTTGGAAGACCTTTTTTTTTTTTAGATAGAGAGGTGGAACTAGGTTCCCCTCTATTTTAAGATTTTAAACATTTTAAAACTTTTAAATTTTACAGAATTGTAACCTTTTTAGATTTTTTCTTTAAATTTATTTTCGTTCATATTGCATTGTACATTAAAATAGTCTTTATATCTCTCATATAATATTTATTTCATTCCTCAACATTAAACATAATCATTATTCTTTTCTTTTTTGAGTTGTTGTTAATTGTATAAGGTAAAACCAACTTTTAACTATATGTGTTTGTACTGTGCTGTGTTCTTTTGTCGTTTTGTGTATTTATGTATTTGGTTTATTATATTTTAATTTGTATTGATGTTTTCCTGGCGTGTTGCCAGTTTATTTTTTACCCGGTTTTTTCTCCCGGAGGTTTGTGTAGTTGTTTGTCTCCATAACTTAAATTCCCGGTTACACCGGAAGTGTTATGTCTTCTTTGGGATTGTTTCCCCATGTATTATTATTATTATTATTATTATTTTAATTCGGCACTCAATTCGAGCGACTGACTGGTGTTGGGCCTTCTGGCCCTCCTCCGTGCTGCGGTGGAAGTCCTCCCCCCTTCCCCCCTAGACCATATAACACTCTAAACCTAACGGTGAGTGGGTCTGGGGTGGGTCTAGAAGAAGAAGACTGCCTCCGCCACATTACCACCCTTCCCTGGCCTGCTCGATCCCCGGATTTGTCACCAATCGAGCACATCTGGGATCATTTGGGACGGCAAGTAGGACACCTTACGTGTTTGGTCGAACTAGAGGAGCGTTTACAGCTACTGTGGAACGAGATGTCTCAGGACATCATACGGAACTTGTATGCCTCAATGCCCGCTCGTATCGCATCGTGCATTCGCGTTAGAAGGGGTCCAACAGAGTACTAATACTTCCGTTCATTGGTACTTTTTTTCTGCAATAAATGATCCTTTTTCTTTGATTTTCTAATCAGTTACTTATATCAAAGTAGCACTTACATGTGTACAATTTCGTTTCATTTTGACGACTTTTTCTTGGTACGCAAATTTTTATGGCAATGAGTATACATATATATACTGCTGTTTGTAAAAAATGCAACACCATGAAGGAATCATCCAAATTAAATGAAATTTGCAGCAAATGTCAACTATAGGACGTTATGCAAAGTAGTAAATTTTCAGAACCACCACGCATGAGTGGTGTGAGCAGCGACCTCTGAACGGATGCTAAAAGCGTATAAATTGAGGTCTGTAGCGGGACGTTGAAAATAGTGCATGGTTATTTTTTAGTGGCGAACGTTTAGTGAGACCTAAGTATGCCTCCACGACGAAATAGGGTGAAATTTCAACAACTTACGGAGTTTGAACGGGGGAGAATCTTCGGCCTTCGTGAAGGAGAATTTTCCTAGCGCACAATAGCAGCTATTGTGCAGCGGAACAGTTCCACAGTGATGCGAGTTTGGAAGCAGTGGATCGACGAACACCGGGCAGCTCGAAAAACTGGGAGTGGACGACGGAAGATGGCGTCAGCGTGCTATAATAGACACCTGGTCCACATGGCGGTGAATGACCGTAGAGCTTCCTCCAGGCACTTGGCTGCACTTTGGTCTACTGCTACAGGTGTACTAATGTCGGCTTCGTCAATTCACCGACGTCTGCTGCACCGAGGACTGCGTGCAATAATTCCTTTATACAGGATCCCCCTCACTCCAAACCATCGACGGCTGCGTCTGCAATGGGCTCATGAGCACATTGGGAACAAGTTGTCTTTTCTGACGAATCTCGCTTTAATTTGTGGAACCATGATGGCAGCATTCGTGTTAGACGCTATTCCTGTGAACGCTGTCTTCCAGAGTGCGTTATCGAACATCACAGTGGCCGAACACCCGGAGTTATGGTCTGGGGTGAGAATTCGGATCATGGACGATCTCAGCTGCTACGAATTGAGGGTAATCTGAATAGCAACAGGTACGTCCGTGAAGTGCTAGAGCCCGAAGTCGTTCCCTTACTTCAAGGCATCCCTGCCCACATGGTGCAAGGAATGTTCGAGACTTTTTTTCAGCCCAACACATGCAACTTCTTCCTTGGCTTGCTTATTCGCCGGATATGTCGCCTATTGTGCACGTGTGGGATTTGGTTGGTAGGCGTCTCGCTTGTGATCCGCGTCCTACAACTTCAAAAGACGAACTTTGGGTGCGCATACAAACAATATGGAATTATCTTCAACAAGCTGACATTCAACATCTGTTCCACTCCATACCACGTCGTTTAGCAGCACTTATTGTAGCGATTGGTGGCTACACCAAATACTGATTTCGGACACTTTATGTTGTTGTTTTTTTTGCTTTGAAAATTTATTCAATTATTTGTATCAATACAAGCCGTTTTATGTATTTATGCTCAATCTAGTTATGCGTTTCCACGCTGAAAAATGTTACATACCTGTAGAGAAAAAAAATACTAAATTTCAAATAATTAATATAAGAGTTTAGCAATCTTTTCTGTGTATACATTTGTTAGCCATGACGCATATGAACAGTGCATAAATGTAACATTACTTGTATTCGTGTCCTAATGTTCCATTCAAATACAATCCAACTTAAAAAATACTGTAAATATTATCGCAATGTTATCTATATAAATAAGACTATAGAAATTATAAAGATGGCGAAAGGTATTCAAATAAATTTTTACTCTACAAAAAGCGTAAGTCATTATATATTTTGATTATCTCTTCAATTTAGAGTAAACCAATTCAAACCGAGTAAGGTCGGGTATTTTGCTAGTTCAAAATAAAAGCAAGTTGGCATGTAATTTTTTTACCTCCTGTAATGGTCATGAAGAATGAAGCTTGACAATTAATACACTCTAAGACAAAAAAGGCGCACCTAGAAGGAATTGTCAGAATGTAATGCAATTTACAATGTTGCTAAAGTGTGTGTCCTTTTATGAAAGAGTAAATGATTAAAATTTGAGACTGAAGTGTGCAAACTTTATTGAGAACATGGTTCCCCTCTATTGCAAAAATAAAATCCTGCGTGATGGCGGCCATGGAGATGGTGGCCGGTCCCCACGACCCATAAGTAAAAAATGTGGTGGCTCCTTGGGACCCCCATTTGGAAGACCTTTTTTTTTTTTTAGATAGAGAGGTGGAACTAGGTTCCCCTCTATTTTAAGATTTTAAACATTTTAAAACTTTTAAATTTTACAGAATTTTAACCTTTTTAAATTTTACAGAATTGTAACCTTTTTAGATTTTTTCTTTAAATTTATTTTCGTTCATATTGCATTGTACATTAAAATAGTCTTTATATCTCTCATATAATATTTATTTCATTCCTCAACATTAAACATAATCATTATTCTTTTCTTTTTTGAGTTGTTGTTAATTGTATAAGGTAAAACCAACTTTTAACTATATGTGTTTTATGTGTTTGTACTGTGCTGTGTTCTTTTGTCGTTTTGTGTATTTATGTATTTGGTTTATTATTTTAATTTGTATTGATGTTTTCCTGGCGTGTTGCCAGTTTATTTTTTACCCGGTTTTTTCTCCCGGAGGTTTGTGTAGTTGTTTGTCTCCATAACTTAAATTCCCGGTTACACCGGAAGTGTTATGTCTTCTTTGGGCTTGTTTCCCCATGTATTATTATTATTATTATTATTATTATTTTAATTCGGCACTCAATTCGAGCGACTGACTGGTGTTGGGCCTTCTGGCCCTCCTCCGTGCTGCGGTGGAAGTCCTCCCCCCTTCCCCCCTAGACCATATAACACTCTAAACCTAACGGTGAGTGGGTCTGGGGTGGGTCTAGAAGAAGAAGACTGCCTCCGCCACATTACCACCCTTCCCTGGCCTGCTCGATCCCCGGATTTGTCACCAATCGAGCACATCTGGGATCATTTGGGACGGCAAGTAGGACACCTTACGTGTTTGGTCGAACTAGAGGAGCGTTTACAGCTACTGTGGAACGAGATGTCTCAGGACATCATACGGAACTTGTATGCCTCAATGCCCGCTCGTATCGCATCGTGCATTCGCGTTAGAAGGGGTCCAACAGAGTACTAATACTTCCGTTCATTGGTACTTTTTTTCTGCAATAAATGATCCTTTTTCTTTGATTTTCTAATCAGTTACTTATATCAAAGTAGCACTTACATGTGTACAATTTCGTTTCATTTTGACGACTTTTTCTTGGTACGCAAATTTTTATGGCAATGAGTATACATATATATACTGCTGTTTGTAAAAAATGCAACACCATGAAGGAATCATCCAAATTAAATGAAATTTGCAGCAAATGTCAACTATAGGACGTTATGCAAAGTAGTAAATTTTCAGAACCACCACGCATGAGTGGTGTGAGCAGCGACCTCTGAACGGATGCTAAAAGCGTATAAATTGAGGTCTGTAGCGGGACGTTGAAAATAGTGCATGGTTATTTTTTAGTGGCGAACGTTTAGTGAGACCTAAGTATGCCTCCACGACGAAATAGGGTGAAATTTCAACAACTTACGGAGTTTGAACGGGGGAGAATCTTCGGCCTTCGTGAAGGAGAATTTTCCTAGCGCACAATAGCAGCTATTGTGCAGCGGAACAGTTCCACAGTGATGCGAGTTTGGAAGCAGTGGATCGACGAACACCGGGCAGCTCGAAAAACTGGGAGTGGACGACGGAAGATGGCGTCAGCGTGCTATAATAGACACCTGGTCCACATGGCGGTGAATGACCGTAGAGCTTCCTCCAGGCACTTGGCTGCACTTTGGTCTACTGCTACAGGTGTACTAATGTCGGCTTCGTCAATTCACCGACGTCTGCTGCACCGAGGACTGCGTGCAATAATTCCTTTATACAGGATCCCCCTCACTCCAAACCATCGACGGCTGCGTCTGCAATGGGCTCATGAGCACATTGGGAACAAGTTGTCTTTTCTGACGAATCTCGCTTTAATTTGTGGAACCATGATGGCAGCATTCGTGTTAGACGCTATTCCTGTGAACGCTGTCTTCCAGAGTGCGTTATCGAACATCACAGTGGCCGAACACCCGGAGTTATGGTCTGGGGTGAGAATTCGGATCATGGACGATCTCAGCTGCTACGAATTGAGGGTAATCTGAATAGCAACAGGTACGTCCGTGAAGTGCTAGAGCCCGAAGTCGTTCCCTTACTTCAAGGCATCCCTGCCCACATGTTGCAAGGAATGTTCGAGACTTTTTTTCAGGCCAACACATGCAACTTCTTCCTTGGCTTGCTTATTCGCCGGATATGTCGCCTATTGTGCACGTGTGGGATTTGGTTGGTCGGCGTCTCGCTCGTGATCCGCGTCCTACAACTTCAAAAGACGAACTTTGGGTGCGCATACAAACAATATGGAATTATCTTCAACAAGCTGACATTCAACATCTGTTCCACTCCATACCACGTCGTTTAGCAGCACTTATTGTAGCGATTGGTGGCTACACCAAATACTGATTTCGGACACTTTATGTTGTTGTTTTTTTTTGCTTTGAAAATTTATTCAATTATTTGTATCAATACAAGCCGTTTTATGTATTTATGCTCAATCTAGTTATGCGTTTCCACGCTGAAAAATGTTACATACCTGTAGAGAAAAAAAATACTAAATTTCAAATAATTAATATAAGAGTTTAGCAATCTTTTCTGTGTATACATTTGTTAGCCATGACGCATATGAACAGTGCATAAATGTAACATTACTTGTATTCGTGTCCTAATGTTCCATTCAAATACAATCCAACTTAAAAAATACTGTAAATATTATCGCAATGTTATCTATATAAATAAGACTATAGAAATTATAAAGATGGCGAAAGGTATTCAAATAAATTTTTACTCTACAAAAAGCGTAAGTCATTATATATTTTGATTATCTCTTCAATTTAGAGTAAACCAATTCAAACCGAGTAAGGTCGGGTATTTTGCTAGTTCAAAATAAAAGCAAGTTGGCATGTAATTTTTTTACCTCCTGTAATGGTCATGAAGAATGAAGCTTGACAATTAATACACTCTAAGACAAAAAAGGCGCACCTAGAAGGAATTGTCAAAATGTAATGCAATTTACAATGTTGCTAAAGTGTGTGTCCTTTTATGAAAGAGTAAATGATTAAAATTTGAGACTGAAGTATGCAAACTTTATTGAGAACAATTCAAAAAAGTAGTACCATTTAGTATGGCGTATGACCGCCATTATTCCTAATGCAGCATGCCAAGCGCCTTGGTAGTGAATCACACAGGCTCTGTATCCTGCGACAGTCCATCCCATGCTGCTTGAACCCTGTCACGTAGTTCCAGCAGATTACGTTGTATGGGTGAGTGGCGACCGATCGTCCAATGGCATCGCATACATTCTCGATTGGGGACAGGTCCGATGAGTATGCCGGCCATGGTAAGATATCGTTGTGTCGTACACAATTTATAGCGGCGACAGCAATATGGGATCAAGCATTGTCTTGTTGAAAAAGTGGGTGAACTCGAATGTTCAGGAATGGGAGCATAACTGGCTGTAAAATTTCTTGTACGTAACTCTGGTCAGTCAAAGAGCCCGTAACGAATACCAAAGGTGGTATGGCATCATACGCAATTGCACCCCATACCATGACACCAGGTCTTCTGGACGTGTGACGCTGTAGAACAAACCGTGAATCTTGGCCCTGACAAAGTTGCATCCCCACACGGATTCGCTTCTCGTCTCCACCCAGACAGAAGCGTGATTGGTCAGAGAAGTCCACTCGATGCCATTCGACACCCCATGTCCGTCTGGCACGACACCAGTGCTGTAGTCGTAAAAAAAACAGAGGGTAGACCATGGGCGCCCGCAGAATTTTTTTCATGGGGAGGCGAAACATGTACTTACAACTTACACTTTCCAGGGGTGGAGAGCAAAAAACATGTACACACGCACATACATGTATATATATAGGAAATCAATAAGCCAGGTCAGCCCTCCTTCTCCGGGCGCCCATGGGTTGTACTCAAAGGACCGGGGAATATGTTCGAATTAATCGAAGTTCAAGTTAACGAGAGAAAAAAAAACTATATTAATTTTATATTACAGGAAAGGAATTGAGGAACTTTGAAGAAACATCGACTTAAGCAGAAATTCGTCTCTGTGTCTCATTTTGAAGAGCATACTCTCGATCTATTGTTTACTGAAGAGCAATGGTTGGTTAACCAAGAATTTACAAATTTTTTCCGGTTGAAAGTGTTCTATAGGTGGCCCATTTGCCTTAATAAATCTTAGATTGAGTCGTTTGAAATCAATAAAGATTATCTCAAATCTATTGCATTATATTATTCATTAAACTAAGCCCGGGCACGCGTTCGGCCGTGGAACATGGTAATATTTCAATTGTTCTTAAAAGAGGCTTTTATTTTTGTGGAACAAATTGGGCATTTTCATTGGTCCCTCAAACCCTTAATAGTGCACATTTGATCGATATCAAAACGTCGACAGATCCTTTTTACCTCCTTTTCTCCATGCCGAATATCCTCTCTGTTTATACTTTCTAGATCAAACATGGATATATCCTTCAAAAGTTAATGATTTTCTTCATTAATATCAGAACAAAGTCTGGATTTCATTCTATTGATAATACTTTGAATGAATTGCTTATGATTAATAGGAGAGCAATCTTATTAGCTACTAACACTCTGATCTCGTTTCAGCAGGAACTGTGGTTGGTAGGTTGTGTGTGGCATTTTGATTAACGCAGCACTGGAGCAATCTTATTGGCTATTGGCGACGGTTCGAGATCATGACCAATGAGAGACATCCGAGAATACACGTACACCACACCTCTGGGTGTGGATGACTGTTTGGAAAGGCGACATTCAAAAGTTATGTCATTCGACTTGAAACTGTTTATTTAAACGTTAACTTTATGGCAGATCTTTGGTCTTGGGAAAATAACTGTTCAATTTTTTTGTTTACCAAAACTCCGCCATGTTGATCAAGTTAGAAGCGCTTTAGTCACTATGAAGAAGTTTGCTTAGAAATGCTTTATAGTTGGCACGGGCCATGGTAGCCTAGTTGGAAGAGTAACATATTAAAAATCGGAGGGTTGTAAGTTTGAATCCGTCGAAAGACCGTCGTATTCAAAGGGAGAGCGTACACTTTAAATGTCTCGTGGCCTCAAATGTCCTCGCGTTGGCGTGGTATGGATGTTTGGAGAGTGGGGTGCAAGCATAATAGTGATCTGGTCATCTTACCGTGGTTAAAAATTACGGATATTTCCCATTGGGTTTGATCCCGGACCGTCACCATTAGCCCATAGGTGTTGCTCCAGTGCGACGTTAATTGAAATACCTACCTATAATGTCACAACAAGAAGGAACAGTGAATCACTTGGTGCCCAGATTCACCACCTGTAGTTGGGTGGGTTCAGAGGCACGTCGTTATTTCAAGCCACAATCTTGTGGTTATAGACAAACCACTAAAAGAGATCAAGTCAGGCCTCGAAGTAGATTTTTTAATACAGGTGCACAAGGTGCACCTAAGATTTTAAATTAGGTGCACAGTTATGTACAATGGGAAAAAATTAGGTGCACAGTTATATTTTCATGTGCACAGTGCACCTGTGCACCCGGGTATTTCGAGCCCTGGATCAAGTGAATATTCCATTATCAGCACACGACAAAGATATCTATCGTGCTGCCATCTCTACTGAGTTTTTCATGCTATTTCATTGTATCTTTGAACGCGTTAATAATAAATTCTTGTTTATAATATTATAGATCTATTTTCCACGGTCAGGGTCACTGGAAACATTCTTGAAAAGGATTCAATTACTATAGTCATATCATTAGATGATATACTATTTTGAAAGATAAGAAAATAAGAGCACGAATAATTTGCATTGAATTTAAATTGTTGACTATAAACAGTATCTGTTCGATAGTATAAAGCTAACTATTCAAGCAATTATTGAAGTGACTGCAGTTCAATACTGCACAATCACACATTTATATTTATTTTAAGTACCAATAACAAAAATAAGGAACAATTTGAGAGAGAGAGAACTGAAATAATTAGCGTAAGGTGCCCTTGTGGACTTGCGAAAAAGACTATCTTCTCGTTGGACAACTGCTCTTTTTTAAAGAGCACTGAAAACCGATGAGTAAATTTTAGACTAATTTTGATGACAATTTTTGGAAGAAGAAAGAGCCCAAATTCTGTGAATGTAAAGTTGTAACGTTTATAATTATTTCAAATGGAAAGATTTGTTTTAGGTAGACGGAAAGCTTTAAATATTTCGCAAAATGGCCATGTTCAAGAAATTCGATGAATAAAACTATTTGAATTTGAATAATAATAAAAGAAACATTGGTATAACACGAGATTCTTTTAGTTTCAAATAGATGTCTGTATATAGATCTGAGAAAATCGGAAAACGTTGTATGAGAATTGGTGTTGCAAAAATAAGAGAAATAATCGTCCACGCATGGTCTTATATTGTAATTTTTAGTATTTCAATTTGCACAAAAGAAAATGCATGTTCAATTAAAATAAAACAGTTCTCTGTAATTTCAAAATTTTAACAACTGTGTGAATTCTTCCCAAATCACGAAACACACATTTACAAGTAAAATGATCAGCATGGCAGAAATACTAATTTCAATATCATTGACAGATGGCAGCACATATACTAACCATTTTCTCCTATACTACTTATTTATAACCGCGACGGCATCTATTCCCCCCCCCCAATCGTAGCAATAAATTAAATCTTCTTAAGTAATTAAATTGAATTTACTGCTATTAAACGTAATAATCTAAAATACGAACTGTGTGAACTTGTGGGATTCATAGCACAGGTACAACGAACAGTTCTACAATATTACACTATATCCATCAAGTATTCTATATTAATTCTGATCTTTTCTCCAAATTCGTGTTTGACTGAATTGCTTCTGTCTGTGAAGTTGCATAGCACGCACTACATCTTAAAAGTTTCTGAGTTAGTATCAATTATTTCACAAAAGTGTATGTGAACAGTTAAATAAAAACCTTTTGGGAAAAATGCAAAAATTCAAAAAAAAAAATAATAATAATAAATAATAATAATAATAATAATAAATAAAAAAACATTTTGCAAGTATTATTATGGAGTAAAATACATATAACTAGGGGGCCCGTGCTCGCTAAAGCTCGCCAACCCCCGGAGGATTGCTTTGCAATCCTCATTGGTTCTCTGAGCGAACATATGCTCACTTCGCTCGCATCAATGATGACATGTGTCCTAGCAGTTTGCAGGATAGTTGATGACATGTGTCCTAGCAGATTGTTTTCAAAATATGATACTCCAAAAAAATATTTTTCAAATCTAAATTTGCTGTATTACAGAAAATATAAACAGTACCCTGGAATCAGAATTCAACTAAAAATTTTGAGCAAATTTTGAGTCGAAATGTGAGCGCTGCTTTAGAAATTGAATACCCAGTATGTTGTTTGTGTACATTTCCAGCACTCTCGAGTAACCCACATTTTTTCATTGAGTTTGTTGTGGAAAGTTATAGTGCAAGCGTCTTATTGAACTATAATTGTTGGCCCTGAAAAGGACCGTTTTTTAAATAACCCTGAAATGATCCTCCGCTTTGTTTGATTTCTAATTCTAAACTGCAAAATCGACTAAAATTTTTTTTTTCCAATAAAATTTCATCCGATAACGCTATAAATTCAATTGAGGCGCGTGGCTTCGTGGTAAACAAACAATCGTACAATGTTAACAAAACGCGATAGCAAATAACGTCTTTTTTGCGTGCCACGTAAGAGAATTATATCTATAGATTGGATCTATAAGATGAAATAGAAACATTTTATACTTTTTTTAGATGAAATAAAAGTAGTTTTAAAAGTGAAAAGAAAATAATCATGTAGTATAAATACCCATCTATTGTATAAAAAGATGTGATGTTTTTTAAACAATTTAAGAAATTACATAAAGTGACTATACTCAAGTTTGAACTCAAGTTATAAAAAAAAAGGAAACATTTCCGTATTTTTCTTTAATTAATCATCAGGGTTAGGCGGTAACGCGTTTTGCAAGTAACGCGTTACTTGTAATAATTACTTTTTACAGTAATCTTATAAGTAATACGTTACATTTGAAACCAGTAATTTTACAGGTAATTCGTTACATAATTTTCGATAAAGTAATTTTTGTTACAGTAACGCGTTAAAAACTTAAAGGACTCCTGAACCGCTTAATATTTCTTTAGCACAAGGTGTTAAAAATAGATTTTAACATTTTTTTACTGATAAAAACGTAGTGACTGCCAGTATTCTTCACCCAAAGTTTAAACTCTGTATTTGGCTTGATCCTGTCATAACTGATACTGATTAGAATACTGTCAAGGCATTTCTTCGAAGAGAAAATATCAAACGAATCGTAGAAGAGAAATATTGTTCTCACACCTTTCCTACTGATTGTACTGATGATGACTAACATTCATTTAGCAGTGACGATGAATTTTTTGAGACAGTAAAAACTAGACATCCTTCTGCCGATTTTGAGTTATCCACCTTATTTCCAAAACAAAGATTGCAGTTTGTCTCCATTCTGTTCTCTACCTACAGTAAAGAGCATGTTGTAAAATACAATACTCCCTACTAGCCAGTGCGGCTATTGAAAGATTGTTTAGTTCTGGCTGTTTGTGTCTCCGACCCAATCGCAGCCGCGTGAGAAAAATTTTACGATGCAGGTTTTGCTGTATCATAATAAATAGGTTTTCTCGTAACGATGTAATAAAGTTGATAAAAAAATCTTTCGTTTATTGATTCGTACATTATTTTAAAAACATTTGTAAATATGGAATTTTGTCCTAAAAAGTAATTGTAATGTGTTTCTATTGAAACGTAGTAATTTTACAGGAAATTCGTTATTTTTTTACGAAAAGTAATTGTTATGGAAACAAGTTACATTTAAACAAGTAACGGCTAAACCCTGTTAATTTTCAGAAAGTGTCACTGTGTGTACATTTTCTTCTTGAAAACGAAAATGCGCGTTTTGTTCAAAATTTGAAATGTAGATGGCAGCACAAACATTAAAATCGACTGGATTAACCTAAAAGAAATCTGGGGTTTAGAGATAAACTCTTTCCTCTCTGCACCCGGCCCTCTTCTCTGTTTTCCCTCTGTGATCAACATCACAAAAATACTGTTGCAAATCAAAAGTGTATATCCACAGGACTATGAGTGATCAAAGTATAAAGTGTATTAGCATATGAGGAAGATTAAAGTTTAGCTGAGTTTATCATATTTCCCCCTCTACTGCCATTACGTGATTTGTAACTGGTTTAAACCAGAACTGCTGTTACGATAAAGGATGGTTTTAAATCCTATCTCGTAGGTGTTATGATAGATGATGCAATGTACAAGGTCGCATTAGAACTAATCCTTCTAGAAAGAAAAGTTTTTTTTATCACTATCACTTGTGGGAAAATGTTATTCTTTAGCTTTTATTTTGTTCCTTTTGAGAGAAGACAATTTTATAATTTTATTTTACGACGCAATTTCAAACGAAAACATATTTCGATGCAAAGGTTGATTGATAGCGTCGAATTCCATAAATTTTCAGATTTTAAAATTTATTTCACGTGATATGCTTGCATTTCAGTTGATTATTTTCAATAACATCTTGGAAAAACTTTTAGTCGCAATCAAAAAAGACTTGATTAAAATTTTCACTGATTGATAATTTCAGACTGTTTGAAAGTTTCAGTCGGCCATTAATTGTTGGGCACAAATTGTAACTAGGGTTTCCAACCGTCCACGATTGTCCCGGAATTTAAGTTGCTGTCCAGAATCCCGGTTGAATGTCAAATTACCCCGGAATTTCCGAGACAGCTAGACACAAATATCAACTACACTTAAAAATAGTTATTTCTATTGCACATGACTTAGTGTAAATCCATTGAACGCCCGTTCCAACACTGCTATCCAATGCCAATACTATATATGTCAGTCCGTTCAGAACGGGACCATCATGAAGATATGGTATTAGTTGACTTTCTATTCTATAATACTGTATTTGAATTTTATTTTTAAAATTAGGGCTGGAGACGAACACAAATTTTCATATTCGACTTTCTTAAAATAGAATTCGGAACACTCTCGGTTCTGTATAACTAAACACAAACAATATCTCTATTTTGTATAAGAACACTACCATTTTTATATTTTAACTAGCAAAATACCCGACCTTACTCGGTTTGAATTGGTTTACTCTAGATTGAAGAGATAATCAAAACATATAATAACTTACGTTTTTTGTAGAGTAAAAATTTATTTTAACACCTTTCGCCATCTTTATATTTTCTAAAACTTATTTTGGACACAAATCCTACACATGCATATCCATTCATGTAATACATTTCACATACATCGCACAATTGCTGTATGACAAAGGTACAAAATGACGAAAGGTGATACTAAGGTTACTACTATAAAAGACGATTTTGAGGGAGATTTGGAATTCCCTTTCTTAAGTTCTTTTCAAGTTAAACTCAATTAATTAAAATTACGATTTACGGCGAGTGCTCTCGCACTCATAGTCAACAAAACAATATTTTTTTTTTACTTGTGGCACTCTTGCTTCCGGTATGCGACATTGTGAAATTTTGCAATCTTCTCTTATCTCTTGTCAACGAATTTTTTAATGTTGGGAAAAAGTTCTAGTTCGGATTTTTAAACATTATTATTCTTTCAATAACGGCATTATTCTTTCAATAACGGCATTATTCTTTAAATAACGGCATTATTCTTTCAATAATGGCATAATTACACTTAAAATTTACTGAAAATTTATACTGACTTACCTAACATTTTTAAGTTTAATACTTTGTGGTGCTGTTGTGTGTGATGAGAAGGAAAACACATTTATTAAAAAAATAAATATTTAAAACAGAAAACAGTAAAATAGAACAAAATAAAAGATGTCGGAAAAAATTGTTGTAAAGATATTAATTTGTGATTCATTTTTATCTCTTGATCTCGCACAGTTGCCACAATTTACAACTAAAAATGCACAAAATTTAGAAATGTAAAATTAATTCAGAGCGAAAGAAACAGAAAATATCACTGCTCACGCGATCTTGTTCATTCTCGTTTCGTTAAAAAATATCGTCTGTCTCAAATATTCCGAAATCGTTTTCATTGCGCAAAGAACAAAAATAAGACTCGAAATAAATGAAGTATCAGAGCTGAAATCCCATTAAAAAATATAATTTTTTGAAGAATAATTACTTTTTCAGCAGTACTGGTAAAACAATCGAAGTAATCGTAATATTCAATAGACATTCCAATTTTTCCGAAACTACCAAATTATGGTTGATTTAAGTATACTTACTCAGGTGTTTTAGTATGAAACTCATCTAAATATACCAATAAAGGCATGTTTAATATTGCATTCACTAAACTATTAGATAATGTATAAAATAAAATACATTGCATTCAAATATCTAGAATGCAATTCATGTGATGCCTACACAAACACACAAACAAAAAATCGAGCATAGAACAGAAAGACGGACAGACAGACTTTAGCAACCAATTCCACTCACTAAATGAAGATAAGTACTCACTGTATGCAAATTTCCATGAAAATATCTTAAACCGTGTGGACGTGTATAGGGCACAACATACAGACAGACAGACACCAAACGAGAAAAAGGCGGATTCGGCATCAGAAGGGTCCAAAACGGATAGAAAACTTGAAATGGGTCGAAAATATTGAATGTACAAACAAACACTCCATTCTTATTTATATAGATATTTGATTGCAATGTATTTTATTTTATACATTATCTATTACTTTAGTGAAGGCAATATTAAACATTTTTTTATTGTTATATTTAGATGAGTTTCATGCTAAAACACCCGAGTAAGTATACTTATATCAACCACAATTTGGTAGTTTTGGAAAAATTCGAAAACATATATTGAGTACTAGCAAAATACCCGACCTTACTCGGTTTGAATTGGTTTACTCTTGATTGAAGAGATAATCAAAATATATAATGACTTAAGTTTTTTGTAGAATAAAAATTTATTTTAACATCTTTCACCATCTTTATATTTTCTACAACTTACTTTGGACACAAATCCTACACATGCATATCCATTCATGTAATACATTTCAAATACATCGCACAATTGCTGTATGACAAAGCTACAAAATGACGAAAGGTGATACTAAGGTTACTACTATAAAAGACGATTTATAGGAATATTTGGAATTCCCTTTCTTAAGTTCTTTTCATGTTCAACTCAATTAATTAAAATTACGATTTATGGCGAGTGCTCTCGCACTCATAGTCAACAAAACAATATTTTTTTACTTGTGGCACTCTTGCCTCCGGTATGCGACATTGTGAAATTTTGCAATCTTCTCCTGTCATTACTACAACGAATTTTTTAATGTTGGAGAAAGTTCTAGTTTGGATTTTTAAACATTATTATTATTTCAATAACGACATTATTCTTTAAATAACGGCATTATTCTTTAAATAACGGCATAACTACACTTAAAATTTACTGAAAATTTATACTGACTTACCTAACATTTTCAAGTCTAATACTTTGTGGTGCTGTTGGGTGAGATGAGAAGGAAAACACATTTATTAAAATAATAAATATTTAAAACAGGAAACAGCGAAGTAAAACAAAATAAAAGATGTCGTAAAAAATTGTTCCAAAGATATTAATTTGTGATTCAATTTTATCTCTTGATCTCGCACAGTTGCCACAACTTACAACTAAAAGTGTACAAAATTTAGAAATGTGAAATTAATTCAGAGCGAAAGAACCAGAAAAAATATCACTGCTCGCGCGATCTTGTTCATTCTCGTTTCATTGAAAAATATCGTCTGTCCCAAATATTCTTAAATCGTTTTATTGCGCAAAGAATAAAAATAAGACTCAAAATAAATGAAGTATCAGAAATGAAATTCCATAAAAAAAAAAAAAATTTTTTTTTGAAGAATAATTACTTTTTTAGCAGTACTGGTAAAGCAATCGAAGTAATCGTAATATTCAATAGACATTCCAATTTTTCCAAAACTACCAAATTATGGTTGATTTAAGTATACTTACTCAGGTGTTTTAGTATGAAACTCATCTAAATATACCAATAAAGGCATGTTTAATATTGCATTCACTAAACTATTAGATAATGTATAAAATAAAATACATTGCATTCAAATATCTAGAATGCAATTCATGTGATGCCTACACAAACACACAAACAAAAAATCGAGCATAGAACAGAAAGACGGACAGACAGACTTTAGCAACCAATTCCACTCACTAAATGAAGATAAGTACTCACTGTATGCAAATTTCCATGAAAATATCTTAAACCGTGTGGACGTGTATAGGGCACAACATACAGACAGACAGACACCAAACGAGAAAAAGGCGGATTCGGCATCAGAAGGGTCCAAAACGGATAGAAAACTTGAAATGGGTCGAAAATATTGAATGTACAAACAAACACTCCATTCTTATTTATATAGATATTTGATTGCAATGTATTTTATTTTATACATTATCTATTACTTTAGTGAAGGCAATATTAAACATTTTTTTATTGTTATATTTAGATGAGTTTCATGCTAAAACACCCGAGTAAGTATACTTATATCAACCACAATTTGGTAGTTTTGGAAAAATTCGAAAACATATATTGAGTACTAGCAAAATACCCGACCTTACTCGGTTTGAATTGGTTTACTCTTGATTGAAGAGATAATCAAAATATATAATGACTTAAGTTTTTTGTAGAATAAAAATTTATTTTAACATCTTTCACCATCTTTATATTTTCTACAACTTACTTTGGACACAAATCCTACACATGCATATCCATTCATGTAATACATTTCAAATACATCGCACAATTGCTGTATGACAAAGCTACAAAATGACGAAAGGTGATACTAAGGTTACTACTATAAAAGACGATTTATAGGAATATTTGGAATTCCCTTTCTTAAGTTCTTTTCATGTTCAACTCAATTAATTAAAATTACGATTTATGGCGAGTGCTCTCGCACTCATAGTCAACAAAACAATATTTTTTTACTTGTGGCACTCTTGCCTCCGGTATGCGACATTGTGAAATTTTGCAATCTTCTCCTGTCATTACTACAACGAATTTTTTAATGTTGGAGAAAGTTCTAGTTTGGATTTTTAAACATTATTATTATTTCAATAACGACATTATTCTTTAAATAACGGCATTATTCTTTAAATAACGGCATAACTACACTTAAAATTTACTGAAAATTTATACTGACTTACCTAACATTTTCAAGTCTAATACTTTGTGGTGCTGTTGGGTGAGATGAGAAGGAAAACACATTTATTAAAATAATAAATATTTAAAACAGGAAACAGCGAAGTAAAACAAAATAAAAGATGTCGTAAAAAATTGTTCCAAAGATATTAATTTGTGATTCAATTTTATCTCTTGATCTCGCACAGTTGCCACAACTTACAACTAAAAGTGTACAAAATTTAGAAATGTGAAATTAATTCAGAGCGAAAGAACCAGAAAAAATATCACTGCTCGCGCGATCTTGTTCATTCTCGTTTCATTGAAAAATATCGTCTGTCCCAAATATTCTTAAATCGTTTTATTGCGCAAAGAATAAAAATAAGACTCAAAATAAATGAAGTATCAGAAATGAAATTCCATAAAAAAAAAAAAAATTTTTTTTGAAGAATAATTACTTTTTTAGCAGTACTGGTAAAGCAATCGAAGTAATCGTAATATTCAATAGACATTCCAATTTTTCCAAAACTACCAAATTATGGTTGATTTAAGTATACTTACTCAGGTGTTTTAGCATGAAACTCAACTAAATATAACAATAAAGAAATGTTTAATATTGCATTCACTAAACTATTAGATAATGTATAAAATAAAATACAATGCAATCAAATATCTGGAATACAATTCATGTGATGCCTACACAAACACACAAACACAAAATCGAGCATAGAACAGAAAGACGGACAGACAGACTTTCGCAACCAATTCCACTCACTAAATCAAGATAAGTACTCTCTGTATGCAAATTTCCATGAAAATATCTTAAACCGCGTGGACGTGTATAGGGCACAACATACAGACAGACAGACAGACAGACAGACACCAAACGAGAAAAAGGCGGATTCTTTATCAGAAGGGTCCAAAACGGATAGAAAACTTGAAATGCGTCGAAAATATTGAATGTACAAACAAACACTCCATTCTTATTTATATAGATAGCTTCAATGCAACAAGAGGTTAGGTTTAAATTTTTTATTATTTCTGCTATGGGGCTCCGTCCCCTGCTCGCTATCGCTCGTCAACCCCCGATGATTGCTACGCTATCATATACTACTGTTTGTAAAAAATGCAACACCATGAAGGAGTCATCAGAATTAAATGAAATTTAATACACAAACGGCTTGTATTAGTACAAATAAATTAATAAATTTTCAAAGCAAGAAAACAGTACTAAGTGTCCGAAATCAGTATTTGCTGTAGCCACCACGCGCTGCAATAAGTGCTGCTATACGACGGGGCATGGAGTGAAACATATGTTGAATGTCTGTTTGTTGAAGATAATTCCATATTGTTTGTATGCGCACCCAAAATTCGTTTTTTGAAGCTGTAGGACGCGGATCACGTGCGAGACGCCGACCAACCAAATCCCACTCATGCTCAATAGACGACATATCCGTCGAATAAGCAGGCCAAGGAAGGAGTTGCATGGTTGGGCTGAAAAGAAGTATCGAACATTCCTTGCAACATGTGGGCAGGGTTGTCTTGAAGGAAGGGAACGACTTCGGGCTCTAGCACTCCACGGACGTTCCTGTTGCTATTCAGATTACCCTCAATTCGTAGCAGCTGAGATCGTCCATGATACGAAATCGCACCCCAGACCATAACTCTGGGTGTTCGGCCACAATGACGTTCGATAACGCACTCTGGAAGGCAGCGTTCACAGGCATAGCGTCTAACACGAATGCGGCCATCATGGTTCCACAAATTAAAGCGTGATTCGTTAGAAAAGATAACTTGTTGCCAGTCAGCCCGCCAGGCACTGTGCTCATGAACCCATTGTAGACGCAGCCGTCGATGGTTTGGCGTGAGGGGGATCCTGTATAAAGGTATCCTTGCACGCAGTCCTCGGGGCAGCAGACGTCGGCGAATTGACTAGGCCAACATTAGTACACCTGTAGCAGTAGACCAAAGGGCTGCCAACTGCCTCGAGGAAGATGTACGGTCATTCACTACCATGTGGACCAGGTGTCTATCATCGCGCGCTGACGTCATCTTCCGTCGTCCACTACCAGTTTTTCTAGTTGTCCGGTGCTCGTCGGTCCACTGCTTCCAAACTCGCATCACTGTGGAACTGTTCCGCTGTACACGAACTGCTATTGCTTCACGAAGGCCGATGATTTTCCCCCGTTTAAACTCCGTAAGTTGTTGAAATTTCACCCTATTTCGTCGTGGAGGCATACTTAGGTCTCACTAAACGTTCGCCATAAAAAACAACCATGCACTTTTTTCAACGTCCCGCTACAGTCCTCTATTTATGCGCTTTTAGCATCAGTTCAGAGGGCGCTGCTCACACCACGCATGCGTGGTGGCTCTGAAACTTTACTACTTTGCATAAAATCCTATAATTGGCATTTGCTGGAAATTTCATTTCATTCGGATGATTCCTTCATGGTGTTGCATTTTTTACAAACAGCAGTGTATTTAGTTTGTTTCGCGAACTATACTTTTCAACAATGAGGGGGAGGGGATTGCTTCACAATCCATTCCCATTGGGATCGCTGATGTATTGATCCCGGACCTTTAGTACGACTTTAATTGAAGGTTCCCTTCCCTTACCATTGCGATAGTTATCTCATACACCCAAGAAACGTAAATTTGCCTACTTTTTTGCGAGATTAGCGGATTTGTATATAAGCCGACTCCCGTACTTTAGCTTTAGAAAACGTTCCAAAATTTATCGGCTTATACACGGAAATATATGGGGAAAAAACCAAAAAGTTTTTTAAAATGTCAAGAACAAAACATCTTATTTCTACATAAAAAAAAAGGAAATTGTTAAATAAATAACAAATTGATAAAATTCAGAGGAAATCTCATCATAATTATATGTTTTAGCTGATGTATGTTGTAACAGTACTTTTTAAGATTTTCATATTCGACTGTTGCTATGGAAACGGTATTTAGCCGGTTCTTCTGAAAACATTGCAAACTTACTTGCGCGTACTCCCAAATTTTATGAATGAATTAATTAAAAAATATAACTGTGTTTATCGTCTGCACGTGCTGCAAATTTATTAAACCGTTGAACCACAAGACTCTTTACCACGTGAATCGCTATCTACCAATCACAATGCGAATAAAACTGAAAAAAACTAAAATTTTTTTTTTTTTTTAATAATAGAAAGATGTATGTGAAAGGACCACAGGCTCGAATAATAATTGAAATTTAAAAAAAAAAACATAAAAATAACTATGATTATTTTTTACGTATTTTTTGTCCATGAAAAAATTTTTCTTGGAAAACTAGATATGTTATGTTAATTGATTTCTCAGTAGAGAATATTGTGAAATTACATGGAATTGTCTCAGAAAAGTTGGCAACCCTAATTGTAGCGAGGAATAAACACATTAATCCTCCAAGTGATTTTGACTAGATCGAGATCTGTTCCAAAACCATCTAGATCTGATCACTTTTGGTAGTGACGAGGTATCCCGTCATCAAGATACCGCCGATTTTTTGTGATGACCAAATCAAGATCTTATCATTTTTTACAGGATACCTCGTCCGTCACGATTTGGTCAATTCTGGTAAATGACTGTATGTGTATCTGGTCTATACAGCCATCAGGAGGATTAAAAGGTTTTATTTGATAGAAGATGAACGATTAAAGTAAGAGACAACAAAAATAGTTCTCATTAGTATTCATCATACTAATCAGGCCCCTCAAATGTCTAAAAAAATAAATGTCACAAAATATTCCCAATCACATCACGTAACAAATTTTATGGTCTCTAATACACTCTATAACAAAAAAATCGACGCACCAAGAAGGAATCATCCGATTGCTTTGAAATTTCGTATGCAAAAATATTTTGACCAAATATGCAAAGGTTTAAAATTTGGTGTACAATGAATGAATAGTGCGATCTCCAGCGCATCGGAACTGCGCATCCAGCAGATGTATATAAGGAGTTGTTCTTGAACTCTTGTTAAAAATTTCTGCTGCCATTGCGATTTAGGATAAATTTCAACGACTGAAAAAATGCCTCGCCGCAGGATTCAAGCTCATTACGAGCAACTTTCAGAGTTTGAAAGAGGTGGATTTAAAGAGGTAGGTTGGGCAAATCGGAGAATCGCTCGTCATGTGAGTCGAAGCGATGCGGCGATGAGAAGATGCTGGCAAGAGTGGGTGGACAATGGCAGATTTCAGCGTCATGATGGTAGCGGTCGACGTAGGGCCACAACAGATCGCGAGGACAGAGTGATTGTCAGATCAGCTGTCACAGCGCCTGATTCATCGCTATCAGCCATCAGTCGAGCGACCCACACACGAGTGTCCACCATGACCATTCACAGACGGCTGAGAGAGCGAAATCTACGCTCGTACCGACCGTTACGTCACCTACCACTCACACCTACACACTGTCGAGCCAGATTACAGTGGTGCTTGACTCGATCAGGCTGGAATGATGCTGACTGGGGACGTATAGTCTTTAGCGACGAATCCCGCTTCCAACTGTGTCCTGACGATCATCGAAGACGTGTCTGGAGACACCCGGGGCAGCGTGCCGATCCTGCTTTCACTATTGCACGCCACACGGGCCCTCAACATGGAGTTTCGACATGGAGGATCTCGACATGGTGCCATTTCCCTTGATTGCCGGACCCCTTTGGTCGTCATTAGAGGTACACTTACTGCACAGCGGTACGTTGACGACATTCTGAAACCTATTTTGCTACCGTTCCTTTCGCAGTACCCTGGTCAGCAAGATAATGCCAGACCACATATGGCACGTGTTGCTATGAACTGTCTTCAAGCTTGTCAAACACTTCCTTGGCCAGCCAGATCACCAGATCTCTCTCCCTTCGAGCATGTCTGGGATATGATGGGAAGGCGACTGCGAATACTATGATGGGAAGGCGAAGAAATACCGCAGGAGACCATCCGTCAGCTATATCGGTCTATGCCACGCCGTGTGGCAGCTTGCATCCAGGCTAGAGGCGGGTCAACACCTTATTGAGCTCGTTACTGTAACTCTGAAATAAATCATTCAATTGTTCTGAAATTTTAATCAATTTCTATTCTGTACATAATTTTTCTATCCACCAATTTTTGTCTCCATCGGAAACTCCTTCTTGGTGCGTCGATTTTTTTTGTTATAGAGGGTATTATAAAAGGAAGTGTTTGTTTGTTTGTTTGAGGCCGCAAGATCCTGATGATGCTATGGCACTTACAGTAATGAGATGTGGCACGCAGGTAGTCCGAATTATTTGCAATTTTTTAGTCGCAGCGAATTTTAAAATTCAATCTAGAATATTCATTTTTTAGTTTAATTTAATAGTTTTATTCTCCATCGCTTTTTCAAACGCGGAGAACTTTTTCTACCCGTGTGACCTTGCACTCAGGGTTTGGAAATATGCCAAGTTTTTTTCATCCGCAGAACGCGTAGAAAATTATTTTTTTCATTTCCGCTTTCATTTTGCTCAGACGAATAAATTTCCAGCCAGACGATAAATCTTTCAACTGTAGTCAAAGTTCTTTTTTTTCTATCTCCTTGACCGTTAAAGATAGAGTAAAAATTTCAACGGATATGAAATCTGCAGAAAATTTCAGTTTAGATTGATACCTAAACATATGATTTTCTTCAAATAAATAATTTTATTTTTGAATATATCTTCAACGGATTTGAAATCATCGGAAAATTTTACACCATATTAATACCCTACATTACGGCGTTGCCCGTGGGTCCACAAACCAACACCATGGGCACGGGCAACGCCAGGCTAGCCACGCAGTGGCTAGTATTTTCTATGTGTGAGAACTTGATTTATTTGCTTTGTATATTTCATCATTCTCTTTCGTTTCTTATAATGTTTTTATCGTTTGAAAACCGTGACTCTAGAAACTTCGAGGTCAAAGCGCGTTGAATGTAAATATTGAGTATGTGTGTGCGGGAATTCTGTTTGAAAATTCTACTTTTCTTCTGAATCGTCATCTTGTTCAGCTGCCAGTTCCCGTTTTTAGCGACAATATCTTCTGGAGTCGGTTTGCTAGACGTCATCCCACTATTGTCAAAGCTGCACTCCTTTAAAACTTGGTGGATCACTAAAGCCTGAACAATTAACACTACTGGTGGTTGTGTCGACGTGATATCACGTTATAGACAAAACTAACCGGATCTTGATGGGTGAGATATCTCGTCAGAAAAAAACTGACCATATCTGCATAGGCGAGATATCTCGTCAGAAGAAAACTGACCAGATCTCGATCTCGACATTAGCAAAATAGTCAAGAACTTGATAAGCGAGATATCCCGTAAAAAGAAAACTGACCAGATCTCGACCTCGTCATTAGCAAAACTGACCAGAACTTGATAAGCGAGATATCTCGTAAAAAGAAAACTGATTAGATATCGATCTCCTCATTAGTAAAACTGACCATATCTTGCAAGGCGAGATATCTCGTCAGAAGAAATCTGACCAGATCTCGAACTCGTCATTAGCAAAACTGAGCAGAACTTGATAGGCGAGGTATCTCGTAAAAAGAAAACTGATTAGATATCGATCTTCTCATTAGTAAAACTGACCATATCTTGATAGGCGAGATATCTCGTCAGAAAAAAACTGATCAGATCTCGATCTTGTCATTAGAAAAACTGACCAGAACTTGATAGGCGAGGTATCTCGTAAAAAGAAAACTGATTAGATATCGATCTCCTCATTAGTAAAACTGACCATATCTTGATAGGCGAGATATCTCGTCAGAAGAAATCTGACCAGATCTCGATCTCATCATTAGCAAAACTGAGCAGAACTTGATAGGCGAGGTATCTCGTAAAAAGAAAACTGATTAGATATCGATCTCCTCATTAGTAAAACTGACCATATTTTGAAAGGCGAGATATCTCGTCAGAAGAAATCTGACCAGATCTCGATCTCATCATTAGCAAAACTGAGCAGAACTTGATAGGCGAGGTATCTCGTAAAAAGAAAACTGATTAGATATCGATCTCCTCATTAGTAAAACTGACCATATCTTGATAGGCGAGATATCTCGTCAGAAGAAAACTGACCAGATCTCGATCTTGTCATTAGAAAAACTGACCAGAACTTGATAGGCGAGATATCTCGTAAAAAGAAAACTGACTAGATATCGATCTCCTCATTAGTAAAACTGACCAGATCTTGATAGGCGAGATATCTCGCCAGAAGAAATCTGACCAGATCTCGATCTCATCATTAGCAAAACTGAGCAGAACTTGATAGGCGAGGTATCTCGTAAAAAGAAAACTGATTAGATATCGATCTCCTCATTAGTAAAACTGACCAGATCTTGATAGGCGAGATATCTCGTCAGAAGAAAACTGACCAGATCTCGATCTTGTCATTAGAAAAACTGAGCAGAACTTGATAGGCGAGGTATCTCGTAAAAAGAAAACTGATTAGATATCGATCTCCTCGTTAGTAAAACTGACCATATCTTGATAGGCGAGATATCTCGTCAGAAGAAAACTGACCAGATCTCGATCTTGTCATTAGAAAAACTGACCAGAACTTGATAGGCGAGATATCTCGTAAAAAGAAAACTGACTAGATATCGATCTCCTCATTAGTAAAACTGACCAGATCTTGATAGGCGAGATATCTCGCCAGAAGAAATCTGACCAGATCTCGATCTCATCATTAGCAAAACTGAGCAGAACTTGATAGGCGAGGTATCTCGTAAAAAGAAAACTGATTAGATATCGATCTCCTCATTAGTAAAACTGACCAGATCTTGATAGGCGAGATATCTCGTCAGAAGAAAACTGACCAGATCTCGATCTTGTCATTAGAAAAACTGAGCAGAACTTGATAGGCGAGGTATCTCGTAAAAAGAAAACTGATTAGATATCGATCTCCTCGTTAGTAAAACTGACCATATCTTGATAGGCGAGATATCTCGTCAGAAGAAAACTGACCAGATCTCGATCTTGTCATTAGAAAAACTGACCAGAACTTGATAGGCGAGATATCTCGTAAAAAGAAAACTGACTAGATATCGATCTCCTCATTAGTAAAACTGACCAGATCTTGATAGGCGAGATATCTCGCCAGAAGAAATCTGACCAGATCTCGATCTCATCATTAGCAAAACTGAGCAGAACTTGATAGGCGAGGTATCTCGTAAAAAGAAAACTGATTAGATATCGATCTCCTCATTAGTAAAACTGACCAGATCTTGATAGGCGAGATATCTCGTCAGAAGAAAACTGACCAGATCTCGATCTTGTCATTAGAAAAACTGAGCAGAACTTGATAGGCGAGGTATCTCGTAAAAAGAAAACTGATTAGATATCGATCTCCTCGTTAGTAAAACTGACCATATCTTGATAGGCGAGATATCTCGTCAGAAGAAAACTGACCAGATCTCGATCTTGTCATTAGAAAAACTGACCAGAACTTGATAGGCGAGATATCTCGTAAAAAGAAAACTGACTAGATATCGATCTCCTCATTAGTAAAACTGACCAGATCTTGATAGGCGAGATATCTCGCCAGAAGAAATCTGACCAGATCTCGATCTCATCATTAGCAAAACTGAGCAGAACTTGATAGGCGAGGTATCTCGTAAAAAGAAAACTGATTAGATATCGATCTCCTCATTAGTAAAACTGACCAGATCTTGATAGGCGAGATATCTCGTCAGAAGAAAACTGACCAGATCTCGATCTTGTCATTAGAAAAACTGAGCAGAACTTGATAGGCGAGGTATCTCGTAAAAAGAAAACTGATTAGATATCGATCTCCTCGTTAGTAAAACTGACCATATCTTGATAGGCGAGATATCTCGTCAGAAGAAAACTGACCAGATCTCGATCTTGTCATTAGAAAAACTGACCAGAACTTGATAGGCGAGATATCTCGTAAAAAGAAAACTGACTAGATATCGATCTCCTCATTAGTAAAACTGACCAGATCTTGATAGGCGAGATATCTCGCCAGAAGAAATCTGACCAGATCTCGATCTCATCATTAGCAAAACTGAGCAGAACTTGATAGGCGAGGTATCTCGTAAAAAGAAAACTGATTAGATATCGATCTCCTCATTAGTAAAACTGACCATATCTTGATAGGCGAGATATCTCGTCAGAAGAAAACTGACCAGATCTCGATCTCAATCAGGCAAATTTTGCCGTCACAAGATATCTAGTCAGATTGGACAGCTCTTGATAGACGAGATACCTCGTCGTAACCCCTTGGTGGGTCCATAACTCCGCATTATTTTTGACCTGGAAAGTAATATTTTCAAGCATGAATTGAATTAAGCGAGAAACGGTAACGAAAACACAAGGAGTCAGCAAAATCTCATAGTTCAATATATACTCTATAACAAAAACAATTGACGCACCAAGAAAGTGCAGAATTACAGTGGTGGCGGGGTTGATCAACTTAGAACGGCGATGACTGGAGACGTATAGTCTTTATTGACGAGTCCTGTTTCCAACTGTGGACTGTCTCCAGACAACCGCAGACGTGTCTGGAGACGTCCAGGGCGGCGTGGGAATCCTTCTCTTAGTATCGCACTCCATACATGCCAACAACAGTGAGTTATTATAGCCGAAGGAAAAGTGGAAGGTGCGTTTTATATAATGATTTAGAAACTCCGAGAAGATGAGGAGAAATTCTTTAATTATTTCCGAATGAGTATCAACACTTTTGACTTTATATTATTGCATCTGCAAAAATACATCTGTCACCAAGATACTAATATGAGGCTGGCTATACCTCCAAAGGAAATGGTGATAACTTTGAGGTAGGTAACAAGTTTAGTAATAGTTTATGCAATAATAACAAGTAATAGTTTATGACAATAATCGGACCAATGAGTGCAAGGTACCAATATAAAACAAAATAATTTGAAGGTGCCCGACATCCGATAATTATCATTGTCTGTACGTCCTATCCTAAAAGCTTCTTAGCGACACAAATTTCAGACTCCAATTTGCCTAGGGACCGGTACAGTGTTCTTGAGTTTTACCAATTTAGTAATGAAAAAGCGATGAATTGAAAAGAAATACTGATATGCAAGTGGTTTTTATGTGTCCTTTCTGCTAATATATACGGCCTGCTTTCTCCATAATCCTGCCCACATCACTCTTGAAGTTAAGCACCCCGATCTATAAAATCAATCGTTAAATAGTATTCACAAAACAATGGAATTAACTACTATTTAATGTGTAATTCTCTCTATTCGAATGTTTACATTTCCACGATACTGAAAACGAAAACTATTCTTTTAACACTAAACTACGATATTTTTTATTCCTTTACTATGCCGTCAGACTGAAAAGGATTCATTTCATAAACAGGAATTTTTATAATCGGAGGTTTTTATGGAGGAACCGTTCATATTCTACATTTGTGTGCAATGTACCAATATAACCGGGAGCAGAAAGTACTTAAAACTGCGACGTCCGTAGCAGAACAAAGTCTTTGCAGAATAATTAACTTGTTACTTAATTTTATCAAAATTTTGACCGATTTTTTTAAATCTTAAGTTACGTTGTTCTACAGTCCAAATCGCAATCTTTGCCCCATTTTGTTCATTTCTAGCTACGGAACAACCTCGCAAATTACCGCAAACAATTTTTAAATAACACATCTATGTGTCAATGACAAAACATTTAAATTCAAGTTAACGACACAATTACAAATTCTGAAAGTATACCTTGGTTTTAAACAAAGTAGGTAAAGTAATTTTGATGTTTTACTATAAATATGTAATACATATTTAGCCGATCATTGTGTTTTATATCTGTTTTTGATTTTACTGCAGTTTTCAAAACTCGGACAAAATGCCAGCAGAACAATTGCAATTTCCTGGAGTTGTGTTGCAGAACACTGAATACAATTCTGTACCTGGGCCAATATAAAACAATATAATTCGAAAGTGTCCGACTCCGACATCCGATAACTATCGGTGTGTGTGCTCTTGAGATCTAATCAATTTTGCTAATGAGATGATACCTCGTCAAAACAAACACCGCCGCGCTCTCACGAGGTTGTATACCAAGAGTCACCCGGATGTCTTCTTTGTCCTGGATATCCAGGAGTCCTTCCTTGAAACATAAACATGGACCCTAGACCCGATGCACACATCAGGTTTTTCAACGTGCGGCGCCTCTGCCGCAACGCAAGTGCGATCTGAGATACATTAGATCCAATAGAGTAGTGCACACATGTCTACGGCGTCCCTGCGGTGACGCAAGTCCAACTTGCGTGCAATTTGTACCGCAGTTCCTCACGGCGCCGCAGCTAGCCGCACACGCTTCTCCGGTCTGAAGTACCTTCTTTTCATAAATAAATGGAATATAAATAATAATTAATCAATGGTTGTATCCATTAACGTCTATTTTGTTTCAAAATATACTTTTTATACACCAAGCGAAATAAACACGTTTTCTTTGATTGAATATTTATCGCAAATGACGCATAATGAATTCTTGCGTCATTGTACGGTTATGTGTGTATCGTTGGACTTCGGCGCCGCACGTTGAAAAATCGGATTTGTGCACCGGGCCTTAGTGGCCATCTTAATTTAAAGGAGTCAGCGGAACACATTCAAAATTCTATCAGCCAACACATAGATCTCAAGAAAAGAATAATGTATTCCAGATTTTCCTCCGATTCTCTTTTCCGTTCCAAAAAGTGCTGTTCTAAAAGTGTTTATTCAAATTAACACTCTCCGGGGTTCATACGCATGTATCCCTTCTGCAATCTGAAGATTTCCCTGAATCGTTTCTTTTCCTTTCTTACCAGTATAATCCTTTCTGAGACTATTTTGTGTGGATTTTTTTTATCGCTATGTATGTTGTGTAGAGTGGAAGCTATACAACATTTATGCAAAATATCATGGGATAACAATATTGGAAGAGCAGCGGATTAGCAACCGGAGGGTTACGAGTTTGAATCCAAGACCGTTGAGTACAAAACGGTCTGTTGCACGTTATATCTGTCGTGGCCTCGAATATCCTCGTGTTAGCGTGGTGGAAGTTTAAAGATCGGGGTACCAGCTCAGGTGTGACCGTGGTTCAAAATAACGTGGTGTTCTCCTTGGATTTTTCCCGTAGGGTTTGATCCCGGACGTCGCAAATAGCTCCAGTGCGGCATGTTATTCGATATTTTTAATTAACGTCACACTGGTAAGGTAAGGTGAGGTAATTTTAATTAACGTCGTATTATAGCAACACAACGGGCTATTGTCCGGGATCAAGGGAAAGATCCGAGGACACCACCACGTAATTTTGAACCACGGTCAGATGTCGAGGGAACACCTGGCACCCTACTCTTCAAACATCCACACCAACCCTACGTGAGGATTTTCGGCCATGACAGATTTAAGGTGCAACAGCCGCCTTTACACCATACGCTCACAAACATTCATGCACTGACCCGGATTCGAACCAGTAACCTTCCGATCTAGAGGCTGACACCTTAACCAACATACCTATTGGTTGGCAACGTCACACTGGAGCAACACAACGAATTATGGGTGACGGTCCCGGATCATCCTATAGGACAACACCACATAATGTTGAACCACGGTCAGATGACGAGGTCACGCCTGAGCTGGCACCTCACTCTCCAAACCTCCACACCACTCCAAATCGGTCAAGTGCGTCGTTAATCAAATTACCTACCCGCGGCCCTTCACTGACTGGTCACACTTTCCTTCCATCTTTTTCCATTGCTATTAGCAATAGCAATGTCGTCGAGGAACAAAGCTGGGATGTTTGGAATGAGCCGCCGTTCGGTCACGCGCACAGTGGATTCAGCGTGCGTCGCTTCCACGTTTTATTTTTTCTTTGTGGAATCGCATGCGTCAAGGCCGATGGAATCGTAAGGCACTGATATCATCGAGTAATTTTGTTACTGGACGAAAGTCACGTTTGGCGTTTATTCCAAGTGTTTTCGGGCGTCCTCTTGCTGTTTTGTTGCGGAAGGTACTTAAATTAACGGAAATGGTTCAAGGGAAACATGGCTTCAATAGGACCCGATGCACACATCCAGTTTTTCAACGTGCGGATACATTAGATCCAATAGAGTTGTGCACACATACCTCCGGCGCCGCTGCGGTGACGCACGTATAACTTGCATGCAATTCGTACCGCACTTCCAAACGGCGCGGCAGCTCGCCGCATACGCTTCTCCGGTCTGAAGTACCTTGTTTTCATAGATAAATGGAATATAAATAATAATTAATAAATGGATGTATACAGTAGCGTCTATTTTGTTTCAAAATATATTTTTTTTTACACCAAGTACGCGAAATAAACACGTTTTCTTTGATAGATATCCTTCGGATCTTTCTCTTAAGGGATTGATCCCGGATCGTCGTCAATAGCCCGTTGTGTTGCTCTAGTACGACGTTAACTAATAATTACCAACTAGGGGGCCTGCCCCCTGCTCGCTAACGCTCGCCAACCCCCGGAGGATCGCTTCGCTCGCCTCAATGAAGACATGTGTCCAAGCAGAAGGGATTGTTTACAAAATGTGTTACCAAACAAATGTTTTTCAAATCTAAATTTGCTGTGTATTACAGAAAAAATATATACAGTATCTCTAAAATCAGAATTCAAATGAAAACTTTGTGCAAATTTTGACTCGAAATGTGAGCGTTGCTTTGGAAATTGAATACCCAGCATGTTGTTTGTGTGTACATTTTCCCAGCACTCAAACGACCCACACTCTTTCATTGAGTTTGTTGCCGAAAGTTGTAGTGCAAGCGTCTTGTTGAACTATAATTGTTGGCCCTGAAAAGGATCGTTTTTTAAATGGCCCTGAAAAGATCCTCCGCTTTCTTTGATTTCTATTATAAACTAACTGCAACAGCTCATTAAAATTTCCTTTTTTTTTCAATAAAATTTCATCCGATAACGCTATAAATTCAATCGATGCGCGAGACTTCGCGATAAACAAACAATCGCACAGTGTTGCCAAAACGCGATTACAAATAACGTCTTTTTTGCGTGCCACGTAAGAGAATTATATATATAGATTACCTATTCGATACATATCCATCGCAAATGGCGCGAAATGAGTACTTACGACTTTTCACGGTTATGTGTGCATAGTTGGGCTTCGACGCCGCGCGTTGAAAAATCGGATGTGTGCACCGAGTCTAAGTTGGTCTAAAGTCGCACAACTTGAAAAAGAGACCTTTGGTGAAAAAAAAATGCAATCAATTGATGAGGTTTGGTGATTAGTCAGCGATAAAAAATAACTGATGTCCAACTTTTGGGGATGATCTCTGAAGTTTGAATCGTTTTTGGCGCTAGATGGCATTGCATCGCAAAAGCGAAGTGTTTTCTACTTCACACGTTTAAAGTTTTGATGTTGTTTGAAAGAAGGAATTTTGGCGAGTGCTAGGAGGAAGAAATGGTGTTAATGGGTTGTGTTTTTAAAATTGTGTTAAGTAAATTGAAAAAGCAAAAACAAGGAGCATGACAAGAAGGAGAGGCAAAAGGAGACGTGCGTTGTCTAGAAGGTAGGGTGCCGTTGACGATTCCCAGTGCCGTGAGTGGTTGAAAAGTCTCGTCACATGGATCAGTTCTTTAGCCAGAAACCTCGGAACTTCAATGAACGCGGGATGATGCAGCTACCGGAGATAGATAAAGGTTATCGAACAGAACAACACACACCATATTTATCAAATGTAATTTTTAATATAAATAAAATAACTTTTTTTCGATTTTTGTCTGGATGGAGGTTACGACAGTTTCAATGTTCCCCAGGCTATTTGTACACAACTGGCTTTGGTTATATTCGAACTTTTAACCCTGCTAATCCGTTACTATTACACAGGGCTACCACTGCCCAAGAAATAATAAAGTACTTTGAAAATAATCACAGCAAAATTCAAATATTTCTGTGCTCCACATCACACTCTTCGGAATCCTCGTTATCCTCTTCGCTACCAGCCATATAAAAATTGTTTAAAAATCAGTTGTTTTTCTGATAAATATTATGAAATACTTTAAAGTATTCACGTCAATTCTTCTTTTAGATTTTGGCGCATGGCCTACATTATCAAGTCTAACTTCTTTTATTGGTTGAATGACAACCTTTCTCTACTTTTTTGGAGTTTCTTTCTCTGAACATGTTTGTTTTCTTATGTTTTTTTGTAATGTTCCCTTCATATTTAATGAAGGCTCGTGCCACCTGCATTCGGTAGTCAACAAGGGATAATAATTTTAATTGATTTGCTTTATAATAGCGCACATATCATACCCAACAGTTAGAAATAACAAGATCCACAAAAAGAATAAATACTCTAACTGGCCATTTCTTTTTTCGCTTGGTACACCTATAACAGTCCAAATAGTGGTCACATAAATCGGTTCCACCCATCGAGCTATTATAGGCCTGAACAACTGCTGGCTCTGGTACAATAATCTTTTATTTTCTCCTCCTCATGCAGCTTGACACAGATTCACTGTCCATGTATGACGATAAAAATAAAACGCTTTTATTGTCTTTCAATTTTAAAAGGCATAGGTTTTTCATCATTATCCTTAAGTTCATCCCACTCTCTTCTTTTTAATGTTTTGTCCAATTTTAATTTATTTTGGGCATTTCCAATTTTGTTTGTCCTAATCGTGCCAGCTGTAAAAGTTTCTTTCTCGAGAAGATACTTAGCACATTTCAGGCCAGTGAAGTACTTTCATTGTATACTACATGTTGCAAGTTTGAGGGGATACTTTCTGACAATATCTTCACACTTCCTCCAAGGCCCAAAACTTTCATGTCCTCAGAGGAAACACCACCCTTTCCAACATAAATTAGGTAGTCTTTTGCCTAAAAATCGAATCACTATTATCAAAATAAAATTTTTAGATAATAGAAAAATGTTATACTTTTAATTTAAAAATGAACAAGATCTCATAAAATACCTTAAACGGTTCAAAACAGACTGTTCGTTAAATTTTTGAAAGTACGAAACGTATAAGATAACAACGCCAATTTTATCCGCCGAGTACTCACGTCCACTTACGTGGATCTATATAAGAGACGCTTTCAAATGCAGTAAATACAGATTTAAATCAGATAAACTATTTCATCACATATTTAAAGAAAATATCAACTAAACCACATTGACAAAAGGATTTAAAATTCATTAAAAACAAATGATACTTTCTTACTTTTACGAGAACGTTGAGTCGACGCCATTTCTACTAAATCGTTTTTGAATAATAAATATTCCACAGGAATTACAGATTTATACAGCCATCTATTGGTGTCAATCGGAAGCTTAGACGTACACGCATATATACCCGAGCTCTTAACAACCAATTTTATTTATGTTTATATTATTATTTATTTATTTTATTACTTTTAAGGCGAAAGAGTCAAGGTCCACGTGTGTGGACCCAGATAGCAAATATATTATATTGCCCGAAACATGTGAATTCCAAAGGAAATGTATTCCTGCACCTCGGAGGTTCCCAAACGGAATGCCCCTGCTCCATGGGGATTGCTTACAGGGGCGTCGAAACTCACGTGGGGACCATATATGTATTGATGCGATGATAGGAAGGGCATCTGCTGAAGGTAAACTATTGCCACCTTGTAATTGACTTTTGGATGAATGTCAGCTGCGAAGTGGTAAAGCACTAGAATATTTTTTAACCGTCCTTGTGGTTGTCTCAATGGCGTATCTCGTCATAAGCAAAACTGACCAGATCTTGACGGACGAGATATCTCGTATTTAGAAGAAAAATGACGTAACCTTGACCTAGTCATAGAAAAATCGGCAAAATCTCGTTATAGGCGAAATTGATCAGATCTTGATGGAGAGATAGCCATTCGAAACCACTTTGAGATTTAATTATTTCCACTTTGGCGTGGTGTGGAAGTTTGGAGGGTGGAGTGCTATTTCAGGTGACCTCGTCATCTGCGTGTGGTTGAAAATTACTCATCCTATTGCAAAAACACACTTCCTCAGAAATTGAGTTTAAAGTTTGGTCCAAATGTTTGGCACATGGTGACAGTACTTGACAAAAAAACTCTTCTAGCTATTCCGGACATTTACAAGATCTGGAATCGTTTGAAAGATAATGAGTTGTAAAATATATTAAAGCAATAAAAATCGATATTCTAATCGATTTCACTGATTTCTAGTGTATATATGCTCATGAAAATGGACATCAAGCAGCTGATTTGGAATTGCAGGGTGTCTAGGATGGCAAATGGTAGGTTCTCTGGCCAGAAAAAAAAGAATGCTGCCATGTAGGAGCTGGGGTGATGTCCTTGAGGGGGTCATCTCGGTTATGTGACGTGAAAAATTCTATTGGCTGCTTAGTAGGGAATAAAATCATTTAAAGACTGCGTATTAACATTTATTTCATACACATATATACAAATACTTGGTGAGATAACCGGATCAATCAAAAGACACGTTCCTTTGTTTAAAAATGAAATCCTTACTCTCCTTCATCGTTGAGGTGTCTCACCATTAGCCAAACTGTCCGTAGATAATTAACTTCGTATTGGAGCAAAACAACGGGATGTTGGCGATGGGCCTGTATCAACCACCGAAGGGAAATATCCGAGGGCAACACCAGTAAGTTTGAACCACGGTCAAATGACGAAGTCACATCTGAGCAGGCACCCCACTCTCTAAACTACAACACAACGCCAACGTGATGACATTTGGATTCAAACTCTTAACCCTCCGTTGCAAAACTGACCAGGTTTTGATGAACGAGATACCTCGTCATTGAAAGAAAATTGACTAGATCTTGATATCGTCATCATCAGTAACTGGCGATATCTTCAATATTAGGAATTCAATCGACATTATTGATTGACATGAAGAAAATTATATTTTAACTGTGTTATCTTTGAATAGGGGTTGCGACCATTTGCTTTTCAATCAACTCTCTTAGGGATTGTCTACAAAAACTGACCAGACTTTGGTGGAGAAGATATCATTCCCACGACGCAAAAGGCACTAATGTGCATTTTGGCGATTTTCAGTTAACTGCCTTTTTTGAGTCGCCATTTCATGTGCTGTGTTCTGACAAATGCACGAATAATCTTGATTCTTAGTGCAAAAGGCCGATTTTCACGAGAAAAAAAAAACTTTGAGTCGAAACTCGATTTTTCCTGGAGAACCGAAACTTTAACCTTTAGACTACGGCCGGTGCAGCAGTTGTTCTTTGAAAGTTATAAGAATCGAGCCAAGGAGGGAATTTAGACTACAGCCGGTGCAGAAGTTGTACCATGAAAGTCATAAGAATCGCGCTAAGAAAGAATTTAGACTACGGCCGGTGCAGCAGTTGTTCTTTGAAAGTTATAAGAATCGAGCCAAGGAGGGAATTTAGACTACGGCCGGTACAGCAGTTGCACCTTGAAAATTATAAGAATCGCGCCAGTTATATCTATAGCCGTAATCAAAAGACTAAAAGCGTTTTTATTGAAACACCAATTTTGAAGACTGGTGTCTTTGGCGTATTGATAACGATGTCTTGTCCTCAGAGGAAAGCTGACCAGATATTGATATATTCATAGTGAAATAAAATCGATTATATTTCTTGGTTACGAAACTTGATGGACGCGATATCTCGTCGAAATCACTTGGATGGTGAAGTCCTTCCTCGCGACGTCTAAAGTGGAACCGCCTTGGCCCGATGGGTTTGCAATAAGCGTTAGCACTTTGCGAGTTGTAGGTGGTAAATGTCCCATTCCTCCTTGAATGTAATTCTCTCTTCTGTGTCAGGTAGATAGTTAGTTGAATTTCGGGCTATTGGCGACGGTCCAGTATCTATCCGAGGACAACACATCCTAATTTTGAACAGCGGTCGGATTACGAAATCAGCACCTGCCGTTGGCAACCCACTCTCCAAACTTCCATACCACGTTAACGTGGGGGACATTTCAAGCCCTTACGCATTTAAATTGCAACCGCACGCTCGTACACAACCTTTTCTTTTGGTTGAACAGAGTGGTCGGAACTCTCAACTCTCCGATTGCTAATCTGTTATTCTTATAACAGGGCTTTCCGCGGTCCTCTGTTCAAACGGGAAAAATTAGTTGAGTACCATCCTTAAATCATGTAAAAGGAGAGATTAATTTTACAACAATCATTCAGAAACAAAAAAAAAACGACCTGCAGGAAACAGGAGTTTAATAATGTTATATTTGAACAGATTGGCACCATTCGATTTTTAATTAAGTTATAGCAAGCCGAAATGAAACAGTATAACTTTGTTTACCAAAACGTACTTCACGGTAGAGTTTACATTGATACATATACTATTCAATTGTAAGTTAGTTTTTGGAGTGGTAGTTAAGCTCGCTACAAAGTCTTTTCAGGGCATGTGTAAAAGGGATTGCCGTGGCCTGGTGGAATTGCCCACTGCGCCAGCAATCTGAGAGTTGCAGCAATGGTGGTTTGATTCCTCCCTGGGTCTTTCCGCGGTCCTCTGTTCAAACGGGAAAAATTAGTTGAGTACCATCCTTAAATCATGTAAAAGGAGAGATTAATTTTACAACAATCATTCAGAAACAAAAAAAAAAACGACCTGCAGGAAACAGGAGTTTAATAATGTTATATTTGAACAGATTGGCACCATTCGATTTTTAATTAAGTTATAGCAAGCCGAAATGAAACAGTATAACTTTGTTTACCAAAACGTACTTCACGGTAGAGTTTACATTGATACATATACTATTCAATTGTAAGTTAGTTTTTGGAGTGGTAGTTAAGCTCGCTACAAAGTCTTTTCAGGGCATGTGTAAAAGGGATTGCCGTGGCCTGGTGGAATTGCCCACTGCGCCAGCAATCTGAGAGTTGCAGCAATGGTGGTTTGATTCCTCCCTGGGTGTATTTCTCTCTTCTGTGTTAGTGAGCAATTTTTGTGTGTGTGCATGTCCATTACCTGACGTTGTCTGTCTAGTATTTTAATTGAATAGATTGAAAAAATAAAGTGCAGGTACTTTTCGACCTTCCCTCATATATTAAGACAACTTCAACTTTCCGCATGGGGGAACCTCTCTCAATGCTTTTCTGGTTCACATTAGGGTAATTGGTAATTTTTAGTTAACGTCGTACTAGAGCAACACAACGGGTTATTGACGACGGTCCGGGATCAGTCCCTTAAGGGAAAGATCCGAGGACAACACCTCGTAATTTTGAACCACGGTCAGATGACATGACGAAGCAACACCTGAGCTCACATTAGGGATGCGACATCGACAGCAAAACATCGATGTTCAAAATTAAAACATCGATGTTGATAATGCATCGCCCCCAAACTATCGAAGTTCTTAAAATTCAGTGTATTTAAACTTTTTTCCCCTTTTCTTAAAACTGGTTTAGCAACTAGTGATGCGACATTGGCTAAAATACATCGATGTTTTTATAAAACATCAATGTTTTGAAAACATCGACATCATTGTCACATACCTACTTTTCAGACCTTGGTCACTTTGGTCTAAAAGTAAGTTCAATTTGCTGATTATAAAAATTATGCTACTTGGTTATTTTTTAAATTTTTATAGCGGTAATTTTTTCATTTAAAAATAAAACATCGACAACGTAAAAACATCGATAAGTAAAAACATCGATGTTACAAAAACATCGACATCGATGTCGCATCCCTAGTTCACATAAAGCCAGCTGTTCAATGCCACCGACTCCACCAATTGATCGAATCGAAAGGCTGTCCGCCATTCCACCGCTGGGAGGTACATCGAATATTACCCTGATAATCCGTGTATTAAATACGTCACTCTTCCATTTTGTCCATAGCGAAAGGTTAATTTTGGGACTATACCTCATCCTCCGATAAGCCTCAGGCGGCACGATTTGGTCCTTTTCATTAAACATACGGATTCTCTCAGATCGATACTGCAGATGAGTTTGGTGACCATCTTCCTGATATAGCTTATTATATTTATATAATACTAGCCACTGCGTGGCTAGCGCGTCGTTGCCCGTGGTGTAAGGCAGGCCTCGAAATAGATTTTTTAATACAGGTGCACATTGTACACCTATGTTTTTAAATTAGGTGCACAGGTTATATTTTAGGTGCATAACTAAAAAAAAACGTAATATAAGAGCATTGATGTTATATAAACTACTTTATTAGTTGGGTATGTTTTTATAGAGAGGTTGGTAGATGGTAAATAAAAATATTTAAAAATCTAAATTCGCCCTTCTCTCCGGCGCACGGCTGTCGCGAGTCGCTTCAACAGAGCCATCTGGAAAATGTTTCGATCATCGGAAACTTCTGGTGGCAGTGACATAAGTAAACCTTCCTCCTGTATAAACCCGTTACGGCCCAGATATTTTGTTTTCGCATAGTGTGTATTTAGGAATTTTAATTGCGTTCCTTTACTAATATTTTGATATAATATTTTGTTATAATATCAAAATAACATAAAACACGTTCCCTCCTCTTTTTTTAACTTTAGGTGCACGTAGCTACACTACCTGCACCTAGCGGGTAAAAATTAGGTGCACAATTTTAATTTCATGTGCACAGTGCACCCGGGTATTTCGAGCCCTGGTGTAAGGTATTAATCTGGCGTACAATTTTCCACAGATTTCAAATCCCGTTGAAGATATATTCAATTTAAAAATTATTTATTTAAAGAAATCATATTTTTAGGTATCAAAGTAAAGTGAAATTTTCCGCAAATTTCCAATCTATCCTAAGCGATTCCTATTTTACGAAAAAAACTTAACAATCCCAGTCAATATGATTTTTTATTTCTTGCTCTCATTCGCGGAAATGGAATGGGACAGGAAATGTAATCTGTTTCTTTTTATTTAACGCAAAGAGCAGAAGATGTAATCGTTTTTTTTTGGAAAGAGAAAGTTTACGTGACGTCACAATCTCTTGCGAAAATATAAAAGGCTGACTGCAATTTCACGCGGGTAGAAAAAGTCAAGATTGGGGTGGTTCGTCTGAAAAAACGCGTTGAAAAACCGATAGAGAATAAAACTATTGAATTCATTTAAAAATCTTCTAGACTAAATTTTAAAATTCTCCGCGACCCAAAAATTGCAAAAAATTCGGACTACCTGTGTGCTATATCTGATTGCTGTAAGTGCCATAGAATCGTTAGGATTTTGCCGCAAGAAACAGACAAACACTTCCTTTTATAAGAGTAGAAATTATGTTTACATAATATAAGATTGTTTTGCAAAATACAGATAAATTTTCTGTGGGACGCTTCACTATTTGTAAATTTTCATGAAAATATCTCTAAATGAAGAGAATCTATTCTCTCACAAATTTATTTGCATAAAATACATGGAAGTTGCAAATTTCTTCCGAATCCTATTTCAGAGGTGGAGAGTTGCGAGTTCGAATTCAAACAATGTCTATAGTGTACAAAATGGGACAGAAGTACGTTAAATCTGTCAATGATCTCAAATGTCCTCCCGTTAGTGTGGTATGGAAGTTTGAAGAGAGGGGCACAGCTCAGTTTTGCCTCATCATCTGACCGCGGTTCAAAATTAAGTGTTTTCCTCGGATCGATTGATCGCGGACTGTCGCCAATAGACCGTTCTGTTGCTCCAGTACGTCACCAGGATTCTGGAATAAGTCTGTAGGGTTCAATCCAATATGAGGAAGATTGATGGAGGCGTGTTCACTCTTGCTCTTGGAACAAACTAAAATTTGTTTTCTCTTTTATCGTTTTGATCAATTGCATACTTTTCCCCCTTTTGTAGCACAGAGAGATCTGGAATTTCCCCCGGGTACTAATCACGACTGGGAGGAATTTGCTACATTGCATCATTTGTTTATTGGTTAATGTATAGCTTTGGTATTGACTTTATGGTGGCAACGTTTTCTCTAGCTAGTTGTGTCAGTCAAAAGCAGCTTGGCTTCATTAGAATTATGGCAAGCTAGCAAAATAAAAGTAGACTAGTTAAACAACTGTTCATAAGGTGTTAGATTGGGAGGTGTCAAAAATCGAAAAACTAATAAGGAGAGAATCAGTCGTGTTTATTTTTTTTAAAAATCTTTCATCTATATATATATTTCTCTTACGTGGCACGCAAAAAAGACGTTATTTGTTACCGCGTTTTGGCAACATTGTGCGATTGTTTGTTTACTAGGAGCCTCGCGAGTCATTTGAATCTATAGCGTTATCGGATGAAATTTTATTGAAAAAAAAATGAATTTTAGACGAGCTGTTGCGGTTCGTAATAGAAATCTAAGAAAGCGGAGGATCTTTTCAGGGCTATTTAAAAAACGGTCCTTTTCAAGGCTAACAATTATAGTACAACAAGACGCGTGCACTACAACTTTCGACAACAAACTCAGTCAAAAAGTGTATGGGTGGCTCGAGTACTGGGGAAATGTACACACAAACAACATGCTGGGTATTCAATTTCCAAAGCAGCGCTCACATTGCGAGTAAAAATTTGCTCAAAGTTTTGATCTAAATTCTGATTCTAGAGGTACTGTATATATCTTTTATGTAATACAACAAATTTAGATTTGAAAAATATTTTTTTTGAATATATTTTTAATCAATCCCTTCTGCTAGGACACGTGTCTTCATTGATGCGAGCGAAGCGAGCATAGGTTCGCGCAGCGAACCAATGAGAATTGCGAAGCAATCCTCCGGGGGTTGGCGAGCGTTAGCGAGCAGGGGGCGGGCCCCCTAGTTTATAATTATTTTCCGCGAAGCTTAAAAGGACGTTTTTTTCTGAGAAATTCTTCATTGCGACATAAAAAGCACGCGCCCTAAAGCGTTGCCACACAAATGTCTTTAATCTTAATGGCCTCTAATAGTAAATGTTGAAGATGAACACACGAAAAACGAATAAAAATAGCTTTACATGGCACAGTATATTTATTTCATCGATACAATTCTTTACAAGCTTTGTCCACACACAATATATATATTATACATTTTACAAACAACAAGATAGGAGCTGTGGGGAGAAAAGAACGTGTCTGACATTGTTAGGGGCGCCATTGTAAACATATTTAACTGGTATGTGTGCAGTTTCATTATGTTAAAACGCGGTCCCATGATAACTCTTAGGCACTTTCATGAAAAACGAAGCAGCATTCACAGGGCCAACTTCTTTTATTCTGAGCTCAAAACTGTCAGCACATTTCACTTGGCAAGTGAATACACACAATTTGTATTTATAAGTATTTAGATTTGCTGAATATAACGTTCAAATATTTTCATTGAATATGAACTTTTGATTTGTGTTGTAAAAATACAAGGGAGAAGAATGGGAATATTTCGTCTATTTTAGTTTACTAAACTCATCGCCTGTTAAGATAAAAACAATTTTGAAATTTGGTGCATTTGAGCTGTATGGTAAGATACCTTATTTGAATATAATATCATCAAAAGTTTTTTTGTCACATCTGTTACCACTTGTTTTTTAAATAATCGATCCAATTGGAATTAGTGAATACATAAATTACTTCCGATTAAACTTAATTTTCTCTTATGGTTTTAAAAACATTTTCATTTCGTAAATTTCTAATGTTTAGGATGGATTTATGATGAAAAGAGAGAATATGTGAAGTGTGCGTGTGTATCATTAAATTTAGAATAATCGAAACTTTGTCAATACTAGCAGTATGAATTGGTATTTATATTCAAATTTTTAAAATATTAACTCAAGGCAAACTAAATTTGGTTGCATTTCAGCTGTGGTACTTGCTCATAAGTAAGAAATCCATACATCACAAATAAGATGAAACAGTATTACTTATTTAAGGAAATGAATTCTTAACGTTATAATTTCAAAATGTGATACTTTTATGATGTAGTAGTTTTAAATCTCCACGATAATTTCGATAAATTTATAGAGATAGGTCGTTATTCCGATAGCAGTTTAAATAAAAGTATTATTGCAAAAATCCAGAGAACAACTGCTATTGAAAATGAAAGTTTTTTCAGTTACTGATTTAAAAAAATGTTATTGCGACAACAGTAAAGCTCTAAAAATCAAATTAAATTTAAATAATTAAAATTTATAAAAAATTTGAAAAATACAAAGAAGCTGATTTGATTAATTTTGGAAACACTATTTATTGGTGAATTTAAAGAATTCATTTATTTGAAAATGAACTGGTTCACGTCATTTCAAATGATTAATAATAGTTCAAATTAGCTTCTCCTACTGATAGAGTTGGTAATTAACTCCAACAATTAGAGAACTGAAAACGAACTAAAACTAAAATCTAATAACTGTTATCGGAAATTAACAGTAACCTACAATTTTCTCAAAATAACAGCTGCGCCCATCTCCATAAATTCGTATACAGCATAAAGAGTTAACTGAATTTCAACTGAACAAAAAGTACATCATGTGTATTTTCCATCACAGTTAAAAAACGTCCCGAAAACATCCTTATTCTTGCTTTTTAGGTGGTTCCAGATAGCATTTATCACATGTTTAACAGTCCGTCCCAGACTCTCTTACGTATATATTTCACTACTCAGTTTATATCACAAGTTATTCTTTGAACCAAAGGCGCGTCAATGGAGGTCAACGGAATTATCCATGGCGTCTACGAAACACGTCACACCATCCAGTACTCAATGTCAGTACGTCTTTTCGAGAGAGATACTCCGCTGCACACCTGAGGTTCAACTTCCCTGGACGCGATTCCAGTCCAAACTCGAGTTCCACACGTCAGCGACTATTTACAGTTTGTACACTTCTCGATCACATTCGGAATATCACGGGCTGTTCAAAGTGTGTGCCTTGTCTCACGTGCACCCATTCCTGGTCGGACTAGCTGGCGACGGGTAGTACTGCGGCTTCTCGGCGTACACGTACCGGTCGTGGAACTTCTCCATGAGGAAGGATGACTGAGACCTGTAGTTATGGTGCGGTGGGGTGGCCGAGCCGTTGAGCTTCTCCACCTTCAGGGAATGGCTGCTGAGGTTGACGCAAATGCTGATGGGGTGGAGCACGGGCGGCAGGTTGTCCACCCCCACCATGTAGGGTACGAGCAGCGACGACTCGACGGTCAGCGGAATGTAGAAGGTGCCCTTGGGGTGCAGGGCGAAGATGGGCACCCCGGGCTGCGGGCTGGACATGCCGTCGGGGGTCAGCGAGTACGGCGACAGTGCCGGGGAGTGGTGCCCGGACTTGAGCGAGGGTCCCGGGTTGGTCTCCCCGTTGGTGCTGTAGCCGGAGCTGCTGCCGTTGGAGCGGGCCGTATTGGGCGGGGGGCTCGGGTTGGAGCCGCAGCTGCTGGCCGTCTCTGCGTGCGAGTCCCAGTGGGCGGCGTAGGCCCGCGCGTCCGGGATCTTGACGGTCAGCTCGGCGGCTGGGTGGCTGGTAGGATAGGGTGAGAAGGCGTGTCCGGTGTTGGAGAAGGTCCGGTCCTCCGGCCGCAGGGCGTACGCGTCCGGCGCGTGTATCTTGTTGTTGTTGTGGTCCTCGTCCGGCAAGGACATCCGGTCCGAGAGGTGACTGTCCGTGGGGGAGGAGGTGTGCCGGAGATCGGCGTTGAACCTGTGCTTGATGTTGTTCTTGAACTTGTAGCACCCCTCCTCCAGCTTGGCGGGCTCGCTGGGAGGGATGCTGCCGGGCGGCACGACGACCACCACCGGGGCGGTCGGAACGGGGGAGGGGCTACTGTTCGGGCAGTTCCGGACGGCGGTCGGGTGGCTCCGGGAGGGGTCCTTCGGGACGCCCGGATTCTGGAGCATCTCGCGGAGCTGGCTGGTCACTTTCACCGGGGTTGGGGAGGCAGCAGGTGTCTGAGGGGGCACTAGGTGTCCGTTCGTCTCCACCTCCTGCTTCAGTTCGGGAACCTCGGGGTTGCGGTTCTCGTAGGTGAAAGGGGTGGCGGGCAGGTAGCCGTTCTCCGTGGAAATCGCCCCGTTCGAACACGTTTCGGAGGGGAAGCAAGAGTTGGAATGACTGTCCACTTCCATGTGTATCGTGGACTTGTTCTCGTCCGAGAGCATCATGCCCAGGGCTTGAGTGTAGCAGATGCCTGGAGAGGAATAGAGGGTTGGAATTAAAAGCGGCACGTTTACTAACAGACATCCATGTGCAAATTTATAAGACAGATGAAATATTTCATTTGTAAGGATTGTAATAAACCGGCCAACAATCCTAGTGAAATGACTAAAAGGTATAAACTCCAGTTTATGTTATTCACATAAATATTACTGTCATTTGAACAGATAGCTTCGATCAAACATTTATGGCAAACATTATTACAACCCTGAAGGATCTGTTCACCTTTCCATTTAACTCTCGCCTACTTTTCTGCTTTCTGTTTTTCCTTCTCCTTCCGGGATGTCTTGTGTTTGGCGTAGCTTGGCCAAATATGAGTATAAAAATCAAAACCAAACATTTACGTGCTTGTTTATTAGTAGAGAATAAATACGAAACGAAACAGTTTCTTTTAACTGCTCCGAAAAATTATAAAACCAACTGTGTGGAATAAATCGCACGATATAAGCAGTAGTAATCACCGGTCTTATGGTTTGGTTTTATTTGATATATCGTCATTGTGTGTGTTCGCCTCGTGAGTTCTTACATCAGCGGTCTTGCGAAGTCAGAAAAGTAAATATAGATATTTGTTCAAACACTAAGAAATATTAACTTAACTTGCATTTTTAATGATAGAAGCCATGAAAGATGGAAGCTTGCAATAACAATAGATAACAACTTAAGAACGTCTGGGAGTTCTTAAGTTGAACAATCCATAATTTCATCTTTCTTTCGAAACGCGTTTACAAAGCAACACTTCAAAAAATAAGAAATTTTTTATGTTCTTACCTCCAGCAACTTTGTCGTAGTGTTTCTGCAGGTGGTTTATGAGCCTGACGCACACAGAATCACCGGAAAAGAGACCCTCAGATTCGACCATGAATCGTATCGTCTCGGACATGCATTCATGGTAGCCCAATCTGTACTGACGTTTGTGGTCCTGCTCTGTCGTTTTAGCCACCTCGCAGTTAGCTGAAAAGAGAAACGGAGACAGTTAATGTCTGTAGTTCATAACAGTACAGTGTAATTGCGTACCGTGGTTAAAACTAAGCTTGGGGTTCTAAAAAACCCCAAGTGTGATTTCTGACTTGGGGTATATATAAATATATAAATATATGGCACTACACTGCAATAATGGATTGGACAGCAAGATGTGATGATGTAAGGGACAGAATACATGCTTTAATAGGATGATGGTCCCCCACGTGCTGCAATTACACTAGCCACCCTTCTGGGCATACTTTCAACAAGGTTTTGATACACAGCTATGGGTATTTGTGTCCATTCCTACTGCAAGAATGTCGGTCCTTAAGCGTCGCTTTAACTGACAAATGTTCTATGGGGTTTAGGTCGGGACTCTGAGCAGGCCAGGGAAGACGTTTTACATCCATATCTTGATACCACCGCTTGACAGAGGCTGCAACATGACATGGAGCGTTGTCGTCCTGTAAGTAACATTCGTCCCTTCCATAAAATTGCCAGAGCTTAGGAAGAACCTGATTGTCCAAAATGTTCATGTAAGCGTTGGCGTTTAATTTTTCAGGAACAACATGCAAAAGTCCCAGACCATACCACGAACAACACCCCCAAACAAGTAGTCGGATTTTATGGAAATCTGCTGGCGTCCGGTCCATTATTGTTGGGTAGTGTATATATCTTGTGAGAGAGACTATATTAATAGATAGAGATATGACGAGGTATCTCATCCATCAAGGTGTCTGACCAATTAATAACAACAAGCCCTGTTCGAGACAAAGACCAGGAGGGTTAAGAGTAACATTTTTTTCTATCTCTGCCTACATTTACCCTACTGGGGGTTGTCTCGACGAGGCATCTCGTTTTCGAATAACTGACCAGATATTAACAGTCGATATGTATCGTCATTAGATGAAAACTGACCTAATCATGGCCAACCGAGCCCATTTAGGAATGAGTCTAAGTGTACAATGCAAACGGGACATTTAGACTGCGAATGCAACCATGGCAACGGGAGAGAGATCGAAAGAGTGGGTGCGATCTTGATACACATAACGGAATGTGGTAAAGGGTAAAGACTCACCTGGATCTTTGCAAGGGTGCGCTTGGAGATGCTTGAGGTGCTTGATCGCCATTTCAATTATCTCTGTCTTCTCTATCCTCCCACGACCCTGGAAGAGGAAAGAAACGTTCAGAATGATTCAAGAATGATCCCGCCCAGTGACGTGAGAAATCATTTCCCGTAAACAGGGTTTATCACTTCTATTTTTATCACTTCTATTAAGAGGAGTGATAAACCCTGAACAGAGTTTATTACTTCCGGAGAGAGATCAGAGAAACTGGGGTAATGTTTTACCTTTTTGAGGTAATTTGTGGGGACGAGGCGACTCAGGTCGGCCAGACAGTTGTTCATCCTGTCCCTCCGACGCTTCTCTATGATTCGATGAGACATTGGGTCCTGGGGAAGGAAATCATAACGTTAGCAATGGTTAATTAATAATTATTGCACATGATGCTTAATCAAAATCAGGCAAAATACAGTCAATAAATAAGAACTAAATGCACATATTCAATCGATATATTTTCTCATTTGTACACGACGTAAATTTTTTATACTGCTTTTTAACATTTCTGATGGTTTATCTTGGCTTCGAAACCCACCCTTTAGTGGCCATAATCTGATTCAAAAACCTTTTCCAAACTGATAGCATTTCTAGGCAAGGAAAAAGGTTTGTGTACTCAATTTTTACCTTATATGAAATTAATTTTTATAATATTATAATCCCTCCCCCTCCCCCATTTCTTGCTCCGAATGTGAATGTGATGGACTTTGAATAAGGTAATTATTTCAGAAGTTTTTTTGGGAAGTCCTTCACACACACGCATCAAGAAAATAATAACCTCATCAGTACCATTGCATGAATTGTTAAATTCAAAGCGGTTTCGGCTAAAAAAAACCCGTCTTCCATTCACCGTAAATCTCGCAATGCCCCCACACATAGGCAAACAAAGTCTCGATTCCTCTATTGTCAAGATAACTTATTGTTGAAAGCGTTTCAACGACTAATTTTTCTGTGCTCGCAAAATTGTTCAGCATAAATGAGAGGAAAGCAAATGACAACAAATAAGGTACTTAAAACAAGAGTTTCCTTTTTCTTTAAGCCACTTAAGTAAGCCACAGCGAGATTAATTCAAAGAGATTCAGCTTGAATGACAATACATTCATTCTGGATACGATATTCATAAAAGCCGTATTCTAAGTTGTCTTAAAAATAACAAATAAAATGGCATACGCAGTCTATTCTTTGAAATGTACACTAACTCGTGGAAAAATACAAAAACATAGTGTTTCATTTCAGATCTACTGGAGACAATGGGCACGGTTAGTACAGCTTTTGAAGTAAACAGGGAGACAGACGAACGAGAGTTCGAATACGACACACGCACGCATCAAGAAGTAATTGAATCCCCAAACCAAAGCATGCAAATTCCAACGCACGTTTCTCCAAGGATAGAGACCTGGAGGCCGACTCTTGAAGTCACATGGCCGGTATCAGATCGGATGACGGAACACCTACGGCCTTCGCTGTACAATGGTAATGGCCTTCAAGACAACAGACTTAAATAAACAAGAAAGGCCGCAGTCAGACAAAGTGTTATCTTCCGTACACAACAATGGAGTGCACTTCGAATTTGGGACATTCAATAAAATTTTGACGGTTTCATCATCTGGTTAAAATGTGGCTGCATGGATACGAAACGAAAAATACAGTAGCAGTTTGAGGATACAACAGCCTTGCCCTTGGTGATCTGTAATATAAAACGCGATCAGTGTTCTTGGACACAACTTGATGAATTAATCATCTTCATTGAATAAACTCCTCCAATAAACAGAAAACCTGCTGGGATTTTTCTCATTCAAACATTTCTGAACAACTCTAAAGCATATTAACAATTGAAATAAACTGGTTCAGTGAATAAAGACAGCACTTTTAATGTTTGGTTGATTGATTGGCTTATTGGGTTTCAAGGCGGCAAGGACATTTGGCCATGCTGGGCAAAACAGAATTCAGACAATGTCAATAGACACACATACATGGAAAGTTTTAGTGGCACAGAAAAGAGAAATACACCCAGAAATAATCAAATTTTTGGAAAAATCTATTTAATTTTTAATCTAAGGACAATATGTAGTTTTGAGTCACGCTCAGATGAAGAAATCAACATCTGAGCTGGCACTCCATTTTCGAGACTTCCACACCATGGCAACAAGAGGACATTTGATACCATAGCTTTAATGCCCCTCCGTACACGAAGAAGAAAAATAAAATAATTTTTGTCTAAAAAATGGCACGCAATGTTCATCAACCCAATACTTGTGTCAAGTCAACTGTTAACAGTATCCCTTTATAGTTATTATTAATTTATTATCAAACTCAAAAATAAAGATGTGGAAGTTAGCAGTCTATCTGCCTGGTACTCCGCAATTGATATGTCGGCTCCATTGCTGTTGTCAGTAAAACAATTTCTTGGAGTGTGTATGCTTATAACTTGTTTTATGATTGCATCGCCAAGTGGCAGAGCCCTGTGCAACAGCTCTTCTAAATATTCCAAGTAAAATATCCATATACTAACTAGGCCGAGACAAGGACATTGATTTGGACTAGATAAGGCAAACCTTCAGAGAATTCTTGAACTTTCAAAAAGTCGAAGACGAGCGTAGGATTCAAATCTAGACTCTTCCAGGACAAGCCATAAGTAAGGAGTGACCAGGAGAGGCATGCTCCATGCTTATAAGTTTGGCCAAAGCGGATCAGACAGCAAGTAAACAACACAAACAAAATAATTTCCTTTTCCAATTCCCAACAGAGTGTGTATGCTTATAACATGTTTTGTGTTTGCATCGCCAAGTGGCAGAGCCCTGTGAAAACAGCCTCCTAAAAAATCCAAGTAAACTATCTGTATACTAACTAGGCCGAGACAAGGACATGGATTTGGAATAGCCAAGGTTATGAACTTTATGCTCTTCCAGGAGAAGCCATAAGTAAGGAGTGACCAGGAGAGGCATGCTCTATGCTTATAAGATTGGCCAAAGCGGATCAGACAGCAAGTAAACAACACAAACAAAACAATTTCCTTTTCCAATTCCCAACAGAGTGTGTATGCTTATAACATGTTTTGTGTTTGCATCACCAAGTGGCAGAGCCCTGTGAAAACAGCCTCCTAAAAAATCCAAGTAAACTATCTGTATACTAACTAGGCCGAGACAAGGACATGGATTTGGAATAGCCAAGGTTATGAACTTTATGCTCTTCCAGGAGAAGCCATAAGTAAGAAGTGACCAGGAGAGGCCTGCTCCGTGCTCATGAGTTTGGTCAAAGCGAATCGGTCAGCAAACACACACAAACAAAAACGCAAGACCGTTCCTCCAATCGACCGTCCAGCTATCACAGGTAACGTCAATGATGGATGCAAACCGCTAACGGGGGAAATTCGTTCTACTGCACTGGAAAGCAGTTGCGAAATTCTCTCAACCGCCTATTTACCATTTCGCAATCCCGAACCAGGCTTCAACAGGCACACGACGACAACAAAAATAAAAATGCCGCGGTTGCGCAGTGGCCTGGCAGGCAGCACCGACGATTGACAGATCGGTGAAATATCTACAGCTGATGACGGGTCGGACTTTGCCCAGTCTGCTTTCCAGTTCCGACGAACTCAACTCGGGAGCGAAGGGACGCTGTTGATAATGGAAGATCCGGAGTTTGAAGTTCGTGTTTGCTCACGTTTTTCCCAGCGTGTTTGTTACTTTTTGAAGAAAAAAAAAGGGTTATCTCCGCGGGAGAGATAAGGGAGGGGATGTTTCGATGTGCGGTGGGTTTATCGATTCAACAACTCGTGGTGTGGAGATACTTTTTTTTTATATCTCGTGTTAGTGCGGCCGTTCTCTCCGCGCATGATAAGGAAGGAAGTGCAACAGTCCCAAGTGCATTTGCGCTGGAGGAACTTTCGTAACCACTGATTCGGACTGATTTTCTGAGTGCAACTCCGATATCCGATTCGGACTGCTTTTCTAAGTGCAAGACTTCAGGATACCATTTGTCGCCGGATCTTTTTTTTCGGAAGGAGTCCAAAGTTTTCTCGAAGTATTTCGTCACTAGCAAAACTGGCCAGATTATGATGGACTGTACATTTCGTTATTGGAAGAAAATAGATCAGATCATGCTCTTGTCACCATAAAAATAGGCAATATCTTGATGACGAGATATCTCGTCAATAGCAAAACTGACCAGATCTTGATGGGCACTATATTTTGTTACTGGAAGAAAATTGACCAGGTATTGATCTTGTCAACATAAAAAAGAGGCAATGTCGTGATGAAGAACTATCTTGCCATTAGCAGAATTCGGCAGATCTTGATGGACGAGATATCTCGTCGAAACCCCTTCCCTTTTGTGTGTTTAAGTTTTAAATTTAGAAACAACTTTCCTCCCACTTTTGTGTCATTTTTCGGGTAGGGGTGAAGATGGCGAGAAGCAATGTCCGTAATCATGGCTTTCATAATAGGGAAAAACAATTTTTCAGATTTCCTAATGAGTATTAATTTATAAAACAATTATAATGAATTTTAAAAATTTATATAGGAAAACATTTGGCATGGGTACATAGTGTTCTTTGTCGGTTCCTCAAAAATCAGAAACACCCTAGAGCTCAGAACCCTAGAGCTCCCCCTATGGTTACGTCACAGCAGGGTTCCCGCATAGGAAGGTTACACATAAAATGAGAAATGGTTTTCATACTTAATAAAGCAATTCGATTTTTAAGTTTAAAAAAGTGAACATTATTCTCCATACTTATGAGGCCACTTCTTGACTATACTTGTATGGCTTCAATATATATATATTGAAGTCATACAAGTATGCAAATTGTAAATAAAGATAAACGTACTGGGGGAAGCAAGTTACTCATGGTGAACCTGGAATAAACATTTTAAATTTAATATGGGATTTGTCATCTTAACTGATACTAGGGCTCAGAATACAGGAAAAGGGGACTGGACCTACGTCTTCACTGGATAAGTATATTTCAGACATTATTTCAACAAAATCAGATGTAAAATTATATCTGGATTGATCCATTTTCCACATCCCCACCTACGGCCCACACCAGAACTCCGGGCCCAGTTGTCAGCGAAGATGACCGGGTCAATTTTAAAATAAAAACATGTATTCCAAGCAAATTCTTAGCTTGTAGAAATGTATGCATATATCCCCTTTTCCTATGAACACTTGGACAGCTTATTTTTACAACTACAATGCAAGCTATACAATGCATGCTATACAATTAACTATAATGCAAGCAATGCATTTTTAGAAAACAGATTGCCTTACAATATAGGAAATTCTTTACACAATTCCCAGTACCATTGTACCGGGACCAGAGAGCTAAGTTATAATGTACCACGGAGAGGAATCATAGTGTAATGTAGACATGAGAGATTGGTTTAACTTTTCTGGTGATTGTCTCGAACGCGCGAGGTATCTCGTCATTAGCAAAACTGTCCAGATCTAGATGGACGAGATATCTCGTCATTAGAAAAAAACTGACTAGAATTTCATCTTATCATATTCAAAAGTTTAAGAATATCCTTCCTGTGAGATATCTCGTAATTAACGATTTGGCCAGGTATTGATGGACGAGATATTTCGTCGAAACAACTTGGAAGATTTACAGTGTATTTTTATTTGAGCTGAAATGGCAATTGATGGTTTTGTGAATTGCGATTCTAATAAATCAATCGGATAACCCTCCAAGTGGTTTTGACGAGATATCTCGTCCATCATAATCTGACAAATTTCGACAATGCCTAGATGTTTTGTCATAAATATACTGCCGATTTTTCTTGTGAAGACGAAATTAAAATCTGGTCAGTTTTTTAAGGACGAGATATCTCGTCCATCATAATCTGACAAATTTCGACAATGCCGAGATGTTTTGTCATAAATATACTGCCGATTTTTCTTGTGAAGACGAAATTAAAATCTGGTCAGTTTTTTAAGGACGAGATATCTCGTCCATCATAATCTGACAAATTTCGACAATGCCTAGATGTTTTGTCATAAATATACTGCCGATTTTTCTTGTGAAGACGAAATTAAAATCTGGTCAGTTTTTTAAGGACGAGATATCTCGTCCATCATAATCTGACAAATTTCGACAATGCCGAGATGTTTTGTCATAAATATACTGCCGATTTTTCTTGTGAAGACGAAATTAAAATCTGGTCAGTTTTTTAAGGACGAGATATCTCGTCCATCATAATCTGACAAATTTCGACAATGCCTAGATGTTTTGTCATAAATATACTGCCGATTTTTCTTGTGAAGACGAAATTAAAATCTGGTCAGTTTTTTAAGGACGAGATATCTCGTCCATCATAATCTGACAAATTTCGACAATGCCGAGATGTTTTGTCATAAATATACTGCCGATTTTTCTTGTGAAGACGAAATTAAAATCTGGTCAGTTTTTTAAGGACGAGATATCTCGTCCATCATAATCTGACAAATTTCGACAATGCCGAGATGTTTTGTCATAAATATACTGCCGATTTTTCTTGTGAAGACGAAATTAAAATCTGGTCAGTTTTTTAAGGACGAGATATCTCGTCCATCATAATCTGACAAATTTCGACAATGCCGAGATGTTTTGTCATAAATATACTGCCGATTTTTCTTGTGAAGACGAAATTAAAATCTGGTCAGTTTTTTAAGGACGAGATATCTCGTCCATCATAATCTGACAAATTTCGACAATGCCTAGATGTTTTGTCATAAATATACTGCCGATTTTTCTTGTGAAGACGAAATTAAAATCTGGTCAGTTTTTTAAGGACGAGATATCTCGTCCATCATAATCTGACAAATTTCGACAATGCCTAGATGTTTTGTCATAAATATACTGCCGATTTTTCTTGTGAAGACGAAATTAAAATCTGGTCAGTTTTTTAAGGACGAGATATCTCGTCCATCATAATCTGACAAATTTCGACAATGCCTAGATGTTTTGTCATAAATATACTGCCGATTTTTCTTGTGAAGACGAAATTAAAATCTGGTCAGTTTTTTAAGGACGAGATATCTCGTCCATCATAATCTGACAAATTTCGACAATGCCGAGATGTTTTGTCATAAATATACTGCCGATTTTTCTTGTGAAGACGAAATTAAAATCTGGTCAGTTTTTTAAGGACGAGATATCTCGTCCATCATAATCTGACAAATTTCGACAATGCCGAGATGTTTTGTCATAAATATACTGCCGATTTTTCTTGTGAAGACGAAATTAAAATCTGGTCAGTTTTTTAAGGACGAGATATCTCGTCCATCATAATCTGACAAATTTCGACAATGCCGAGATGTTTTGTCATAAATATACTGCCGATTTTTCTTGTGAAGACGAAATTAAAATCTGGTCAGTTTTTTAAGGACGAGATATCTCGTCCATCATAATCTGACAAATTTCGACAATGCCTAGATGTTTTGTCATAAATATACTGCCGATTTTTCTTGTGAAGACGAAATTAAAATCTGGTCAGTTTTTTAAGGACGAGATATCTCGTCCATCATAATCTGACAAATTTCGACAATGCCGAGATGTTTTGTCATAAATATAATGCCGATTTTTCTTGTGAAGACGAAATTAAAATCTGGTCAGTTTTTTAAGGACGAGATATCTCGTCCATCAAGATCTAATCAGTTTTTCAACTGACGAGATACCTTGTTGAGATAATCACCAGGAGGATTAAGCAAATCCGATGACTCCTGTCCTACAGGGTCAGTAAATAAAATAACAATTTCTCTGCTGTTTTTACATTTTTTCTAGATAGTATCAAAATTTTTGTAATGAATTTAATATCATAGGAAAATGCAATACAAATCCCGTTTATGAATTATATTTTCGAAAAAGTTGAATGCGTAAATATTAATTAGAAAATGTTTTTCAAGTATTTCCACTCAACAATCATCCCTATCCAACAAATCACCCCGACTCATTGAAAATTGCATACGTTTGAGCCTTCTGTTTTCTCCCATTTGACCAAAAATTACGGCACGTAAAAAAACTGCAAATAAAAAAATGAATATTATGGTATTGTATTTTATTTAACGTCACCTCTTCAAGCAACACAACGGGATATTACAAATTTTATAACCTATCACTCCAAAATCATTCTTTCTAAACCAACTGAACACAATTCATCAAATTATGTAGGCACACACACATTTGTGATAATATTTCTTCAATTTCAATACCAACGCGCGTAGAAAAGTTTCAAACACTCAACTCAAATTAATACGAGTAACTAAATGCGTTCATAGTTGTTAAAAGTTCACCTTACAGAGCAATATGGATACATTGCCTTTGCACAAAACCGGTACATTTCAGGGAAAACCTCCTCAACAAATGAAATAATTAGTCTTTTGAAAGGAAAAGGTATGTAATCACTTTCGATATTAAGATGATCGACATAATATTTTGAAGAGATGGATCAAAAAGATTATAATTTATTCAACGAATAATAAACCCACTCGGGATTTATAACAAATACAGCCAATCTGTACGTTCTACATATATTTTCTATCATCTCTTTCAAAACAATCGAAAGTACCAATTCAATTTTCACGAGGGCTCAAGTTACATAAATCAATTTCAAGTACAACAAATGGCTAGCGAGTAAAGACAATTCATTACAAATACACTCACTTGTTTATGGATAATCCCAATCGTAGAAAAAACAAAGGTTCCCTTATGGACCGTGCACAGGGTGGTACTCGTTTGGGAGAATCTTCAGAAGAATCGTTTACATACGCGATCACCAATGATACGAAAAGAAAAGATTCCCGAGGAGAGCACTAAGAAGAAACGTATCCCAGCCATTCAAACACAGTCGAGAGAAAACGATAGAATCCTCATTGCTCAGTCCGTCTGCACTTTTCCTCCTCTTCGTTCTCTCTGGGTTGCCACCGCGCGGATCACGCCAGATATCGCCAAGAGAATAAACCGCAAACGGCGGATGAAAAAAATAATCACGAGTTGTTTGTTCCAGGGGAAAATGGATTTGTTTTTTAGGTGCGGTTTTCGCGTTTCTTTTTCTTCCGGCGAGGATTCTGCACGTTATAGAATGTTTCACTGCAGGTCCGGAGAGAGAGGGAGCATCGGGTTTTTTAAATGGTTGAATTATTCAATGATCATTTGGGCGTTCCGTTATTTAATACATCCGATGATAGCTCTTTGAGTTCGATTCTTCTCTTTCAAAACATTTTACCTTGGTATTTAAAATCTCCCGTCGAGACAGATAATTTGGTAATTTTTAATCAACGTCGTTCTTGAGCAACACAACGGGCTATGGACCATCTTCAATAGCCCGTTGTGTTGCTCTAGTACGATGTTAATTAAAATTACCTTAAGTGGTGTTGTCCAGGACAACACCACGTAATTTTGAACCACGGACAGATGACGAGGCAACAACTGAGCTGGCACCCCGTCAAAGTGAGAACATTTGAAACCACGACTGATATAACGTCCACCAGCCACCTTTGTACGATGTTTAGTGGGTTTCGAACTCGCAACCCTCAGGTTGCTAATCCGTTAATATTCCAATCGGGCCACCACAGTCCGCTTTGAGTTCGATTCTTCACTTTAAAATTTTTTTTACCGTAGCATTTAAAATCTCCCTTTTAAATGCCCGTACACTCCGTGTGTACGGGCAACACAATCCTTAGGTACCCAAGTGATATTTCCTTCCTTTGAATGGTAATATAACAAGAGGTTTGAAACGGTCATTTTACAGGTCGCAATAGTAACCACCAGTGGACATAAATTCAATTCCCTTAATGGTTTCGAAAAGGAGAATTAATGAGAAATATATTAATAAAACGTTATCTCGAGTTGAACACGCTGACTCACTATTTACATACACACATGTCAAATGACTAATCATTGGGGTGATTTTGATATTTAATGAGACAAAATATTACATACAAGTCACGAAACACCACAAAAGAAACAATTACAAGGTAAACATATTAATCTCTGGGGAGGGGGGGGGTAACGAAGCCAGAGATGTTCATTGTTCGAGTGTAAGGGTTAGATTGATATATTTCTACTAATCATGAATGTAAGGTTAGGGGAGTGTTACACCAGCTTATTTAATTATTTCCCTTTTCTGATCATTATCCAAAGATAATTTTAAAAACCTTTATTTCTAATGGTCATGGCCGCCCAGTTGGAAGGCTAGCGGATTAGAAACTGAAGAATTACAAGTTCGAAACTCGATCCAACCAAAGACAGTATGGAGCTGGTGTAGGTTCAGGAGAGAGAGTGCGGTGCAAGCTCAGATGTGACCTCATCATCAGACTGTGGTTCAGAATGACGAGGGGTGGTCCTCGAATCTTTCCCTTCCGGTTTTCCCTCAATTGACCGTTGTGTAGTGCTGCAGTGCAATCTTAATTCGACTCTCCAATGATCGTGCGAGTACTTAGCATTTGTCTAGGGAAGGTAGTCCATGGCTAAACCATACACACTTTTGTACCATTGAAGTTCGCTAGATAAGTAACCAGCTATTTCGTATCACGTAATCATTTTTCGTCACTGAAAGATAGTCATCGTCGAAACTCGGAGAATTAAGGAAGTATGGCAACTATTTCATAGTGTAATTAAAATTGCAGAATATCCCCTAAATAATCTTAATTCTTTTACCCTTTCGCCATCATCTTTTCAGTTCCCTGGCAATCACCACCAGGAGTTTCACCTTTTGACCTCTGGCACAAATCTCGAGCGAATTTAGACCTCGATTCCAGGAGTAATGCAATGCTTGAAACTAGCTGACCTTCTCATTTTAATCAAATGCGGTCGCAATCGCGGATGGCCGCTGTGATGCAATCTTTCCAACCTTCGCCATTTTCTTTCTAGTTTTCGTACATTCTAAAGTGCATTTGCAATGGGTGGTAGAACCGAACTATAAGCACTACTCATCGTGTAGATAATTATGGATTACGAAGCTGAATCCTTTCTCAGCTGTCCTTTAGAATCTATATTTTAATTGTACAGCTATCAGTGAGGAAATATATGAACTATTTCATTTTCTGTAAACAAAATTTAGGACGGTCAGAGTCTTCGACAATTTTTTTAACCTTCTATATGGAGTTCTGACGAGATACCTCGATCTGGAAATTTAGATAATATTTGACGAGATATTTCGTCATGAAAGTAATGCCTACTTTTTGATGATGCCGAGATCAAGATCTGGTCAATCAATGAGGGAATATGAACTATTTTATGTTCTGTAAACGAAATTTAAGACGGTCGAAATTAAGACGGTAATTCGACAACTTTTTTTAACCTTCCAAATGGTTTTGATGAGATATCTCGATCTGGAAATTTTGTTTATACTTGACGAGATATTTCGCCATGAAGGTATTGCATATTTATTCCGTCCAGATATATTCCGTTTTCTTCTGGTGACGAGACATCTCGTCTATCAAGGTATGAACAGTTTTGTTGATGACAAAATACATCGTCGAGACAACCACTAGAAGGGTTAAATGAAGGTATAAAGCAAAGTGTATTACTTAATATAAGCACTTTCTATACGGTATTTCTTTGGTATTTTTAATTGACGTCGCAGTGGAGGAACACAACGGGCTATTGGTGACGGTCCGAGATCAATCCCAGAAGGTAAAGATCGTCACCAGATGAACAACACCTCATCATTTTGAACAACGATTAGAAGACGAGCTCACGCATGAGCTGGCACTCCACTGGCCTAACTTCCACACTACGCCAACGTGAGGGCATTTGAGGCCGGAACAGATTTAACCTGTACCAGCCTCCTTTGTACACGACTGTCTTTGGTTGGATTTCGGTTGATAGTCTGTTACTCTTCCAACCGATTGAAGTTGCGCAGTAAAAATTATTTAAAAGAGGAATCGTGCTCGAAAGAATCAAGACTTCCAGAAACCTTTCAAATGTTCCCCTCTGAATCCTTGTATAACTTGTCACCATTTTAAGTTTATCCATATGTATTCTTAGTTTTAAACGTATCACAGATAGTCACTAACATACCACTATCGGTACTCATCTCTAGTATATTATAATTAGACTAAATAATACCATTAAACACGACATAATTGAGATGATTATGAAATTAGTTAAAATAATCAGATATATACTCCTAAAGGAAACTCGCAAAACGCACTAGTCGCATCATTGATTACAAAAGCCTTCACTGTCATCAAGCGTACGGATGAATAATTGACCCTGTCCTATATCCGAACAGCGTTCCTCTAATCGAAGCGTACTTTTTTACAACATAAATGGGGACAAAATCACAGGTGCTTTATTCCGTTTTCGTTTCCCTCTCTGAAGCCTTGGAAAATATAGCGGCCACTGAGCAAGAAGCTCGTGAACAGAAAGGTTGTGAATGTACATTTCTCAATTGCTATTTACAAGGTAAACAATTATAACAGAATTACAGAAACGTCCATGTTTCTAGAAAAAGGGAAAATGAGGTTTTGTAATCGCATCCAGTTGTGTCATTGTGCAAGAGGGTTCTAACACTTCTAAGACTAAAGAAAAAAAAACTAGCAGATTATGAAGGTTTTATTTGAGGATTTCCCCGAATCTGGGGATTCTGTCTGGTTTATCTGGTGGACCAAAATGAATTACTTCAACATGAACACGCAACATGCACGCTTTGTATTTCGTTAGAAAAAAGTATTGGCATTTGATGGTGGTTGGTATGTTGGTTTATTGAATTTTAACGGCACAAAGACCAGATGTTAGCCAAGCCGCGCCAAACATGTAACAGTGAAACAAGCGTCAGAAGTTGAGAAAAAAGCAAAAAGTTGGATAGAGTATTTCGGGGTCACGAAGTTTATGGAATATTTTTTGTAAAACGTATATATAATAGGGTGGTCCAGATATTCATTTGGTATAAAAATGGTATCCTTTGCCCCCACACCGAAATGAAATCAGCAACTGCATAGAAACCTGTTTCAGTAACGACTCAGAATTAACCGTCCTAATGGTTACACCGATGATGAGCCTCGTCGTTATCAGAGTTTAATGGACGAGATATCTCGTCATTGATAAAATATTTGACAGATCTGGATGTCTTTATCTTCAAAATATCGATATTATCGACGATGACAAGTTAATTGTCATTAAAAAAATTGGTCAGATATAGATACGTGAGATATCTCGTCATTAGCAAAATTAACAATATCTTGATGAACAAGTAAATCGTCATTAGAAAAATTTGAGCAGATCTTGATATAGTCTTGATCTTCTAAAATCGATGGGAGCAACACACCGGGATATTTGTCAAACCCGAAGGGAAAGATCCTAGGCCAACACCAAGCAATTTTGATCCATGTTCAGCAGACGAGGGCACACCTGATCTGGCACCTCACTCTCCAAACTTCCACACCACGCCGACATGAACTCGACGGGAGAGAGATCTCGTCATCCGTAAAATTGGTCCGATTTCGATGAACGAGATATCTCGTCGAGACCAGAGGGAGAACAAATTCATTAACGGGCAAACAAATGCTCAAGATCCATGAAAAATCGACTTAAAGCGACTCATCGCAGTCCAAATCCGAAATCTCGGTATGGGTTTGCACTGAGAACAAACAACACAGCTAACCTTTAGAAAACGAGAGATCAAGCGCACCCAGAATCCACCTTTCGGACGCTCGCGATAAGCGAATGTGGCGATAAGATGCCAGATATTGCGCCCCTCTGCAGACATGTGTATGCGAGGCACGTGACGGACATATCGGGGTCTCACGTGTCCACGTGCGAGCATATGACGAAAGTCGTCGCCAACATTTGGCGCTCTTCCAGACGGTGGGACCTTGAGTTGGGAGAACACGTGGCTGCATCAGCACCCCTCTATGATTTCTGATTCTCTTACGTTTCCTGAAAGTTCAACTGTACTCGGTGCTTTTGTTTTCTCTGAAGGCCTCCATTATTCTATTTGCAGGAATTCTGGTTCGGTTGGATCTCACTGCTTTTTGCGATTGACATTAGATTCATGGATTCGCGCACAGAACATAATCACGACAGACTTGTTTCCTCGCAAAAACGGTGTTTGAATTTCAAGTTCGGAATTTTTCTGCAAGAAAACGTTGTCGTTGGGAAGAACAACATATTTAAGCGGAGGATAATTTTAAAGTGGTTTCGAAACTCAATTTAGTTGTTAGATCAACGCTCCAAGTGGTTACTAAATTTTGAAACCCCCGTGGGACTTTTTGCTCACCCTGTTCATAAGAATATTAACAGGTGGTTTCGACAAGATCTTTTAGTGTTTCTGTGGAAATTATTAAATAAACAATGACTAAAACTAAATAGGTTCCAGTTGATGCTTTAGAGCCCGCCATCTGTGGGGTACAATTTGAAGTAGTTTTGCTTTTCTCGTTTCATCTCGTTTTCCATATGGGTTTTAAAACCAATTACGACCAATTTTGCCAATGGCGAGGTTTCTCGTCATCAGGATATTGCCAATTTTTTGATGACAAGATCAAGATCTGGTCAGTTTTCTTCCAAAAGATCGTGATCTTATTTTCTGTTGATGACGAGATATTTCGTCCAACAAGATCCGGACAGTTTTGCTCAATACGAGATACCTCGTCGAGATAACCACCACGATGGTTAAACTCCTTTCAACTTGATTTACCCCTTCCTGAACTTTAACAGGAAATGCAATGAACCAAACATTTTGACGCGATATTTTGAATTTTCGTACATAATTTCTCAGCCATCATTTTCAACGGGAAAGCAGCAAAATTAATGAGACTTCACATGGTTTTCTCCATTTCTGCATTGGATTTTACAGAAAAGAAGATCCTCGGAACTCTGACGTGATCTTAAATTTTCCAAACGTGTATGGACTAAAGAGTAGGGACAAGAAACAACAGAAAATAAATTAAGTGATAAACTCAGGTTAGTCTTACTATATATTTCTAATGACCATCCTTCATTTGACAGAAATTGATGATTATAGGTAGCAGCAAAAAAATTAGCTCCACAAATAAGTCCAAGGGCCTAGTATTTGGATTAGATAGAATTTCATGGAAATGGCAAAGAGGAACAGGTAATATTTAATAGGAAGGGAAAAAATGAAGAAGCCATAATAAACTAATACACTACATTCTTTTATAATTTATACTTTCAACACGATACAAACATTCCGATCTCCACTGCCATATTTTAGAATAAAAACACTGTGCATTATAAATTCAAGAGTTTTCAACAAGTGTCCAGGAATATTTTTAAGTTTCTCAGGTGCTGCAACTTAACAATTGTATTGCTAGATTTTACTATCCAGTAAAATCAACAACAACTACTTAAAATCAAAACTACCTGAATCAAAGTATATCTGAAATACATAGAAATATAGGCACAGATCTTTTAGTGTTTCTGTGGGAATTATTAAATAAACAATGACCAAAACTAAATAGGTTCCAGTTGATGCTTTAGAGCCCGCCATCTGTGGGGTACAATTTGAACTAGTTTTGCTTTTTTCGTTTCATCTTGTCTTCCATATGGGTTTTAAAACCCAATTCGGAATCCGAATAAAACATTTTCTTGCGTTATAAATAATCAGAATTGTAATTTAAAAAAACCCAAGGAATATATTTAAGTTTTTAAGAAAGTTTCCAGCAAATTCAATAAATTTTCCAAGAACCCTAAAAACAATCCTTTTCTAGAAGTTTTCAAGGACATAGTACGAACTCTGATTGTGTTACAGAAATTACCGTAATTAGGTTCAAAATTAAAATCATAAATCACACCAACCCAGGTCATATTCCAACAGTTTCGGTTATTTTAGGTTGTTTATCTTCTTAGAATTGGGTTTAAATAATTGCTCTACGAAAGCAAGACACAATCTTGGGATTTCTTTCTTTGTGAAATTGTAAAGAGACCTGGAAAAATGTTTCTCAGCCGGTAGAAAAATATTGAGAAGCCTTATCACTTCAACATTCTCAGACAGCTTCTCTTAAGACGAAAATAAAAAAATAACTCGATACAAAGATTCCTTATAAAATGTTGCTGGAAAATGAAGCCTTGTGTTACTATTCTTTGGAAAATAACCTTTGTCTCCACTCAGCTGAAATGTTTTTTGTACTGTGATTCATTACGTATTTGTTAGGCTCTTAAACTCCTCTCTTTCTCATATCTGAAGAAAGTGTGATATAAAATAGCATACAAGTGTTTTCTATTTTTAAAGTTGGATCGCAACTATAAGATTGTTGCACTTAGATTTCATTCTAGGGCTTCTTTAATTCAATATCACATTTGACATTTTATGGCTTGTTGTATTCAGTATCAAAAAAGATAAATGCACAAACAAGGTCCCATTCGGTTATTTCCGACTACTACTGTCTATTGAATTTCTGTATTCTTAGAACGAGTTTCGTAAGCTGTAGCACGATGAACTTGAGTCACAAATAAGTTTGAAAATTAAAATATTTTAAATTAACGTCGTACAGGAGGAGCACAACGGGCTATTGGCGATGTCTGGGATCAAACCTGAAGGCTCGATCTATAAAACTCAACCAACCAACAACCAAATTCTATCGAAGAAACATTTTGTTTCACAGCCGAAAATAACCACACAATTCATTTTATAGATCTGGCTAACTATTATTCCACCAACCCGTGAGTAAAGTTCCACCGTATCGTCCATTAACCATTACTGTTAAACTTCTGACTTATTTATCAGCTACCCATACACGGCTACAGCAGCATCGCTATTAATCACCTTCGCCGTTTCAGCGGGTAATATCTCGGGATTTCGACAGACTGCTGGCCAACACGTACGGTAACTCCGAAAGGCCGGCGTTACGACACCTCATTTGCATGCTCATTATTTGCCGAAGAGAAGAAAGAATTAATCAGAGGAGAGAGCCGAATGGGGCAGCACGTGCAGCTTTTTCAAAGCCACCCCAAGGTTACGGCATACGTCGCGAATGTCACGCATGCTCCTGCCCCGCAACAAACCACCTCCTCGCACTTTGTGCGACCTCCAAGGATTCTTTTGGCCCCGCACTCGCAGGATAAAAGCTTGGGATCGGGGAAACTGCACTGTTTGCGGTATGTGCAGTAATTTAGCTACCATAACGAATCGAGCAAAAATAATGGTGACTGTAAGAAGACCTGGAGGATTTAGGGGAGTGTAAAAATTGCAACGTCCGTCTGTCGTCTGCGCCTATCTCTACGCACATTCTCAAACTCGATTCCTTTGTTCTTTATGGTACAGCGGGATTAAAAATCACAATAATCGATAAAAAAAATGAAAATTAAAAATTTTAGTTAATTTATTTCAAATTTGATTCTTATTTTAATTAACGGGAAAGTAGACTTTAATTAAAGGAGCAATTAATATTACTCTAATAACGAAAATGATATTTTGATATTTAATATTTTGAGGATTTTTAATCATCTTTGATATTTTGAGGATTTTTTTAGTCTACCTCAAATTCGATTCTTACCTTAATTAAGGGGGCAGTAAGCTTTAAAAATCATCACAATCGGTTTTTAAATTTTACTCGATTTATATCAAATTTGATTCTAATCTTAATTACGGGGTCAGTAGCTTTAAAAATCACCAAAATCGATCGAAAAATCGATTTCTTAAAATTTTGGTGTGAAAAGTGAAATGATATAACATTCTGTTGATAGCGACCTGCAGCCTTTCCTGCATGATTTCTGGCCAATTTTGACATTCTTGATCATTAGAATATTTCCTCGAATTCTTTTAACGAATAAATGTGATTGTTATATTTATATGGGTACCAACTTTAATGTGAATTATAATATTGAAAATTAATACGCATGGCGCTTAACAATTGTTGCTAATTTATCAATGTTTTAAGTATGTATTTAAAACATTGCGCCATTGAATTGAAGACAGACCTTGTATCCTCTCAATAGTTTCACCAATATTCTGTGTGCTTTCTTTCGTAATCGTCTTTCGGAAACCATGAAAACTATGGCTGATCTGCAGGGAAGAAAACATTTCACCAATGCATTAAAGATAGACCTTCAAAATCTTCGCACTTGTTTCATTAATATTCTGTGTACTTATATTCGCAATCGTCTTTCGGAAACCATGAAAGTTATGGCTGATCAGCAGGAAAGAAAACATTGCGCCAATGCATTGAAGACAGACCTTCAAAATCTTCGTACTAGTTTCACCAATATTCTGTGTACTTTCTTTCGGAAACCATAAAAACTATGGCTAATCTGCAGGAAAGAAAACATTGCGCCAATGCATTGAAGACAGACCTTCAAAATCTTCGCACTAGTTTCACCAATATTCTGTGTACTTTCTTTCGGAAACCATAAAAACTATGGCTAATCTTCAGGAAAGAAAACATTGCGCCAATGCATTGAAGACAGACCATCAAAATCTTCGCACTAGTTTCACCAATATTCTGTGTACTTTCTTTCGGAAACCATAAAAACTATGGCTAATCTGCAGGAAAGAAAACATTGCGCCAATGCATTGAAGACAGACCTTCAAAATCTTCGCACTAGTTTCACCAATATTCTGTGTACTCTTTCTTTCGGAAACCATAAAAACTATGGCTAATCTGCAGGAAAGAAAACATTGCGCCAATGCATTGAAGACAGACCTTCAAAATCTTCGCACTAGTTTCACCAATATTCTGTGAACTTTCTTTCGTGATCTCGTCTTTTGGAAACCATAAAAACTACGGCTAATCTGCAGGGAAGAAAACATTGCGCCATTGAATTGAAGACAGACCTTGTATCCTCTCAATAGTTTCATCAATATTCTGTGTACTTTCTTTCGTAATCGTCTTTCGGAAACCATAAAAACTATGGTTAATCTGCAGGGAAGAAAACATTTCGCCAATGCATTGAAGACCAGACCTTTAATCCTTTCAATAGTTTCACCAATATTATGTGTACTTTCGTAGTCGTTTATCGGAAACCATGGTAACTATGGTCAATATGAGAGGTATGGAACATTGCACGATTGAATTGATGAAAGATTCTGTATCCTCAAAGCTATGGTGGATTCAAACTGAGAGAGTCAGACTACAATATTTGCAATGCGGATTTAGTGCACCAAGTTAGATAATGGATCATGGTACAAGGCTAGATGTTGGGTGCCAGAACCAAAAGTTAGATAAAGGGTCACAGTAGTAGGTCAGATGTTAGGTGCAAATACCAAGTTAGATGATAGGTCATAGTACTATGCTAGATGTTGGGTGCCAGTACCAAGTTAGATGACATGACCCTTTCAAATATGTGCCTCACGTTCTCAATGTTTAAGTTTCGTACGAATATATAAAAGTTTCTCTCGTTTTGTTTTGCTCCCTTGTTGCACAGCATCATTACATAAACAATGAAGATGGCTTTTTTTCAATATTAGAAAACGGACTTCTAGCAAAACCTTTTCACTTTCCCAAAGCCCTCGAGTGCTCATGTTCCCCTTCCTCCCCATGGGTGGACCTGAAAACAACATTCTGTTGTAATTTACATACCACGTCCCCAACCATCCTTCGCAGAGCAATCACGAGGCTACTGTTTGCACGTGACTTGATGAAAATCGTTCCCATCCGAAATCAGATAACTCCATTGGTCCTCGACATGGAAGTGAACTCGACGACAGACGTGGTCCCCCCTGTCGCAAGGCCATAATCAAAATAAAGGCGGCTAAAAAAATCAATCAAACAAAGAGGATAATGAGGAGGAATGTCATGGGCAGAGCTCCAGCATCATCCTGACGGCGCGATTGGTCCACTCGATAGCCATTCTAACGCTCTAGAGGGCGGTTCAACGCACGCGTCTACTGGAAGGTCACTACATCACGTGCATCACGTATTCATTCCTAAAAATAACAAGTTGGAATAACTAAGGGAGAGGAAAGAATTGATAACGTTAATCGGAATTCGACAATCTGCTGGTCGACGAGAGCTGATCAAAAAGTACATATCCAACCTGATTTTTTTTTATTTTCACAATCCAGGGACGAGACTTTGACACATGCAGCCAAGGACCATACCTCGTATGAACGATTTTTTAGATCGAACAGTCCTTCAGTCCCTGATAAGGAGCTTATGAATGCCATTAAAATTTTGTGTTCGTCGTATTTTTTAAGCTAAAATGACAGTTGCGTACACCATGCTGGAATGCAACAGTGTTGAACCGGATTCGTAAAAAATGTAGGCGTTATGTGGAGGTTCGGAGTGTGGGGTGCCACCTCAGGTATTGACCTCGTCGTTCGATCGTGGTTCAGATTCACGAGGTGCTGTGCTCGTATTGGGATTGATCCCGGACCTCAGTCAATAGCCCATTATGCTGTTGCCCCATAGTGAGGGAAAAATTCAATTTCTTATCACCAGATTCATAAAAACAAATTACGGTCTTTCCCTTCTCTTTGTACACGACCGTCTATGGTTGGATTCGAACTCGCAACCCGAACCACGGTCAGATGACGAGATCACACCTGACATCACTCCACTCTCCAAACGTCCACACCACGCCAAGGGAAATTTAAGGGTCCGCTTCTCATCGAAAGATTCAACACATATATAAATCTGAAGGTCTGATAAACAAATGCTTCGAAAACCTGGGTAATGGTAATGGTAATTTTTAGTTTACGTCGTACTAGAGCAACACAACGGGCTATTGACGACGGTCCGGGATCAGTCCCTTAAGGGAAAGATCCGAGGACAACACCTCGTAATTTTGAACCACGGTCAGAGGACGAAGCAACACCTGAGCTGGCACCCCACTCTCCAAACTTCCACGCCAACCCAACTCGAAAACCTGGGCGTGTGTTCATTACACGTGCGATCACTGGGAAACAAATAATAAATAAGGGATGCTACCTTATTTTTTACAGTCTACGATGAATTGATGACTGAAAGAGAGAGAGAGAGAGCAATTTTGGTATGTTTATAGTATAGGATGAATGAAACCTGAAGAATTGTTTGAAGAGCTAGAAAACATTTCAATTTTAAAGATTCCTGACAGTATCAACTTTAAATATGTCAGTCTCTGGCTTAAAGGTAAGCACGTTGAAAGAACCTTGTTAAAATAGCAATCCCTCCAGCTCTATTGAGGACATACATATTTTAACTGAGACCCTCAGACATGGGGAAAAATCCCCCACTTCTTTGTAATTTTATTTAAACTACCTTAAAGATTTCTTTTTAAAAGGAAATTTTCAACGCAATCGAATCAACAGTACTTGGTTTCGTTTTGTTTGAGGTTAAAAGTGTGACTAACGATGCACGTATTGCGTCAGAATTTCTGCTTAAGAGAAATCAAAAGAGGCATTTTGTAATACTTGTATGGATTGTGATATCCTTTGACAGTTGTTTTTGAGAAATAGAAATAGGGTAAAAAAATATCGAGCAATTTTTTTTTCATTTTTCAACTGAACTAAATAGCTTAGTAATGCAAAAAAATAAATAATCAATTTTGATTTCAATTTTTAAATACATCAGTAGAGTAAGTTGCAGAATCCCTATTATGCTTACATCAATGTTAATTTCGAAGTTACTTCAACAGACAAATTAGTTCTGCAGTTCTGATAACAAATCACGCAATAATATCACGATAGGAGATTTTATTTAACGTGGTTTCGACAAGGTTATAAAGATTATCAATAATTGAAGGGCTTATTACAACAATGGACCAACATATGAATATTATACTGATGGACATATGAGTAACAGAGACAAAAATTGACACGTTGAATACTGTTTATTTCCTTGAATATGTGATATTTACAAAATGTGGGTTAGATCACTGCAGACCTGCTAGTCAAAATACGTTGTTATAACCAAAACCAACAATTTACGCATGCTACTTCAACTCCTTATATCTGTTTATGTGTGTTTCAGGTGATTGCTCATTTATAGTTTTTACAGCGCGGGTTAGTCCACTGTGATTGTAAGGTCTGCAACACACACATTTTTATCACTAGCTATTTAATGGGGTACTTTAACATGCCATCCCTAACTCTTTATGTCCCTCGATATATGGTTACCGCCACGCCAAACACACCAATCTGCAAAACTGAAGTTTCTATAAAAACGCGTTCAAAGCTTTGATGCTTCGGGAAAAATCGAGTTGCAACTCAAAGGTTGTTTTCTCGTGTAAATCTGCTTTTCAGCCAAGAATTAAGATTATTCGTGGATTTGATATAGAATAAAACAGGAAATGGTGACTCAAAAAATGCAGTGAGTGAGAAAATAGCCAAATTGGCGCCTTTGATGTGGTAACGATATGTGTTCAATAAATGTATTGTCTATCGGATTTCTGAGTATCAATCCTCATAGTGGTGGTACCGCATCCAGGTATCCCTCTCTTCTCCCGTCACAATCAAAACTGACTAGAACTAGATGGATAATATATCTAGTCATTAAAAGAAAAATGAATCGTCAAAGAACTGGTGATAACTTGATGACAAGATACTTCGTCAAAACCACTTGGGGGGGGAATGTTAGAAGAAATTCTGTAGAAAAGTCCCAGAACTAATGCATCAACGTAGGTTCAACCAACACTGTCCCTTCATGATTAGTTGTTCACGTAGGCAACAGTTTCGGACAGCTCACTTCAAATCTGAGATCTTCTATCGCCTTATAAATATAACGCGCCCATGAACCAGGGAGGTAAACCGTATTCAACAAGTTTCCCCGCCAAAATAGACGTACTTTCCAGAAGCATCTAACCAATGTTATTTTCAGACATCATCCCTTTCGTAAGTTTGGCATACACAAGGCGACGAAACCGCTGCCAAAAGGATTGCAAAATACGTTCCATGTCAATGAATAACAAGTTGTTTTTTACTCTCTCCTCGTTTTTTCATCGAATCTCTATGGGTTTAGTGTAAAAGAATGTTCATGAAAGAACAAATAAGGCCGTGAAATCTGCATGACCTTTATTTCGAATGAATTGTTCGGATAAAGTCAATTTTAGGTTCTCCGTTTGTGTGAAAAGAGCCGTACCTCCATATTCGAACGACACAGTTCCAATGCAATTGATTACTGAGAAGTGGAATTCTATTTAAACTCTTTTTTTTTCATAAATGTGCTGTCATCGCAGTGGAATGAAATGGTGTAATTCATTTCGAAAGTTTCTATCGCGAGTGTTTTTATTTATTTATACTCATTCTAACGAAACTCAAGCTTAATATGTGAAAAATTTCTCTTGGTAACATTCTTTCAACAGTCCTTAAAATGATGTATAAATATTACTTACTAAGAAATCTGTGTACTTTATTGTGAGATTATAAATAAAAATTATTCCTTGATGCACAACTAACTGCAGTTGGAATTAAACTTACATTACTCCGGAGATTGATCCCAAACGTTTTTTTGAATTGACAACTGAAGTCGTTCCTGATCTTCTTCTAACAGGCAAACAGACACAAGATGTGATCAAAAAGTATCCGAACATTTGACAGAAAAATAAAATTACTTTGCATATTTAGTTCAAACTGTCTTTTAAAACGAATCCTTTCAGATTCGACAGATTTCTAGTAGTGGAAGTATTTTTCAATGTGACATTTTAGACCCTTCATGTGTTTTGTTACAATTCTACGGTTTTCTACCCTCAGATTCACATCTTCTTTTGGTATGTACGGTCCTCACTTACCCCAGGTACCCAAGTAGAATAATCTTTTCACATGGAGTTTAATGGTCTCGTAAACATGGGGGTAGTAACCCCTGTATGTCCAAGCGTTTTTTCTCTTCTTTTTCCTATCCATTTTGTCTTTCCATTACTTGACATTATATGTTTTGTTTTATGGGCAGTTTGTTCTGCAATGTTTATTTTATTTCCCCCTTTTGTTTATTTTATTTCCGGTCCGGAATCGATCCAGAAGGGAAAGATTTCCCCTTCCATGATGGCTCTGGATTGGATCGAGTTTCGAACTCGCAACCGTCTGGTTGCTTGTCCGCCCGAGGACAACACCTCGTAATTTTGAACCACGATCAGATGGCAAGGCAACACCTGATCTGGCACCTCACTCTCCAAACTTCCATACCACGTCAGCATGAGGACATTTGAGGCCAAGATAGATTTAACGTGCACCATCCCCCTTTGTACACGACGGTCTTTGATTGGATCGAGCTTCGAACTCGGAACCATCCCGGTTGCTAATCCGCTCAGCCCAATAGCGTACTGTGGTTTAATTTTTTTATTATTTAAAGATTCATAATGAAAGAATTGTGTGATCAACATCGAAAGCAAATTCTAATATTTTTTTCCAGATCATGGGGATGGGTACATTTTTAGTTGAGAGTACGGGCGACAACAGAGCCCATTGAGAAATGTTGACGACACTTTTGGAAACGAAGTCCCAGTGCGGATGTAGTGGGAAAAGGATGAACCTTCTATTTTTCCAGAGAATCACGTGCTGTTTACTTCTTCGATCGGACGTCCTTCTATGTCGCCGCATTTCGCCAGCTTTTTCTCTCTGCCGCGTCTGACGTAACCAACTGCGTACTGGCGTGCGAGGCAGGCAGTCAATAACGTGATGTTCCGGAGGGTCGAGCAAACAGTGGTTAATGCGACCGGGATGGAGTTGCCCTTGGGAATGAGCAAAAAATTTCTCCTTTCCCTTTCCTCTCTCTCTCTCTGCTTTCCTTTTCTTCGCGCAGATCGCAGTTGGTAAGAGTCGTGGATTATCAATCAGAGGGTCCGAACTCGATCCGATTGAAGTCCGTGTACGAGGGGGTTGGTGCGGGTTAAATCTGTCGTGGCCTCGAATATTCTCACGTTGACGTGGTGTGAAAGTTCGGAGAGTGAGATGCCAGCTCAGGTGTTGCCTCGTCATCTGATAGTGGATCCAAATTACGTGTTGTCCACGAATCTTTCATTTGGGGATTGACCTCGGACCGTCGTCAATAATCCGTTGTGTTGCTGCAGTTTGACACTAATTAACTACCTTCCCCGATGGTAATGGTAATGGTAATTTTAGTTAACGTCGTACTAGAGCAACACAACGGGCTATTGACGACGGTCCGGGATCAGTCCCTTAAGGGAAAGATCCGAGGACAACACCTCGTAATTTTGAACCACGGTCAGATGACGAAGCAACACCTGAGCTGGCACCCCACTCTCCAAACTTCCACGCCAACCCAACGTGAGGACTTTCGGCCACGACAGATTTAAGGTGCACCAGCCGCCTCTACACCATACGCTTACAAACATCCATGCCCGTACCCGGATTCGAACCAGGAACCTTCCGATCTAGAGGCTAACACCTTAACCACTATACCGGTTGGTCGGCTTTAAATAAAGAAAGGCATTAACCTAAATTGTGCGCCATCCAGAGATTCAAAGGCACGACCGACGAAAAAGTTCATGAGATAGTACAGAGGGTGACAGAGAGTGCCGCAACTGTTTCTCAGCAAGTGGGAGGAAAGGGGTGAAAAACTAACTGCGCAGGACGATGTCGAGCTTAAATTTTTTCCCCGCAGCATTGCAGTGCTGTCCCGATCAGCTTTAAGGTTGTAAACAATCCCGTGACTGATAAAACTCCAGTCTGACATCTGTCCTAGAAAGCTATTTATAGAAGAAATAAAATTCGAATAGCTGATAAGTGGCTTTCACTCATTGGAAGAGTGCTCGAAAAACTGATAGAATGTCGCCACTCACTACATCAAAATCCTTGACAGCAGATGCAGTCATTCGATCGTATCAAAATGTTAAACGTGTGCGATGTGTTTAAATTTTCTTTTTTGAGAGAGATAGACAGTTTGGTATTTTGACTAACATATCGCATTGGAGAAGCAAAATATTCCTGAAATGAAACTAATTGGTAATTTTTAACTAACGTCGTACTAGAGCAACACAACGGGCTATTGACGACGGTCCGGGATCAGGGCCTTAAAGGAAAAATTCGAGGACAACAATTCGTAATTTTTAACCACGGTCAGATGACGAGCAACACCTGAGTTGGCATCCCACTCTCCAAACCAGCCCAACGTGAGGACTTTCGGCCAAGACAGATTTAAAGTGCACCAGCCGCATCTACACCATACGCTTACAAACATCCATGCCCGGACCCGGATTCGAACAAGGAACCTTCCACCAGACCGATTGGTCGACCCTGAAATGAAACAGTTCGACTCTTTCATTGATATATTATCTATGGTGTACATTTTGTTTATACGATAGTATACTAAAATCTTTTACTGGTCTTCGTTTGGGTATTAAATTATTATATTTAACCATCTACATTTTCCACTGCTAAACTTTGCTCACTGTACGGACAAATTTTGACATATGCCGACCAAATCTGATCTGGTGGTTAAGGTGTTAGTCTCTAGATCGGAAGGTTTCTGGTTCGAATTCTGAATCGAAATATCTGAGAACGTCACCTCGATATTTTGAACCACGGTCATATGACGGGAAGAACCCCTGAGCTGGAACCCTACTCATCAAACTTCAACAACGCGGCAACATGAAGATATTTGAGGCTTCCGCAGATTTAGCGTACACCAGTCCCCCCGTACATGACGGTCTGTGGTTGGATCGAGTTTCGAACTTGATTCCGATCCGCAACTCTTCCAACCGTGCTACTACGGCTGTACAACGGCTGCTCCCTTAAATGCCAGAATCCTTTTCTATTTTATACAGATTTTTTTTAAACCTTTTCAGGAATTTTTGTGAGTTTCCAACAGTGAATCAAGCCAAATTTAACGAGAAAAAAATGGGTGTTGGAATTTTTCAACTAATTTTAAAAATTACAAGAGTGAATAATTTTTTAATAGATCAGTGACTTTATCTTGAAAAAAAAAACCTTGGGTAGTAAATTTTGTACGTGGTAATAAAGTTTAATGACAGAGTCTGGAGCCTATATAATTTTAGTTACAGTATAGTGTTTTACAGGATGCTATTTGAATTTTTATCGTCAGAACCTTTCAAATCGTGAATAATTGTTTCTACTAGCAGAATTACTTGATTTTACTCGGGTTGAATTAGTTAATTGTAGGTTGTCACGAGATTCAACGTGCACAACCCCCATTGAAACAACGGATTTAATTAAGTCTCAAACACGCAACCCTAGGCCCCCAATCTGCGACTTTACCACCTGGGCTACTTTTAAATAAGGATAGAAGTGTGAAAAAAGTGGGAATCGATCCAGAAATTCAAAAAATTCAAGAACGATCGATATTAGTTTTTTTTTAACTCAGCCAACAATTAGAAGTTTTTATTAATCACTGCTTTCTCACCACACTTTCTAGCAGAAATACCTGATCTTACTCGGGTTGAATTAGTTAACTGTAGGTTGTCACGACATTCAACGTGTACCAGTCGCCAATAGCCCGGTGTGTTGCTCCAGTGGGACTTCCATACCAGCCCAACGTGAGGACTTTCGGCCAAGACAGATTATGACTAATTAAAATACCCTTACCGCAACACCATTCCGTGATTCTATCAACTGGTCCACCTATAGGTGAGGACAGAAGTGTAAAAAAAATTGGGAATAGATCCAGAATAAAAAAATATAAGAACTATTTCTTTCTTTCACCCTTCAACCCGTTTTTTCTTCACTGATCACCGCTCTCTCACCACATGACGCAGCACAATCCTCAAGAAACACACAAACAAACCTGCGATCCTCTTATCTCCCCTCCTCGCAAAAACAGCATGAAGAGCAGGAGCGAGCGATTACATCACGTGCGGGTAGCACGTGCTGTAGCTCCCCGCTTACGCAAAAAATAAAAAAGCGAGCGCCTCGCATATTTCCTTTCACGATTCCTTTTCTTCTGGCCCCCCAACCGATGAGGAGTCCTGTTCTCTACCCGCGGTGCGCGCTGCCGAGGCCCCGCTCGTTTTCCCTGCAAGGACACGTGGACTGTCGTGTGACCGCATTGTGCGAAGGCGCTCTCTTCGGTTAACCGTACCCGCGGTCCACGTGGATGCGAGGAGATAATAAAAAAAAAATGGGTCGTTCGGTGATAACCGGATTGCGACGCGTAGCCGGGAGTGGGAAAGGGAATCGAAATAACGGTGTTGCAAGTTGCGAGATCGAAGCGCAAGGGAATGTTCTGGTCGGAACTTGATGATGGAGGAATAAATAATGCAAATGCATGTTCTCGAGGTGAAAGTATGGGCTGGTTTTTTTTATGTGAGGATATCGTTTTGATTTGGAATAGTTTCTAAATGAAATTTTCTACTATTATTTTCGTGCATGTTGTTTACTCAATTAATGAAAATTTAAAGGAATTCGAATGAATTTTGGAATAATTATTTTAATTAATTTTTTGTGGCATATTGTTTTCTCAATTGACGAAAACTTTCGGAATAATTGGAATGAATTTTAGAATCATTTTTTTAATTATTTTTCTGTGCATGTTCTCTCAAGAAGGTCTCAAAGATCTCGAAGGAAAACTTTCGGAATAATTGGAATGAATTTTGGAATAATTTTTTTAATTATTTTTTGTGCATATTGTTTATTAAATTTCGGAAAACTTTCGGAATAATTGGAATGAATTTTGAATAATATTTTTAATTATTTTTTGTGCATACTGTTTTTTTAATTGACGAAAACTTTCGGAATAATTGGAAAGAATTTTGGAATAATTTTTTCAATTATCTTTTTTGTGTATATTGTTTACTCAATTAAGGAAAACTTTCGGAATAATTGAAATGGATTTTGGAATAATTTTTTAAATTATTTTTTGTGCATATTGTTTACTCAATTTTGGAAAACTTTCGGAATAATTGGAATAAATTTTGAAATAATTTTTTAAATTATTTTTTTTTGTGCATATTGTTTACTCAATTAAGGAAAACTTTCGGAATAAGTAAAATGAATTTTAGAATAATTTTTTTAATTTTTTTTTTCATATTGTTTACTCAATTTCGGAAAATTTTCGGAATAATTAGAATTAATTTTGGAATAATTTTTAAAATTATTTTCTGGGCATATTGTTAATTCAATTAAGGAAAACTTACGGAACTATTGCAATGGAATTTGGAATAACTTATAAAGGATTAATTTTGCTATCAAACGTAGGTTCAAAGGTTCAAAATTACGTGGTATTGTCCTCGAATCTTTCCCTTAGTGGATTGATCCCGGACCGTCGTCAATAGCCCGTTGTGTTGCTCTGGTACGACGGTAATTAAAAATTACCATAAAAGATTAATTTTTTGTGCTGTTTACTCAATTAACTCTCCAAGTGGTTTCGACAAGATAATCCGTTCATCAAGATCTGACCAATTTTGCTAAATTTTTTTGTGATGACGAGATCAAGATCTGGTCAATTTACTTCTGATGACAAGAGGCGACGAGAGTTTTGATGGATGATACCTTGGCTCAACAAGAGAAAGGAAACTAGTGCAACCATGCGTTTCCTAAAGGCTTCGTGAAAGAATGATATCAAAATCTATTGCGCCCCCCCCCCACCCTCTCACCTGATTTGACCACGGCGGATTTTTTTTCTATATGGTTATTTAGGAACGGGTCAACGTAACAAGCCGAAAACTAATCATCAGCTTAAGCAAAATATTCGTGATTTAAAGGAACATATCATCCAAAAATGTACTCAAAGGAAATCGAAAATGGAGTCGAAACAGCGAATATACGCAGCGCTTCCACACATGATCATTCGATCACTATCATATTCTATAAACAATACCGAAAATGGAGCAAACAGTATGTGTAAAAATTAAATAAAACATATTTTATTTAAAATATAAAGTCCTTATATAAGAAACACTGTTAGATAATCTTTCGCTAGAAGTCAGAAGCGAAATATGTTAATCAAACAATAACTTCAATTTTTATATGCGTTCACGACACATAAAACGTATCCTATTGAAAAAAATTCTTGCTCTGAATAAGAAGGTTTACATAAATTAAAACGCAAAACAACATCATTATTCCTATAGTGCCCAGTTCGAAGAGTAACGGATTGGAAAGCGGAGGGTTGCGAGTTCGAAACTAGGTCCAACCGAGAACTATCGTGTACACGTGGGCTGGTGCACGTTGAATTTGTCGGAGCCTTAAATGTACTCACGTAGGCGTGGGGGTGAATGTTTGGAGAGTGATCTAGCCGTCTCAGGAGCTGATTTAGTCATATGACATGGTTCAAAATGACGAATCGCTGTCGTCGGATCTTTCCTTTGGGACGAATCCAGGACTGTCGCCAATTGCTTTGATTGGTTAAAAGTCACGCAGGGAAGACTGCAGGTTGCAAGGTGAAATTACGCGTGCGAACCCCGTAGTTTTAATCCAAGGGCCCCATCTAATTATCACTCGTGTAGGAAATCAAGGACCATAAAGCGACAGACAGCGGTTTGGAGGGTAATTTTTTAGGTAATTTTTAGTTAACGTCGTACTAGAGCAACACAACGGGCTATTGACGACGGTACGGGATCAGTCCCTTAAGGGAAAGATCTAAGGACAACAACTCGTAATTTTGAACCACAGTCAGATGACGAAGCAACACCTGAGCTGGCACCCCACTCTCCAAACTTCCACGCCAACCCAACGTGAGCGGTTTGGAGGGATAGGGAAGAACCTCCAACTGCCTTTCGACCTGCTCTGACACTTTCTGAACTTTCCTTTTCCCCCATACACAAGTCAACGGCAGACAAAAAAAAAAATCATGATTCAAATGCCATCCTCCACGTTCGTGACAAGTGTTTTACGTCATCACATCGGCCCCCTCCATACCCCTCTCCGCGGCACTAAGTGCCGGATCCCACCCGAATGAGTCGTCTGCCAGGTTGTTGCACTTGCCATAGCGGAGAGTGCAATGGTCTCTCCTTCCAAGTTGGAAACTTGTTGCAAGCGCTACCCCCATTTCAAAATAAACATGACTCGGGAGACCTCTGCCATTCCTTGTGCGTTTTGCGAGCATGCTTTAACCTACTTTCCATCATGTTACGCGGAGTCCTGTGTTCCGTTACGAGGAGGTTTTTTGTTCCAGAAAGAAAACAAAGTGGTGTCAGTAACCCGTGAAGGCAGAGACAAATATAAGTACCATAAAAATGTCATCCACCTCTCTCTTGTTGAAATTATATGAGTATCCACAGCTTATGAAAAAGCAAACGCATAATATAAATTAATTCGATTGAAACGTTCAGTTCAAAATAAAATTTTCCAACAAACCTTATTGGTTCAAATCAAGCTTTGGCTGACACCATAATTTCAGTCTATTCCATTTTTTTTGCCGACCAACCGGTTTTATGGTTAAGGTGTTAGCCTCTAGATCGGAAGATTTCTGGTTCGGGTCCGGGCATGGATCTTGTAAGCGTATGGTGTAGAGGCGGCTGGTGCACCTTAAATCTGTCGTGGCCGAAAGTCCTCACCTCACGTTGGGTTGGTGTGGAAGTTTGGACAGTGGGGTACCAGCTCAGGTGTTGCTTCGTCATTTGACCGTGGTTCACAATTACGAGGTATTGTCCTCGAATCTTTCCCTTAAGGGATTGATCCCGGACCGTCGTCAATAGCCCGTTGTGTTGCTCTAGTACGACGTAAATTACCAATTGCTATTCTATTTTTACCCCTATGAGTGATTTCGACAAGATATTTTGTCTCTCAAAATCTGGTTAATTTTGTTTATGACGAAATAAATAGTCATCCAGATATTACCGATTTCTGAAGATTTTTTTTAGATCAGATTTGATCCTTTGTTTTTCAAATGACGCGATACCTTGCCCATAAAATATATGGTCCGACAACCACCAGGTAGGTATTTATTTAACGTCGAACTGGAGCAACGCAACGGGCATTTGGCGACGGTTTGGGATCAACACCTACATGGAAAGATCCGAGGACAAAACCACGTAATTTCGAGCCACGGTGACAAGTCCTGCCTGAGCAGGCACCTCACTTTCCAAACTTCCACACCACGCCAACGCTAAAACGTTTGAGATTTAACGTGTACCAGTCCCCTTTGCGCACGACGGTCTTTGGTTCGATTCGAACTCGCAACCCTCCGGTTCCTAGTTCGCCGACCAACCGGTATAGTGGTTAAGGTGTTAGCCTCTAGATCGGAAGGTTCCTGGTTCGAATCCGGGTCCGGGCATGGATGTTTGTAAACGTATGGTGTAGAGGCGGCTGGTGCACCTTAAATCTGTCGTGGCCGAAAGTCCTCACGTTGGGTTGGCGTGGAAGTTTGGAGAGTGGGGTGCCAGCTCAGGTGTTGCTTCGTCATCTGACCGTGGTTCAAAATTACGAGGTGTTGTCCTCGAATCTTTCCCTTAAGGGACTGATTCCGGACCGTCGTCAATAGCCCGTTGTGTTGCTCTAGTACGACGTTAACTAAAATTACCATTACCATTACCGGTTCCTAGATCGTTACTCTTCCAACGCGCCCCCCGCCCCAAAACCAACAGAATATGCAGACTCGCACAAAATGTTTTTTTAGCTCAAGTCGAAAGATGAACGACACCCGCGAGAGGATATTACCGATCCGACCTAAAAAACGGGCATGCAAACGTGATGGGCAACCTCAATAAATAGCCCATTGTTTTGCCCATGGGATCACTGAACTGCCTCCTCACGTGGGCGCTCCGGGCTACCGAGAATTCGAATCGACGTAAGAGCAGAGTGCCTACTTTGCGCAAGAAAACAATAATAGGCCACCACCACCACAACAAGAGCGACGGCGGGCGTTCCTCGGAGGTCTTTCACCAAAGTCAAGCGTCGGCCTTGAGAGGTGAGCGGCCTTCGTGACGTCACGGAACGAGGCCCAATTTCTGGGCGGCCGGCCGGTCCTCCGTCACGTTCATTGTTGACTGGCCTCGTTTCTGCGGTTGATGAGAGAGATGATTTGCCTACGTGAGAAGGCAATCGGGAATGCAATGTGCAGGTAATGAGGGAGGACCTCTTTTTTTCGGGGAAATGGATGCCGATGAGATTACACCTCGACTCGGATAGGAGAGCCTCGTTTAGGTTATTTTTGTAGCTGTCGATCGATCACGAAATATGCTAAGTCTAGAATGGTGTGTTTTATATTAAGAATTATGCTAAGTCTAAAATGGGGTGTTTTATTGTAAGAAATATGCTAAGTCTAAATGGTGTGTTTTGTTGTATTATGGAATGCAGGTTCGTTTTGGTACCACTGGAGCAACACTGTAGGATGATGATCGGAAAACAACACTTCACATCGCAATTTTGGATTTAGGTCAGATAACGATTCTGTACTATGGAAGTCCAGGTGGGTGGCTAGGTAATTAACGTCGCACTGGAGCAACATAACGGGCTATAGGCGAAGGTCATGGATCAATCCCAAAGAGATCTAAGGACAACGTAATTTTGAACTACCGTCTCATGTTGAGGCAACACCTGAGGCCAAAAATATGGTTTGTTTCCCGTAACCCGACCGACCCTGAAATTATAATACAAAAAATTCCGACCCCAAAGGTTTTTTTTAGACTTTTTTAAAAATTTAATTAAATTAAATTAAAAAAACACGTTTGTTAAAATTATTAATTGATTACGATGTCACAGCGATCGTAATCGATTAATAATTACCCACTAAAATACCCAATTTGGGTAAGTACCTGAGTGCGATATACACCCAGTATATAGACCAGCAAAAGTAAATATAAATATACCCAGGTATTTTACATCACTGATCACACCTCTTATCAATTTTAAATCTAACATTAAAACTCAGATAATATTTCCTTTTGCGTATTTGCTAGAAATATTTAGGAAAAGAAAAAACGTTTTCCTGCATACGCACCCTAATATTTTTGCTCATGTTACAGGAAACAAACTTTTTTTTTGGCTTGAACTGGAATCCCTATCTCCGATCTTCTACACCACACTAATGTTGAGAACATGTGAAGCCATAACAGATTTAACGAGCACCCAACCATTTTGTACACCGACGGTCGTTGATAGGATCGAGTTTCGAACTCGCTATCCTCCAGTTGAAAATCCGCTACTCTACCAATCTGGCTACCTCGTCACCTCGACTCGAGCCTCGTTTCGGCTATTTTTAGCGCTGTAGGCAGGTGAATATGCGTAGCAATACAGCGAGCTATTTATCCGAGGACATCTTGTTATTTTGAACAACGGTCATTATGACGGTTATATGTTATGGAAGTTGTGAGGTTCTCCGTACCACTAAACTAATGTTTGCCGGAAGGAGGAATTTAAAGGACGTCTGAGGGGTGTACTTGGACATTCACCTGAGAGAGGAGGAGGAGAAAAAAGAACAATGGGGATGAAATGAAGAGGGTTGGACATCGACCCAGAAGAACGTAGTGAGGGACCTCAGCCGTCATGTTCCAAAGACTGAGAAAGCTTTAAATCCAAAATATGTAGATAGCATATACTATGATACCGCAGAAATAATAAATGTTTAAAAACACTCTGGAGAAGAAACGTTATTCTCAGCGGTAGCCTATAAATGTTAAGATGGGAACCGTGCTTGACAGAAGTCCAGGATTTAGATTGGTTTGTTTCGAGATTTAAGGCGCAGGGGCTATTATTTGAATAAACACAAGACAGCGTCAAGTAATGAACAGTGCACACACAAGGAGAGTTTTACTGACACAAAACATAGATTTTACACCAAGGAAGTATAGTCGAACCCCGGCATTTAGAAATAAATCGATTAAATAGAAAACGCAATTTGCAACTCACCCTTGCTGATTTTTTTCGAGAAAAGCCGAACTCATCTTCTTCGTTTGAGATTGTAGAAAAATTTAAATTTCTGAAATAAAAAACATTTTTGTTAGACTTTCATTTCACCAATAAATAACAAGAACACAATTTCTACATACAGGTGAAACACACTAAATCACACTTGCCAAGATACGAGTTCTTTTTAAAGTTTCTAAACAATAATATGAAGATCTTTACACTGGTGCAATCAGTTAAATTTCCCCCTTCGCTTACTCAGAACTGTGTTTCTTGATTTCCGATGTTTCTCTGTATGTTGGTATTATACACTACTGTAGCGAGCTTAGCTACCACTCCAAAACTTAACTTACAAAGGGGTAGTATAAATACCAGTGTAACCCAACTCTACCATGAAGTACTTTTTGGTAGACACTAAGTTACGCTGGTTCATTCGCTCTTGCTATATTGGTGACCCGGACGTGATTTAAACATGCTTAAAAATTTACAAAAAAATTCGATGGATGGCACACAATGTCCAGTAGAATTCGTCATGGTTGATACTAATTACCTTTCTACCACTAGGGGGCGCTGTGATAGCAGAAACTGCTAATGTTATATCACATCCTCCATTCGTGCTATTGCCGCATGGATAAAATAACATGTAAAAGGCAGCACAGCAACTGTAATCTTAATACAGCTCTTACAGTCAAACGCAAAAATGGCAATCATTCTACAAGTGACGTCAATTATCGAATTTCGGCGACTGCTAAAATTCTGGAGGGGGAGTACTGGGGGGGTAAAGGGTTAGTATAAATACCAGTGTAACCCAACTCTACCATGAAGTACTTTTTGGTAGACACTAAGTTACGCTGGTTCATTCGCTCTTGCTATACTACCATCTACAATCATGGACTAGACAGCAAGATGTGATGATATAAGGGAAAGATTACATGCTTTACTAAGGGGATGGTCCCCACGTGCTGCAATTACAATAGCAACCCTTCTAGGTATACTTTCTACAAGGTTTTGATACACAGCTATGGGTATTTGTGTCCATTCCTGCTGCAAGAAGCTGTAGATTTCGGACGTGGTTCCCTGGTCCGTAAGCGTTGCTCTAACTCGTCCCACAATGTGCTATTGTGTTTAGGCCGGGACTCTGAAAAGGCCAGGGAAGATTTTTACATCCTTATCTTGATAAAACTGCTTGACCGTACATGGAACGTTGTTGTCATGGAAGTAATATTCATCCATTCCATAAAATTACCAGAGCATAGGAAGAACCCGATTGTCCAAAATGTTCATGGAGGCGTCGGCGTTCAATTGACCAGGAACTACATGAAAAGGTCCCAGACCATACCTCGAAAAACAACCCCAAACAAGTAGTCGGAATTTATGCAAATCTACTAGTGTCCGGTCCATTATTGTACGGTAGTGTATCTTCGATACCATGTTAAACTATTAAATGTGGAAAAAACTGCTTTTTAACCTTCCCAGAGGTTTTTACGAGGTATCTCGTTCATCAAGATCTGACCAACTGTGCTAATGACGAGATATTTCTTTATCGATATATTTCTTAATTTTCAATGATGACGAGATATCTCATCAATCGATACCTGGTCAGATTTTCTAAATAACGAGGAGGGTTTATATTCGCTACCTTATAGTGGCATTGGACACGATACGTGTGCTGGCGTTCCCGAAGACAACAACACGTCATTTTAACTACGGACTGATGATGCCGTCAACACCTGAGTTAGCACCCCACTCTCCAAACTATCACACACAAACCAACGTGAAGACATTTAACGCTATGACATACTTATCATGCACCAACCATCACGTACACGACGATCTTCGGCTACATCGAGATTCGAACTCACAACCCTCCGATTGCTAATCGACTACTCTTCCAACAGGGCAAGACGAGGTAGCCCCGTAATTTTTAATAACCGTCGTACTAGAGCAAGACAACGGGCTATTGACGACGGTTCGGGATCAATCCCTTAAGGGAAAGATCCGAGGACAACACCTCGTAATTTTGAACCACGGTCAGATGACGAGGCAACACCTGAACTGGCACCCCACTCTCCAAACTTCCACACCAACCCAACGTGAGGACTTTCGGCCACGACAGATTTAAGGTGCGCCAGCTGCCTCTACACCATACTCTTACAAACATCCATACCCGGACGCAGATTCGAGCCAGGAGCCTTCCGATCTAGAGGCTAACACCTTAATCACTATACCGATTGGTCGGCCCCGGTTGGAATAATTGTTAATTTTCCAGATAATGTCGCACTAGAGCAACACAGCGGGCTATTGACGACGGTCCGGGATCAGTCCCTTAAGGGAAAGATCCGAGGACAACACCTCATAATTTTGAACCGCGGTCAGATGACGGCCCCGGTTGGAAGAGAATCGGATTAACAACAGGAGGGTTCGAGTTCGAATCCAACCCAAGACCGTCGTGTACAAAAGGGGCTGGTACACGTTAATTCTAGGGGCCTTAAATGTACTCACGCTGGCGTATTGTGGAAGTTTGCTTAGAGTTGGTGCGCCAGCTCAGGTGTTGCCTCGTCAACTGACCGTGGTTCAAAATCAGGTATTGTCCTTGGATCTTTCCCTTTGAGATTGATCCCGGACCGTCATCAATAGCCCGTAGTGTTGCTCCAGTCGACGTTTACAATACCTAACTATCTACCAGAAATAAAAAAAGTCGTTCTTACGAAAACAAAGAGTGTTGTTGCAAACTCAGAAAATAAATATGTCAAGGGTCCGACCCTGATGAATTACTTGTAAAACGTAATTCCATGGTGATCGACGTATCACCGACGCAGGTTGGTAAAGACTATTTTCGATAGCACCTCGGGTTTCCTCCGATGATTGGAGTTTTCTATTAAGTTCCGAATGAGAATCGCTGAGTCGCTTCGGCAAATGAGCAGCAGTACTGCCTTTCTGTTCGCTCGGAGGGATAACTATCAACCCTTTCACTGAGATGGCAGAAAATGATTTGAATTGCCTCGTAAGCTCGGATGATCAACAACCTGTCTCCCTTCCCCTCGAGCGCTCTGCCTCCTCCCTAACAAGCGACGTCCTTCATTAAAATCGAAGACGAACCTGTGAGTTTGACTTAAAATAGAATACAGCCTACTCAAGAGTAGCCCCTGAATTAAAATAGCATGCCTGTTTTTATGGTAGTAGACACGTGAATCGTGTAAGTTATATTTTAGCGCACTCGCATATAAATACAGAGAATACAGATATAATTTTGTCGTGAAAATGTTTTTAAAATTGCAATAGTACCGGTTGGTTTGGGGATGTTTTATCGCGCAAGGGTCTTACTTGGCCATGTTACTTGGCAAATTTTTACTGGCACAGAAGAGAGAAATGCACCTGCCAGGAATTCTGCTAGTGCAGCGTGTATACCCAATGAGCCACGACTGAAGTGACAGAAATACATCCAGGGAGGATTGTATAAGAACAGTATTGTGAGCCATGCATCAAAAGTCTAACACTACAAAAAGCGTTACAACTGCTTTGATTTAGATGTGTAGAAGAAACCGTCACAGAAGAGAGAGATAGAAATACAGCGTCGTATAGTCTAAAAGATGTCCTAACATGGCATGACCTTCGGACTGAGTAAGCAGTCGAACTGAACGCGGAGAGGGGGTTGCAATGCGTCGAAATTCTACGGTGTTGGTCAGGGTTTGGGCCAGTTTAACATTGGATTGCGTGGAGTGAAGACTGCGGATGTGATGACATTCGAAATCTACCGAACAAAGCTAAAACTGATATTGAACTAAAATTAGATTTTCAGTAATTTCTCAAGAGTTAATATCAAGCTGCACTTTATGCTTATGAATATTCACAATAAACAATAATTTAAACTTTATATGTCTGCTTCATTCATTCGACGCCGACCAACCGGTATAGTGGTTAACGTGTTAGCCTCTAGATCGGAAGGTTCCTGGTTCGAATCCGGGTCCGGGCATGGATGTTTATAAGCGTATGGTGTAGAGGCGGCTGGTGCACCTTAAATCTGTCGTGGCCGAAAGTCCTCACGTTGGGTTGGCGTGGAAGTTTGGAGAGTGGGGTGCCAGCTCAGGTGTTGCTTCGTCATCTGACCGTGGTTCAAAATTACGATATGTCGTCCTCGGATCTTTCCCTTAAGGGACTGATCCCGGACCGTCGTCAATAGCCCGTTGTGTTGCTCTAGTACGACGTTAACTAAAACATTACCAATTACCATTCATTCGACAAATTGATCAAGCCTAAGTATTCACGTCACAGCTACGGTTTGCGTCGTCTTCCAAAGCCTACCCGATTTCTTAATGTATTTTGACTGTTTATTATTGGACTACCAAAGAAGTGACGCTTTTCGCTAATTTATCAAGGTACAGGGAACCATGGATATCGACCTTGGATTTGTGACACTAACATGACACCCTCGCGACCTTTTCCTCCTTTCTTATATTTCTGATGACTTTTATGTCCTGGTTTGAAAAGGAAAACGGCTAGAGGAATAAATACTTTGAGATTTTCATTTTCCCAAGTACAGAATTCTGTGAAAATTAAAGAAAATCAGTTGTAGTTGTCAGTTTGCAACACGCATCGGTTCTTTTTCTTGAAAACGAAATTAAAATTGAAAAATCATATAATCTTACCGCACTACACTACAGTCTGATAAGTCAGTCATACTTCGTTCTTTGTGTGACCTCTTTTGATCTGCTCGTCAATTACTGGCGAAGAGGCCGGATAGGGACACAGGAAAAAAAACTTTACTAAAAAGGCTGTGTAGGTAGTTGAATTAATATCACACTGGAGCAACACAACGGGCAATTGGCGATGGTCTGGGGAATCCATCCGAGAATAACATCCCGTCATCTTGAGCGACGGTCAGATGAGGAGTTAACATCTTACTCTGAAAACTTCCACACTACGCCTGGACATTTGAGGCCATGACACATCTGACGTGCACCAGCCTCCACGAACACGGCTGTTTTTAAAGGGGGTTGTTAACCATTCGAATCCTCTACTCTTCCAACCGGACTACAACGTGCCCCTAAACAAGGCTCAGAAACTGTCTAATAACATCACTCAACCTGGATTCCGTACCTCTCATAAACCATCCCCGATTTTCATTGCAAACCCATACCTCGCGAGACAAATTTAGAAACTCGAAATCCCCTCAAACACATCCAGAGACTCACTCAAAAAAGTAATCAATCACCTCCAGACAAATTATCTTATGCTGAAGAACTCGAAATAGGTTAAGCAGCAGCTGGCACTCATAACTGAAATAACAGCGTTCAAACACCTCTCTCCGTGTCCACGGGACAGAAGAGGATATCCAGCCGACCAAAATAGACATTTCGGCCAGAGACCATGCGAACAATAACATGGAGGACCCAACACCGAATCACGCAGGTTCATTCAACCATGCGCTCATTAGCGAAGAAAAAGTCCTCATTTCGGCCGAAAACCGCAAAGACGGCTTCTTTCTCACGTCTACGCATACCGGGCATCCGGCTCCAGAAAGAATTTCGCTTAACACAATGACCTACTTGAGAGATGGGGTTCGTTTCTCTCTCTCTCTGTGTTGTGTTTCGGAAAGGACGAGAAAAACCCCTACGACTCGGTTTTCCTCCTCTAGGTCGATCAACCCTGACCATGACAGTTGACTAACCTCGAGCCATTCATTCTCGCTGGAAAGTAGATCACACGGATCGAAAGTTGGGTTTTTTTTCCAGCTATGACTACGCGTGTGATGGGTAACTGGAATTAGGGTGAGGGTGGTTTTGTAATTGTTAGGGGGTGGGGTTAGGCAAGTGTCAGTTGGTGCGCTTTGCAGTGCGTAGTGTAGTGAATAGGGTGGAATTTCTCATGGAACTTCACTAAATGTTTAATAAATTGCACAAAATATACTCTTATTTATGCCCGACCCCCTGCATTACAATGGGTTAACTAATTCAAAGTTTAACGATATCACGACAGAAGCAGTTCATATGGCGAGCAAAGCCATTTTGGATGTCACATATCAGCCTTCATATAAAAATCACTTAAAAAATGTGAATTTTTAATGAAATTTCAGTTTATTTTGTAAATGACACATACAATATATCTGTATCACTATATTAAATTGCTAATACATAAGTGGCGACTATCACCACGTCTTTTAACTAGTTTCATCCTTACATTATATCCTTAAATTAAAAAAACTTTACACTGGAAGAAAAGCTATTTTAGGTGTTATATTACACCCAATTTAAACACGGATCTCTGAAGTTATGTTTTTGCTCACAGGCAGCGTTTGAAATGGGGGCAAAATGTCAGGTGTCAATGGCACCCAAAACATTTCCCATCGGTACCTAAAATCTTTTACTTGGGTGAAACGTTTAATTTATTTAGCTTTCGTGGATGTACATGAATACAACGTATAAACTAGGTCTGATCTGTGGACTTTGATATGCGCCTACTATAATGTAAGAATACTGATATTAGAGAGAATAATAAACCGTAGGAATTTGTATTAAAGCAAGCTTAAAAATTCAGAAAAAGGAATCCAGTCGTCAAAAACGACAACTGGATTCCAAAACATGGTTGCATAAAACGAAATCAATAGGTGTGAATAGCAGCATACAACCCAAAAATTTCGGGATGGATATGAAAATTTGAGTACAAAATCGCAAATACATTTTTTAACAATCAAAGCGATAATCGCAAATACTTTTTTTTAACTAAGCTATATATAGCTTGCGTATGACGCAAGAATGGCACACACGGATGAAGAAAAGGTGTAAGATTTATTTCGTTTTAACGGCTTAGTTTTAAACTTTTGATAACCCAAGTGGTTTCGACGAGAAGAGCTCGTCCAGCAAGATCTAATCAAATTTTACTAATGACAAGATCTCTCGTCAGTTTTCTTCTAATGACGAAATATCTCGTCAGTTTTCTTCTGACCAGGAGATATCTCGTCAGTTTTCTTCGAATGATGAGATATCTCGTCAGTTTTCTTCTAATGACGAGAAATCTCGTCAGTTTTCTTTTGACGAGGAGATATCTCGTCAGTTTTCTTCTAATGATGAGATATCTCGTCAGTTTTCTTCTAATGAGGAGATATCTCGTCAGTTTTCTTCTAATGACGAGATCTCTCGTCAGTTTTCTTCTAATGACGAAATATCTCGTCGGTTTACTTCTAATGACGAAATATCTCATCGGTTTTCTTCTGACGAGGAGATATCTCGTCAGTTTTCTTCTAATGATGAGATATCTCGTCAGTTTTCTTCTAATGAGGAGATATCTCGTCAGTTTTCTTCTAATGACGAAATATCTCGTCGGTTTACTTCTAATGACGAGATCTCTCGTCAGTTTTCTTCTAATGACGAAATATATCGTCGGTTTTCTTCTAATGACGAGATATCTCGTCGAGATCTTGTTAATTTTGCTAATGACGAGATACATCCCCGAGACAACAACCAGGCGGGATAAGTGTTTGTGTGAGTTCATAAATACTGTCAAGAAAAAAACAGTTAAACTAAATTTGAGAGCACGTTTCGTTATTAAAACACTTTCTTAATAAATTGTTTCAAAAAGATTTTTGAAAAAATACCCCAGGAGCAAAAAGTAGTAGATTACTATTATTAGCGCTTGGGGTAAATCAAACAAAATTTGCTTATGCGTGCCAATAAATGAAGAGAGTTGAAAATCGCCGAAATAAGTTATTTTAGCCTCCGGTCGTAAGTCTTCGGTACATCGTGAAACCCCGAAAGAAATTGCGTGCAATGCATTTCAACAGTCATATCAATGGGACAATCCATCTCCATCCAGCGCTCATGCGTCACACTATTTCTGAACCAGGCAAGAGCAAACGGAGACAGATACGCACCACAATCAACCTATCGAGGGCGTATAATTCCGTCTACCTGACTTAACAGATCATCCCTCTCTGAATCGGTCCTCGCAATCAAAAGCGACTCATTGCCATCAATCCGAGGCTTTTTAAAATTCAGCGGAGAGGGGGTGAGATTGCGAGCGTGGGACCTAAGAATAGCGCTGCTGCCCATCCGCGTTTGCAACCGGTGTCAATGTGCTGCGGATGGAAAAGGGCTGACCGCATTTTTCGGGAGCGACGGGCAATCGAAGCGTCATCTTTGATGAGGTCAAAGGACGCGACAGGTAGTTCATAGACCTCACCTGAAGCACGTGCCCCGTTTCGAGCACGATGGATGGATTGGGACTGCAACCTGTTGGAGGTTCAGTGGCAGCGGACCTTCTGGGAAATTTACTGGAATTCCACGTCATTGCGTTATTTTTTTATTTATTTTTTTTTTTTGCGGTGAAAAGAAACAAGCGTTTTATTGAATTTTTTGGAAAAATTTTATAGGATTTCACGTTGTTATGTCAACTCTGTAACGGTGGAAAACCACTGCCGGCGTTTTATGGAGGCATTGTAATATATTAATATATATTGAAATTTCACGTCGCTATATCCTCTTTAACAGTGAAAAAAACATTACTGGCGTTATTTTTTTTTTTTTTTTTAACTTTTTGAATATAATAATTTACATTTGAATTTCAAACCGTTGTATCAACGGTGAATATCTTTAACTGTTAAAAACATAGCAGTTGTTTCATTGAGCCTTTTGAATATAACCATGCTAACCCAGTAACGGTGGAAAAAAACACGACAGGAGTTTTATAGAGCTTTTTGAATATTATAATTTACATTTAAATTTCACGCCGTTATGTTAACGGTGAAAACAAATGCAGGCGTTCCATTGAAATTTTTGTATACAGTAACTTTATTGGAATTTCACGCCGTTATGTTGACTTTTAACTGTGAAAAAAAAAAAACCACCGAAGGCTTTTTATTGAGCCCATAATTTATATTCGAATTTCACGCCGTTATGTCAACTGTTTAACTGTAGAAAACACTACACGAGTTTAGCTGAGCCTTTTGAATACAATGATGTAACTTCCTATCACCCTCGTAGGAAACCATTTATATCAGATATATTTAATATTATAGATAGAATTTCTGATCATCGAAATGATAAAATTTGCTGCTTTCATAAAAAATTTAAATGAAATTACGCTTACTAAATATGAATTGATTTTTCTAAATATTCAGAAATCAGTAATCTACATTATTAGGTTTTATACTTATCAGTACTAAATTGATACACACAAGTATTTATTAATGGAGTGCATTTAAAACATAGAATAACAATAAAGTGAAATTTTGTTTCATGTGAGTGCGATAGAATAGGAGTAGTTAATAACATAAACTACTCTCACATTACGGACAAAAAATATGATTTTCAAGCTAATAGTAAAAGACAAAACGCACCTATTCATGAATGTTTCGATAAAAAAACTCTAATTTATCTAATTTAACATTAAGAGCTCCAAACTTTCCATATTCATAGTTCAGAATTGACTGAAATAAACGACTTAAAATTTGGTGTTCAATATTAAATTTAATTTGAAATTCGGTCATTGGAAACGATGAAGCTTGTGTGCTATTTGATATGACGACGGCTTCTTATACAAATACGATGTATAATAATTTATTAGTCATTGTTCCCAATTAAATTATACTTTGGAATGTATTAGAATGTTTTACGAATAAAAATGAGTGGGTTGTTTTTTCCGCAGATGCACAGTACAATATTTGCATACAAAATATATTTTTTAAAGAATTGTAAAAGACAAATATAGCGCATGCAACGTCAAAAGAATGAAGGAAGTTTACACCTTTTAAAAGAAATCCGAAAGCAAAATGTTTTCTGAAGGTAATTAAAGTGGAAACCGCTTCGTAGGGTTCCACCTATTTGGCCTATTTGTCAACAAAGTGCAGTTGTGTTGAACCCCGGACTCATCCTGGCAGGGAAGCTGTTTAAATTCGCAACTAACTGAGAACACAAATTGTAGAGGCTTAGTTCAACAACCTGTGCTACATAGGGACCATTTTCTTTTGCAGGTTGTCTTTCGGTTCGAACTCACTGATGGAATATTCCGGCCTTAAAAATAGATTGCTTTTAAGAATGGAGAAAGTTAAAAAACTACTGTTAACCGGTTTTAATATGAGAATGAAGACCATTTTTAGAATTTTGAGTTGAAAGGCACGTTGTCAGCACTTCTAATTTCACGGAATAAATTCATTTTAGAAGGTTTACGTTTTCAGAAAAAATGTGACCTAGTTCTATTTGATTTAAAGCATTTTAGTTTATAACTAGAAACCTCATGCTTTGCATCTACGATGAAATCTCTACTTATATCAATTGATGTCAGTGTCGTTATTCGCTTTTATTGCCTTATTTATAATCGATATAATCATCGATATGTACATTTTATAAATACTTCCAAATCGAATTAAAATTAGACCAATTATAAAACAACATTTTGTGTACAAATTATTGAGGTTAATTCTTATTTTTGAGTATGTTTGATGAAAAGTTTATTCCGAAGTCAGGTTAACACAGTCAGTATTTGGACGTACACTTCAATCACAACCATTCTTTTGAAAGGCGATTCGGTATATTTAAACGAAAAAGGCTTATTTCTTGTTTGCGCTGATTTCTATGTTTCAGATTCCTCATTGTCTTCTGTTATCAGACGACTGAATAATTTCACTAGCGTGGAGAGTCTTAACAGTATCTTTTTTTAAAAGTACCTTACACATCTATAGTTCAAACTAAGTACATTTAAACGAATCGTAAAAGTTGTATTGGTTGATATTATATTATTTGTAACCATTTGTTACCATTCGCCAACATAAAATAGAGGATGATTTCTGTACCACATACGTTAACAAAAAATATAGAGATGATACATTCATTCTTCAATAATTTTTAGTGATTCAAAATTTGCAATTTAATTTTATCGAATAAGGAATAATATCACTTTAGTTGGAATTGGTTTTGTTCCGCGTTTTTCTGAGGAATGTACAATATTTTAAGATTAAAAATCTATGTTACTTCGAAAGAACAAATAATCATTTGGTTTTAGTATTTTAAATATATGGACAAAAAACAAGATATAATTTTATTAATTCGTATTAATTATTAATGAAATTCGCGTGCAAGAAATTAACAAACTATAAAAAAGACAAAATATTTAACTGTTGATGATTAAATCTCCAATTCTATCCAATATAGGCATTTCTGTTTTAAATATTTTCCCCATAGTTTAATACTATTTCTGGTATTATTATGCATGCAGCAATCTCTCATTAATTTTAGTAGAAGTTTGGAGAGTGGGGTGCCAGATAAGGTGATGACCTCGCTATCTGACTGCCCGTTATCCGTGTATTGATTTTTAAATTTAATCACTACAAATAAAAATTATCATATGTGTAAAAACTATTCTTCAAAACACTTAAAACAACTGAGTCACGTTTAGATGGATAAAACGAATTTTATAACTAAAAATAAGTAATTCTTAGCAAATTTGATTTTTCCTATATATTTATGTAATCACTACTTAATCTTAATTCCCCAAATCACGTTAGAATTGATTCAACAAATTTCATCCCAACAAACAAAATTGCATGAGCTAAAACCATTTTTTCCAAATATTGTAAAACTATTCAATCACATTTGGATTATTATAACAGATTTTGAAATAGGATATTCTAAAGCAAAAACTATTCCCCTCAACTATCTATTAAGTTTCTCTGTTACTAATTTAATCATATCGGCGATTGATTTTTAAAATTCCATCACTGTAAAATGCGAATTTCCCATGCAAAAATAATTTTTCCCAAAGACCTATATTCGTCATCTGACCGTGGTTCAAAATTACGTGATGTCGTCCTCGAATTTCCCATGCAAAAATAATTTTTGCCAAACACCTATATTCGTCATCTGACCATGGTTAAAAATTACGTGATGTCGTCCTCGTATTTTTTCCCTCGGGTTTGATCCCGGACCGCCGCCAATAGCATGTTATATTGCTCCAGTGCGACGTTAATTAAAATACGTACCATCCCAATCACCTAACAAAACCAAATTTGTTATTAATTTAATCATATTAGAGGTGGATATTTCAATTAGCTTCGTAATGGAGCAACAAACACAACGGACTATAAATTCAATCCCGTAATGACTGATTAAAAACATTTCATCGCAACAAATTAAAAATTCCCACCACAGCCTATTTTCCCCAAAAATATCCCCATCAAATAATCCCCACTTCTCCGAAAGCAATCGCATCAACAACGATTGCGCAAGGCCACCGCGAAAGCCTTTCAGCCCCGAACCAATGGAAACAATGGAGGGGAAAAAGCAGGGGAAATTGCATAACGTGAAAGCGGCCGGGCAGAGGGAAACAAAAGCGCAGCCGAATGTAGTCCAGGTCAAAGTCGGCTGCCTGCGAAAACAAGGTCAAGTCAGCGACGGTGACCCAGTCACGTTGTCGTTACCAATGGCAACCGGAATCGGCCTTGGGATTCGTTTTTTCTGACACTCTCTCGGGAATCAAAACGGAGTGTCGGTTTTTTCTGGGGGAAATATCTGTGGAGCAAGTGGAGGGAGAAAGAAATTCCTCTTCTTCTCCCCTCCTGAAACTTCCGAGTGCGCTGGTTCTCAACCTTTGATGTCAGAGGATCCACTGCGATCCAAGGGGTGAACTGATGCGGAATTCTCGAATTTGTTTAAAATTGCAATTATAATTACCGAGGTAAGTATTTTGATGAGGGGTGATGGCTACCGGTTCGGGATCAACCCCCGAAGGGAAAACAACGACAACACCACGTAATTTTGAACCACGGATCTATACGTATAAAAAAAGATGTGGGTGTGTGGATGTATGTGTGTGTATAATTTCTATACAATTTACACCGTTTGGCCAATCCACACGAAATTTGGTACACATACACTTCAGAACAGTGAGGAAAACATAGGCTATTTCTTTCCTGTCTTCAGACCAATCTGTAGCCATGGAAACTGGCACACAGGTAATCCTAAAAGTGCCCCTCGAAACCCCAATTTTAAAATCTAAAGTTTGTTTTTCTGCAATGAATGGACATGGATTAGGAAACACGTTCTACAAGATTTGTGTATGAGTTGTAACAGGGAAATGTCGCGGTCATATTTTAGCTGTCGCGGTAAAAAACACGTTCTATAGAGTTTGTGTATTTGAGTTAACACATGGAAAGGTCGCGGTCATATTTGAGCAGTATCGGTCATATTTGAAACCCGAGCAACGCCGTATTATTCAGCTAGTATTCGATAAAAGTAAAGACAAAATATCTGCAGAGTGCATTAAACACGAAAGATTAATTTTGTCGTTCACGTTTTCGATATTTTTTTTTCTGTTAAGATTTAAAAAAAAAAATCTTGTGAAAAATAACCTACGCGTTTACCTTGAGATGAGAAATGCATAACTTATGAAACCAATCGCATGCTTCTAGTTTCAAACCAGTTAAGTCACATGATCAGCTGTTTATCTTTGAAAACGAAAATTCCTTCACATATAACAAGCAATTACAGCGTGAAAAAATTAATGGTAATGGTAATGGTAATTTTAGTTAACGTCGTACTAGAGCAACACAACGGGCTATTGACGACGGTCCGGAATCAGTCCCTTAAGGGAAAGATTCGAGGACAACACCTCGTAATTTTGAACCACGGTCAGATGACGAAGCAACACCTGAGCTGTGAAAAAATTAAAGTTTCTTTAGTTAAATTTAAATAACGAAAAATTGATTGAAACTGAAAAAATGCCTTGAAAAAATACTTCAATTTCATTTTGAAAAATTACTTTAAATCATACTGATAGTGCATGGGTAGGTAGTTGAACTAAGGTCGCACTGTAACAACACAATGGGTTATTGACGATGTCAAGGATCCGTTCCGTAGAGAGCAATCCAAAGACATGTCGTCATTTTGAACCACGGTCAGATGGCATGGTTGACACCTGAGCTCCCACCTTTCCAAACTTCCACACCATACCAATGGGGGGATGTTTGAGCCCACTGTAAATTTAACATGCAGCCCCCGCGTACACGATGGTATTTGGTTGGCGCGAGTATCACCCTCAGGTTGCTATTCCCAGTCTCTACCAACCAGGCTAACACAGCCCGGGAAACATTGAAAGAGTTGTGAATGTAGTTCATACTTTTCACAGAGAAAAATATCATACGAAAACATGTATCAATTTTCTTTATTATATTCTCTACTGTTTTAAGAATTTGTGCGTAGAACTGTTACACAGCTAGTTGAGGGTAGGTCCCAAGGAAATATCCGAGGACACCTCGTAATGATGACACTCTCTCATGTAACATAAAAAGTTATGAATCAAGTTAATAACGTATTTCAAATCGGGATAAAGCTGAATTCAAACAGGAAGTACAAGGCATAAAGCTACACGCGCAGACCAATCAGAGCATTTTCATCTCTCACGCCGGCACTTCTGATTGATCTAAGCGTGTCTCTTCCCCCCCCCCTGCACTTACTATTTAAATTCTGCTTCCTTCACTTTCGACTGTTCTTTTTTCCAAAGAGGAGTCTGTTTTTCAAAGTTTGTGATCACTACTTCCAATTCAAAACAATTTCAAACACTTATAATCAGTTACGCAGTGATCAACTGTTTCACCATATAAATTTAAGTACAAAGGTCTGTAATTTCACAACTCTGTTATTTATTTATTGATGAGATTGAATTTTGATTTTCATACGCAAGGTCATCGCGCGCGTTAAATGATAATCGAAGTAAATTGATAATATGACTAAACAAGTTTCGAGCCAAAAGGTATGCGATTGAATTTCGTAAATTATGTATTTTTCATCTCAAGGTTAACGTGGTAGCTTATTTTTCATAACACATTCTTCAACGGTCGCTCGCACAATTTCAATCAAGACGGTTTAATACGTTACATCAAAATCAATATCATGTAAGTAGGTAGATATTTTAATTAATGTTTCTCTGAAGAAACACAACGGGCTATTGGCGACGGTCCACGATCAAACTGGAAGGGAAAGATCAGAGGACAACACCACGTCATTTTGAATCTGATCTTTCACTTCGGAGGTTTTGATCGTAACTAGTCCGTTGTTCTGCGCATGTCTGACGTTAATTAATTACCTACCTAATATAACTCGGCTGGAAGCGTAGCTTATTAGCAACAGGAGGTTGCGAGTTCGAAAATCAAACTAACCTATGACCATTGAATACGAGGGGGCTGGATCACGTTAATTATGGTGTGGCGTCAAACATCCTCATGTTTGCGTGGAGGGTTGGAGAATGGGATATCAGCTCAGGTGTGACCTCGTCATCTGATGGCGGTTCACGATAACGAGGTGTTGCCCTGGAAAATTTTCCTTCGGGATCGATCCTGAATCGTCGCCAATAGCCCGTCGTGTTGCTCCAGTGTGATGAGAGTTGCTCAACATACCCGAAGGTATTTATTTCAAAGTTAGGCATGGCTATATATACCCGGGTAGGAAGGTATATTTACTTAATGTCGTACTAAAGCAATGTAATGCAATATTAAACGATCAACCCCCGAAGGGAAAGATCCGAGGACAAGACCACGTTATTCTGAGCCACGGACGGAAGACGAGGCAACACTTGAGCTGGCATCACCACTCTCCAAACTTCCACACCACGACAACGTGATTCCATTTGATGCCACGACAGATTTACGTGCATCGGTCCACTTTGGTTGGATTTGAACTCGCAACCGTCCGGTTGCGAATCCGTTACCCTTCCAACCACACGTCCCCGTGCATGGGTACTTAAGTGCCTCGTCGGAACAGATACACGGTGCTCCAATTGAGTCGTCATAGAATACCCCTGGCCTTGTGGGACGATGATATTTCGCAACCTGACACACGGGTGTCAGCCGAGGTCGTGCTGCCGTGTGACATAAGAACGTAACTGTAACCGCCGAGCTCTGGAAGATGTCACAAGAAGCTGCGGAGGAAAAGAGAGGAGGAAAATAATATTAAAAAAAGTCGTCAAAGGCATCCCGCGGAGTTGTTCTTTTATCCCGGAAGTCATTTCCAGAACGTTTGAAAATCAGCCGCTCGTAAGAGATATTGAGCAATCTGTCTAGGAAGATTGAAAAATGGTTTCAGATCGTTAGGATATTGTGGTGAGTGCTTTATGGGAGACAAATTGTTTGTGAATCAGTCGTTGAACCCGATATCAGGATCACCGTTGAGATTTTATACTCTAATACCAGCCAATTACATTTACTCAAAATTGATTCATTTTCTAAGAAAATTAAGAGTAGTCCAGTTGGCAGATTGGGAAACCCCTATGAGATACAACAGTCCCATACTTTACACGGGGATTAAAATAAAATGTGTTTGTACACTTGAAAATTCAAGTATGATTCGGAACGAAAATTTTTTAATTTGAAATGGGACAAATGTATATGATTAAGACAATCCAAAATCAACCGCAGAGGAGAGTAAATAACACTAGGGGGCCTGCCCCCTGCTCGCTAACGCTCGCCAACCCCCGGAGGATTGCTTCGCAATTCTCATTGGTTCGCTTCGCGAACCTATGCTCGCTTCGCTCGCCTCAATGAAGACATGTGTCCTAGCAGAAGGGATTGTTTACAAACTATGTTACCAAAAAAATGTTTTTCAAATCTAAATTTGCTGTATGACAGAAAAAATATATACATTATCTCTAAAATCTGAATTCAAATGAAAACGTTGTGCAAATTTTGACTCGAAATGTGAGCGTTGCTTTGGAAATTGAATACCCAGCATGTTGTTTGTGTGTACATTTTCCCAGCACTCAAACGACCCACACTTTTTCATTGAGTTTGTTGCCGAAAGTTGTAGTGCAAGCGTCTTGTTGAACTATAATTGTTTGCCCTGAAAAGGACCGTTTTTTAAATGGCCCTGAAAAGATCCTCCGCTTTCTTTGATTTCTATTATAAACTAACTGCAACAGCTCATTAAAATTTCCTTTTTTTTTTCAATAAAATTTCATCCGATAACGCTATAAATTCAATCGATGCGCGAGACTTCGCGATAAACAAACAATCGTACAGTGTTGCCAAAACGCGATTACAAATAACGTCTTTTTTGCGTGCCACGTAAGAGAATTATATATATAGATAGGAAAACGCATGTAAAAAAACACAATAAATTATTTAAATGAGTGTTTTTTACGGATAGTACAAAAGAGATTGGTGAAATATAATAAAAAAATAATTGGAAAATAAAAAAAAATCTCTGAACTAGTAGAACGATTGCCCTCAAGATATGGAGTCAAAAAGGGTTTCATTCATTTTCAGGTTTCTTATTCGAGTGGGATAAATTTAGACTTGATCTTTGGCTTATATAAATGAGTCTTTCTTTCTCTGCACCTGCCAGTGAGTTAGTGTCGCGAATCTCCGAAAGAAAAAGTGTTCATTTTCATTGGCAAGGTTCTCCCCATTGCACCATCCAGGGATTTAAAAAGGCGCACCTTTCTTAGAAACGGGAAAATTGGAAACAAACATTTTGTGCTTTAGAGATTGTTTTCGTCGTCAGAGGACGAAACAAATACGATAATGCGTTTTAGTTTGAAGTAAATTCCCCCATTAAATTCCTCAAGAAAAGAAAATATTTGTAAAAATTAATACCTAAAATGTAAGAAAAAAATAGAAGTAGAATATTATTTTGTTTCATTTTTTTAAACTCGAAAACTGGTTTATTTCATTTGATTTGACCTTATAACAATTAAAAGCAATGCCACAACGAATGTTGAACAAAGTATAATTGACAGTATCTCACTCTTGAAACTAGCTCAGGTGTTGCTTCGTCATCTGACCGTGGTTCAAAATTACGAGGTGTTGTCCTCGGATCTTTCCCTTAAAGGGACTGATCCCGGACCGTCGTCAATAGCCCGTTGTGTTGCTCTAGTACGACGTTAACTAAACTTACCATTACCACTCTTGAAACTAAAAACACTAGCATAAGGATCATTTTTACAAATGCAAATTAAATTTGAAAAGTGTAAGTTATGGTTCTTTTTTAATAAATTGGTGCATTTCCTTGTGCGAATTTCAAGTTCCTATTTCGATTCTATTTTACGTGACCCACAGTTTCTCAATAGTCTAATTAATATAGACTAAATGCCATTGAGCATTTTTTGAATGGATCAGAAATAAATTCGGTGTCACCAAATTCAAATTTGAAATATTTCACTTATTTAATGTCTGTGAGATTGTTAAATAAATATGGGTGTTGTACCTTAACGGAATTATTTATGATGATCTATCTTGAAGCAGAATTAGACACCAGAAGAAAAAATATTTCGTATTTTTAAATTTAATCGATTTTTTATATGGAAAATGTCTACTTGAAAAGATCAGATTGTAAACCCCGACTTTTTAAGTGAAAACAGATAATAAACATATTTCTTTTCAATTTCTTACCAATCAATTAAATTATTTTTTATTACAGGTAAATAAAGAACCAGGTGTAACTAGTATAAAAGAAATTGTTAATAACAGTACTAATTTTGAACAAACCCAATTTAAACTTTTTTCCACAAGCTTCGTGTCAATTAAAGAAACTATTGATTACAGTGAAGTATTTCCGCAACATTATTGCGATATAGTCATTGATCATAACGAAATATGCCTTCTGAGGACAAAAACAGCATCCATTACTGTTTTCGCTGATAGCTAAACCAATTTGTTTAATAGTGCGGAAAAAAATCTCTTATCATTCCAAGAACTGCGCTTCCCAAATTGGAAACTAAGGAAAGGTCGAGTTTAAATCAAAGGTAGTATCTGAAGGTCTTTTCGAGGAAACCCGAGGAAACGGATGATGTTTCAGTCCTTAGACACTTGAAACTGAGGAGGCGCTGATAATTGATCCACATGTTATGAAAAAGTTTTATGAAAGAACCTTTTATAAGTGTTACGAAAATTCTAAAGGACTTATCGGTAATCATTTGATCAGACGTTTCATCATTCCATTTGATAAAGGGTAAAAACATATTCTAGTTTCAAAATATACGTTATAACCTTGATTATCCGAGGGTCCGTGTTATCCTAGTTAAATTTGATATTCCGTGGTTTTTTTTTAAAGTTTTAAATAAAACTTTGAGCACGAGTGGGCGCACTTTGGCCTAAGAAACAAGAAAGTGCTGCAAAACGGAATACCGTTAAGGATTTTTTCAAGGTAGGTAGGTATTTAAATAACGTCGCACTCAAGCACACATCCTGCTATTGGCGACGGTCAAAAGACGAGGTCACACATGAGCCGGCACCCCACTTTACAAACTTCCACACTACGCCAACGTGAGGACAATTGAGTCCACGACAGATTTAACGTACACAGCTCCTTTTGTACGCAACTGTCTAGGACATTTTCAAAAGCTTAAAAGGTACGTAACTGAGGTCTACATTTATTGTAAAAATATCATTAAATACGCACTGACACAAATCTGAGTATAGATTATTCTTATCCCTGCTCAATGAGTATCAGCTAAATAATTGAATTAACGTCACACTTAGCAATACAACGGGCTATAATCGACGGTCCAGTAGGTAGGTATTTTAATTAATGTCACACTGGCGAGATACAATTGGGTATTGGCGATGGTCCGGGATCAAACCCGAAGGAAAAGATCCGATGATAACAACTTGTAATTCTGTACCACGGAACCGGCGTTTTTACGTTTTTCTCACTTTTTTACACCGACAATTTTTAAAGAACAAGGAGGTAAACCTGGACCTTATTGACGAAACAACGCAAAATAACGGACATGTTCAGAGTAAATACCACGCAGAAAACATTGTATTAAAAAGGTTTTACCTTTTTAAAAAATTATTCCTATTTGTATATATGCTATTTTACTATTGCAAACGCAAAATTCGCTCGGGGGGGGGGGGGTTAGATTAAGGTTTTTGGACAAAAAATGCAAATAATCAAAAATCCGAAATGACCGAGGTCCGGAGGATACAGAATTTTGGACATTGCACTGTACTGTAAACACTTTTCTGTATATCGTATAGGCTGTTGTGTGTTACTGAGTCCATATTCTTCGAGATCCACATTATCTGAGAGGTCCTCAGTCCACATCACTTCGAATAATCAAGATTTTATTGTTTTATTTTATTAACTTTAACACCTGACCTTAAAAAGTCACAAAGCAAGCTAGGTAAAATAATGTGTACATGTCAAACAATTGCTGAAGTTGGAGACCTTTGTATTAAAAATACATACAAAATGGGTCTAAAGGAAATGAATTATAAACAAAATTGTCTGAAACAAAGCACAAAAATTACTTTTTAATTTCCTTCTTGATTTAGTTACAATAAAAACGATCTTATTGATTACACTAATTAAAATTGACGGAACAGAACATTTACAGCAATGTTATGAAATGAATTATTCATTGCAATTATCAGCTCGAGATTTCAAAATTAATAATTCATGAGCAAAAAAATCAAGGAAAACATGATCAACTATTCTGTTGCCAATAAAAATTATAAACGTTCACTTAAAACTGGACCTGACGACTATCTGACCGTAGTTGTTTCTAAGCACGAGGTTTAAAATTTTTATTTTTTTGCAAATCAATGTAATTAGAAATACAAAGAGAAATTGCTTTACTCACTTATAACAGCTAGTGATGTTACAATTTTTTTTTTGAAAGTTCGTTTGATTGTAAACCATTATTTGATTGGGCAATCTCCCGTTTTGTGGATACCAAATAAAAAGTTTATTTGCATGTGATTGTATAATTTATTAGATCATTACTGACGATGATGTTTTTTAATTGAGTGCTCTATTTGCCTTGCATACACTTACGTTTTTTCACGTTGAAATTTTTATCAACACGAATGTACACGTTTTGCTTCTTTAGCCCGGCCACACAATGAAGCAGCATATTATTAGACATACGACACGCTCCTGGGTACACCACAAGTTTCTGAAGACGAAAGATGTCGTTACGGATGCGTATTTCAGCCAATTTAATGCCAGGACTGATGTTGGACTGGGTGTCTTAACTTTCCTTTAAGTTAATAAATACACAGATATTTATCTGGGAACATAAAGTGTCTTCCAAGAAAGGTGGCTTGTCGAGGTTTTTCTAGTGACATCCCATGAACGATCCCGAGAAAACGTGTAAGTTTTACCAAATAAACGAGTAATTACCAAATAATAGGGTCTCGTGTAGCAAAAATAACCGGTGAAAGAGAAACCCTACAATAGAACATTGATTATCCGAATTAATGTACGGTATAGTGGTTAAGGTGTTAGCCTCTAGATCGGAAGATTCCTGGTTCGAATCCGGGTCCGGGCATGGATGTTTGTAAACGTATGGTGTAGAGGCGGCTGGTGCACCTTAAATCTGTCGTGTCCGAAAGTCCTCACGTTGGATTGGCGTGGAAGTTTGAAGAGTGGGGTGCTAGCTCAGGTGTTGCTTCGTCATCTGACCGTGGTTCAAAATTACGAGGTGTTGTCCTCAGATCTTTCCCTTAAGGGACTGATCACGGACCGTCGTCAATAGCCCGTTGTGTTGCTCTAGTACGACGTTAACTAAAATTACCATTACCTTCGTATTAGATCCTGGACCGTTGCCAATAGTCCGTTGTATTGCTAAAGTGCGACGTTAATAAAAATATTTACCTACCATTGGAAACTAAATTCATGTGCAAACTTAGCGAAAGGAATTTTAATTAACCTCGGACTGGAGCATTACATCGCGGGCTATGGTAAACTTAGCGAAAATTCGTAGTCTTACTGTACTTCCGTAATGTCTTACAATTCAGTCAATATCGGTACATAGCGTACTGCTAAATAGTACATGTTTTCTGGAAAGCAAACCCTCTGAACCAAATCCCCAGTACAATTCATTAAGCAGCACATTCGTTCCGCGGATTGTGTAACACATGAAGATAGAGGAGGCGACAGAGAAGTCTAAAAATAGATGACATTCCCGAGAAATGTTACTTTTCCCGGAAAAAACTGGATAACGAACGGATTACACATTGAAGGTTAGAGGAAATGATCGTGTTCGAATTCAAACCCGAGTTCAGAGAAGTCCCGATGTATGAACCAGGGACAGAAGGGGTCGGTCTAGGGATAGGGGGCTTATAGGTGGTTCTTGTGTTCGGAGCAATCGATATTCCGGACTTTGTCACGTGGGAAAGCGAGAAGGCAGGAATCGATCCGTCTGCTTCGGATGCCTCTGCTGACTTTGACTCGTGCACGTTGAGTCAGGTGGGTCAGGAGATTTTTTTTTATCCTCCCCACCCCCATCGGTGCGAAATTCGTCTGCGTTCCATTTCACAGTCCTCCATGTAGATTATAGTTTCAGGCGTTCAGTCATCCAATTTAGTATTCGTGACTAAAACCCACTTCGGTATTTGAATTCGGACATTTCGAAAACGCAACCTTGGGAATTAACAGATAATGATCTTTCAGAGTCGTTCGATTTTTCCAATTCGCAACATTTAACCTGGTTTTAAGAGATGATAATTGTCCCAGAGCAGCAACTAGATATAAATTTCATTATTATTTAAGCCATGGTAGATCAGTTGGTAGAGTTGCGGATAGCAATCTAGGGTTGCCAGTTCGAAACTAAGTCCACCCAAACACCATTCTTAAATAGTGCATGTTAAATCAGGCGTGGCAAAAAATTTTCCTCAAATTTAACTATGAGGAACAGATAAGATGAGAATGCAATGCAGGGTTTTAATCTATTTCATCATTTCATTCATTTTTAAAACCACATTACGATAGCAACCTGTAAGTGAAAAACGTACCTAAGCAAACATGGAAATACTAAAAACTAAAGTATGAAAGTAGGGTATGTCTGTAGTGATAAGAATCACGCGGAAATTTTATTAACATTCGTTTTGATCTAATTTAGACTGTTAATATTTATCAGAACTGAGAATGTGTATAATGTTTTTGGGGATTTAAAATAGCATATCTTTGAAGAAATGTACGCTTATGTAGCTTACAACGTATTTTTGTTATCATTAGATAACCAGTGCTGTGTAAAATCGCTTCTTTAGAATTCCAGTGTTTAGAGATGCGTATGCATTACTTGGCACTTTGATTCTCGGTATATTTCTCTATTACTGCAAGGTTGGCATTTTTTAATTAACATCAAGCTGAAGTTAACACAGCGAGCTATTGACGATGGTCCGGAATTAATCCCCACGGGAAAAACACGAGGACAACATCACGTAATTTTGAACCATGGCCAGATGACGAGGTCACACCTCACCCGGCATCCCACTCTCCAAACTTCCACACGAACAATACGTTTGTCGAATAAACGTTGTAAGATAAATTTGAAATAAATGAGAGTGTTTCACAGCCGCACAACGTTCGAGAGATCTACAGTTGCCTCATTCTCTCCATCTCCTTCTGTCTACTACCTCCAAAAAGTGCAATCTCTCTGTGTCACGAGGTCACTTACCTCTCTGACCACGTGACACATACACTTCTGTTTTCCTCATCAAGTAGAGGTTTTGTAGAGGAACAGAATATTGTACTACACAACGAATATCCCAAATACATATTTCCATATAAAATATACCTATAGGATCCCGTTTTATTGCTTACTTATTCACGGAGAGGGTTACGAATTCGAAACTCGATACAAACCAAAGACAGCCGTGGAGGCTGGTTAACGTTAAATCTGTCATGGCCTCAAATTTCCTCACGTTCGAGTGGTGTGGAAGTCTGGAGACTGGGGTACTAGCTCAGGTGTAGTCCTCGTCATATGACCTTGTTTCAAAATTACGAGGTGTTGCCCTCGTATTTTTCCATTCGGGATTGATCCCGTACCGTCGCCCAAACCCGTTGCGCAGCTCTAGTAGGACGTCAAATTAACTACCTCTCAGCCAATATTCTAGTTTCTACGGAAGTATGGGCCGACCAACCGGTATAGTGGTTGAGGTGTTAGCCTCAAGATCGAAATGTTCCTGGTTAGAAACCGGGTCCAGGTATGGATGTTTGTAAGCGTATGGTGTAGAGGCGGCTGGGGTGCACCTTAAATCTGTCGTGGACGAAAGTCCTCACGTTAGGTTGGTGTGGAAGTTTGGAGAGTGGGGTGCCATCTCAGGTGTTGCTTCGTCATCTGACCGGATCTTTCCCTTAAGGGACTGATGCCGGACCGTCGTCAATAGCCAGTTGTGTTGCTCTAGTACGACGTTAACTAAAATTACCATTACCTACGGAAGTATGGTAGGTAGTTAAATTAACGTCGCACTGAAGAAACACATCGGTCCGGGAACAATCCTGTAGGGAAAGATCGGAGGATTACACCTCGTCATTTGAACCATGGTCAAATGACGAAGTCACAATCATGAATTGTGTGCTGCCATACCACAGCCCAAAATTCCACAACGGCCTATTGGTAATGGTAATGGTAATTTTAGTTAACGTCGTACTAGAGCAACACAACGGGCTATTGACGACGATCCGGGATCAGTCCCTTAAGGGAAAGATCCGAGGACAACACCTCGTAATTTTGAACCACGTTCAGATGACGAACGATGGGCTATTGGTGATGGTTCGAGATAGATTCTGAAGGGAAGGGTCAAGGACAACACTTTCAGCATTCTGAACCACGGTCGGATAACGAGATCAACACCTGAGCTGGCACCCCACTCTCCAAACTTCCACACCAACCTGAGGACATTTGAGAACACGACAGATTTAACGTACGTCAGCCCCAAGTACACGAAGGTGTTTGGTTGTATCGAGTTTCGAACTCACAACCCTCCGGTTGCAATCAGATAAGCTTCAAAATGAGCGCCTATTTAAATCTCTCAATGATGCAATGGGGTCTCAATGATGCCTTGGCAATGAAAATGATCGAAATGAATGATTCAACCACCCCAACCACCTACCTTATATATGCAACTTCGTTTAAAAAAAAATGTACCGGTTCCGGTTTATTTGTGTCGTGTGAGATATTTGGAAATTAATTAATCAGGAAAAGAAGTCGGTTGCGAACCATTACCAAGAAAAAGCAAATTACTCGTTCAACCAGCGGGCAAAATCTGGCCACGTCGATCCATTTTTTTTTGGGTGGCAGGAGGTTACGATGTGACAATTTATCTCCCACTTTTTGTATGCTCTTTCCTCCCGGTCTGATAAAGAGCAAGTCGTTAATCAACCGAAACCTTCAGCTTTGTTTTTCAACACGGTTGGAACTTTGAATTTATTCTTCTTTTTCCGCCTCTTCGTGAAAACAAAATACTCGACGGAAACGTGAGCCACGTGAGGGAAGTCTTCACGTATTCCTAGCAGTCATCGGATTCCGTTTGACTGAACGATCCTGCGCATTTTTTTTTTCAATGCAGGCAAAAACGTCGCCAAAGCTCAGCGCGACCTTCGGATTCGTAGCTCGGACGGAAGGCCGTGTGACATAACGCTTCCGAGAAAACGATCCAGGGTATCGATTTTTTATTGACGGTATAATTTTTCAATTAACGTCGCTCTAGGGAGCGACCCAACGGGCTATTGGCGACGTTCCGTGATCAATCCCGAAGCAAAAGATTCGAACAACTGTCACCTGAGTTGGTACCCTACTCTCTGGACTTCCACACCACGCCAAAACGAGGATATCTGAAGCCACGACATATTTAATGTGCCCCGTCACCCTTTTGTACAGCCGACAAACCGGTATAGTGGTTAACGAGTTAGCCTCTGGATCGGAAGGTTCCTGGTTCGAATCCGGGTCCGGACATGGGGGTTTGTAGGCGGTGTAGAGGCGGCTGCTGCACCGTAAATCTGTCATGGCCGAAAGTCCTCACGTTGGGTTGGTGTGGACGTTTGGAGAGTGGTGTGCCAGCTCTGGCGTTGTTTCGTCATCTGGCCGTGGTTCAAAGTTACGAGGTGTTGTCCTCGGATCTTTCCCTTAAGGGATTGATCTCGGACCGTCGTCAATAGCCCGTTGTGTTGCTCTAGTACGACCTTAACTAAAATTACCACTATCATTACCCTTTTGTACACAACGGTCTTTCGTTGGATTCGAACTCGCAACCCTCTGATTGCTAATCCGTTACTCTTACAAAGGTGGCCCACAGCAGCACCGATGGAATATTAAGGCTAGGCACTTGCGATTTATAGTCACGCGATTTTTCAGTCGCAAAACTTAAACTCATAGCTTCAAATACAAGAACACAAACTTACGACTAAACAATCGCAGCGAATAAGAAGTCACAACCTGTCCCATTTCCACCGAGACGCGACTGTCGCTCTACCCAATGAATTACACGGACTGGCGTGAACACGGACCCACTTGCGATAGTTTAGTCGCTGTTCTGAAGCAGTCTTGTTCTGGTCTCTGTTTAAAACACTGCAAATATTTGTCTAATGTGTCTGACAACGAATCTACCGGAGGTTATGATGGATGAATATTAACAGTAAATGATATTGAGTTACTCATTAAAGAAATTGAAAAGAAGAATTTAAAGAAATTGAAGATTGTTATTGATGAAACAATTATTCCCAACAACTCTTCGTGGTCCAAAATTACGTGGTCTTGTACTCGGATCTTCCCTTAGGGGTTTGATCCCGGACCGTCGTCAATAGCCCGCTGTGTTTCTCTAGTACGACGTTAATTAAAATTATCTTACCTTTTACCCAACAATTTGTCAAAACTACTTGTTGGCATTCGGTAATACTAGAAAAACTTTGCACGGTGCTCAGATAAATCTTCAAATAACTTGTAAAACTGCCCTTTCAATAATCTTTGACTTGTTATTGGATATACCCAATAACGATGCTTCCTTCGTTTACTTCGTCATCTGACCGTGGTTCAAAATTACGAGGTGTTGTCCTCGAATCTTTCCCTTAAGGGATTGATCCCGGATCGTCTTCAATAGACCGTTGTGTTTCTCTAGTACTACGTTAACTAAAAAATTACCATTACCATCCTCCGTTTACTTCTCGCCCGAAGCAAAAGAGCGATCATACAAGTAGTTTCAGTGACATCCATTGGAAAAATGTTCTAATTCAGCGATTTTTCTATCGCAGTGTATGCACTTCGTAGATTTTCTGCGACAGCGATTTTTTGGTCTCCGCGACTAGAAATCGCAAGTGGTAATTGGTAATTTTTTGTTTTACGTCGTACTAGAGCAACACAACGGGCTATTGACGACGGTCCGGGATCAGTCCCTTTAGGGAAAGATCCGAGGACAACACCTCGTAATTTTGAACCACGGTCAGATGGCGAAATCGCAAGTGGAGACTAGCCTAAGAGTGTCGAAGGAGGCATCAAACAAAACGTCATGTTAAGCAATTCAGTTTGTTAGTGGAGGAGTTACGACTAGAAGAGCACTATACGGGATTCCTAAGAATACCTCGTACTCAAGAGTTTACAAACTCAAGCTATGTCAACATCCTGACAAAATCGTTTGCTCAGGAGGAGGAGGAGTAGTACATTGCAAATAAGGTTTTCCATGACATTTCGTCTCTTCAATGTCTGTACCTTCTACTGTCTAAAATAGTGTTAAACTCGAAATCCTAAACGTAACATAAATATTGCTACTCCAAAATCATAAACGGTTTTGAAGTAGCACTCTATGTGCAGAGCTGTCTTTCAAAAAATTTTTTCAAGTAGATAATAATGCACCCGTGACTCAATCTAAAAGCATTAACCGCACTACTTACAGAGTTACTATAAATATAAACGTCTATCGCATAAAATTTTATGATTGTGGATATATATTTATTATAGCACATACACTATCATAAAATAAAACAACTGAAATTTTAAAAGCAATTAGATATTTTACGCAAGCATAAACACGTATTTTTTCAAAATATGAAAATGCTTACACCCAAATTTTATAATTCAACGTCGATTCCTACTTTTACCTTGACTTTCTGCACAGTACTTTTATGCACTCAATGTAGATTAAATCCAAGTATATTGTAACTAAATATTGTGATTTTTCTACACGATAAAAAAAATAGAAATTAATCCTGAAATAATAAATAAAAAAATTCTCTCCTTGAGCAAAAAAGTTCCAGTGAGAACTATTTGTTTTTAAACAATCCCTCAAATACGTAGAATTAATACCAAGTAAAAATTTGAACAGTACGAAAACCGGGGTGAATAAAAAGGGTGATTAAGTTGACGGATTCGAACTCGCAACCCTCCGGGTTGCTAATCCGTTACTCTTTCAGCTGTGGTCAGCCAGACCAGAAACGGAAAAAACCTCATGAAATTCGTCTTCTCAGACAAAAAAAAAAAAATTAGCCCATTGTCAAAACAATGAACTGTCATCAGGAGCGATCTTGAAACTTCGTCACCGAGCCCTGACCTTCAAACTAGCGGGGGAGGAAGCAATTGAAGTGAATGGAACACCCCGCAGCACAGGTGAATAGAATATTTGCGATGGGGAGAGGAGGTAAAAGTGAGCCTCCAGTCAAGCATCGGTCGATTTTCCATGCGGAAGTAAAAAGGCCGAAACGGGTTTTGAGAGCACTGGGTCACAGAAACAACCTTCAATTTTTATGACATTCGAATTGTGTCAAGTCAACCAACCAAACAATCCAATGTCAAACGAATCAAGAGTTTCGTCTCTTTTCGCCATTTGAGGGTTTCTCTTATTTCTCTTTGTTAACTTTATTGGTTGTTATTTTTATCCCTGAATTGGTGGACGCGTCTAGTGTTGCCATTTTGTAAGTCGTAATGTAATGATTAAAACTTCGAAAAAGGTTTTTAAACGTCTATAAAAAATACTTAAGATTTGAAAGAAATATTTATAACAGGAAATTTACTTTTTGATATAATTTTTACATACAACGGAAGGCGGTAATATTTAGGGAAAATATTTGACGTTTATTATTCTTTGTAAATAAAATTAATTGTTCTTTGATAGTAAAAATAGGTATTAGATTATTGAATGCTGGGAATACGCACATATGTAGTAATAACAGATACGTTGAAATAACCACTAAAATTATCTCAACATTATGAGAATTCAAATTTTTTTACTTAAAAAATGTTTAGTTTGTGTTACATTTGAAATCAAAGATGTCAAATATTTCATTTAATTGTTAAATCGTTGTTTTGTTAGAGTTTATAAAATTTATTTTTCATTAACAAGTTTACACTTAATAATTATTTATTCCTTGCTTTTATATTTTTTTATTTCACTTTACCATCTGTTCGTAAAATTAGGCGTCAGTTTAAAGTAAACATTCCTATTTACATTTCAATGAGAAAATGATCTACTGTTGTAAGCTGTTTATCATTGCTTCATATTTAATGCATTTAAAGTTTATAAACAAGTTTGGATTAGAGCACACAAGGTTATGTAGATAAACTATCTCGGCTGAAAGTTACTTCTTCTAAGAACAGAGATAATTCGCTGTTGAGGTACAAAGATCTGAGAGAAAAGGTACAAAAGGGAGAAAAAAATTATAAGGAAAACAATTTCATTGGAATGTATCAGAACAAATATTATTAAGAGAGATATAACCGATTTCAATATGAAACAATATTTTAATATATTTTACTCTCTGTAACAACGATTTTGATTTTCAGGTAATTGAGAATAGGGAAATATTGATGAATTATTAATTCGTTTAATCCTTATTCTTATTAAATAGTATTTGAATACTTTTGTAAAGTTAAATATATTTGGTTCAAAAATGTCAAAAATATAGGAAGACAACAGTTTAAAAGATGATTGTACAGAATATTATGTAATTATTCATAAAGTAAAAAATAAGTAGCGATCTCGAAAAAATTCTAAGAATTTGTCTATTTCTTATTTTACAACAGCAGAATATTTTATTAATTTAAACCTTTAGGCTATGAAAGTCTGAATGTAATCCAAAATCTAATTTAGTGTTAATAAATTTAGATTAATTAGAACAAATTGCATCGGACACATTTAATGACTCGTATTAAGTATTGGCTTAACAATTCCAACTGCTTCTCACAGAAAGTAGGAAATATGACACCCTGAAAAACACCATTGCTTCATTTCAAATGTGTTCCTTGAGGTACCAAACGGCTAATATCTAACGCTAAACGTGTGAATGGAGGGAAAAGCACATTATTAAAGTATGCAGATTAATTCTAAATAGCTAAACCTTGTTCTTTAAACTATATGCAGTAAACAACAGTCGTTGGACCGATGCCAGCTTTAAACCAGCGTCTACACAATATCACGTGCAGGAAAATGTGTTTTATCCTGAGGTGGAAAGAAAAACGGCAATCAATAAATAGGAACGCTGTTTCCAAATACTAAAACGCCAATAAAATCAGATGCTTTCGTTCTGGAAATGAAAAAATCCCAAGGACTACGCTGGGGATGAATTTAAAACAGATTGTTTCATTCTAATCTTTTCAATTAATGCATTGATGACAGAGGCTTCCATTAGCAACTCCTTCCAATATCGTTTGACGTGAGCGGTTTTCGATAAACACCAACAGTATCAGCAAACGGTTTAACCGAATGTTCTATTTATCTACAGCTTTTCATTAAGTACTCAATTAGTGCAGTTGATACAGGTTCATGGAGTAATACTAAATCTAATTTTAGTATTGAAAAGAAACTGCAATATGTGTAGCCAGAAAAAAAGTGGTTGCAACTGTCTTTAAGAAGCTCGGTGCGATAAGTCAAATGTACTACATCTTCGAATTCTTAAAGCAATGGGGAAAAAGGAAAAAAAATTAAGGTTTTATTGGAAACAGTATATGATCTGGCATTAGGCGAAGAAAACTTTTCAGACTAAAAAAAAATAATAATGATTTTTAATAACAAGAAAAAAGTACTTCAGGCACAAAAGTTATATTAGATTTTAAATTTATCCCAAAATGTCATTTTGTCCTTTCAATTAGCTCTTTGCTACTGAGAATAGATTTAGGTGAAGTTTTGTTTTCTTGATGACTTAAATACCGAGGCTATCACCAGTTTCATTGCTTTTTTATTAGAAATGCAAGGAAAATTGTGAAAAATTAGCTTAATTTATATATATAACTGTTGGAATGCAAGCAAATAAGCTTCAAAAACAAATCTAGAAATCTGAACTGATATCAAATTAAATGGATTTCTAATAATTAAAACTGCATGTTCAAAAATTTACATAAAGATAGTACATAGAATTTTAGATTAACTATACTGTCGAACATTCATTATTTGCATAAGTATTGCATCTCTTTTGGAGGTTGATTTAAAAAACAAAGCCATCGTATTTTTGTGATGAATATAAATAATCAATTCAGGCAATTATTAAAAACTGTTGTCAAGATAAGAATATGTTTTTGTACTACGAAAAGAAAACAATTGATTCTATGTAATCCGATGCATATAAAAGAGAAAAGTTAACTGAACAAAAATAACAAAGGGAAGAGAAGAATTACATAATTCTTTATAAATGAACAAAAATAAAATAAAATAATTACATCTTAATCTCTAAGTATATTTACTGTTCTAAAACGTGCTATGCAATGCTAAGAGCACGTTGGTACAAGTACGTTGGAAAAGATTGGATACTTCATAAATAATAATAAATTCCACAATTCGAAAAAAATTAAAGACCACTGAAAGTTTCAGTTAATTTGTGACATATTTTAAAAGCAAACCATGTAATCCAATGTAATAACAAATCACAATGAAATATACCACTACTAATTCCACATTAAAACATTAACTATTAGAAATTCATGATGAATATGAAATAAAATTCCATCATAAATATCTTATATTTAAAATTTTTGTAAATATTTCAAGAAATTAAATATTTGGTTTCAGACTACAATGCATTAACTTTTGTAGAAGAGCGAAAATTTGTCTTAAACAACTTGTACCACAAACAAATTTGCTAAGTGCACCTTAAAACTGTATCACTGTAGTCCTCATATCAATATTTCATTGCTCCCTTCAAACCAAAATATATATATTCTCTAGGTATTCAATAGTATTTTTAAATAAGCATGCAGTGAGAAAATATCTAAGCTAGTTTTTGAAAATTTCAAAATTACGAATGTTAAAGAACGTTCTAAATGCAATTTTAATTACTATAAGAATATTAAACGTGCATTCTAGAGAATATTCTAAATAAAATTTATTTGAGATCTCCTAGATGAATTCCAATGAAACAACTGACGAATATTGCCAGGAATTTTTGTTTCTGAATGTTGACACAAAACAGTACTCTTGCAGTATATAGAAAATGTAAAATGAATGAACGTATATTTTAGATAATGTACTAAATTTAGTTAATGAACTCCTCTAAATTCAATGACAAATATTGACAGGAATTTCCATCCTTGAATGTTAAGGAAGTTCATTAATTTTCCTTTTAATTTATCAATCCCCACTTTTACACTGCGAATAAAAACCAATAAATGAACATATATTTTAGAGGTTAATGTTATAATCAATGCAATTTGATTTTTATCCTACTAAACTCGCTGTTCTTGTCAGTATTCGTAAAGTATTAACACAAGAATGACTATCCTTGAATGTTGGTGAATTAATTCAATGTAAAGCACAGAGTTAATTGAATTTTCATTTTTATTAATCAATCCCAACATTTGCATTGTGAATAGAATCCAAAAAGCAAACATGCACTATTGAGAAAGTTATAAATGTATTTTTTAAGTGCCTACTTTCATCCAACTAAAATCATTCCTACTATAAAAATAATTCAGAGAAATTGATACTTTTAACTAAGATTTGCTTAATAAACATTTTGTTTTATCATTCGCCATGCACAGTGACAAAATTCCAGTAAATGAATCAATATTTCAAAGATAAAAATATTTTAACTCGTATGTGAACCCAACTAAAATCATGAGCATTTGCTGGAATTTTTAATCTCGAATCCGGTGACATGCGTAGTAAATATTGCCTTTTTACTAATCCTTATTCTTGCAGTGAAAATAAAATTAAATCAACGAGCATGAATTCTAAAAAAAAACGAATGATATCGCTTACCTCTCCACTTTCATTCTATGCGTCAACGGTTCCTCCCACGATAGGGTATCCATTTAGAACATGCGATGGAGAGTTTTACCGAAAAACCGACGAAAAGGCGCGAATTAATTGCGAATTCGAAAGCAAACGATATCACCCGGTCGCATTTGACAGCGCCTAAGTGCACACGCGAAACGCACTGTGACAACCAAGTCCTAATGTTCCAAAAAGCACCAGCACATTGCGGACGCGTGTTCTTCGACTGCGCCTTTGGAGTTGTTCTGACTGCATAGTTTGTTGCTCTTCTATTGGCTCACGTGCCGATAGATGACGTCACCAGCCGCTTCCCGTACACACAATATCACGCGACTGGAGAACGTGGTCGCAATTGTTAGTGGAGGTGGCGCTGCGAGATTGAGGTTTAGTTAACGACAGTGTTGATACCCCCGTTTCTGTGTTTTTATTTTGTTTTTACTGAAAATTGTCGGAAGTGAAGAAAAGATGGAGCGAGAAATGGTTCACTGTCTTATTCCCTTCGTTCTGGTGGTTTGGAAAGAGAGCAAGATTTGCTTTCTGTTCCCAATTCTGAAGTGACGTTTATTGACGATGCGTTTAAAACGACTTCGATCTCAGCGTTTTCCAGGTTTTTACTTGGGTCGAAACAATACAAATTTCCGTGAATCAACCATTGACTTTTACAGTTCAATGACATGAAACTCCGTCATTCAAGGCCGTCGTATACAAAGAGGACTGGTGCGGTTCAATCTGTCGTGATCTCAAATGGGCTCACTCCCTGAGGAGACAAAAAACAAAAATTAAAAAATATTCATATGTTGTCTTTGCAATATTTTTGGCATTGATGACAAGATTTCTGTTTATTGAAGTGTTTTTTGTACCAACTGTGGAAGTTTGGATAGCGGGAATGGCAGCTCAGGTGTGACCTCGTCAACGTGCCGTGGTTCAAAAAGAGGGGGTGTTGCCATCGGATGTTTCCCTTCGAGTTTGATCCCGGATCGTTACCAATAGCCCATTGTGTTGCTTCAGTGCGTCGTTGATAAAAATACATACTTTACCTACCTACCTAAAATATACTAACCTACCTACAATACTAACCTACCAACTATACTAACCTCCATACTATACTAACCTACAAACTGTTCTAATTTACCTACTATACTAACCTTCCTTCTATACTAACCAATACTAACCTACCTACTGTTCTAACTTACCTACTATACTAACCAATACTAACCTACCTACTATACTAACCAATATACTAATCTACCTACTATACTAACCAATACTAACCTACCTACTATACTAACCAATATACTAATCTACCTACTACACTAACCAATACTAATCTACCTACTCTATACTAACCAATACTAACCTACCTACTATACTAACCAATACTAACCTACCTACTATACTAACGTACCTACTATACTAACCAATACTAACCTACCTACTATACTAACTTACCTACTATTCTAACCTACCTACTATACTAACCTACCTACTATACTAACCAATACTGATCTACTTACTATACTAACCTACCTACTATACTAACTTACCTACTATACTAACCTACCTACTATACTAACCTATACTAACTTACCTACTATACTAACCTTTTCTTACCTACCTACTATACTAACCTTTTCTTACCTACCTACTATACTAACCTATACTAACTTACACATACTATACTAACCTATACTTACCAAAATTAACTTACCTATAAAACTAACCTATACTAACCAAAACTAACTTACCTACTATACTAACCTATACTAACCAAAACTAACTTACCTACTATACTAACCTCCCTACTTTACTAACCTACCTTCAATATTAACCTATACTAACCTACCTTCTATATTAACCTATACTAACCTACCTACTATATTTACCTTACAGAAATGAACTTAAGTTATACTGTAGGCTTGTCAAAACGCATGACAACAAGCCTACAGTCTCACTTAAGTTCTCGTTTGCCTTGAGTTCTCGTTTTCCACACTTCGGTGTACCTCGAATGTTTATGACCGATCCACTCCCAACATTTTGATCCGCTTATTTATAAATTTTGCCTCAATCTTCTTATTAAATCTGTGGAGCTTTAATAGTTGCATTTTAATAGGGCTTTTTCTGATACGTGGCTCTTGCACAAACTTTTATTTAGTTCTTTGGGGAATTATCTTCAATTCTTAAGAAAAGCAAAAATGCTTTCTCTCTCCGCAGGAAGTAAAATTAGACAAATAATTCAGAAAACAGCCATTAACCAAGATCAATATGTCAATTAAATTGATTTCCCGTAGTTACTATGTGAAGGAGAACAGTAGGTTAACGAATTGTTTTAGGAAGCTAGCAAACTGACTAACACCAACACACACACCCGTGCCTAGTGTCGTGAGACACTGTACCAGCTTAAATAAGTGTGGTTGTATGAGTAGAGCATGCCACCGAGGTGACATGTCTACCCAGAATGTTAGAGCACATTACATATATACATCCTTACACCTATACAGTAATGACATTAAATCATTTTTCTAGGCTACATTTTTAATTAAAAAAAATTAACACATTTTTTCTTCCTCCCACAAAATTCAAGGGGGGAAATGTTCGTTTTTCTTAGTCTCTTAGGATAATCAAGTCCTGGTGATTTTTAATGAATCTTCCAATGTTAGTAATTTTCACCCTCGAGCCCTTGTTACGTGCAATGTTCCTGAGCCATGCGATTTTAAGGTGGTCAGCATGCGTTCTCATATACCATGCGGCTGTAAAGGGGCAAACTGGGATGCAATGTAGAGGTGTGCCTATTTCACCACAGGAGTAGGTTTCAGACTTGATTTTCTTAAACATGGTTAGGTAGGATGGGAATGGGCCATTACTTGTGGGGAAGAGTGTCTCTTCCCCTGTCCAACTTGTAGATTTTAGTGACACTCTTGGTAACACCGTACACTGTCTTGTCTGTTTCACATTCGTCCCATTCATTCTGCCACGCACCAAGTAGCCAGCTAGTGGTTTTCCTTTTGCAATGACTCCTGGGCCATTTCCCCCCCCCTCATCTATGTATTCTATAGTTGCCTCTTTTGCTAATCTATCTGCATCTTCGTTTCCGTCATGACCCGCATGAGCTTTAATCCAGCCTAAGCAAAATAACTTGTTGTTATACAATAAGAGTTTTATTTTTCGTGCCAGTGGACTCGGCGTCTTGGGATTTTTAAGTGCCAGGTGACCAGCTCGACTGTCTGGCCAGATCTTGACATTTTTGTCTGCTCTTGCATACTTGTTGATGTTATTACATACCTTGATACGAGATACTTCGTCATCAAGATACTAACGATATCGCTAATGACAGATATCTCGTCATTAGTAAAATTCGTCAGATTTTGATAAGCGAGTCATCTCGTCGTGCAGGAGGATTAAGAACTTACCATTAAGCTTATTTCAAGACGTATAAGCGGGCGTGCACCGCATGCGGGTGGCACGTCCAGAGGGGGCGGCAAATCTAGCGATCGATCACGTAATATTCAAAGTCATTGTCCTCATACACACCCCACCTAAAGTATAAGAAATGTCATCACATGGAGGAAAAAATCCGACCAACGCGCAATTATTATTTTCTTTTATAGTACTAGGGGGCTCCGTCCCCTGCTCGCCAACCCCCGGAGATTGCATGCAATCCCATTTGGTTTGCTTCGTAAACCAAATCTCCTTTTGAAGAGACAATCTCCTGCGACGGCGAAACCTCCGCCCCCTGCTCGCCTACGCACGCAATCCCGTTTGCTTCTCAAACGAAGACTCATTTTGCAGATACAATTTGGTTTTCTTCGCAAACCCAAACTATTTTGGAAATCAATAATTGCGCATTTTACGTTCCATTCTTGGCTCATACTCTGAATCTGTTAATCAATGATGCAGCAAATATTATGTACGAAACTGAATTTTTTAATTTGCAAACATTTACCAGATTTTTAAATAAAAGTTTTAAGTGCCACGCGGTGTTCTTGCAGAATCGATGTAGTCAAACCATTACGGTATCATCTCGAAAAAATATTTGATTATTTGCTGGAAATATCTGATAATTCGTCGTAATGGGATTGTACTACATCTCACAAAGCTCATTCGCTTGCTTTGAACATTCAAAATTACAGACTTATTTGCTCGGTTGCAATTTGGTTCGATATTTTAACCGAAATTAATGCTGAGTAAAATTATGCAAAGCCCCACAATAATTAATCAAATCTGCATAAATGTGTTAAATAAATTGATTGATAAGTTCACAGAATATCGTACGGACGAACACTTTGAAAGGGTGTTAGAAGAAGCTACCAATGATACCAGATTTCCCACCAATAAACACAATTCGTCCAAGAAGAAAGCCAACACAATTTCAATATGAACATAGTGATGAAGTTTTACTAGACCCCAAAATCAAATACAAAGTAGAGTTTTTTTTTTCAGAATCCTAGATCAGATATAAACTTTTTTAAGGGATAGATTCGATGAAATGAAAACATTTACCGACGTATATGGCATTTTCAGCAATAACTTATTTAATCACTCCAATGATGAATTAATGAAACATTGTAAAGATTTGAATATGAAGCTTAAAGACGATTCAAGTAGTGAAACAGACATTGACGGTATTGATTTGTTTAATGAAATCAATGCTTTATAGTTGCATTTTCAAGAAAACCAGTCCAATGATCTACAAACCCTAATACATTATATTTTTACTAATGACTCAATTTCAACACTTCCGAACACAGCAATAGCGTTAAGAATATTACTTACATTGCCGGTTTCAGTTGCATTTGGTGAAAGGTCATTTTTAAAGTTAAAAAATATAAAAAACTATTTAAGGTCAACAATGTACCAGCAAAGATTGAGTAATTTAGCTATAGTTTCAATTGAACATGAAATCTTAGACAGCTTGGATACAAGAAAATTGATAGCAGATTTCGCCAACATATAAAGGCAAAAAGAGTTCAATTTCTGTAGATACATATTTATATGGTTTTACACTTAAGTAAACAAAATTAACTAAGTAATAAAAATAAATAGTTTTTCTTTGTGAAGTATTTCTTTTCTTTTTTCACACCCGTATGAGACAACATTAAAGAGACTTTCTGGCAAGCTCAACGTAGGTAGTCGTTGTTAAACAGGGGTCGGCATAATAGGTATTGCACACGGGCGTTCAAACAGCTAACGGCGGGCCTGCATATAATAAAGTCTTAACTGTTAAAAGCCTCTAGTACATGCACTAGCCTTCACCCTACGTGTCAAGTCGTTGCTTTTAAACTAGTCGTTGGATATTTAACAAAAATCTAAGGCTTCTATGAGATGGATCGCAAGCAATATGGCGAACTGCAGGATTGGAATATTTGCTCTTACGCTTTGCGTTATCGTTGACTTAGTAGGCTTAAACTGCCGATTCTGGCCTCTGCAAATGTACTATCGGCTTTGGATTTAGTACGATAATTCTACCCACCTGTTTAATTATTACCCAATAGTTGGGTGGTGTTTGATTCGATTGTTCTATACCAGGGCTCGAAATACCCGGGTGCACAGGTGCACTGTGCATATGAAAATAAAATTGTGCATCTAATTTTTTCCCTCTAGGTGCACTAGTCTAGGCCTCTAGTGCACCTACCGTTAAAAAAAGCGGGTGAAACGTATTTTATGTTGTTTTGATATCTGAACAAATTATTAGTATCGATCTCTCTCGCTCTAAAGGAACGTAGTTAAAATTCCGAAATACACACAATGCGAAAACTTTAATCCAGAAAATTCTGTGTAGCAATGGATTAAAAATACAAAAAGAAGGACGGACACTAAACCTTATGGGAAAAGATCTGCCAAAAAAGGAGACTTTTCTGATTGCCCACCAATGAAAATGAATATTTGTAAGTAATAATTTCGCAGATAAAAAAAATGTTTAAATATTTGTATTTACTATCAACTAGTAACATATCCAAACATACCCAACTAATAAAGTAGTTTACATTACATTAATGCTCTTATATTACGTTTTTTAAAAATTTACACCTAAAATATAATCTGTGCCCCTAATTTAGAAACTTAGGTGCACAAGATGCACCTGTATTAAAAAATTCATTTCAAGGCCTGTTCTATACGATGTCCTATGAATCTTTTGAGGATGCATAATACATTTCGGGATGGGAGATAGTTTTGAATTAATGTCACACTGAAGCAAGGTAACGGGGCATTGTCTTCATTCCCTATAGGTAAGTGGGTATTTTAATTAACGTCGAACTGGAGCAAAACAACGGGCTATTGGCGATGATCCGGGATCAAACCTGGACAACACCACATACTTTTGAACCACGATCATATGACTAACAATACCAAAAGGAAAAATACGAGGACAACATCTCCTAATTTTATTTTGAACCACGGTAACACATGAGCTGGAACTCCATTCTCCTGACTTCCACGCCACGCCAACATGATTGATATATATATATATATATATGTGTGTGTGTGTGTCTTCAGACCAATCTGTAAACATGGAAATCGAGGCCATTAGAATTGTGGATTTGAGGCCCACAGGTAGTCCTAAAATTGTCACTCGAAGCCCCAATTTTAAAATCAAAAATTTGTTTTCCTGCAATAAATGGACATGGACAAGGAAACACGTTCTACAGAATATGTGCATCTGAGTTAACAATATCACGATCATATTTCGGTCATATTTTAAACCCGAGCAACGCCGAGTTATTCAGCTAGTTTATTAATAAAATGAAGCATTTTTATTTTGGACAAAAATAAATTCGTTGAAAAAATAAATTTGGCTAAAAGAATGGATATGATGAAAGAATAAATATGATAAAAGAATAAATATCTCACCCCGGTTAGAAAAGTGACACTAGTCAAAAAATTAAATTTTTGATCTTATGTCATTGAAGATTATGTATGAGGTGCCCCAGCGTGCTATATTACTTTTCTATAGCAAATAATAGAACTTATCAGCATAAATACTTACCTAAAATATAAAAGAAGCTTATACTACTCCATTATAAGTTTTATAGAATCCTTTAAGTTGATGTTTCTCAAATTCTGCAATTTTGAGTTACGTCACTTTTCTTGCCGGGTTACCTAAATTTTAAAAGAAGCTTATACTATTTCATTATAAGTTTTATAGAATCCTTTAAGTTGATGTTTCTCAAATTCTGCAATTTTGAGTTGCGTCACTTTTCTTGCAGGGGTACGATATGTTTGCTGAATCTAAATCCTTTGAATCTTTGACATTTAAAAAGTAGTTTTACAATTTTCATTTTTGTTGTACTAACATCTAAAATCTTAGATATTTTTTCAATAAAAGAATGAACACGAGTCAACACGAACACAATTTCCAACGTTCAACCTTAATAACTTTTACAAAAAAGTGCACTTAAGTATGGGGAAGATACAATTTGCGAAAATTTTAAAATGATTGTATAGTTCACAATACTCTCTCTCTCTCTCTCTCTCTCTGCATGTAGTCGGAACGAATCCACAATTCTAGTGTCGGTAAGCAGGTATCCAATTAACTTAGGACTAGAGCAACACAACCCATTCATGAATGTTTATTCATGAATGTTCAAACCCCAAAGGTAAAGATAAGAGGACAACACCACGTAATTTTGAACCATGCCTGAGGCCGAATCTAAGCTGGCACCCCACTCTCCAAACTTCCACAGCACGCAAACATGAATTCTTATGCCGGATTGGATTTTAAGTTTTATGGCGTGGACACGCTACAAGACTTACGATATGAAACTATTTTCTAAAACATAGGGAAATACACTATACACTATATGTATAACAAAACAATCGACGCACCAAGAAGGTAATGGTAATGGTAATTTTAGTTAACGTCGTACTAGAGCAACACAACGGGCTATTGACGACGGTCCGGAATCAGTCCCTTAAGAGAAAGATTCGAGGACAACACCTCGTAATTTTGAACCACGGTCAGATGACGAAGTAACACCTGAGCTGGCACCCCACTCTCCAAACTTCCACGCCAACCCAACGTGAGGACTTTCGGCCACGACAGATTTAAGATGCACCAGCCGCCTCTACACCATACGTTTACAAACATCCATGCCCGGACCCGGATTCGAATCAGGAACCTTCCTATCCAGAGGCTAACACCTTAACCACTATACCGGTTGGTCGGCCACCAAGAATGTGCAGCATTACAATGGTGCCGGGCTCGATCAACTTGGAACGGCTGACTGGAGAAATATAGTCATTAGTAACGCAACCGCAGACGTTTCTGGAGACGTCCAGGGCAGCATGGGGATCCTGCCCTTACTATCACATGCCATAAATACTCACCGTTATGGCCTAGGGTGCCATCTCCTTTGATAGCCGAACCCTTTTGGTAGTCATTTCTGGCACATTTACAGCACAGAGGCCACATTCAACGACCGGTTGTGTTACCGTTCCTTTTGCGACACCTCGGACTTGCTTTTCAACAAGATAATGCCCTCTCGCACACGGCACGTGTTGCTATGACGTGTCTTCAAGCTTTCCTAACACTTTCTTGGTCAGTTAAGTCTCATAATCTCTCTCCCATAGAGCACATTTGGACGTTTTGGGATGGCGATTGCAACCATCCCGGAATGTTGTCCATTTAGCCGGACAGTTGGAGACAGTTTGGCAAGAAATTCCGCAGGACACCATCCGGGAACTTTGTCAGTCCATGCCACGTCGGGTAACAGCTTGCATCCAGGCCAGAGGTGGACCAACGCATTATTGACCTTCTCCCTTTGTACCGGTCAAACTCTGAAATAAATCATTCAATTGTTCTGAAATTTTAATCGTTTGTTTTTCTATGTATGTTCTTCACATACAACCATTTTTATCGCAATCGGACAACTCCTTCTTGGTGCGTCGATATTTTTGTTATAGAATATATTTCAATTGTATTTATTTATGAGATCTGTATTAGAGATGCGACATCGATGTCGATGTTTTCAAAACATCGATGTTTTTAAAAAAAACATCGATGTATTGGAGTCGATGTTTTTGTAACATCGATGTTTATACTTGTCGATGTTTTATATTTAAATGAAAAAAGTACCGTTATAAAATTTTTAAAAATAACCAAGTAGCATAATTTTTATACTCAGTAAATTGAACATACTTTTAGACCAAAAAGGCCAAGGATGAAAGATCTTAAAAGTAGGGATGCGACATCGATGTCGATGTTTACAAAACATTGATTTTCAATAAAAAAAACATCGATGTATTGGAGCCGATTTCCCATCACTAGTTGCTAAGCCAGTTTTAGAAATGGGGGAAAAAGTTTAAATACACTGTATTTTTAAAATATCAATGGTTTTGGGGCGATGTATTATCAACATCGATGATTTAATTTTGAACATAGATGTTTTGATGTCGATGTTGCGTCACTAGGTGCTAAACCCGTTTTAAGAAATGGGAAAAAAGTTTAAATACACTGAATTTTAAAAACATCGATGTTTTTGGAGCGATGTATTATCAACATCGATGTTTTAATTTTGAACATCGATGTTTCAAAACATCGATGTTTAGCTGTCGATGTCGCATCCCTAATCTGTATATGCATTGTGTACATCCCAAACTTTTATTTATGTTTATTTTTATATAATCAGCTATGTTTATTACCTGCTAAATACATTTCTTCACATTCCAAAAATCATTCGCGTCCAGATAACCATTAATCGTCAACCATTAAACGATAGCCCGGTAGTAATAGTAACTAACTCGAAAACGGAGGGTTGCGAGCTCGAATCTGTGGTGAAGTCTCTGTGTGAAGTTTCTGTGGTAAAGTCTCTGCTGGTAAAAAAGTGGTAATTTTAGTTAACGTCGTACTAGAGCAACACAACGGGCTATTGACGACGGTGCAGGATCAGTCCCTTAATGGAAAGATCCGAGGACAACACCTCGTAATTTTGAACCACGGTCAGATAACGAAGCAACACCTGAGCTGGCACCCCACTCTCCAAACTTCCACACCAACCCAACGTGAGGACTTTCGGCCACGACAGATTTAAGGTGCACCTGCCACCTCTACACCGTACGCTTACAAACATCCATGCCCGGACCCGGATTCGAACCAGGAACCTTCCGATCTAGAGGCTAACACCTTAATCACTATACAGGTTGGTCGGCCCCGGTTGGAAGAGAATCAGATTAGCAACAGGCAACTGTGAACTGAACTGAAGTAGTGGTTTAAGAAAATGAATATAAAACCAACGGTGACAAGAACAGGATATTCGTACCAGGCATTAAGGAATGTAAGGTGTCAGAATGGATTACCAATAAATAACTTGAATGTTTTAGTCGTTGTATTAATTCAAGTGGGATTAAATATTCCATAAATCCAACCCAAGTCCACCGTGTACAAGGGAGGGTGGTAAACATTAAATCTGTCGTGGCCTCAAATCCCTCAATGTCCTTACGTGTTGTTCAATTTTGGAGAATGGGGATGTCAGCTCAGGTGTGACCTCGTCATCTGACCGTGGTTCTAAATTACGTGGTGCTGTCTTCGGATCTTTCGAGGGTTGATCCCGGATGGCCGTCAGTGTCTTCTGTGATGCTCCATTTTGACATATTAATTAAATATATATACCTAATAGTTGTCGACTGTTAAATCCTCAAATCCCGGATCAATGTTACAGTCCACCATTCGGTCGATGCCTATCTTCAACGGCATATTCTTCTCCAATAGCTGATTTCACCAATGTCGTTCTTTCACTAATGATAGGGTTGTATCTTCAAAAGGATCAGATTTCGTCACCGATTTTCCCCTGTGAGCTACTGATAATGACGGATTAACTGATTCCCATCACTATTAGTAGGTCGCCACACACAATCAGTGTCCACAACGAATCCAGACATGCTAAAACTTCACGGTCCATCGTTCTACGACGTAATGTCATGGCCGGTCGAGAGAAATTTATTGCAGATGTGAGATGATTATTTGGCTCCTCCTACCCATAATTTCAAAAATTCACATTTCACCTCTCCTTAGAATAGCCCTAGCCTACTGTGAAATAATTTATTTCGTTGCATATAATGCATATTTTATAATGCCAGTTTTTTTCTGCTTGTCCTTAAGCTAATAAATTTCGTGATATTAAACACATCGGTTGTACTTAAGAATAGTTATGCCATGGTAATTGGTTTACAAAAAAAAAGTTAATGGTGCTTTATATATTCGAAATAATTTAATACAGTAAAATCAACATTACATTTAAATTATACTAGCATAATATGTTCAACTAGCCACTGCGTGGCTAGCCCGGTGTTGCCCTTGCCCGTGATGTAAAATATTAATCTGGTGTAAAATTTTCCGCATATTTCGAATCCGTTGAAAATATATTCAGTTAAAAAATTATTTATTTAAAGAAAATCATATTTTTAGGTATTAATCTAAACTAAAATTTTCCGCAGATATTTTTTCAGAAATTTTTACTCCATCTTTAACGGTTTAGGAGATAGAAAAAATAACTTTGATTTCAGTTAAAAGATTTATCGTCTGGCTGAGAAATCATTCGTCCGAGCAAAATGAAAGCGGAAACGAAAAAAATAATTTTTTTTGCGTTCTGCGGTTCAAAAAAACTTGGCATAGTTCCAAATCATGACTGCAAGGTCGCATGAGTAGAAAAGTCTACCGAGTTTGAAGATCCAGGTAGAGAATAAAACTATTAAATTCATTTAAAAATCTTCTAGATTGAATTTTAAAATTCGCCGCGATCCAAAAATTTCAAAAAATTCGGATTATCTGTGTTCTAAATCCCATTGCTGTAAGTGCCATAGAATCGCCGGGATTTTGCGGCAAATAGACAAACAAACTGACAGACAAACACTTCCTTTTATAATAGTAGAGATATGTATTTGGTATTTCAGCAATCGAATGTAAAATCATTAATTTATTATTGAAAATGAAATGCGCTGAAATATTTTCTTACTGTCATGATTTATCTGAAATACTTGTTCAACAATGATGAAGAAAAACAACAAAAATGTATTTTTTCAGGTCTTTTGCTTTGCAAAATCTTAAGATTGTATCTACATTGATGGCACTGAGCACCTTATTTTCTATATCCAGTATCGCTAATCGACCATCTGTAGTTTTGAATTAGTTTCAATTTGAAAAAACTCATCTCTCCACTAACAACTGACACAGGAATGGTAATATTCTTAAACTCATAAATGCATTGGGAAACGTTTCTATGAAAGAATTAATAGTAAAGTAACAGAAAGTCTTTTCGATGCAGCTCTTTTGTAGCAGCATTGGTACTAATAATAACATCTCATACATTAGCTCATTTTCATCAAAATCACAATCGGTTTTGTCATTCCAAGTCTGCAAATTTAAACAGTATACTCTCTCAGTTAATTTTCCTTCATTGCTGAAGGGTATGAACGTCATAGAGAAATTTGAAGTTATCACTGTGCTTCTGCATTTCATCAAACCTCTCTGTAACGATCTCCCGATTGGTGATTACGAGCACATATCCCTACTATTATAAAAGGAAGGGTTTGTTTGTCTGTTTCTTGCCGCAAATTCTTGACGATTCTATGGCTCTTACAGCAATGAGATTTGGCACACAGGTAGTCCGAATTTTTAGCAATTTTGGTTCGCGGCGAATTTTAAAATTCAATCTAGAAGATTTTAAAATTAATTTAATAGTTTTATTCTCCATCGGTTTTTCAACGCGTATCTTCCGAAGAAGAACAACAACCCCAATCTTACTTTTTCTACCCACGTGATCTTTCCGTCATCCTTTGGAACGGAGAACACGGACAATATTCTAAATTTATTTTTTCCGTTTCCGCTTTCATATTGCGCCGAGGAAAATTTATTTCTTCCGTTTCCGCTTTTATTTTGCACCGAGGAATGATTTTCCAGCAGAGGATAAAAAAAAAGTTTTAACTGTAGCTATTTATTCTTTTTTCTATGTCCTAGACCGTTAAATATAGAGTAAAATTTTCAACGGATTTGAAACTTGCGGAAAACTTTACACCAGATTAATACCTTACATCACGGGCACGGGCAACGCCGGGCTAGCCACTCGGTGGCTAGCAAGTTATAAAAACAGTTATTCTTGTGTTCTGATTGCTACTGTTCTAGTAGACGAACATTGATGAATGATTCTGGATAAGAAAACAAATAAGGTTAGAATCGTTGTAGACTTGAGAGGAAGGGAGATGTATTTTTACACCCACCGTAAAGTGCGGCGTATATATCTGAAACTTTGTATAATAGTGTAAAAATAAATGCACGTGTCCAATTTAGGTATGCAGTGTCCCTCTGTTCTCTGTATGCAGTTCTGTTCTTTCCCCCTTTTACACATAATGTCTATCAAATTATACATCGCTCGGTCCCACCGACACTCTGACAAAGAACTGATTGCTTGATTTAAAATCACATAGCAGTTTACTTTGAAAGAGGTCTTTCCTGCCTCAATAGGTTGATCTTCACCTTCATAAGAAAATTGTTTCTATATTTTTATTTGTGTGATGGGCGCCGGCCATGCGGTATATAGGGCATGGCGCCCTTGGCAAAGTTAGGACTGTATACAGGCAGAACTAGGACTAAAAGGTAAAAAGTAACTGGGTATACAGGTTCATTCGTAATGAAAAAATTTCACAGAATAAACTACATGGAAAATTGTAAAACCTACAACTTTACTTTTATTGCTTTTCGCCAAGTAAATTCTGGGATTATGTCGTAAGAGTCCATATTTTCTACCACTTTTTGTTTAATGGATGAAATAGCAAGGTTTGTCTAACGGTGTCTTTGTGTTTAATGTTTTAAGGATTCAACTTACTAAAACGGCGCACGCAAGAGGCCACTGTAAGAGGAAAGGTTAAAAAAAAAAATCTTGGAGCAATTTTTGTAATAGGATATGGATCTATAAGAGAATATTTATATATGGATCTATAGATGGATAGATATGGATTTATAAGAGATATATTTATATGGATATATAAGAGATATGAATCTATAAGAGAGCATATACACTTAAACATGTCAAGTTGGGAAGCTGACTCTCTATACAACTTGAGTTTTAAACATTGAATTACATTAACTTTCCACTTTCCACATTAATGTCTCTCAAATACTGAAACCCCAAATCCCCCCTCCATCTAGAGTATTTAATTATTTTGTCCTTATTATTATATCTTTTCGTTGGAAAAGAAAAAAAAAAGGATAAATTCTGCCGCTTCTGTGTGGACGTTTTTTTTTTTATTTCACTGCAGTTTTCAAAATTTGGACAAAATGCCAGCAGAACAATTGCAATTGCTTGGAGTTGTGTTGCAGAACACTGAATATAATTCTGCACCTGGGCATGTAAGTTAATTCATTCTCATGCGCTGTCAGGTGTGTATAACTGTTGGTGGTCACAACTTTGAGTACGTAAGTTCAAATTTGAAACAAGCTTTGTTTTTGATAATTTTGGTTTAAATGTAAAAAGGTGAACACAGTTTTCGTTACACTCCAAACAAAATACAAAATAATGGTTATAATACTTAGCTCTTAGTATGTTGGATTCGGATGTACTAAAGGTTTAGTTGTCACAACGCACAGAATAAATAAAATATACATTTAAAATTGCTTAGGTTTTATTCATTAGGTTTGGTAGGTCCGTATTTTATTAACTACGTACTGGAGAAATTCAATGGGCTATTGGCACCTCATTAGGTTTGGAAACAAACAGTTTGAAAATTTTGCAAATCCTCGATTTCATCAATGTTGTGAATACTCGGGCCTGATGTAGGATTGAGGAACGAATAAAGCAGACATTGTTAAGGAGTTTGAACGATGGTTTATTGTGAACATTCAACAATTAATTAGTTTGAAGGATTAAAGAGTAGTTTGATATTTATCGTTGTTGATAGATTTTTGTTGCCAAATACTTGATGTAGCGTAGTTGGGTAGCTTTTCGAATGACACCACTTACTCAATCCTCACTCCACGCAATCTAAAGTCACACTGGCCCAAACCTCGCCCAGTACTGTAGAATTTCATCACTCAGTGCGTCTGCGTACTTGGTTGAAGGTCATATCAGGTACAGACATCCTTTGCCTACACGACGCTATATTTATCTTGCGGATCTTCCTTCTAGTTCTGTAATCACAAGACAATATAGTTGTAACGTTTTTTGGTAACGCTCAACTTTTCAAGAATGTTAACACTACAGTTTTGATTTTAAAGCCGTATTCCCACAAAAATATTGATTAAAGTACTTAGTTTTTAGTATGGTACGGTTCGAATGCAAAAAGGTTTACGGTTACAAAACGCCGAATAAAATTAAAAATAACTTAAATCTTCTCAGATTTTAGCTTATTAGGTTCAAAGACAAAAGCCACGATTTTATCTGGGTACATCAAGCACAGACGTTACCCTTGAAAAAAAATTTTAAAAACCACTTGCTTTTTCGGCTTTTAGATTTGACAATGAAGTCCATGTTCACTTTCGTGAGTGCGGTCATCCATCGTATTTTGAACTCATTGACGAAACGGCAATGTCGCTTTCTTACAACGCGACTCATTCCGCAGTGAAGCAACGCTAAGGCTAGGCCTCCACTTGCGATTTCTAGTCGCGTAGACCAAAACATCGCTGCCGCAGAAAGTCTACAAGGTGCACACACTGCGATAGATAAATAGTTGAATTAGAACAGTTTTCCAATGGATGTCATTGAAACTATTTGTGCGATCGCTCTTTTGCTTTGGGAGAGAAGTAAACGGAGGAAGCATCGTTTTTGGGTACATCCAGTAACAAGTCAAAGATTATTGAAAGGGCAGTTTTACAAGTTATTTGAAGATTTATCTGAGCACACTGCAAAGTTTTTCCAGTATTACCGAAGGACAAAAAGTAATTTTAATGAATTGTTGGAATAATTTGACCATCAATAACAATCTTCAATTTCTTTAAATTCTTTTTTCAAATTTTTTTTTTAACAAATAACTCAGTATCAATTGCTATTAATATTCGTCCATCATCACCTCCGGTAGATTCTTTGTCAGACATTTTAGAGAAATATTCGTAAGGTTTCAAGCAGACCAAAACAAGACTGCTTCAGAACTGCGACTAAACTATCGCAAGTGGATGCATGCCCATGCCTGTCTGTGTGATTCATTGGGTAGAGCGACAGTCGCGTCGCAGCGGAAATAGAACAGATTGTGACTTTTAACCGCTGCGATTGTTTAGTAGCAAGTTTTTGCACTTCTATTTGAAAGATTGAGTTTTATTTTTCCGATTAGGGATCGCAAGTGGAGGCCTAGCCTAAAGGAAATATTTCACTTGTTCGTCTTAACTCGACACGGTTTCTAGAAAAATCCCCAAACTGACCATCTTTCTATCAGATTGGAGATTTTTCAGAAGAGGGAATGTTTTCAAGGGAAACAAATTCAACTTTCTTCGATGAATTTTGTCCAAATTTTAAAATCCTACTCGAATTGGTTTTTTTCCACTTTCGACTTGAGACGTTCATTAACTCCCTGTGAATCGTTCGGGGGGTTGGGGTTATTAAAATGTGAAGATAATTGGTCAGTTCCCAAAACAGAGATTCTATCAATAAGAAACCAGTTTATATAGTTAACTATCTTCAAGCAAACATTGTTTGTTTATTTCACGACCAGCGGAAAACAAGTAGGGGGAGGTAGCTATCGAGTCATGTTTGAACAACGTAAATATCAAGCAAAGTCCGACGGATTCGAAAATTCTATGTTCACAAAAATATAAAATGTTTTCCAATATACGCCATGTATGCAATTAAACAATATGTATCACAATTTTCTAAATCCAAAAGACTGCGCAGGTTTGATTCCTGTCAAGTGCATTCACTGGGTATATTTCTGTTCTGTGTTAGTAAAACTTTCATTGTGTGTGTATGTCTATTGCTTAATTTTATACATCTTGTGTCTGGTACAGCATGACCAAATATGGTCATTGCGCCATAAAACCCCAAACAACCAAAAGACCCGCGAAATCATAAATAACGAGCATCAGCCATCACTCGCGGAATAGTAACCAAAAAACATCAGCCATGTTGGAACAACGAAAACAACAAGTGAATTCACAACACGAATCATACGAAAATGTGTGTCGTTGAATTCGGCCCAAAGTGAAGTAGACCCTCCAGTTTCAAACAAAGTGCATCAGAGTGTTGTGGACAGCGTGCTGCTATGGCATTGTTTTTTTTTTAACACTTGTGCGAAATTGCCTTTGTCTCCATTTTGGTACTGCTGCAGTATACGTTTATAGCGGTGGCAACGCCTTGAGGGAATTTTTTGGCGAACTTCTTAAGTCGGCAAGGAAAGAATTATTTTATAAGAACCAATAAAATTAAACGATAATTCAACGTATTTAAAAGAACTTTCTAAAATATTCAAAATGACAATTTGAACTTCCCGCTTGCCATAAAAACCGCAATAATCATAATACATATGAATTGCCTTAACCTGCCATAACTCTCTACTAGAAGTGCGCCAAAAAAAAGCGCTAAGTCATTGCCACCGCTATGAGCGTAGACTGCAGCTGCACCCACATTTTAAACATACAGTTGCACTTAGTCCATTCGTCGAGTATTGGAGCACACTTAAAACGATGCATTGAAACAAACACCTTGATGCTGAATCACCAATGGCATATGCAACCAGTGATGCTCTTAATTAAACAGGTAGTTGTCCCAAGGGGTTATCTCGTCACACTTACAAAACTGACCGGGTCTTGACGGACGAGACATCGAATCGTTTGAAGAAAACTGACCAATCCTGATCTCATCATCGTCGAACCGTCAGCAATATCCTAATGATGTTTTTTAATCGATGTTTTTTTAAAAAACATCGCGATGTATTTAACATCGATGTATTGGGGTCGATGTTTTTGTAACATCGATGTTTATACTTGTCGATGTTTTTACGTTGTCGATGTTTTATTTTTAAATAAAAAAAGTACCGTTATAAAATTTTAAAAAATAATCAAGTAGCATAATTTTCATAATCACAAATTGAACATACTTTTAGACCAAAGTGACCAAGGATGAAGGGTCTGAAAAGTAAGGATGTGACATCGATGTCGATTTTTTCTAAACATTGATGTTTTAGGAAAAAAACATCGATGTATTGGAGCCGATGTTGCATCACTAGTTACTAAACCAGTTTTAGGAAATGGGGAAACAAGTTTAAATACCCTGAATTTTAAAAACATAGATGGTTTGGGGGCGGTGTATAATCAACATCGATGTTTTAATTTTGAACACCGATGTTTTGCAGTCGATGTCGCATCAATAGTTGCTAAACCAGTTTTAAGAAATGGGGAAACAAGTTTAAATACACTGAATTTTAAAAACATCGATGTTTAGAAACATCGATGTTTTTGGGTCGATGTATTATCAACATCGATGTTTTCATTTTGAACATCGATGTTACATCGATGTTTTGCTATCGATGTCGCATCCCTAGTTGGAAGATTAATTCCTGTGTTAAAAAGTAACAAAAGCACGAGATAAAATTTCCATGTCATGTCTATTACAAAATGTAATGTAGCGAAATGAAGTAACACATTGCCAAAAGTCTGCAGGGATCTGGTTACTCCAGCCAATATTCCTCTCTACAGTTTGCTTTGCAATAAGTATATTCCCAGAAAATGTTTTCTCTCCTTTAACCTTTAGGGCGCAGTAACCCAGTTGGTAGAGTAACGGATATGTGACCTGAGGTCTGCAAGTTCGAATCCAACAAAAGACCGTCGAAAGATCACCGTGGTTGAAAATGACTAGGCGTTGTCCTTGAATTCTTCTATTAGTGCCTTGCAGTACACTAACGAACAACGTTGTTGAAGTTACGTGAATAAATCTTTTGAAAAAAATCTCGAGAGCTCATTTCAACATCAAGACGTTTAATAATGATAGAGATTACGAGTGAGAATACACACCCGTCTTATACTCACAACAAACAAAAAGAAGTTAGGTTTACAGTCAAACTTTTATCGCAATTCAGTTGATGCAAATAATATAAGAGTGGGGTGCCAGCTCAGGTGTTGCTTCGTCATCTGACCGTGGTTCAAAATTACGAGGTGTTGTCCTCGGATCTTTTACTTAAGGGACTGATCCCGGACCGTCGTCAATAGCCCGTTGTGTTGCTCTAGTACGACGTTAACTAAAATTACCAATTACCAATTACCAAATAATATAAAATTAATTAATATTATAAAATCAATCTTAAAAAATGATAATAATTATTTACTTAATAATAATTATTACAGTGACAATTTTAAAATTATTATTTTATTAATTTTATTTCTTTTTACTTTTCGTAAAATCGATAAATGTCAACTGGTTAAGATATAACACAACTTTATTAGTTCAGACATCTATCGGCAGGAATCAGAATTACTCTGTCCCAACACTTCCCTTCGGGATCAATCCCGGACCTTCGCCAATAGCACGTTGTAATGCTCCGGTATGACGTAAATTCAACGTCCTGCCAGCCGTATTGTTCTGAAATAGACAGTGATTTCATTCCCAGTAGACGGATGTTTTCCTTAAAGGACTGATCCCGGACCGTCGTCAAAAGCCCGTTGTGTTGCTCTAGTACGACGTTAACTAAATATTACCATTCCCAGTAGCATTTGATTAGAGTTTTACCAGTTGAACAAAATACTATGTATGTTGGCTGGATTACATAGCGCTTGGGCCATATTTGGCCACGCTATACCAAACACAAGTCGAAATACATTGAAGTAGGTAGTTAGTTAAATTTCCGTCACACTTGGGAAACACGACAGACTATTTAATGGCGACGATATTGCAGCAATCCCATTGGGTATTAGAATTGGTGTGTTTAATTAACGTCACACTGAGGTAAAACAACGGGCTGATGACGGCAGTCCGGGGTCAAACTCGAAGCGAAAGATCCGTGGACAACACCACGTAGTTTTGAAGAAAGGTCAGATGACGAGGTGATACCAGAGCTGGATCACCACTCTCCTAACGCCAACGACCAACCGGTATAGTGGTTAAGGTGTTAGCCTCTGGATCGGAAGGTTCCTGGTTCGAATCCGGGTGCGGGCATGGATGTTTGTAAACGTATGGTGTAGAGGCGGCTGGTGCACCTTAAATCTGTCGTGGCCGAAAGTCCTCACGTTGGGTTGGCGTGGAAGTTTGGAGAGTGGGGTGCCAGATCAGGTGTTGCTTCGTCATCTGACCGTGGTTCAAAATTACGAGGTGTTGTCCTCGAATCTTTCCCTTAAGGGACTGATTCCGGACCGTCGTCAATAGCCCGTTGTGTTGCTCTAGTACGACGTTAACTAAAAATTACCATTACCTAACGCCAACGCGAGGACGTTTGCGGTCATGACAGATTTAACGTGCAGTAGTCCCCTAGTACACGACGGTTTTCAATAGGATTCGAACTCGCAACCGCCCCCCCCCCCCCGGTACTCTAATCCGTCTCTCTTTCAATCGGATTACCACGGCCTTAAATCCCAATGGAGAAAATTCTAACCTTGGTTCAAGATTACCTGGTAGTGTCCTCCGATCTTTCCCCCTTAGAGAAGTAGTCAGCAAACCCATTAGACCTCAAAAGAGCCAAAGATCAACAGTAGATCGATTAAGATTTCTTTTGAGAGCCAAATTTCTTTTCAAGAATCATGTTTTTAGTAGTCTTGATTTCAACTAGCTAATAACATTAAATAAAACCAGATATCATAACATTATTTTGTGACAAAAATAAATATTTTTCTTTCTATTATAAAAAAAGTGTATCGGTCTTTTTCAGTTTTATTCGCTTTGTGATTGGTAGATAGCGAGTCACGTTGTGGCGAGTCTTGTGGTTCAACGGGCTAATGAATTTGGAGCACGCGCATATACGATAAACAGTTATATTTTTAAATTAAACCATTCATAAATTTTGAGAGTACGAGCTAGAAAATTTGCAATGTTTTCAGAACAACCGGAAATTTGGTCGCCGTTTCCATAGCAACAGTCGAATATGAAAATCTTAAAAAGTACTAATACAACACGCATCAGCTAAAACATTTAAAATTATGATGATATTTCCTCTGAATTTTAACCATATGTTATTTATTTAACAATTTACTTTTTTATGTGGAAATGAGATGTTTTGTTTTCGACATTTTTAAAAACATTTTGTTTTTATTTACCGTATATTTCCGTGTATAAGCCGAGAATCTTTGGAACGTTTTCAAAAGCTAAAGTACGGGAGTCGGCTTATATACGGATCCGCTAATCTCTCATAAAAAAGTAGGTAATTTTTCGTTACTCGGGCGCATGCGATAGATATCGCAATGGTAAGGGAAGGGAACCTTCAATTAAAGTCGTACTAGAGTTCCGGAATCAATCGAGCAGCGATCCAAATGGTGATGGATTGCGAAGCAATCCCCTCCCCCTCATTGTTGAAAAGTAAAGTTCGCGAAGCTGACTAAATATGACTGCGTAGCAATCATCGGGGGTTGACTAGCGATAGTGATCAGGGGGCGGAACCCCCTAGTAACATAAAAATAAAAACATGACAAAACACTTATTTAATGTAAAGCTTGAAATTTGCTTGGAAAGTTTGGATAAGTCATTTTGTTTTTTTTATTTGAAGTAGGATTGGATTGGATTGGACCCCGTAGGAGGACACTGTTTCACCTGAGCGGCTTTCAGCTGTATAGTCCGCCTTACGGAGGAGATTCTGGGATAAGGGAGAGCTAAGCAATCCACAGTATATATATATACACATTTAAGTACACAGAAGGGGAAAGTCAAGGGCAAAACATGTAAGCACAAAATTACAAAATGACAAAAGAAGAGGATGACCAAGTTTGAAAAATTGACACAGAACGAAATGAGAAAACAAAAACAAAAAAAAAGGACATAAACATAAACAAACAAACAAAAATGATTTTCAGAAGGAAAAAAAAATAATAATAACAATATTGTAAAATACAAAAGTCATAACGTTAAATACAGATGTCAGACAGCCGAAATGACCTATAAAAGTTTCGAAAGGAAAGCAAAGTTATTTTGAGAACTTTCGACTTAGACTTCTCATTGAAGTAGGATTACAGGTTCTCTCATCAATAAGACGATTTCTCTATTTACTTTTGATAAGGTTCATGCTTGAAAAAGATTGTTCGCATGAATATGTAGAGCCAAAGGTTGAGAGAACAGCAAATGCTTGATTTTTAACAGATCATGAGTCCGGAATACTATTTCAGGTGTTGAAAATTATTTCATGTCTTCCTTCTCCATGTGTCTTTCAAAGCAGACCACTTTTTCTATGAACTAAGATCATATTTATTTTTCTCCAATTTTTTCATATCAGCATTAAGGCGTTCAAATTTGGAGCTCCATAATTATTTGCTTTTTAACTTCAGTAATTGCATTTCAAAAGCGCCAATCTCAATATTAGAGGGAGAAAGATTCACAATTATGTTACGTTAGCACTGAGGGTTTTTAACAAAGGCTAACGTCGGCTATGCTATTTCTGAAGTCCCGAAACCTCCGTAGAAAAGCTTCCCTCATATTTAAAATTGTTTTGAAATGGTAAATGTCAATTATCGAGTTATTTTCTTGGCGATGTTTCAGCAGGCTTGGGAAATTAATTAATGTTTTTCTCTCAAAATCTTGAGCAAAAAAAAAATTTGTTTTCGAATGAAATGACTTCTTCCAACATCGAAGAAATTGTGTTTTCTTTCCCATGTAGTTTACGATTGAGATTATTTAGATAAGACGTAACTGCTACCATGAAATAAAATTTTTGGATTCACTGATCGTCCGTTAGTTCAAGATAGCCAACACCCTTTTCTCAAGGATAAATGCTTTAATTTTAAATAACAAGGAAGCGAAACGCTTTAAAACGTTTCCTCTTGAAAGCCAACGTACCTTATTACTAGGGCAACTTTTTGCAACAAATGTAACTTTTTTTCACACATTCTACGCTGCATGTAAAGTACTAAAATCAAAATTCCTATCGCATGGGGCGTATTGTAAGTGAGTTATAACAGCAACATAAAAGCAACTTTTTTCATAAATGCAACCACCTGTAACTTTTTAAAATTTAGCTTAAAATTAATTAATATGAAATTACTATTTCATTTTTTGCCCTCTGAACCAACCCTTTGATCACGTGTGTCTGATCTTGCGAACGCCGAAGTATTGCGGTAATGGTAATTTTAGTTAACGTCGTACTAGAGCAACACAACGGCCTATTGACGACGGTCCGGGATTAGACCCTTAAGTGAAAGATCCGAGGACAACACCTCGTAATTTTGAACCACGGTCAGATGACGAAGCAACACCTGATCTGGCACCCCACTCTCCAAACTTCCACGTCAACCCAACGTGAGGACTTTCGGCCACGACAGATTTAAGGTGCACCAGCCGCCTCTACACCATACGTTTACAAACATCCATGCCCGAACCCGGATTTGAACCAGGAACCTTCCAATCCAGAGGCTAACACCTTAACCACTATACCGGTTGGTCGGCCCGAAGTATTGCGGATCAAACGAGAAGTTCATGGAAAGAAGGTGTTCGCCCTAACAGACGAAAGTGAAATAAATCGCAAGAAGTACTTTTAACACATTGGTTGGCACTCTTGATAATACAGAGGAAACCTGCGTAATAGACTGCAGAGTTTGCGAGGTGAGTGTCGATCATCAATATGTTGTTCGCCTTGTAGATGACGTTTTAAAATCTCTGAATGATGAGCGAAAGGATTTTGCGCTTCTGCTATCCTATACAGCACATTATACGTATGACTGCAGCAGGCGCAGTTTTTCAATGTTAAAGAAATTACTGTCCAAGATAGGCCATTCTACGCTCTTCTGTGTTCAAGAATGTATTATAATTCTGTTGTACACGTTTGAAATTGTTAATATATTTTTCATTTTTTCATTTTTTACGAATAATTTATTTTAGAATTTAGTGTATCAAAAATAAATGCAACTTTATTTCCATAAATGAAACTTTAAGGAATGATAAATGTAACTTTTACCATTTTTTCTGCAACTAAAAAGTTGTCCTACTTATTACGCAGCAGCAGATCTGTGCATATTCACTCTCCATTTCAACTAAAAATTCTTTTAACTGGCGATGATAAAGAGCTTTAGCTACAATTGTATTGACAAGCTTGATCACCAATTCCAAAACATTGCAAATTTCTTCTGGAAATATCTGTTCACAAAGCGCTTCTTGATGTATGATGCAATGGTAAACAAGTATCTCGTGAATATTTTATTCTAATTAAAGTCGTCGTCCGCCGACCAACCGGTATAGTGGTTAAGGTGTTAGCCTCTAGATCGGTAGGTTCCTGGTTCGAATCCGGGTTCGGGAATGTATGTTTGTAAGCGTATGGTGTAGAGGCGGCTGGTGCACCTTAAATCTGTCGTGGCCGAAAGTCCTCACGTTGGGTTGGCGTGGAAGTTTAGAGAGTGGGGTGCCAGCTCAGGTGTTGCTTCGTCATCTGACCGTGGTTCAAAATTACGAGGTGCTGTCCTCGGATCTTTCCCTTAAGGGACTGATCCCGGACCGTCGTCAATAGCCCGTTGCGTTGCTCTAGTACGACGTTAACTAAAATTACCATTACCATCTAATTAAAGTCGCACTGATTGCAATACAGAGGGCTATTGGCGACGGTCCGAGATCAAACTAGGAGATTATTTTATGGTCTGGTAGTTTTAACTAACGTCGCACTGGAGCAACACAGCGGGCTATTGGCGACGGTACGGTATCAGTCCCCAAGAGAGATATCCGAAGACAACACCACGTAATTTTGAACCACGGTCTTACACCTGAAGAGAAAGATCGGAGTACAACACCTCGTCGTTTTGAACCGCGGTCGGACGACGATATCAACACGTGAATGAAGCATTAAAGTCGTATTCCATCGAGAACGAGGAATTCTGCTTTTCTTCCCGAGACCTTGAGCCAAGGTCACGACACACGAGCGTGCACCTATGAAGGAGGGAACTTATAAAACCAAATTACGATTCAGGCTGAAAACAATATGAAAGCTCTGGAAAAAAATGTCAGATCCGTCAGGAAAGGTTCTTCCAGTGATTGACGTACTTCTATAAGCGTTTAGTTTTTCTACTGACTCTTTTTTTTTTTATCACATCGAACAGGTTGTTGCCGGAGATTGCTTGAAAACCGTAGCTTTTCCGCCAGATAGTTCTGGTGGGTCTCAAAGATAGTAAATGTTTTGAGTATAAAGGGTCTTTTATCTCTGACGTATGTTTTTCTGTGGCAATCGTTCGTGGAATGTCACGTTTAGGTTGGATCCTGATAGCCGGAAAAAGTGATAATCTAAAGATTTCCCGGTCAGCAGTCCACAGGCGTGTTTAAAATTCGTGATTGTTGTATCAGCTTAAACGTAGTTATTAGGGTTGAATTTGGGATGGTATTTTAAATCTATTTTCGGCACAGTTGTTCAAAATTACATGTTGTCCACGGATTGATAATCCCTTTAGGATTATCGTCATTTGACCTAGGTTCAAAATGGTGTTGCCTTTGGTAGGTAGGTATTTTTAAGTAACGTCGTACTGGAACAATGCAACGGTGATTGACGATGGTCCGGGATTAATCCAAACGGAAAGATCCTAGGACAACACCACGTAATTTTGAACCACGGTCATATAATGTAGGTGTTGTCTTAGGATCTCTCCCGTTGGGATTGATCTCGGATCGTCGCACTGTTACTTCAGAACGACTTTAATTAAACAATTTAAGGTGTTAGCCTATAGGTAATGGTAATTTTAGTTAACGTCGTACTAGAGCAACACAACGGGCTATTGACGACGGTCCGGGATCAGTCCCTTAAGGGAAAGATCCGAGGACAACACCTCGTAATTTTGAACCACGGTCAGATGACGAAGCAACACCTGATCTGGCACCCCACTCTCCAAACTTCCACACCAACCCAACGTGAGGATTTTCGACCACGACAGATTTAAGGTGCACCAGCCGCCTCTACACCATACGCTTACAAACATCAATGCCCGGACCCGGATTCGAACCAGGAACCTTCCGATCTAGAGGCTAACACCTTAACCACTATGCCGGTTGGTTGGCGTCGTCATCTGACCGTGGTTCAAAATTACGGGGTGTTGTCCTCGGATGTTTCCCTTAAGGGATTGATCCCGGACCGTCGTCAATAACCCGTTGTGTTGCTCTAGTACGACGTGAATTTAAAATTACCTTCATTTATCAAGTAATAAAGTAATGCGTACCGGTAGCTACTTCAATAACATCGCACTGGAGCAATACTACGGGCTATAGGCGATGGTACGATATCCATCTCGGGGGGGGGGAGATCCGAGGGCAACAGCATGTGATTTTGAACCACAGTCAGATGACAAGGCTACACCTGAGTTGTCACCCCACCTCAACAAACCTCCCCACCAAGCCAACATGGAGACATTTGGGGCCACGGCAGATTTGACGTGCTCCAGCCCCCTTTGTACACTGCGATCTTTGATTGGATTCGAACTCGCAACCCTCCGATAAGTTATCCCATACACTTCCATCCGGGATAACGCGCTCAACTAGAAGTTCAGACAACTAGAACTACAATCACGACTGGGTAGATAAAAATAAAGATCTTCGTCACAGGAAATAAGTTTCTCATGTTTTGTGGCAACTAGAGCCTCTAATAAAACGAGTTCCTTACAAATTTTACGACTGGATTTCCTAAAAGCAAACTTCATATCCTTGGATGCACTGCCCACTCTTAGAAATCAATCTGTTTATATTTAATCCGTACACCCGTTTGTCCTGTAACTTTTTTGTCTTGTAACTTTTTTGTCTTGGTTGTATGGAACAAATAGGTTAAATGAATAATTTTGGAGGAAATATTTCTAAACAATCTATTGCAATGGGAGATGGACGATAGATTTCATTTTCCGGGAGGAATTCCTTAGACAAATATGAGTAGTCGTTGGAGTGCTCATAAAAGAAGATCCATTATCGAACATGGGTTTTGGCACGTGTTTCTGTTCGTTCAAGACCACGTGGGTGTGAGTATGATAGCATCACGAAGCATCCGCGTGGAATACAACTATTCGACCAGCTCTATCACGTTAAAACGTGTGAACCGACATGTGATACAACATTAGAAATAATTGTGCACTGGTTTACATGCAAAACGAGCAAACATTTTTACGCTTTTCGGTAAGTTATTTTACCTGTTTGGCGCCACCGAGCCAAATATAGCCCGCGCCAAGTATATTCAAACTGTATTTTTCCCTTTTATTTTTCAGTCAACCAGTCAAGTGGCTGAGGTGTTAGCCTCCATATCTGATCCATTCCTGATTCGAATACGGGTCAGTGCATGGATGTTTGTAAGCGCATGGTATAGAGGCGGCTGGTGCACCTTAAATCTGTCGTGGTCGAAAGTCCTCACGTTGGGTTGGTGTGGAAGTTTGGAGAGTGGGGTGCCAGCTCAGGTGTTGATCGTCATCTGACCGTGGTTCAAAATTACGAGGTGTTGTCCTCGAATCTTTCCCTTAGAGGATTAATCTCAGACAGTCGTCAATAGTCCGTTGTGTTGCTCTAGTAAGAGGTTAATTACAAATTAACAAATCATATCGGGCTTCTTGGGGACTATCGGTATATATAATATGAAAAACTTTCTTTCATTTTAAGGTCCGAAATGTGTTTAAAAATACATGCATAAATTTATTATAAATGGATTCAAGTGAGATATCTAATGGCAACTATATACGATACTGATATCAATGGATACAAATAACGGCTTACAAATAAAGAAACTTAAGGGTAGGTAGGAAGGTAGGTAGCTGGTGCACCTTAAATCTGTCGTGGCTGAAAAATCTCTCTTGGGTTGGTGTATAAATTTGGAGAGTGCGATGACAGCTCAGGCGGAAAGCCCTCGTCATCTGACCGTGGTCCAAAATTACGTGTTGTCCTCGTATCTTTCCCTTATGGGATTGTTAAGGTGTCAGCCTCTAGATCAGATAGTCCGTTGTGTTGCTCTAGTACGTACTAGTTAATTAAAAAATTACCAATTCCTGGATCAGAAAGTTCCTGGTTGGAATCCGGGACAGTGCATGAATGTCTGTAAACGTATGGTGTAGAGGCGACTGGTGCACCTTAAATCTGTCGTGGCCGAATGGCCTCACATTGAGTGGTGTGGAAGTTTGAAGAGTGGGGTGCCAGCTCAGGTGTTTGCGTCGTCATCTGACCGTGGTTCAAAATTGCGTGGTGTTGTCCTTGGATATTTCCCTTAGGGATTAATCCAGGACCGTCGTCAATAGCCCGTTGTGTTGCTTTAGTACGACGCTAATTAAAAATTTCCTATTACCTTTTTGTCAGGTCTGATGGTCAACCGGTCTGGTGGTTAAGGTGTTTGCCTCTAGAAGCGTATAGTGTAGAGGCGGCTGGTGCACTTTGAATCTGTCGTGGCCGGAAATCCTCACGTTGGGTTGGTGAGGAAGTTTGGAGAGTGGGGTTCCAGCTCATGTGTTGCCTCGTCATCTGACCGTAGTTCAAAATCACGATGTCCTCGGATCTTTCCCTTTGGGTATTGATCCCTGACCGTCGTCAATAACCCGTTGTGTTGCGCCAGTACGACGTTGTGATTAAACAAAATTAATAAATAAATATATTTTGGTAATTGGTAATTTTAGTTAACGTCGTACTAGAGCAACACAACGGGCTATTGACGACGGTCCGGGATCAGTCCCTTAAGGGAAAGATCCGAGGACAACACCTCGTAATTTTGAACCACGGTCAGATGACGAAGCAACACCTGAGCTGGCACCCCACTCTCCAAACTTCCACGCCAACCCAACGTGAGGACTTTCGGCCACGACAGATTTAAGGTGCACCAGCCGCCTCTACACCATACGCTTACAAACATCCATGCACTGAACCCGGATTCGAACCAGGAACTTTCCGATCTAGAGGCTAACACCTTAACCACTATACCGGTTGGTCGGCTCTTTTGTAAGGAAGAGTTCAAGCTAGTGTTAGATTGGAAGGGGGGTGGGTGGAGAGGTAGAAATATCAAATTTTTTCCTCCGTCTTCCCGCATTTTCAATCGTCACCTGACCGTGATTCAAAATTACGTGGTGTTGTCTTCGGATCTTTCTCTTAGAGGATCCGGACCGTCGGCAATAGCCTGTTGTGTTGATCTAGTACGATGTTAATTAAAATTACCTTACCTTATCCGCAATTTCAAAATTCTGTCTTTTTTTTTAATTTTTAAACACGCAAAAAACTACAAACTAATTGGACTGAACACAATTAAAAGAAAGGAAAGAGTGTATTCCATGATTAGTTGTTTTGTTTTAGGTGGAAAAAAGGGTCCTGTGATATCCCCCTATATTTCACTGGTGGTAAAGTAAGGTAATTTTAATTAACGTCGAACTAGAGCAACACACAACAAACTATTGATATTTTTCACTGGAAGTAGAATTTTCAAAGTTTTCAACTTGATTTACGATGGTTGAATTTTTGTAAATGAAAATGAATACACCCAGAAATTTTCTTTGGGTAATTGGTAATTTTTTAGTTTACGTCGTACTAGAGCAACACAACGGGCTATCGACGACGGTCCGGGATCAGTCCCTTAAGGGAAAGATCCGAGGACAACACTTCGTATTTTTGAACCACGGTCAGATGACGAAGCAACACCTGAGCTGGCACCCCACTCTCCAAACTTCCACACCAACCCAACGTGAGGACTTTCAGCCACGACAGATTAAAGGTGCACCAGCCGCCTCTACACCATACGTTTACATACATCCATGCCCGGACCCGGATTCGAACCAGGAACCTTCCGATCTAGAGGCTAACACCTTAACCACTATACCGGTTGGTCAGCCCTTACAAAAAGAAGTACCCTTACATAAATGTATATATATGTATGTAAGTAGTATTTTTTATTTATAATTAGTTAGATTTTTTAGCCACTAGATGGCGCCACTATGTATTAGTAATGACATTCTGATGCAATTTCCAGGGAGAATGATGAAATGTTGAAGAGGATGAAATTTTGGGGGGGGGGGGAGAGGTGAATTGGGCAGACCCAGAGGGGGAGAAGATGGTAGTGTGTGTGGAATGGAGTGCAGTGTGGCACTGTAGGAATTGTTAGAAGTGTCTGAAAAGTTGAATATTTGTTGATTATGATAATGTTGAAGAGGATGAAATTTTGGGGGGGGAGAGGTGAATTGGGCAGACCCAGAGGGGGAGAAGATGGTAGTGTGTGTGGAATGGAGTGCAGTGTGGCACTGTAGGAATTGTTAGAAGTGTCTGAAAAGTTGAATATTTGTTGATTATCCTTGTTGTGTATCCTTGGAGCTTAATTTACACCCTAAGACAACTTTTAAAAAATGGAATTACCGAGCAATCTACAAGTGGGAGCTTCGGCCCAGATGTGGATTTGAGTTTTCTGAAGTGGCCATCAGGCCAGACTCCAAGTGAAACAGAATCAACTGAAGTGGCCATCAGGGTAGGGTCCAGTTGTCAGAAGGAAACTGAAGTGGCCATCAGGTTAATGTCCAGTGTGAAACAGAATCAACTGAAGTGGTCATCAAGCCAGTGTCCAGTTTGAAGCCAGTCAACTGAAGTGGTCATCTACCCAGGGTCCACTTTGAAGAGAATCAAGTGGTCATCAAGCCAGAATCCAGTGTGAAGCGGTATCAACTGAAGTGGCCACCAATATAGGCCTGAAGTGTGGGCCAAATGGGAAAGGGGCAGAATTTTTGGAAGTGATACAGGATTGTTTTTTGTACCAGATGGTGTATGAGGATACTAGGGACAATGCAATATTGGATTTGATTTTTAGCAATGATGAGGATAGGGTGCAGGATTTGGCTATAGGTGAGCCACTGGGAGAAAGTAATCATAGAAGTATCAGATTAAGTATAAATTTTCAGTCAGCATACACAATCAATAGTAGAATAATTCCAAATTTCAGGAGGTAAATTTTCATAAGATAAGGGAAGAGTTAAAGGAAACATTCAAAGGGGGATTATTAGCACTGCATCATTCTGAACAATGGGAGGAATTCAAGAATAAGTTAGACAGGGTGTTAAAAAAACATGTAACGTTCAGGAAAAAAGGAAAATCTAGAAAATTGCTCCCTATGTGGTTTTTAGGGGAAACACACAAAGCTTTAAAATTAAAACAAAGAACATACAGGGTATATAAAAGCACTGGTAACGACAGGGACAAGGAGGCATATCAGAAAGCCAGAACGGAGTTTAAAACTATTAGTCGGAAGCAAAAGGTGTCCTTGGAGGAAAAATTAGCAAGGGAAATAAATATAAACCCAAAATAATTTTTTGCATATGCAAGTGGTAAAAATAAATTTAGCACTACACTGGGCCCGTTAGAAGGGAAGGGAGGTGAATTAATTCAAGACGAGGTGGGAATAGCAAACGTGTTAAATGACTTTTTTCTGGGGGTTTTCAATGGTAACTATAGTTTAAAAAAGGATCCCAAGGATGGAGCCTTTGCAGGGGGTATAATTAAAGAATGCAAATTCAACAGGGAAGAAATAGTACATCAGTTGAAAAGAATTAAGCCATCTAAAGCACCAGGGCCAGACGATATTTATCCGAGAGTACTAGTGGAATGCGCGGAAGAACTGGGGGAAGTAATTCACACAATATTTAATTCAACATATAGCACAGGTTGGGTGCCAATGGATTGGAAGTTGGCCAACATAACTCCAATTTTCAAAAAGGGAATACAAAGTGATCCGGGCAACTATAGACCAGTAAGTCTAACATCAGTAATTTGCAAAATATTTGAATCTCTGTTAAAAAAGCATATAATGTTATACTTGGAGGAGGGGGGACTGTTATCAGAGAATCAGTATGGGTTTAGGAAGGGCAGATCCTGCTCTACAAACCTTTTGAAGTTCTACGAAAAAATTACTGAGGAGCTGGATAATAAGAGGAGTGTGGATATCATGTACATAGATTTTCAAAAGGCTTTTGATAAAGTACCTCATGAGGCATTACTGTTTAAATTGGAAAGGCTGGGGATTCAGGGAAAAACATTAATATGGATAAAAAATTGGTTATTGGGTAGAAAGCAGAGAGTGCAGGTAAAAGGAAATTATTCACAGTGGACAGAAGTTATAAATGGGGTGCCTCAGGGATCAGTTTTGGGACCAATTTTATTTATAATTTTCATAGATGATATAGGTCAGGGGATTAAGAATAGAATCAGTATATTTGCAGATGACTTAAAAATATGAGGGACAGTGGATACCAAGTTACAGATATAAAATTTACAAGGGGATTTTGATAAGATATCCGAATGGGCTGTAAAATGGGGTATGTCATTTAATGTAGGGAAATGTCAAGTTCTGCATATGGGTTACAGGAACAGTGGAGCCGAGTACAGGCTGCAGGGAGTAAAGGTAAAGGAGGGAGAAACAGTCAAGGATCTTGGGGTGATAATTCACAGGGATTTTAAAATGTGTCACCAATGTTCAGCTGCGGGTAAAAAGGCTAATAGGTTATTGGGGTATATTAAAAAGACTGTAACTTCAAGGGATAAGAATATAATCTTGCCATTATATAAGGGTTTAGTAAGACCATATCTACAATATGCTGTACAATTCTGGGCTCCATATATGAGAAAGGACATAGAATCAATTGAAAGGGTTCAGCACAGAGCTACAAAAATAATAAAGGGGCTAGCAAATTTCGACTATAATGAACGTTTAAGTAAGCTAAACATGTATACACTGGAAAGAAGAAGAAGGAGGGGGGATTTGATTCAGCTTTTCAAGTTTGTAAAACAAGGGGACACAGAGGGCTTAAATTTCAATAGGGATAACAGAACAAGGGGCCATGGGTATAAATTGAATAAGACACATTTTAATCGGGATTTAAGGAAAAACTACTACTTTAATAGGGTAATAGACAGTTGGAACGCGTTGCCAGAAAATATAGTTAATTCAAAGGGAGTGTACGAATTTAAGACACAATTGGATAGTCAGTGGGAATTGGGGAATTCATAAACATAGGACCAGCCTTGTTGGGCTTGAGCCTGTAGCTGGTCGTCAATATTTGTATTTGTGTGTGCGTGCATGTAATTGGAATCAACTAAAGTGGCCAAGCTTCAAGTGCGTTCAGCCATCTTCTCGCTCAAGTGAAAGTGGTGTTCTTGGAGAGTTTCGCGTCGTAGGTAGCATTTAGAAACGTTTTGTTTCATCAAATTGCTGAACTAAGTTATGTATGTTTTTCAATTTATTTGATGCCAAAAAATAAGATTTTGTAGCAGTTCTGAGGAAAATAACTAACTTTAAATTCAAGTTAGAACTCCTTGAGAAAACAGAACTCTTCTAAGACTGAATTTTGAGTTCTGTAGTATTTTTAGAAAATGAATACAGTATTTTAAACGACTCATATAAGTTTAGCATTGAAAGAGTTTTAAAATTAATTTGGATTTGGTTTCGTTTCGCTGTTTTAAAATTGCTATTGGCATTTCATCTGCTTGTTAGTTTTTTGCATGTACACGAGAATTTTGTAATTATTAACTAAAAAGTGTAATATTTCCTAGTATAATTTGAAGCAATTTGTTTATCTGTTGATTAATTTTTATAGCCTTACAATTATTGGAAAATTTTCATTTCATGTTTAATGATTAGGTATATCTATTTAATATATACACCAGTATTGATAGTAGTAGTTGGAGTTTGTTTGGTTGTTTACCCAGTTTTTTGTTTGTAAAATATAATGGCGTTTCTAGCAAAGGTCGAAAAGAATACCTCATGACCCTTGCAGAGGAATTAGGGGAAATGGTGAAACCACAGTTTAGAATCATAGATATTAAGAATTTGATTTTAAAGTCGGAATCTTGAATTTGTGAAAGGCATGTTAGATACAATAATAACAAAGTAGAATCGAGAAACACGAACTAGAAAAATGAGGATCGAGTCTGCTACTAATTCTGAATCAAGAAGTAGTGTAGAATATGAAAAGCCGCGTTATGACTTGAAGATATTCGTTTCAAAGTTTGAGCAAGGAAGCGACATTAGTCTTTACCTGGTGATGTTTGAACGCCAAGCATCGAGACTGAAAGTAGACAAGGTGGAATGGGTATCCCATTTAATGCCTTTGCTACCTAATGATGTAGTCCAGATCACTACCAGGGAACCTGAAGATCTAACTTTATGCTATGACTACATGAAAGACTTATTACTTCGAAGATTTAAATTGAGCAATGAGGCATTTCGTTTAAAATTTATTCAGAGTCATCGAAGAGCTGAAAGCACTTGGAAGGATTTTGGGTTTCGAGTTGAAAAATTTCTTCGAAGAATGGATTAGTGGCCTCCAAGTGAATAATTTCGAAGCATTAAAAGAGCTGATTGTGGCAGATCAATTGAAGCGTCGAGTGAGTCATGAGGCACGCGAACATTCCATTGATGTGGTCCAATATCACAAGACTTGGAAAACTCACTGAAAAACTGGACGACTATGAAGATGTCACAAAATTGGCTCAAACCCCGTCTAATACTGTGCATCATCAGCACTCTAAATTTGCTAAAATACCAACACAGAATGCCCAAGATATATTCAAGAGAAACGGAGATGACGACAGAAATGTGGGGAAAACGTAGGAGTTTCAGTCCAGATATAATGAAAGATTTCAGAGGTCCAGGCCTATAAAATGCTTTGGCTGCGGAGAACTTGGTCATATGAAACCTCGATGCCCAAAAGTATATAATAATTGCAGTTTGCAATGAACAAAGTTTCGAAGACGGAAAATAGCTCTGGTATGTACGTGACTCAAATACGATACAATGAACATAATGCAAATGAAAAAAAATTAAGCTGGGTGAAGAATTCGTTACTGCTCTGGTAGACACAGGAAGTTCTGTTTGCCTCCTACGTGAAGACATTTTCAGAAGATGCATAATTCACCAATATTGACGAATAACTATGATGTTATCAGGTATTGGCAGTACTCACTCTAGGACCAAAAGATCGTTTGAACAAATAGTTAATATTGATGGTCAACACTTCTCTCTACTACTACATGTTGTCCCAGATAATCAATTAAATTTTGAGGCTGTCATTGGAATAGATATTCTTGGCCTGGCTTCATTAAATTTCAATAGGGACGGAGTTATTTTTTCAAAATTAGAACCGATTTGGCTAATGCAAATATCAGAGCTCAGTTCAGAGTGTAAAGAAATACAGCTGAATCACATTCGTAATAAATTCATCATGGGTAAAATGGAGGAACTAATTTCTTCATATGGTACCAAAAAAAGAAAAAAAAAACTATTGGTTTCCATGAAGATAATTTTGACGGATGACATACTAGTGTACCAAAGAGCTCGTCGCTTGTCCTTTCTAAAGAAGCAGGAAGTGGATAGGCTAGTTAATAAATGGTTAGAAAAGGGGATAACCCGACCTAATTTTTCTGACTATGCCAGTCCTGTGGTGTTAGTGAAGAAGGACAACACCACTAGGTTATGTGTCGATTGCCGAAAATTGAATCATAAGATGATAAAAGATAGATTTCCTCTTCCATTGATACAAGACGTACTAGATCGCTTACAGAATGCCAAAGTATACACTACTTTGGACTTATAAAGATGAAAAAATGTCAATTCCTGAAACGGGAAGTAGAATTTTTGGGTCATGCCATAGAGGAAGGAACTATTCGTCCATCTATGGGAAAGACATTGGCAAGTTTCATGTTCCAGCAACGGTGAAGCAAGTTCAAAGTTTTTTGGGCTTAACAGGTTACCTTCGGATGTGTCATGCATAGTGATGCAAAAAACCCGGGAATTTTAGAAGAGGGGAATAAACACGGAAATTTTGGGGAATAAACCCGGAACTTTGGGGTACATTGGGAATAAACAAAACCAACCATTTTTTCACATTGTGTGGCTTCTTTTGGTTTGATGCTATATATATATATATATATATATATATATAAGTAAAACTATAAAGAGAAAACCCCATATATATAAATCTACAACCAGGAAAATTGTTCCAAAATTTCAATATTCTTTTTTTGGGGGGGAGGGGGGGGGATATCGGTATACTTTTTATTGTATAAACAACATCAGCATTTATATCCAAATCCAGATGAATGTTGATGTGATGGTTTTGTTCCTAGACCTAGCAGCAAAAAGTAAGATGAATGTTTGCATCAAAAACAATACTTTTGTAAACATTTCATATTATCTTTATATAAAGCAGTTACAATTTACTCTCTACTTTACTGATGATTCAATTTGGCACCGGCACTTGTAAGCTTTTTATGAGGGATGATCAATTTGCATAAAACGATGACAATATAAATAGGAAACAGCCAATCCAGATAATTATCCAAAGGTTCAGAATATATAGTCAGAACTATGCAAAGGTTTGAATGCACACAAGAATTCACTTAAAAAGTTTGTTCTTATGGTTCATTGAAAAAAAGATTTAGCTCAAAAATATTGTTTTCGTATGCGCCTATTAGTACTAGTAATATCCACAAAATCTCATTAATATTTACCTTTCAATTTTTGTAAATTGCAAGATGGCAAAATGTAGGCATAAATAATATTCTATTTATTTAAGACGAAAATTTTCTAAAATTGAATAGGTCAATGCAAACAGTTGTTAGAGCCCGCCAAAAGAGTACACGTTTAAAGTTGCTGTTATAAACTATTATGGAGTCTCTAAAAAATTTATTGTTTTAAAATTTTCCAGACAAAACACTAAAAATTTTCAAAATTCCCGAAATTTCAAAATTTATGGAAGTTTTCAAAATTTCCTTCCCAAAAAACCGGGTTTATTCCCGGGAATAAACCGGGTTTTTTCCACCCTTTGCAACACTGGTCATGCATGAAGAAGTCCAACCCTCCGGGGCAATGGCACCCCCAATTGTACCATATATGGCCCGCACGACAACAACAACATTCCCAGCTATGCCAAGATTGCCAAACCATTGAGCGATTTAATCAGAAAAGGTAATCCCTTTGTATTTGGAAATGAACAGAAATCATTTCAAGAGCTCAAATATATGCTATCGGAGAGCCCAGTACTTCACATTTTCCAAGGGAGAAAAACCGAGTTGTATAATGATGCAAGTAAATGTGGCTATGGTGCTATACTCTTGCAAGAAGGCGATGCACAATTCCACCCTGTCCAAGAAGACTAGCCCAGCTGAAGAAAAATACAGCAGTTATATGAACTTGAAGCCCTTGCCATTATTGAGGCTTTGAAAAAATTCCGAGTTTACCTATTAGGCAACAAAGTTAAAATTGTCACCGATTGTTCAGCATTTCAGAAAACCATGGACAAAAAAGATTTAGTTACTAGACTAGTAAGATGGGCTTTACTTCTGGAAGAGTACAACTTGAAATAGTGCACCGTGCGGGACAACGAATGTAACCTGTTGATTCTCTGAGTAAACATCCAGTGATGACTGTGGGAAATGATACTCTAACGGCAAGGTTAAAAATAGCTCAATTAAAAGATGATCACATTTGTACTATCAAATTGTAACCTAATAGAAAATCTGAAGAGTACTTTCTGAGACATGATATTCTCTACAAGTTTGAAAATGGGCGTGAACTGATTGTAGCCCCAAGAGATATACAAGCTGAATTGATCAAGATGGCCCATGAGAAAGGACATTTTTCAACTGCCAAGACAGAAGTTGTCAAACGGGAATTTTTCATTCCAAATTTGACGAAATTAACACAAAGTATAATCGCCAATTGTGTACCGTGTATGTTGGCAAATAAGAAAGCAGAGAAAAAGGAAGTATATCGGAACCCCATATCCAAAGATTCTCCTTTTGGGACGTATCATGTCGATTTTATTGGTCCTCTTCGTTCAACAAACAATTATAACCACATAGAGATACTGCTTTTACCTCTAGGGAATTTGAGTTATTGCTCTGAGGAAGGCATACAGAACACTAAAATAACTACTGGAGTGCCTAAAGGGAATGGCTAAGTGGAAAGGATTAAGTCCAATTCTAATCAAACTTTCCTCTGGAGGATCCTACAAAATGGTTCAAGTATGTTCAGGGTTCCCACTCTTTCTTTCTAACTAAAAATAAGGACTTTCTAAGCACTTTCTAGGATAAAATAAGGACTTAAACAAAACATTGAAGAAACCGTATTATACAATGTAATACCCGACTTTCGACCAAATGGGAATGCTCTTACATATTAGTTAATCTTATAACAGTAGTATGTAAAAAATTTAATATTCAAGTCTATTTTCTAACAATTATACACAAATAATGCCATACAAAAATGAGATTTTTTAAAATAAGCCGTCTGATTTTTACAAAATTCAACAGTTAATATATGGGCAATTATGTGTACACGTATTAGTAATATGTGCAAGTACATAAACAAATTATAGAATGGAGATTGCAAGAAAAAAACGTTTTTCTTTTATCTCATCGCAGTGCATTTGCTTTTATAAAAAGGGAAAGAAAGAGTTAAGTTTGACGAGGACCAGACTTGGTGTTGTCAGTCTCCCAGCTGCTGTTGCAAGTTTGTGATTTTGTTTGCTTATTCTTTTAATATAATTTTGTTTTTACTTTTAAATGGTCTTCAGGGGAGTGTATGAGCAATTTTTTAGCATATTGCAGCTCATGGGTAGGAAACGCCATTTTGTGTTATCTGGGTCAAGCTCCTCCCTGATTCACCCACACTTTCATTTTCGAAAATTTCCCAACTTTTTTCTTTTCAAATTGCATTGCTTACCTTGTTGTGCCTGCAGCTTCAGTCTGCTTATCAAATGGAAATTATTCACTCCAGTAATCTATATATATAATTCTCTTACGTGGCACGCAAAAAAGACGTTATTTGAAATCGCGTTTGGCAACACTGTACGATTGTTTGTTTATCGCGAAGTCTCGCGCATCGATTGAATCTATAGCGTTATCGGATGAAATTTTATTGAAAAAAAAGAAGGAAATTTTAATGAGCTGTTGCAGTTAGTTTATAATAGAAATCAAAGAAAGCGGAGGATCTTTTCAGGGCCAACAATTATAGTTCAACAAGACGCTTGCACTAAAACTTTCGGCAACAAACTCAATGAAAAAATGTGGGTCGTTTGAGGGCTGGGAAAATGTACACACAAACAACATGCTGGGTATTCAATTTCCAAAGCAACGCTCACATTTCGAGTCAAAATTTGCACAAAGTTTTCATTTGAATTCTGATTTTAGAGATACTGTATATATTTTTTCTGTAATAAAGCAAATTTAGATTTGAAAAACCTTTTTTTGGTAACATATTTTGTAAACAATCCCTTCTGCTAGGACACATGTCTTCATTGAGGCGAGCGAACCAATGAGGATTGCGAAGCAATCCTCCGGGGGTTGGCGAGCAAGGGGCAGGCCCCCTAGTTATTTTATAATACACTTTCGTGAATTCATAATGAAAATAAGAAGTAAATTCATTTAGTGGCACATCGGAGGTTTCAATAAAATAAAATTAGTGGCAAACTATTAATTGACTAAAAGGATTGCAAGTTGCATACGTCAGTCAAATTTGACTGGATCGGAGACCGAACGAGTTTTGAAGAAAATATTTTCCCGTGAACCAAAACAAATCATAATGAGTTATGCAAAAACTTTGATAAATTTATAAAAAGGTTAAAAAATAAAATGAAATTTTATTGAATAGATATTTAACTAGTTGCCACCGTCCCAGCCTAAGTCATTCGGTGTATTGCCACATAATTTTGAACCACGGTCAGATGACGAGACATCTGAGCTGGCGCCCCACTCTCCAAACCAACTTAACGTGAGGACTTTCGGTCACGACAGATTTAAGGTGCACCAGCCGCCTCTACACCATACGCTTACAAACATCATTTTAATGAAACAAAATAAATTTGAAAATATGTGTCACACAGATACAAAGAGAAAAAAAATTATAAAGATTAGAAAAATTACTTTCACTTTCGGTCAGTGGCCAAATACGAGGACAGTCCAAAATTTCCAGTTTTCAAACGACTTTTCCCGATTTATGAAATTTTCCGACTATTTTCGGTTCTCCAGCACTGGTTTACAAATTTTCGGAGCAGAATCAACCTTGAAAATCTTCAAAGGTTCCTTTTTTTTCTCCTGGGATAGTTTTTACAAAGAATTAAAATCATAGAAAAAAGCTAGATTAAAAAAAATAAAAAATTGCAATACATCGGGTTGCCACTTGGATAGCAGTATTAATTAAAATAAATTATCTTTTTATTGTTTTCGATTCACCTACTAACTTAAAAATACACTTCCCCATAATTATAATAAATTTTTAAAACATTGCACTCGTGGGTAACTGAATAAAACAAAATTAATTAACATTTGACGATTGTATTCTTGTTTCCTCTATCAGGGCAACAATTTTGTACATTGCAAGAGCCACTCACAAGTCGAAAACAGACTATTTTCATGGGTTTTCAAGATTTTAAAGTGTATTATGAAAGATCATCAAGAGTCGATCGACGATTTGTATATCGCATATCAAAGGTTGCCATTGAAGCAAGCCAGTTACCCAATCATCACCAAAACCATACTTCTAAGCAGTTTTATCGCCGATCAGCTGCTAAAGAGGTCGAAATAATGTAGAAAAATATCATTGGAAAACTGAATTTTGTTTTCAAAGGAAAATAAGCACTTTCTAAGGATTATTGATGAAAAATAAGCACTTCTAAGGGCCCTTAGAAATGGAAGGTCTAAATAAGCACATTCTAAGCACCCGTGAGAACCCTGTATGTTGCTTCCTTACAAATAGTGATTAACAGCACCATTAGATGATTTCCAAGACCTAAGAAATTTTATACGGTTTGAAGCCAAGAACATTTAGAAGATCCAAGAAAAAAAACTTACAACAAAAAGAGGAAAAAAAGGATGCGTCTAACAATGTTGGTGACTTAGTTGCCATTCAGAGAACTTAGTTCGAGCCTGAACTGTAACAAAGACAAAAATTCCTTGGTCCATAAATGGAGTGAGAAAGGTTGGAGATCATCCAGGTCCAACCATCACCACCAACTCAGTTGATCTAATGAAAGTTACGGAAATTCCATATTATTTTTGTTGTGTCAAGTGTTTAAGTAGTACTTTGTGTACTTATTTTTTTTTCAGTATTGTATGCATTTGTTTTATCGTGTCTTACTGTTTAAATAGTTCTTTAGTGTGATATATTTTGCATTTTAATTGAATTTATTGCATGTACTGTGCTATTTTAATTCGTATTACTGTAAGATTTATCTTATTGTGATATTAGATGGCAGAGTTGTAGGATTTTTTATTTACAATTAGTTATATATATATATATAGATACTTAGTAACGACTCATTCAGATGTAATTTCCTGGGAGGATGATAAACCCTTGCTCAGGGGAGAGGGTGAATTGGGCAGACCCAGAGTGAAAAGAAGGTGGCACTGAAGTGTCTATACTTGGATATTAATTTAAAACCCTAGACAACTTTTAAGAAATGGAATTACCGAGCATATATATAGTAAATGATACATAAAAATGAGTTTCTTGTTAATTTCTTCAGACAATAAAATAAAACATTACAATTTTCTGAAAAATTAAGTTTTAAATAGAAAATTCCTCAAATTTTAATCATTGGAGAGTATTTTCAACTCACATATCTAGTTACAATATACCAGCTTTGATCTTCACTTCCATAAGACAGCAAATCATTCATTCTTAATTCTGGTGATTATCTCAACCAACATTTGCTTCAAATAAGTCACATTCGAAATCTAGAAATGTGGGTCTACACAATTTGAAAGTAAACACAAGAACAACTTCAAATACATTAAGTAACATTTATTCTAATTAAGATATACATGATTTCCTCACAACACAGGAATGATACAAAATCACAAAGCTCTAACTGCAAAGCTCCAGAAGAACATTTCAGCATAATAAGTGCAAGTGCAACAATTGTGTGTGAGCTAGAATATTACTTGGCAGAATTGGTATAACATGATCACACAATCCAACTTTAATCCACACAAAAAATAAACCATTTAATATGGTTTTTGTAAACTCATCTCTGCAAAAAGAAACATGTTCCTATTGACTAAGACAAGATTTAACACATGTTAACCATTTAAATTCTGTAACAGTGTACACATTATAAAATTTTAATAAGAAAGTGCTAACCATGCAAATATCATTATAGAAAATAAAAGTATGAAATCTTTGCAATGTTAATAGGATAGTTTGCATTTGCGACATTTTTCTGGAAAAACTGTAGCCATTGATTACAAACATTCTAATTGCTAGTGTAACATGAACATTGAGGATTCTAAGGGCGGTCTTTTCTATTTGGGTTTATATGGTACGAATTCAGAATACCATACCTATTAAAATGATTTATGGCAGCATTTTAACAAATGTTGATGAGTTAATTGCCAATTTGCCATTTAATTTTCTCGAACTTTATAAAAAAATACACCAATTGTGTAATAGAAATATGAGATAAAGTGTACATTGATTTAAAACAAGTGAAAATTGATTTTAAATTTTACAATATCCATAAAAAAGATAATGGATAGATTTAGCAGTACAACTAACATTTGATCCTTATGCCCTTTTCAACCAATCTTTTAATGGATGCCTGGATCTATTTCAATAACAAACTATTTTCTGAGGTACCATTATGATTAAGTAAATCATATTAAGGTAACATATAACTAAACATTATCTCTGGAAGTAATATATTTATGAAAGCATGGCATTAATTTGCTAAATTATGAAATTTAATAAAAAATGACAAAAATTGCTCATATTTTAATTAACGATAAAAAATACCAATTTGTGCAAGAAACACTTGACTGAAAGAAAAACTACAAAGACAACAAACACAAAATCACATCAAAATTAAGGACAATCACAAAATAGGAGATCCAAGAAACGAGTTTCTTAAACATTACAAAAGTACTCAAAACGCAGTTACAACCTCAAGGAAATTACTGATAAGACAAAGATCTAACTGAACTCTAAAATTATACATCATATTCCCTCAATTACGAACAGACTGGTTGGCAATTATTGCTCACAACAGTTTATTAAACTTACACAGCACATACCAATGCATTTGATTACTAATCATAAATATGCAGGCAAATAAACATGACAGGATTATGTCTTGATCAACATTAGTGCTAAAGATTGAACTTAAAAAAAGTATAGTAAACCTTGATCAACAGCAGTGTTAAAATTGCTGCACAGTTTAATTATCAATATTAATTTCAAGATTCACAATTTAATTTCAACGGGCAGTGAATTTATTCAATTGCAAGTTACAGCATTGCTCCCAATTGAGGAAGTATGATGGCATATGCTAGTTTTATGTACACATGTAAAACGTTTCAAAAATAAGGCACATCATGGCAACAACTGTACCGTTAGGTTGCCATCAGCTGAAAGAAAGTGTGGTTAGGAACTAAGAAACAAACTTTCAACACAGTAAATGAGATTAAATGGTTGATCAGTTTCACTACAGGATTTATGTAGAGTCAACTGCATTGATACTCCTAGTTGCTTCTTTGAACTAGGGTTAATAACTGGGATATGCAGGTGGGTGGGCATTGTTGAAGTTTGGGTTGGTAGGTTGTTGATACGGTGGTGGACAATTAGGAGGAGCATGAACTAATGGATAGGGAGAGAATGAAGATGTTGTAGTAAATACACGATCACTAGTAATGGGACCTGAAAGAAACAGAACACAATAAGTGGGGAAATATTTGATAAAACTGAATACTTTTTAATGCATGCACACATCAATAGAATAGGTACAGTGCACATGAAAGGCTGGGGAGAAAACGATCATGACTTTTATTGGACATTTTATAATTTTAGTTCCACAATTTGCCAAGCCATAAGTATTGAAAAGAGATTTTAATAAAAATCAATCGCATTTTTCCAGAACTGAAAGTCATACACTATCTGATAAATCAATTATGGCAAACTGTTATTCCATACTTGCCAACTTTGAAACCTGTGCATAAGTTAAACTTTTGCAGCCGAACGTCCCTTGCCATAAAACACAACACTAACGCATGAATTAATGTGCATTAGAAATATCCTTATGTTACAATAACTAGTATTATTTGTATTTCAAAAGTTATAAGTAAAAATTCGCATTTTTTCAACTGCAGAAACCTTGCAAGACAGTAGTGTTTTAATACCAAACTGAACACTTCTATTTACAAAGCTGTTTTATCAAGAGGGGGTTGCAGAAAAATTCAATGAAGCTGTAGTAGCTTTTTTGATCTTTAATAATTCTGCATTGAATTTCTGCTCACAAGGTTAGGGGTCTTCAACACCAACAAACTTTCCAACGTTTTGTTAGAAATAAGAGAACAGTATTCAGTTATGTTCTTTCTGACGAGGCTGGAGATTCTCTCTCTGCATTGGAATGGGGGATGAGCAGAATAGAAAGCATAATTTTGGCCAATCTATCAAATTTTAGAAGTCTATCAGCCCCTTACATTTTACATAATACTTAAACCCACTGCGCATCAATACAGTCATGTCCTTCCATTATCTCCAATATTATAAAAGGAAGTGTTTGTTTCTTGTCGTAAAATCCTGGCGATTCTATGGCACTTACAGCAATGAGATTTGGCACACGGGTAGTGGCGAATTTGAAAATTCAATCTGGAAGATTTTGAAATTAATTTAATAGTTTTATTCTCTACCTGATTCTTCCAATGCATTTCTTCTGGAGAAAAGAAGAAACTAACGAATCTGGACCTTTTCTACCCACATGACCTTCGTTTATATTTTCGCAAGAGATTGTGAACTTTCCTGAACAGTGACCTTTGAGACAATGCATTAAAATGTGCTCTCTTTGGGTTTTAAACAAAAATTTTCAGTTAAGAACATTAACAAATTGAACGATAAACGCTTGATAAATGAAAATCAAACCCAATATTAAATTAATGCAATATCGTACCAAATTAAATTCTTCATTTATTTTATCTCTTTTGCTAAAATAGATAACTTCATGCTTTTTTTTAATGGCCCTCCCATATCATGAATCGATATGGCCCTAGGCAAGTCTGTGTAAACGATGAATGTAACTTAGAGGTAAAGAAAGTCACTTGATAGTGAAATTGTGAATGGAATTACTTACCTCATGGACAAGTAGATATTGATTTAAGTATTTGTATGTCGCTTAAAGGTTATTAAAAAGCTATTAAGCCCGATTAACAGGGTAAGGCCTAGAACACACACAGGACTGGACAGAAAGCATGCAATACAGCTTATAAAGACAGGCTAAATTTTACGCACCTAGGAAATTTATCCAAGAAAAAAAGAAAATATTTTCTACATAGGCGACCCTATAGAAAAGCAAGAGACATTAGTAATATGTGAGGACTAAAAAGGCAAGCAAAAAAGCATGTGAAAGATATATTTAGAAATTAAATTCAATAAGTGCATGGTTGGCAAAATTGTTTTAGAAATTCAGATTATTTAAACTTGAATACAGATTATTATAAAGGCAAGTACATATCTATGAATTTTTAAAACAATACTATTTTATTTAAGACTAATACTTGAAGATATAAACTAAATTAAAAATAAAGCCTAATTTTTTTTTAGGTCAATGGGATAGCTTTGAATCAATGCATTTTCCCAATACTCAAAAGATTTTCTTAAATTTCAACATGTTTGATCACAACATGTAGTGGCTTCAATTTTATGCTCTAGTGATTGATACTATCTCAGCAAAATGTCAAGTGATTTTACTACTTCTTTAGACTTCTAGTGCTTTCAGCACATATATGTCAAAACATGCTTTTTCGATCTATTTGGTGTCAGTTTCTACAAAACAGTCGATTGTTATAAAAAAAATTAACATTTGGCATTTTGAGTAAATTTTTTCATTGGAGTACTAATATAACTCAACCTCCTTATCTTGTTCAATTGTGGGACAAGATATTAAATTTTTTTTTCAACATTGTGATCCTTTCTTTCAGAATTTTGTTTGAGAACTCCAAAATCATTAAAATTTTTATTTCATATATCCAGCAAAACTAGTCTGCTAAAATGGTTTTGTTTCCTAATATTTGTACATAATAAATGTCTAAATAGACTAGCAGGAAGGTTTAGGATTTAGAAGCAGGAAGTCAGACAACAACAACATCTAAACATTCTTTCTCATTTGACAAAATGTTCTACTTGTAAAAATGCACACCTTAATGACCAGGCCTGGACTTGCATGTTTTTGAGAAGACTGAACTATTGATCAGGAAGAATTAGCACCATACAAGGAAATATTCAGAAATTAGAAGTCAACCAGGGTCCCCACTCTATTTCAGAAATAAAATTCTAACTTTTCCAGACAATTTTTTACGAAATTCCAGGTCATACTTCGGCAATTCACAACATTTTTAAGGTAAAAAACCAAGAAATAATTTAGCATTCAATAGCCAATAATATAAACCAATTTAAGAATTATACACTGAAAAATCACTGCACAAGTAATTTTGCATTAAAATAACTTGTTGAAAAATTCAATTAATAAAGTGATCAAAACCAGGGTGTCAAGATTAAAATCATGATTTTAATCAAATGATTTTTTTTAAATCATTGATTTAAATCACAACCAATCTGACATTTTTATAACTAAGTAAATACACCTTAGAAAAAATCACAGAATTTCTCAAATGCTTTGAACTTCTGCACTCATGGTGATTTCAGCACTAACGGCTACACCTCGTACTGATGATCTTTTAACAAACATTTTAGGCACTGGACACTTGCAAATAATCTGAGGTGTCTATGGACTGAGTAATCTGTTGAGTCAGGGTAACAGTAAAGTAAAAAATACGTTGACATCTATTTGAAAGTTTTGACAATGTTCTTGCATAATTTTATGCTACAAACAATAAAGCAGTGGGCCTAAATCTACGTAAATGTTAAGACAGCCAAAGAAAATCCCCACAAAGTAGGCCTAAACTACTTGTTACCCCTTTAATTGACCAATGGCTTAGCCATAGTGATTTTTCAACTACTTTTTTTTAATTGAGACATAAATACAAAATAACACAATTAATGTGATTAATAATTTAACAAATAAAAAATTCAACCGAGTTTTCTATTTGCAAGGATGAAAGTTCAAACACTAGGAATATCTTTTCTTTTGCAAAATGCACCCTGAAACAGTCGCCTTTCACTTTAAGAGTAGTGACCCATTACAAATATTTATTTAATCAGACTAATTTAGGTCTCACTTACTGATACATTTGTTAACATGATGATGTTAAATTTACTCAAGAAAAACTATGTAGGATGTCAACTTGTGTTTTAAAGTTAAACATATGTCTTATCTTTTGCTCTTGTTTTGAAAATTCATTTTTTAAATGTATCGTCATGTAACACACAATGATATTTAGTAAAATAAATATTAATTTACCATATCACAAACTCACTTTTTTATTTAACAAATTTATAGGCCCTACCGAAATTTAAATAAATCTGATTTAAATCAAATAAATCCGATTAATTGATTTTTTCAACAACAACAACAACAAAAAAAAATCACGATTTTTTTTTACACCCTGTACGAAACTGTGCATGAATCTTATTCGCTACTTTTCTCCAAAGAGCCTGAAAAGCATGTTTCTAAGGTTTTAGACAAAAATTCGCAATTTTCCGACTTTTTGGACAAAATTAAATTTTTTAACAATTCCAGGTTTTCCCTGACCCAAGGGAACACTGCATACCAGCATTAAAACAAACATAATGAATTAAACTAAGTGATACACATAAAAATTAAATAGGAAGGAAACGTTTTAAGAGCAAGTGCAAAACCCACATTAAAAAAAAAGAGACAAAGATGGTATCTACATCTGATTTGATAAAACCTCATGGAAAATTCAATTTTAAATTTTAATTATATGTGGTAAAAATCTTGAATGAAGACATCTAAAAAGTAATGAATGGGAAGATTGACCCAACAAGCCTGGTTAAACTGGTTAAAAAAAATTGTCAATAAAAATGTCTAAGGTATATGTCCTTCTAAGGTACATTTACCTTTTTAATAAATATATAAGGTAAATGTCTGGGTACAAGTTAAAATATGATCAATAGAGGTATTGGCCAATGCTGGCACAATGGAGTGGTTTCCATGAAAAGCAGCCTAATAGAACTGAGAACATTTGCTAACCACTGAACCTGATTCATGAACATTGCATTAAAGACAATTTGGCATCTACTTTGATTTGATTTAAAACCAGAGACATGCATGCGACAGTATTTTTTTTTCTCACTTCAAAGCACACATTAATTTATTATTTTACAAGTTATTTAACACCATTTCGCAACTTATTTCATTTTTTTGTGATTGGAGTTTCATTCTACTGTTCTACATGTCAGAATGAAGAAAATCAAATGTTATACAATTGTTTTATTTTTAATATTACAATTCCACAGGAAAACTGTCTCATATAAGTGCCCCAGGATGATTTGTGTCGGCCAGACCTAGTTCTAACAATTACTGTATTGTTGCAATCAAAACCAGTAACTAGTTTGGATTAATAGAATGTTACTTGCTATAAGTTAAATCAGGAAACAAAAGATTTTTATAACAAAAGGAGACATGTCAACTGTATCACTAAGGATGGAGTATGTTTGCACACAATTTTTTAAGTAATTGCTTCAATCTGCTTAGCATTTTTCATCCTTGAATAACAGATTATTTCTTGGTGATTTGGAAAACTTAAGCAAGGGCATTCAAGTTGTGCAGAAAAAAAAATTCAGACGTGACAAGTTTTATACGGAATAGGCAATATTTAAGAGGATTTTAAACGTAAAAAACCCATTTCTTGTTTATTTTATAACGTAAATGATAATATAAGATCTTTCTGTTAAACATAAAGATGTGTGAAGCAATTTCATGCATTGAAATGTAAATTTGAAGATATGATGACCGACTTCTAATACAAACATAATTGAATTATATCACTGTAGTGAAACAATGCATGTTTCAAGTAACTATAACTAAATCTGGAAGGATGAAACAGCTAAAACCATAGTTCTGAAAATGTAATGACTGTTGTATCCATTTCCACAATACTAAACTGACCAGATGCAAGTACATTTCTTACACAGAAAAGTTTCACTACCTTCCAAGAAAACATTTCCTTCACCCAAGACAAACTGAATAATTCAACTTATTGACATAAAACCATATTAACATGCTTTAGAAATGTACATCAATGTATACTAATGCATGTCAAAAAATCTATTTACACATATACACTCTAAGAGAAAAAAAATTGCACCTAGAAGGAAAAGAATGCTATAATTGAAACATGAAGGAGTGGTACATCTGCGTTGGAGATGGAAATGATAAAATTTTCAGAATCACTTGAGCATGCACTACGCACAGGGCAGCTCCCAAACACTCTGCTTACCAGGTCATAAAAGGACATCCAGTAGTGCAGCAAATTCATTTCAACTCATGCTGTTGTGTTGGTTACATCGTTTCTAATTGAGTTATGCTTTGAAAAAGTTTGCAGGTAATTTTAGCAACTGAGAGATTGAAAGAGGCAGAGTACTCCGTGAAGGTCGATGGTCTAATCGACGGATTGTGCAACATATTGGTTGTAGTGATGCTGCTGTTTCGCGTTGTTGGCAACTGTTGATACAAGGCACATGCCATCGTAACTAGGCTCAGGAAGGCCTAGAGAAACTGGACCGAGAGGATCGACGTGTTGCGCAAGACATGCGCGTACTGATCCAATAGCAACTGTTGCAAACATACAATGGGCATTGGGAGCTCGATCATCCAATAAGTGATCGCACCATTTGTAGACAGCTTCATAATGTGGGACTTAACTCACGTAAGCCGTTACAATGACTGCCTTTAACAGCATTGCCGTCAAAGACTGGAATGGTGTCGTGTCAGACGGACATGGGGCGTCAAATAGCATTGAGTAGTATTCACGGACGAGTCCTGGTTGGGGACGATAATAGAATCCATGCGGAGGCAACATGGTCAGTGCCAAAATTCATGGTTGTTGTGCAGCATCACATGTCCAGAAGACCTGGTGTGGTGTGCAATTGCCTATGATGCCAAATCACCTTCAGTAATCGTTACCGGCTCTTTGACAGGCCAGTGCTACATACAAGAAATTTTACAGACAATTAAAATTAAGCTCCCATTTCTGAACCACCCTCCCAGGATCACCCACTTTTTTCAATAAGACAATGCTTGACCCCATATTGCTGCCATCTCTAGAGCTTGTCTACGACACAATATCTCAATAAAGTTTGCATATTTTAGTCTCAAATTTTAGGCAGTTTACCAACTTTGTAAAATTCTTTGCATTATGACAATTCTTCCTAGGTGAAACTTTTTTTTTGTCTTTGAGTGTATATAGCAAAAATGAATGAACAAATGGAAACCTTACACATAACAGCGCTATGCGAAATCCAGTCTTTTACATATGATCAAGATAACTAACCGTAGAGAATAGTGCCTCGTTGCATTCTACGTTTAGCTAAGCAGCAGCAGCTGCAGAAACAGCAGCAGCACAATGTTATGATAAGGACGACAATCACAGCAGCTATCAATATTCCAGCGAGGATTCCAGTGCTATCAAAGAGATAAAATTATGAGTACTTCAAATAACAGACAAAACAATATAAAAACGATCTCCTGTTTGCTACAACAGCTGATAAAAGTAGAATGTGTCAAAAGGTAGGTAAGTATTTAATTAATGTTGCGCTGGTCAGGAATAAACCCCCCATGGATTTGATACGCACCACCCGAACTTCCACACCATGGCAACTATGAGGACATTTGAGGCCACAGCAGATTTAACATGCACAAGAAGTGTTTGTACACAATGGTCCTTGGTTAGATTTAAACATGTAACTCTCTGGTATTGAGTCTGTTACTCTTCCAACCAGGACACCATAGCCCAAACATGTCAAAAGAAACAAGGGTAGCAATAATACTGTGCATAGTGGTTAGTGCAATATATACATGTGTAATTATCTGAGCACTGCAAGTAAAATAAACATCAATAAAAAAAATCATTATTTCACACTTTTACTTAAACAAATAGAAATAAATAAGGCTTGATATGGAACCCTAAGACAGAAAAAAAAACATACTTCAATTAAATTTTGATATTACCAGAAAAAAATGCCATATTGGGATCAAGTCAAAACACAAGACAAAGTGGGGTTTGATATGTATTTGTTCTTTAACTTTAATCTTTGCCATAATGGTTTGCAATTAGGTGAAAAGATGTAGCAGTTTTGAAGTTGAGATAGTAAAAAAATTTTGGTAGGTTCTTTTTCAAATTATTTTGATAGTATTGATGTTATATTTAGAAAAGATGTTACTTTAAATTCTATAATTTAAACTCTAACAAAAAGGATGTGAACCATGTTTGCCCAAGTATTCTGTGGTTTGCAAAGGTAACAAAACCTAATTACTCTTTAAAAGGAAACTATGAACTTAAAGAACTCATTCCCCTTAAAATTACCTGTTTTCAGATTACCAGCTTCAAATTTTCTTGCAATGACAGGCTACACATCAATAAGGTAAGATTTCAACATTCCTGAATATTCAAATCAAATAAGATATGAGCCAATCATTGTTGAGGTCATTTTCTAAAGGTAACAGGTTCTATAAGTTTGCAATTTCACTTCCTCACAAATTTGTTCATAGACATAAGCTTTCAAGTGATTTCCTTTTAAAATATAACAAACTATAAGCTCTAAAAGTTTGAAAACAATCGACCAAAAAAATTATTATTATTGTATTTTTTACAACACTTTAAAACTTATTTTTACTAAAATTAGTGTTTAAAGGTCACTTAACAGATTTTGGGAGATAATGTTGTGGCAAAATCACCTGGTAGAAAAAGTTTGCAATAAATTATTTAGTATTTTTCAGAAAAAGATATACCAATAAACTTTGGAGTCAATTTGGTGCATTTTAGCTTATTTCATGATGTTATTTGTTTCCATTCCAGTTACTTGGTGCTATTTAAGCCAAGATTATATTTACTCTTATAAAAGTGAATTTTTAAAGCAACAACTATATTCTAAAGAGGAAATGTTCCCAGTTAAGAGAGATAAATTCAATTTCTAATTTTATGCCTGCCTGTTTAGTCTTTATATAATTCAGCTGTCATGGCAATGTTAATTAAATTTTTTTGTATAGGTTATAGTCATTTCAAATACAACAATTAAAATTACCCTTTTCCCATTTTTGTTAGTTGAGCCAGACAGCCATATAAATACAATTACACTAGTCGAAGTATAACATAAGCTAAAATGGCACCAAAAACAAAAGGCCTGCACATGGAAACAAACAACACGCACAAAAAAGCACCTAATTGGTGTTTAAGTTTATTGCTATGGCTTATAATGGCTAAGTACCAATAATATTTCCTTATTAACATGCTTTCCACTGCAAGTTTCACTTAAATTGAGACTCCGAAATCATGCTTTAGAGCACTTACAGTAGTGCCAATTTAATTATTGCATATCAACAGAATTTTTGTTGAAACCTGTTCAAGATACCTTTTTCTCCAGCTATTAATTTCAAGGTATGAAGTAAGTAACCACCGATAGTGCTTTAACAGCAGATGAACTTACTTTTGTTTCAGGTATGCCTCAACATTACAGCACTGTCCTACGCCGTCAAAACTTGTCTGGCAGCAAAAAACTTCATCCTTATTATTTAACACTGTAGGGCACGAAAGGAGAATTCCACCCACACTGCATTCCATCGCATATGCTGAAAGTAAATTGTAAATTCATAATTGGAATACCAACATATTTTTGACAAAAAATAAACTGAATTAAAATTTAAACTTCCCAAGAACTGATAATAGCAAGATTGCCATTAAAAACTATTCAAAACACAATGACAGTCTTAAGGCCTCCAGAGCAAGGGAACTTTTTGTTTGGTGATTAAATAAATAGTTTCGAAATGAAAGTATCTTTTATTCCTTGCAAGTGCGCATGTGACAAAATAGTTGCAACACAGCCCAGTAGGGTGGTCCAAAATTTTGAAGATTTGAATTTTCACGTTCTCACCCTCCAAATTTGTTCCACTATATCTAAAAGTAATTATGGCAAAATTTAATCACTAACAAACAATATTTAGAGGTAGCTCAAATTTCATAATTTGTGGTCATTTTGTCGTTTTTTAATTATTTTTCTTAGAAAAATATATTTTAACTCTATATAAAAAAATTTATTTTACTGTATTTAAAAGTCGTTTATATATAATATAATAAATTAGACCATTTGTAAATGCATAGTTTGTTTAAAAGTAATTTCAGCAATGTAAAGTTGGTACGAGTTGAAAGCTACAGTGCAAGAAGCATCTAAGGACACAATAGCAAAGATAGCAATATTTTGGGTGAAAGCCGGAATTTCCATGCGGGATCCCCAGCACTGTCAAAAAAAATTAGAAAAAATTAAAAGAATGAGGATTTTTAAAAAATAACAAGGGACATAAAACACCTAATCCAAAGACCAAATAGAGTGCATTGTCTTCAAAATTAGATAATTTATTTGATATTGCCCATGCCAATGCATTTGACATAATAAAAATAGCTCAGGACAGAGATTTCTTGCTAGCTCATCTGGAAGACGAGGATCAATGATTGGTGCCGACAGAAATCTTTTTCAGAAAAATATGCTTGCTGATTTAAAAAAAAAGAGTCACCTGAAAAAAAGATTACAGAACATGAAAGATTCGCAGGAAGCAGCATTGGATTTGATAACTAACTCGGATGAAGTTGAAAATGATACTGAAAGAGCAACACCACACAGGTCCATCAAAACCTAAGAAAGGACATTACAACATAACGCCAGAATTAACAGGAGCTCTTGATAGGACAAAAGTATCTGACAGAAAAACTATGTTTGTGGTTACAGAAACTGCTAAGAGTTTGGACATCGACATGAGAGATATCAGCTTAAGCAGAAGTTCACTTAGTCGACAGATAATTAGAAATAGAATTGAACAAACCGACAAAATAAAAGCACAGCTACATACAAATGCTCCCCTGATTGTTCACTGGGATGGAAAACTGTTACCAGAATTAACTTTAACCACCAAAGAGAAAATAGACAGACTACCAGGCGAAGCACAAGTCCATGCAGTTTACGAAGCTCTAAAAGAATAGGATATTGCTGATAAAAAATATTTGGAATGAGCTCTTTTATACAACATCCGCAAATAGTGGAAAGGATAAAGGTATTTGTGCTCTTTTAGAAAAAAAAATTGTGGCGGAAACTTAATTATTTTGCCTGCAAATCATCATATAATGGAGCTTGTCATTGGTAAATTATGTTTTTAGAAACATCTTCATATCCAGAAGTACCTTTATTGAAACGTTTCCAAGATTTTTGGGAATTCCTAGATCGAGACAAATTTGAAGCAGGTGTGAAAGATGATAATATTTTATCCCTTGAGCAAGAAGTAAAACGTGATTATTTAAAGTTTGCTGCTAGACAATAATTTTTTTTTTATCAACTATAACAAGAGATGAGTATCGATAATTTCTCTTCTTTCTTTGTTATTTATCTTTGAGGGACACCTTCAATTCATTTTAAGCATTTTGAAGTAACGCACCATGCTTGTTGGGTGTCTAAGGTGATATATTCTTTGAAGATATATATCTTTAAATCCCAATTCAAGTTAACAAAAAAAAGGAAGAAAATGGTCTTTGCGATGTCTGTGTTGCCATAGTCAGAGTATTTTAAAGCTTGGATGACTGCTTCAGTTGCAGAAACCTCACCCTATAATGATTTTCAATTGATGAAAATTCAATTTTTAAACATATAACAATAAAACACATTCTCATTGTTTCTCTCTATATTAAAAAAATGTTACCACCGCCGCAGGATTGAAAACTGTGTTGTTTAGCTCGATTCTTAGATGGTTTCCCGAGAAAGTACTGATCGAAAAAAAAAAAACTAACATGGTTTGTTCTTCATCGTATTTCCTGATCAATTATTAAGATTTTTTTCGGATGTGGCTATTAGTTTAGGGTTTATTAGGTGTCAAAATTGAAGAAGCGAAATTTCTTCCGCGAGGGAGCAAAACACATACAAATTTTCAGTCTTCAGCTGTGTTTTTTTTAAGAGTACCTCTCAACGTAAATTTTTGCACAGGGTGGCTACAAAAATTGAAGTAAAAAGTTCCCCGAGTTTTCCCTGATTTCCAGAGTATTTTTTATGAAATTCCCTGAGTTTCTCTATTTGTTCACAGAACAATTTTTCGGTAATTATGATAAACTTGACACTTGATGAACTAAAAAACTATAGACTGATAGATGAATAAAAATAAGATAAGTAAAAAATATTTTTACTGTATTCCATAATAAACCAAATAATATAAATGTAGGAACGGAATTCTTTCGTCTCCCCACCTACTACCGAAAGGAGAAAGGGACTATTTCATCCAGGAAACGGATCACCACGAACGCTAGGGGAAAAAGGCTTGATCCCTTGCCCGCGGCGGAGGGTCTTCAGTTTTTTGTGTGATCGGAGAGAGTCGAGACCTGTGTGGCCACTCTTCCGTACTTTTTTTACGCGAATCTATTGAGACCTCTGTGGCTCATATGTGTACCATCTTCAATTAATTAAATAAATATTGTGTTTTACAACACGTGGACTCATTCCAAAATACCATATCAAGTAATAGCTACAGTGCCATTCCAGTGTTGACATCACAAAATGGGGGTTCGACCGGGATTGCCCCATGCAAATTGAACGTGGACTAGAACCCTAGAGAGCCATCATCATCGCAAACTGTGAGTACATTTTGCTCATTTTTAATATAAATATGTCATATTTTGGTAAAGCAAGAAAGGACGATATTTACCGTCTTGCAACGGAATTAGATATAGAAATACCCTCAAATGCGACAATTTCGAAATTAAAAAAGTTAGTGACGAAACAACTCGATTACGATGAGGAGTACACAAAAACACTTCTGGATACAATAATAGTTGAAAGAATCGAAAAAGAGCAGCTGGAGAAAGACAAACAGCAGTTAGAGAGGGAAAAAGAAAAAGAATTACGCAAATTTGAATTGGAAAAACTGAAACTGCAAAATGCGACACAAACAGTTAGGGAAAATCACATGACAGAATCGAACACTGCATGGGATAGAGGAAAGGAATTATCAAAGATAATTAAAAGTTTTGATTCGAATGAATCCAATGATATAAGTACGTATTTAGCGCTGTTCGAGAGACAAGCGACGAAAATCAAAATCGAAAGTGAAGATTTTGTAACGCATTTACTAGGTTTATTACCCTTAGAGATAGCACAGATTATAACCCGCGAACCGGAGGAAAGATCTAATGACTATGAACACATAAAAGAAATCTTACTCAAAAGATTTAAACTTACGTCTGAACAATTCAAACAAAAATTCCTGAATCATAAAAAGGAAAGTACAGCCACTTGGCGAGATTTTGCGTTTGAAATAAGTCATTATTTTGACGAATGGTTAAGAGGACTCAAAATAACAAATTTTGACGAGCTCAGGGAACTAATGGTATCCGAGCAGATAAAACGTAGAGCGCCGTTTGAAATCAAAACACACTTCATAGATGACTGGCATCAATTAAAATGCGCAGAAGTTATAGTGAAAAAGTTAGAGGAATACGAGAGTGCGAGGTTGCAATTAGGAAAAATGGAGATACGGAATGTAAATAAATACAGAAAAAATGTTTCGCAAGATGAAACTCGATATAAAGGTGAATCGTCGAACTTTCGTGCTAACCAGAATAGTAGAAATGTTGATAATTGTTATAAAACTGTTGGTTATAGTACAAATGTCAATAAGTATGTTAATAAGGTTGATTATGATGTACCAAATAGAGATCCATATAAAAGTAATAGAATTAAGTGTTATGCATGTGGAAATTATGGGCATAAGAGTAATACTTGTACATATAATTTTAAAGGTGAAAATGCAAATGTGAATAAAACTGTAAATCAAATATATGTAGCAACTCCTAAGAAAATTGAAAAGAGTGTTTATATTGAAAAGTGTTATATTAATGCAGTAATAGACACTGGATCTGAAATAACTCTAATTAATGAGGAATGTTATCATAAAATAGGATCTCCTATATTGAATGGTAGTAAGATATATTTAAATGGAATAAGTCAACACAAAATAAGTACCGAAGGGTTTTTCCGATCAGAAATTGTTATTGATAATATTTCTTTGTGTTCTGATGTGCATGTCGTTAAGAATTTACAATTTGAAGCAATAATTGGTATGAACGTATTATCAAGGGTAAAGTTTGCATTTTCTGGGGGAACATTAAACGTTACCGATAGAGACATAAATGAAATAAGGAGGTCAGAAGTAAGGGGCGAAAACGGAAGCGAAATAAAAAACAAAGCAACAACAACTTCAGGCGTTGTCATAAATCACGGGGAAGAAGAGCGCGTGAGTTTCCCTCAACATCCCCTCGTAGACTTTCAAGTATCGAAGGCGCATGAAAATGACTCATCAGCAGGTGCTTTTGTTTACACTTTAGGCGCCGTAGCGTTGGATATGTCTAGCGAAGAGACAGATCTCTCCCATATAATGAATCCCTGTTTACGAGAAAGAATCTGTCAAATTGTAGGAAATTATGTGCCTCAGCAAGTAACAAACACGGATGTTAAGATGAGAATTCTTCTGACGGACGAAGTTCCAGTTAGTCAGCGTGCTCGGCGGTTGCCGATTACTGAACAACTTATAGTTGAAAAACAAATCCAAGAGTGGTTAGAAAAAGGGATAATTAAAAACAGCTGTTCGGAATATTCTGCCCCTATAGTGCTTTGTAAGAAAAAAGATGGGAATCAGACTTTGTGTCGATTTCCGAAAGCTCAACAAAAAAATAATTAAGGACCGTTTCCCGTTACCTCTAATCGAAGACGTGTTGGACAAATTGGAGGACTCGCAAGTCTTCACAACGTTAGATTTGAAAAACGGCTTTTTTCACGTCGACATAGAAAAGGAGAGTACAAAGTACACCTCTTTTGTTACCCACGAGGGACAGTATGAGTTTTTAAAGACACCTTTTGGATTGTCAACCAGTCCAAGTGTATTTGAAAGATATATTTTTCATGTTTTTAAGGATTTGTTAAAAGATAAAACTGTTATTATTTATGTAGATGATATTATCATACCAGCCATGAATGAGGTAGAGGGTTTAGAAAAATTAGAACGTGTTTTAAATACGGCGTCAATGTACGGATTAGAACTAAACTTCAAAAAGTGTCAGTTTCTAAAACGAAAGATAGAATTCTTGGGTTACGTAGTAGAAAAAGGAACTATAAAGCCTTCACCTTTAAAAACTGCAGCCGTACGGAACTTCCCACAACCCAAAAATGCCAAACAAATTCAGAGTTTTCTGGGATTGACCGGTTATTTTCGAAAGTTTGTTCAAGATTATGCCAAGATAGCGAAGCCCCTCAGTGATTTACTTCGTGATAATAGGGAATTCCATTTTGGGTCGAAGGAGAAAACTGCATTTCAAGAATTAAAGCAGGCCTTGACTGGCGAGCCGGTGCTACAAATTTTCAGACAAGGACCGCCACTGGAACTGCATTGTGATGCAAGCTCACACGGATTCGGAGCAGTACTATTGCAACAGGCAGATGACGGAAAGATGTATCCAATTCAATACATGAGTAAGAAGACAACAGCACAACAAGAAAAATACGGCAGCTATGAATTAGAAATTCTAGCAGTGATCGAAGCTTTGAAAAAATTCCGGAATTATCTACTCGGAACCAAATTTAAAATAATGACGGATTGCTCAGCCTTCCAGCAAACCATGAGCAAGAAGGACTTAACCCCTAAGATAGCGAGATGGGCGTTAATCATGGAGGAATTTGAATACGAAATAATTCATCGACCAAGTGCTCAAATGAGACATGCAGATGCTTTGAGCCGAAATGTCGCTGTGATAGTACCGCAACCAACGGGTGAAGAAATAACGTGCAAGTTAGCAGCAGCCCAACGACAAGATGAGTATATTCAAGTTATTAAAGAATTATTGATGAGAGGGGAGAAGAAAGACTACTTGATCAAAAACGATGTATTATATCGATATGAAAACGGAAGTGAACTGCCTGTCGTCCCCGAGAGGATGCAATCAGATATTATAAAGGAATTCCATCAAAAAGGACATTTTGCCGTGGCGAAGACCGAGGAGTTAGTGAAAAGAGATTTTTCCATTCCAGGACTCAGGAAAAAAGTGGAGAACGTCATAATGAACTGCGTTAAGTGCATCTTGACGAATAAGAAAAGGGGCAAGCAAGAGGGTCAATTAAATCCAATACCCAAAGGGAGTGTACCGCTTAGTACATACCATATTGATTTTCTGGGACCTCTGGCGACAACAAATAAACACTATCAACACATCTTCGCTGTGATAGATGCCTTCACTAAATTTACTTGGCTCTATCCTGTAAAATCAACTTCTACACGTGATGCGTTGGAGAAGCTAGAATCGCAGTCACATATTTTCGGAAATCCGTCAAGAATAATTTCAGATCGAGGCACCGCATTCACATCCAAAGAATTCGAAGGTTACTGCGACGAAAGAAGCATTGAACACTTCAAAATCACCACAGGAGTACCTCGAGGAAATGGTCAAATCGAACGAATATTTGAAACTGTGATACCGGTACTGACGAAATTAGCGATCAACGAACCAGAAAAGTGGTTTAAATATGTCAACTCAATTCAAAGAATTTTGAACAGCACCTCTAGTAAAAGTACAAAAATCACACCATTTGAATTGCTAACAGGAGTATCAATGAAGAACAAAGAAGATCTGAAGGTCAGAGAAATGTTGGAACAAGAATATGAAGAATGGTTCATAAGAAATCGAGAAGGACTTAGGGAAGAAGCTAAGGTAATGGTAATGGTAATTTTAGTTAACGTCGTACTAGAGCTACACAACGGGCTATTGACGACGGTCCGGAATCAGCCCCTTTCGGGAAAGATTCGAGGACAACACCTCGTAATTTTGAACCACGGTCAGATGACGAAGCAACACCTGAGCTGGCACCCCACTCTCCAAACTTCCACGCCAACCCAACGTGAGGACTTTCGGCCACGACAGATTTAAAGTGCACCAGCCGCCTCTACACCATACGTTTACAAACATCCATGCCCGGACCCGGATTCGAACCAGGAACCTTGCGATCTAGAGGCTAACACCTTAACCACTATACCGGTTGGTCGGCGGAAGAAGCTAAGGAACAAATCCTAAGGATGCAAGAAGAAAACCGAAAACAGTATAATCGGAAGCGGAAACCTGCAAGAAAGTATGCAGAAGGAGACCTGGTAGCGATACAGAGGACCCAATTTGGAGCAGGACTCAAATTACGACCAAAATATCTGGGCCCATACGAAATTATCAACAGGAAACCACACGACCGTTACGAGGTGAGGAAAGTGGGCAGTCACGAAGGACCTATCAACACGTCCACTGCTGCCGAACACATGAAACCATGGACTAATTAACTTTAAAGAACTGTGGGAAAGAGAAACTAATGTGGAGAGAAAAATTATGTTTATTTTCAGCAATTCTCTCAAAAGTGAAATAGATACTTTTTTTTTGTTTTTTCAGGTCCCATTGTACGTGCCTAAATGAGTGCAGTGATGTTCGGGGCGAACACCGTCAGGATGCCCCAGTGTAGGAACGGAATTCTTTCGTCTCCCCACCTACTACCGAAAGGAGAAAGGGACTATTTCATCCAGGAAACGGATCACCACGAACGCTAGGGGGAAAAAGGCTTGATCCCTTGCCCGCGGCGGAGGGTCTTCAGTTTTTTGTGTGATCGGAGAGAGTCGAGACCTGTGTGGCCACTCTTCCGTACTTTTTTTACGCGAATCTATTGAGACCTCTGTGGCTCATATGTGTACCATCTTCAATTAATTAAATAAATATTGTGTTTTACAACACGTGGACTCATTCCAAAATACCATATCAAGTAATAGCTACAGTGCCATTCCAGTGTTGACATCACATAAAGTTATATAGAATATTTAATTTTACATTCTAAACTATTTTGATGTGTTTGTAAAAGCAGTCATCAGCCCCTGAATCCGTCAATGGCGCCAGCGGTCGGTACATCTCTACTATTATAAAAGGAAGTGTTTGTCTGTCTGCCCTGTATGCAGTGTCCTAACGAATCGATGGCACTTACAATAGTGAAATTTAGCACACATGTGGTCCGATTTTTTTGCAATTTTTCTATCGCGCCCGAATTTTAAAATTTAATCTAAAACATTTAAAAATTAATTAATTGGAATTTAATTATTATTATTTTCCTTAGAATCGCATACGGTATAAAGACATGACATTCTAAATTAATTTTTTTCCCGTTAGATTTTCTCAGCAACGATTTTAGCTTACGAACAAAACAAAGAAAGTTTTAACTGGAGTTATGTAGTTCTTTTTTCTATCTCCTAGATCGTTAAAGATAGAAGAAAAATTTCAACAGATTTAAAATCTGCGGAATATTTTACAACCAATCGATACCTAAAAACATGATTTTCTTTAAATAAATAATTTTTAAAATGTAACTTTAATTTTTTTTCCCAATACGAATTTGGCCATCATCGCCGTGAAGAATTCTACCTTCGTGGTTAAAATGATCAGATTAATTCATTTTGATTTCCTGAGCAACGGATCCGAGTTCGTTCTGGTTCGAACTGGCGTTCTTCGTTGCTTTTTTCTATCTTTGCGATTGTTAAATATAGAATAAAAATTTCAACGGTTTTGAAATCTGCGGAAAATTTCACATTAGATCCATACGTAAAAATATAATTTCTTCAAATAAATAATTTTTAAACTGTAACTTTTATATTTTTTCCAATACGAATTTAATTAACCGGATTTTTAACTTTTGCAAGTTTTTCCTGCCGTTAGTATTTTTCAAAGCCGCAAGGCACTACGTACCTATTATTGAGATTAGGGAACGTGGCACAGATGTAGACTTCGGTAACAGGATTTCCGGCCGTTACAGGTTTAATAAAACAGTATACAACTCTTTTTCTGGATGTTTACGTAAAAAATACACTTCTCATTTTCGGAATGAAAACAAAATTGGCGACATTTTGATTTTGGTTCAAAGTGGCACCCGCATGGCTTACGGAAAAGTATCAAATGGGTGCCATTTGCTAAACGAAATTCCAACTTTTTCCCTGAGTTAAACGAAACTTCCCCGAGTTTGCCCTGATTTTTCCAGAAAATGATTATTCCCTGAGAAATCCCTGATTTCCCGGTTCTGTCGCAGCTCGTCAAGTTTTTTTTTTAAATTTCAATTTGGTTCTTGATAATATTTTGTTGAAATTCGGGAAAAATCTGGACATTTTTGATAATTTTTTTAAAACTACCTTGTCTATATCTTATTACTATTAGTTTTTAATTTTTAAAATATCGCAGTATACCTCAGAATGTACTCTTTCTTACGGTGCTATTATTTTTAAAATCGGTTAATAATTAAATTGGATGCAATCAAAAGTTGGTCATACAAAATTCGGAATCTTTGGCTATTTTCTCTACTTCTTGTTAAAACTGTAATATCTACAGCAAAAACCCTTTTTTTAAAATTTGAGAACATAACTGAATACATTACACTCTTTCTTATGGTACAATTATTTTTAAAATTGGCTCATAAATAAATTCAATGCAATCAAAAGTTGGTGACACAAATTTCGTATTTTTCAGTTCGCATAGCATGTTCCGCAAGCAGTAATGGGTTGCATTTTTGACTATCGGGTTTGCCAGATATCAAATTTATCGTAGCAACAATTGCCATAAAAACGGTTTTTTAAAAAATTTGGCGATGAAAGTCTCGCTTTTTTCCCTTTGTTCTCGGACAGTTTACCGAGAAAGTACAAAGTACAGATCGTAAAGTTTGGAGATAAACACGGTTTACTTAAAATTGTACAGGGAACAAGATGCAGAAGATTTTTTACTGATGCGGCTATTAGTTTAGGGTGCATTAAGTGTTAAACAGGGTGGCTACAAAAATTGAAGTAAAAAGTTCCCCGATTTCCAGAGTATTTTTCATGAACTTCCCCGAGTTCCTCCATCCGTTCGCAGAACAATTCTTCCGTAATTATGATAAACTTGACACTTGATGAACTAAAAAACTATAAACTGATAGATGAATAAAAATAAGATAAGTAAAAAATATTTTTAAATGGATTCTATAATAGACGAAATAATATAAAGTTATAGATAGAAAATTTAATTTTATACATTTTTAACTATTTTGATGTGTTTGCAAAAGCAGCCATCAGCCCCTGAATCCGTCAATGGCGCCAGCGCTCGGTACATCTCTACTATTATAAAAGGAAGTGTTAGTCTGTCTGTCCTGTACGCAGTGTCCTGACGAATAGATGGCACTTACAATAGTGAAATTTAGCACACATGTGGTCCGAATTTTTTGCAATTTTTCTATCGCCCCCGAATTTTAAAATTTAATCTAAAACATTTAAAAATTAATTAATTGGAATTTAATTATTATTATTTTCCTTAGAATGGCATACGGTATAAAGACAACGATTTTAGTATCAGCAACGATTTTAGCGGACGAACAAAACAAATAAAGTTTTAACTGGAGTTATGTAGTTCTTTTTTCTATCTCCTAGATCGTTAAAGATAAAAGAAAAATTTCAACGGATTTCTAACCTGCGGAAAATTTTACATCAGATCGATACCTAAAAACATGATTTTCTTTAAATAAATAATTTGAATTCTACCTTCGTGGTTTAAAAGATCAGATTAATTCATTTTGATTTCCTGAGCAACGGATTCGAGTTCGTTCGTTCTGGTTCGAACTGGCGTTCTTTGTTGCGTTTTTCTATCTCAGCGATTGTTAAAGATAGAATAAAAGTTTCAACGGATTTGAAATCTGCGGAAAATTTCACAATAGATCGATACCTAAAAATATGATTTTCTTTAAATAAATAATTTTTAAATTGTAACTTTTGTATTTTTTCCAATACGAATGACCTTCATTTGATTCGAGATTCATTCATTTTGAAAAGTAACGAATTCGGGTGAAGCAAAAGAAATAATTAAAGTTATGACTGGCGTTCTTCAGTGCTTTTTTCTAAATCAGCGATTGTTTAAAATAAAATGAAAACATCAACGGATTTCAAAGCTGCGGATATACCTTAGATACATTATACGTTTGATTTTCTTTTAATAAATAATTTTTCAATTAAATATTTATATTTTCATAGGAGATTGTGATGTCACGCCGATTGGATCTCTTCGCAAACGATTTTGGCCGCATTTGACAATGACGAATCCATCACGAAAAGAACTGTAACGGGAACGCAAACTTTTCAACAACAAAAAAAACCTCAGAGTTCAAAAAATTTCGAAACAAATTAATAACTTCTAACACATATGTAATAAAAAACATATGCATAATCTAAATGACTACTTTTTCGTTAGCCGGGCGCAATTTTGGAAAATCGCCAATCTAGGTATTTTAGAATTTTTTTTAAATGTTGATTAAATTGGAACCGGATGTTTAACTTTTGCAGGATTTTCCGGCCTTTAGTATTTTTTAAAGCCGCAAGGCACTGCGTTCCTATTATTGACATTAGGGAACGTGGCACAGCAGTAGACTTCGGTTACAGGATTTCCGGCCATTACAGGTTTAATAAAACAGTATACGATGTATACAACTCTTTTTTCTGGATGTTTACGTAAAAAATACACTTCTCATTTTCGGAATGAAAACAAAATTGGAGACATTTTGATTTTGGTTCAAAGTGGCGCCCGCATGGCTAACGGAAAAGTACCAAATGGGTGCCATTTGCAAAACGAAATTCCAACTTTTTCCCCGAGTTAAACGAAACTTCCCCGAGTTTTCCCGGATTTTTCCAGAAAATGATTCTTCCCTGAGAAATCCCTGATTTCCCGGTTCTGTCGCCACCCTGGTTAAAGCAAAAAAAGTGAAATCACTTGTGAAAGAAGTATTGGTTTGCGAAGCAAACCAAACGGGAATGCGTAGCAATCTTCGGGGGTCGAAGAGCATAAACGAGCAGAGGGCAAAGCCCTCGCTGTGACGTCATGGACCGGAAAGCCCCATAGTACTTAAAATAAATATATTAGTTTACATGTCATTAAAAACACAATTTTTTTTTATTTAACAAATTTATATATAATTATTATAAAAACAGTGTATAAAGCCTACAGAAATTTAAAAATCAGACTTAAATTTAAAAAAAAATTGACTACTTGATTTTTAAAAAATCCTAATATTTTTACACTTTGATAAAAACAGAAAGCTTTTGTTACCTCCATATGTCAACTGGCAGGCCACTACAACTGCTAACAAAAGACGTGGACTCAACATTTTCCTTCTGAAAAAGTGTTTTGAAAATTAAAACCAACAAAGCAGATAGTAGATACAAATACAAGACTTTCAATTTCCAAGTCAATTACTTTGAAATGCAATTTTCACAATTTAGTGTGTGTATAAAGTCTATTTTAAAGTTTACATAGAAGAGTTTCATTGCATGTGACATTAAATATGCATACAAAAAACAGGTAAATTAAGATCTTGAGGGGAGCATTGATGATAAAACCACTAAAAGGTCAACATACATGGATCTATAAATTATTTCTTAATTTATTTTGATCACTTCTGCAAATCTTGAGGGAGTCTAATTGTTTCATAGCATTCATTTATGTCGGGATAAAGATCACTTTCATAAGTACAGAAACAAAGTCTCAAATCTTATTTAATGAGGTTTAAAACAGGATCAAAGAAACAGACATATTAAGTAAATTTGTTTGACAATGAAATGTTACAAATCATATATAATTAATTTAAAGTATTTAAAAAAAAATTAAGTTACAAAATTATTTGTAAAACTAAATCAAATTCAATTTCAGATGTGAATATTATTAATATTGTTTCAATTCAAGCAATATAAAATTATGCACAAATATTCAAATAGTTCACAGCTCAAAATCAAAGGTCCGTTGGATTTTTTTGGGGAAGTGCCATATTTAGTTAGGCTACGACCCAAATTCAAACAAGAATGACCAAGAATACACATAATTTGTATCACTATAATCCACATAAAAAAATATTAGGAATTTATGAATGGGTAGGTATTGTGTGTTAATTTTATTTGAATTACTTTTTCAGACTGTCAAAACAGAAATACGTTCGTTCAGTCTAACTCAGAAAAATAAATTTGGTCTTATTATTACAGGAATACTTAATTGCTATTAGTGATGGACGTAATTATTTTTTAAAATTAATTTTGCTTTCCGATTCGCAAATATTAATAATTTTGAAACATACAAATGAATTGTGCAGATAAAGCGAGACTTTATAGATAAGATTATACTTATCATAGTTGTTCGCCCCATTTTCATAAAGAACCGAGACATTACAAATCATACTAAAAAATTGAGCAATGAAGTGATATATATCCATAAAAAAAATCTTGTTATTTGTAATAAATATAAAATCACCAAACAAGGAAACATTGAAAGTTTCGATTTGTATCTTCATTTCTCCAAATGTACAAAAAATACAATTCACAGATTAATAACGATTTTTGAATCATTCAAAAAAGGGTTGCTTATGGATCAATACAATACATTTGTGAGGAAATTAACAATAAAACATTGACTGATTTTTAAGGGTAAGTAAACGCCCTTAAAAGAACGTTTCAATTTTCATGACTTAAAAATACCTTGAAATAAAACTAGCAGGTTTCTGAAAAACACCACAAAAACTCAATCCTTAATACTTTGCCTGAAAGACAAGAGAAATCGAAGTAACGAGTAACGGGAAAAAAACCTTTTACTGCAATAAATGATTACACTAGAGAAAGCAACCAGTGAGTCAGTCAAACACACACTCGACAAAAGAAAGAAAGAAATAATAGAGAATATTTCATTGGCTGTCAATTCCCATTGAGAAGTTGAGTTGGGCTTTCCGTTTCAAAATTAATTAGAGTTCTTGGGTAATTTGGTAAACTTGTTGCTGAACTTTTTAAATATAATTTTTGACATAATTAAAATTTTAACATGCAAAATACAATAATATTAAAAAATCCAAGTATGTTTTAAAGGAAGCCGGATATGTTCATATTTATGCAGACAAAGAAAATGTGTTAACTGCTAACTGCGTAACCTCGTTTTCGCTTTCACTTTTGCAAATTTACATCACTTCACAGGACCGGTGGCATTTCAGTACAATGTTACCTACTCCCTCCCCCGTCCTCACAAAATTTTTGGGTGCACGATTTGGCGAGAAAGGGCTTGGCGTTGTAATTGGAGAAAAGCGATAAATAAGTAAAACATTAGTACCATAGACGCCAAATTCTCGGTGCACCGAATAACGAGTGTAAAAATCGAATCTTTAAGATTTCGAATCTTTTGAAAGAGTGTTCCTGATATTAGCCGGTGTGTCCATCTTCCGGAATGAACGGAAAGGAGAAATAAAGTCGAAGATAATTAATTTCAAATAAGACTGATGTATTATGGATGAATTACGTGTTGGAAGGCCGGCTTTTGTTTCTGGAAATCAAAAACATTTTTGAAGAGACATTTGTATTTAAATATGTTTTGGTTTTTTTTTGCATCTGATAGATTTTTTTCTTATTTTGTGAACTTAGTTAATTTATTAGAAGCCTATTGAGTTGTTCTAATGTGACATTTAATCAACTACCTACCTACCTTGTTCATAAATACATTTTTTGTATTTGATAAATCAATCACATTGATTAAATTCAAAATTTTAAATTTCTTTTTTCTTATTGTAATGTTTAATGATATTGAAAATGAAATAACTGAACAAGATGCATGTTATTTTACTCGAATAAGTTAAGAACTATGCTTGTACTTAGTTCACCCCAAAATTATATTGAAAACAGGGTATGCCAATTTAAATCATGACTTAAATTTAAAAGAATACTGATTGAAATCAAACTTCTAATCCTGTTTTTTTAATTGAATATTAATAGTACTAAAATGGAATATTCTGGAACAGAATGCATGTTATTTTATTGAAAAAGGGTAAAAATGTGCACCTACTCAGGAACACCTGAAGAATGACCTTTTTTATCTGAAAATAATTGGATTCCCCAGAGAGATGGTAGTATAAATTGGGATTTAGTGGTGCCAACTTTTAAAAATTATTGAGAGGTATAAAACAAACATCACTTTATATACAAGGGTATTTCAGAACTATTCATTTTTTAAAAAGCAATTATGAATATTGTCGGTGTATTTGTCGAATATTTAAACCTCATATTAGAGAGAACCCAGAACTCAAACAAACATATCGCACCCCGGCAAAAAAAAAGTGACACAGCTCAAAATTGCAGAATTTGAGAAACATCAACTTAAAGGATACTATAGAACTTATATTGAAATAGTATAAGCTTCTTTTAAGTTTTAGGTAAGTATATATGGCGGTAACTTCTGTTATATTCTATAGAATCGTAATATAACACGCTGGGGCACCTCATACATATTTTTGAATGACAAAACATCAAAATTTTTATTTTTTGACTTGCATCACTTTTTTTGCCGGGGTGCGACATGTAGAACCCAAGGTGTTCTGGTCTCTAGAACTGTACATCTCTTCTGGTAAAGTAGTCTATTAAGAGAGATCGAATTATTTTGCATAGTTAGTTATTTCTATTATTCGTCATATTTATATACCGCTTATGTTTGAGGTTCCTGGGTCTACCATAAAAACTTTCAAGGGGATCAGACTCCTATGGCACGCTCGGTGTAGATGCTCTTTTAACAATTTATATAATTTCTCATTGGAAATATTTGCCTCTCACGTTTGTGGGAATACAAGGAGCTCAGGACGCTAGGAGTTCGCATCTATAGTAGAATAACACTTGACTATCTATAACAAATATTTCTTTCTACTCACTAAAAACAGGCAGAGGTTGAATTTCAAAGCATTTTTTTGGCTAATTTTGACACTGATTCTTCACAGTTGGAAGGTTACGGAGGTTTGAACTGATGCCTTTCAAGAGGGTAATCAACACTTTAAAATTTGTTTTCAGCGTGTTAAAAACTAGCATGGATGCCCTCACTTCATAGTTTAAATAGTAAACATTTTGGAATAAAATAAACTAAGGTTAAATAGAAAGCTAAACTTAAATAGAAAAAAAGAACCTCTTAATATTCACAAAAGAAAAGTACTCTTCTAATAAGCCTGTAATTAAGAAGATCCAAAGGCATATACGTGTTTTGATTTCCTTTGTGACTACATTGTATTCCAGATATTTCCTTTTGATTCTAGAACAATTTGGTTCCGACAAATTGAAAAAGTTTAAATTTATGCTTTCGTGTCTGGCAGACAAAAAGGTATTTAAAGGAACAAGTAGAGGTTAACAAAAAGGCAAGAAAACCTCTCTGTCCATCTTAATGTGGACTTTTTCTATAATTATTGTGCTGTTATTATTAGGAACGACATACAGATGTGAACTAGTATTTTCATTAATGAAATTTACATTCATGAACATTCATGAAAAGCAAAACAAAGGTCACGATTGACTGATTCAATTTAAAAAATTCTCTGCTGTTCTCAGTGCCAAATTTTTAACACCAAACATTCAGACTAGCGAAACCCAGTCTCAAAAGTGTCATTAATGGAAAGTAATGTTTATGTGATGTAATAGATATTGTTTTACATGCAATAATTAATTCATTTTAATATGTTAATTATGTGTATAAGCATACCTTTATTAAAAAGGTTATTAAGAATATGCCTGGACCATGAAAACTTAAGACAGTACAAAAGGTGCTCGAGTTGTAAGACGCATATGAATTCGTATGTGAAAAAAATTGGCGTGTGGTATGTAAAAGGTTAGCCACCCCTGGGCTACTGGAAACTTGCCGCCCCTTTTCTGCCCTCAGTAATGATATTTACAGTAAAGTTAGATATTATAAATTTAAAACCAAGTTCAGTAAAAGAAAGGTGATAAAACAATAATCAATAATAATTTTTTCTGATAAAAAGCTTTTGCAGGAGTTTCAACTTTTCTTGTTCATGTAACCCCTGACTGAGCTTTAATACACTTTTATTCTTCTTCCTTTTTAAAATAAAGTTATTATATTATCAAATTATTGGAAGGTTCCTGATTCGAAATCCGGTCAGGGCATGGATATTTGTAAGCGTATGGTGTAGAGGCGGTTGGTGTACCTTAAATCTGTCGTGGCCGAAAGTCCTCACGTTGGGTTGGTGTGGAAGTTTGGAGAGTGAGGTGCCAGCTCAGATGTTGCCTCATCATCTGACCGTGGTTTAAAATTACATGGCGATACACCGAATGGCTTAGGCTGGGAAGGTGGTAACTGGTTGAATATTATCAAATTATTGGAAGGTTCCTGATTCAAAACCGGGCCAGGGCATGGATATTTGTAAGTGTATGGTGTAGAGGCGGCTGGTGCACCTTAAATCTGTAATGGCTAAAAAGACCTCAGTTTGGGTTGGTGTAGAAGTTTGGAGAGTGGGGTGCCAGCTCAGATGCTGCCTCGTCATCTGACCGTGGTTCAAAATTACGTGGCGATACAGCGAATGGCTTAGGCTGGGACGGTGGTAACTAGTTGAATACCATTATCGAATTATTGAAATGTCTTAGTTCAGCAAAATTGTAGCAGTGCACTAATTAGATTTTTTTCAATTATGCAAAAAAAAAATACATTCAAAGCAAAATCATACCATAATCTGGTTAACCTCATGGAATTTTTCAACGTTTTCAAACTTTTAGGGGCAAAATAATAGATCTCATGAACTCGTGACTTTTTCTCTTTTGCACATCCGTCGTCGCCCTTCTCCCTGTTGTGAAGATGGGGTGAGCTAGGGTCACTTCTTGGGTCCTCACCCCAGCTGGTTTCACTGGACGCACCGCGTCTTCAGTTTCCCACCGTCTATCTTTAACGCCGAACTAAAATTCCGCTCTTCTTATTCTTTGTGGAGGAAGACCCCTCCGCGGCACCCTTGACTTTGGGCATATCAGATTGCCAAGTGAAACTAAAATTCCGCTCAGTCCTATTAAACATTCAGAAGGAGATAGAGAGAAGGCCTTCGGCCTAAGTCCTCCGGAAACCCGTTATTTTCTTATGGGGAGCTAAGAGTTATGGGACAGTTGAAAGGGAAACCACACCGCAGCGAAAGAGGGGTTGTTTTTGGAAAAAGTAAGGGATTACGCGATTTCCGTGAGTGATACAGAACGTTCTAACAGTTGCTGATTTGAAGCCTTCGAGAAACAAAAAAATCTGCTGTTTTGTACCTCATGTCAATGACTCTTAAGCAGAGAGGGCCCCGGAATACCACGGGGCCCATAAAATGTATTTTCATTAGGGTTCGAGGAAACTTGTGACAACGTCTTTACAAGTGTGCATCTTTAAATGCAGTGAAAAGAGTTTCTAATACAAGATGGTAAGCAAGAACAGATGCTGTATTAGCAATAAAACTTGGTTTCACCCATGTTAAACAGGCTTTAACTGAAATTTGTATTTCAGAAGAAGAAAAGAAAGTTACCACAGTGGAGGCAACTTCTTAAGAAATAGACAATTATGAAACTCCTCTAATGACAATTATTAGGAATACTATTTTGCAAAGAATAAGTGTAATTCGTTTGAAATGCTTGTTAAAATATTTATGAGCTACATCAGTGTTTCCAATTTTTCAGTTCGATGAAATTGATTGCATCGAAATTTATGTGTTTAGAATTTTAAAAATTATGTTTTTGCTTTAGTTAATCCCTCTTAGCACTCAGAATTATCCTTAGTCTCAATATGTGAATATTGTGACCGTCTTCACTGATCATTGTAAGGAGAATACTCTCGGGGCGATGGAAGATATAAACCGATTTTATTTAATTTTTAACCCCTTTTTAGTCTCCCGAATTCGCAACTTTTCCGCGGTATTACGACTTGAAATTTTTTTTCGGCCCACCTAATACGCATTCTACCTTCCGCCTCCCACATATGCATCCACATATTAACTTTATTTATTTAAAACCAAGGCATACTTTCAGAATTTGAAATTCTGTCGATAACTTTCGAAGTTAAATATTTTTTCACTGACATAGAAGATGTGTTATTTAAAAAGTGTTTTTGGTAATTTGGGAACTTTGCACTGCAGAGCATCGTAACTTATGATTAAAAAACAAATTGGCCAAAGTTTTGATAAAATTAGGGGAAAATTGTTATGCTACGTTGCCAATAACCTGCCGTGTTGCCTCCATTGCGATGTTAATTAACAACCTACTTACCTAGTTAACTATCTAAAAACAACGCATTTTACAACACCATCTGACCCCAATTTGATCTGCTTCTTTTCCTTGAACCTTGCTCAAGAAATAAAGATTTTTTTTCACTACGATCGAAATTTGTACAAAAAATTAACATACTATATATATTTCCCGTATCTCTCTCTATATATACAAATACAAATATTGACGACCAGCGACAGGCTCAAGCCCAACAAGGCTGGTACATAAGAATACACACTGATTGTAGTGCGTTCTAACTAACAGCTAATATAAATGACAGGTAAATATATACGAAGTGAGGCCTTAAAAACAAAGTTTCACTATAACAACGGTTCCTTTCAGTGAAGTCCTTCCATCTTAATTAAAAGGAACTACTAATTTTTAAGGTTTAAAACCTTTTATATTTTGGGATCAAAAATGAGTATTTACAAGTTAAGTACATGCTTTAAGTGAAAAAGACAACGTATTGCTTTTAAGTAACGGCAGCGAACCCCCACTTCTACTCATATCCATCCCCGCGCATCCTGGGAAGCAAATGCTGCGATTTTGATTTTATTATTGTTGCTTTAGGTAGTTGGTAATTATTAGTTAACATCGTACTAGAGCAACGCAACGGGTTATTGACGACGGTCCGGGATCAATCCCTTAAGGGAAAGATTCGAGGACAACACCTCGTAATTTTGAATCACGGTCAGATGACGAAGCAATACCTGAGCTGGCACCCCACTCTCCAAACTTCCACACTAACTCAACGTGAGGACTTTTGGCCACGACAGATTTAAGGTGCACCAGCCGCCTCTACACCATACGATTACAAACACCGGACCCGGATTCGAACCAGAAACCTTCCGATCTAGAGGCTAACTCCTTAACCACTATACCGGTTGGTCGGTTTGTTGCTTTAGGACTTGGGACTACAATCCCGATTTTTTTTTCAAGTAATAAACATATTAAACTGTATTCTTGTCAAGCGTCGATTTTATCAGAGCTGTCCTTCATTTGATTTTTCATATATATTTATAGTAGGAAATTGTCATTTTGTTACTTTCGTTAGCTATTTTGAAGATGAACGAATTAAAATGCGACTTCCAAACTTTATCAGTGATATTATCATACCTAGCACTGTAACTGGCATGAATTTTAAAAATGTCGTAACATTTATTTAGCCCAAAGAAATGCTTAAAATTCTGTCAAAAATAACACTTTTCCATTTTTTGAAACAAAATTTTGGATTAAATATGATGTTTAAAATTGTTGTTGACAAAGTGAAAAAAAGACAATTTTGTACAGATTATAGAGATGTAAAACAAGTTTGTCTACGTTAAGTAGTTTTTGAGAAACAGAACTTCAAACATGCAACATTAAGCGATCTCACACAGCTCATCAAAGTTGCAAGTCCTTAAAATGCTTCAAACTTTGAAAATATTTAATTTTGAACCTAAATTTTTTGGATATCGTTATTTATGCATAAACTAAACCCCTGTACCGAATTTTATGAAAATCCATTACCATACGGCCACAGGTTTTTCCCGATTTTTGCTCATTTCACGTGGAATGACTTGAAGTTTTTTTATACGTGGACAGATAATCGATGTTTGAAAGAACTATCAGCGAAGGAACAATTTAAGTGCCAAATTTCAAACGTTCAAAAATTAGTGAAAACAGCAATCAGAACAAAGGAAATGGCTCTTAAAAAAAGGAAGGGCACTTATGATCCACGGAAGTTCAAAACTTCACTTATATGTAGAAAGTAGCTCATTTTTTTTTTAATTTATAATTTCAATAATTTGAACTGCTTTCTCTCCTACTTCATTTTTTGTATATATATTTAAATTCCAAATGCCAAGACTTTGTTAATTTCCTATCAAATTTTTTTTACATGATATATAGAAATACAGGTATGCATTTTTAGTTATTATGAGTATAATTTTTTTTACTAATAAATGTGCGCTTAATTAAATAATAAAGCGACGGGTTTTTTTAATATTTTACGTAGTGTTTCAGTTTTATTTTTTACCTCAAGATCTATTCAATGTATCTTCAATTCCATACCTGTAATATTAGATTATACTTAAAGGAATACTATAAAAAAAATTCAAGCTTATATGTATCATAAAAATTAAAAAAGAAGATACACTTTTAAATTTCTTGAATTTTTCAACCCTTTTTTTAATTTAAAAATGTTTCAACACATTTTGAAGAAAATTGATAGTTTAAACTTTTATGTACAATTCTCTGGTATACGAAACTGCAAAAAGTTTGTCCAAAGTGTTGTCATTAAAAAAATAATTTTTAAGGTGTCAGGTCCTCTCAAAAAACTTAAAATTTGTAGAATTATTTTTAAACTTTTTTTTTTAACATTTTCATATTTTTTAACAATTAAAGTGAACTTTTCTCAGCAGATAGGAAATGCTTGCGTTAAAATAGGTTATAATGTATGTTAAACTTGTAAACTAATATTTTTATGTTTCTTGAAGACTGAAAAAATTTTCCTTTCATGGAAAAAAATACACATTTCAAGATATTGAAGTTTAAAGACATAAAATTAACCTTACTTCAAAACATACAAACATTTTCAAAAATCTATAAAAGTTGATTTTAGCAAACATTAAAATTGCAAAAACGTTATTAATAAGCATTCAAGTCCTCAGAATTCACAAATTAAAACACAAGTCACATAAACAAAATCAAATTTTTTTTTATTAATTAAAGAAACATTTTCAATATTCTTAGATTTGTTATGGCTCTCAGTGAAGCATCATCAGTAAAGCATCGAATGAAGAGGGGAGGGGTCGTTTTTCTTTCTCTTGAGACTTTCATTGGTTGGTAGGCTGCTAAGCTGAGCTCCTACTTGATCTGTTCACTGCCCCTGGAATGTTGAAGACACAGTAAGGTTCTTTTAAAAACAAATTGAACCTAATATATATATATATATATATATATATATATATATATATATATATATATATATATATATATATATATATATATATATATATATATATATATATATATATATATATATATATTAGGTAGCCACGCCAGGGTGGAGAGTAGAGCACAAAAACGAATGCAAAAAACTTTCAAAATATTTTTTTTGAGAACTTCTAATCCTGTTTTTTTAAATTGAATATTAATAGTATTAAAATGAAATATTCTGGAACAGAATGCATGTTATTTTATTCAAAAAGGGTAAAAATGTGCACCTACTCAGGAACACCTGAAGAATGACCTTTTTTATCTGAAAATAATTGGATTCCCTAGTAGAGATGGTAGCATAAATTGGGATGTAGTGGTGCCAAATTTTAAAAATTATTGAGATGTATAAAACAAACATCACTTTATATATAAGGGTATTTTATAACTATTCATTTTTTGAAAAGCAATTATGAATATTGTCAGTGTATTTGTCGAATAGGGTTCGAGGGAAGTTGTGACAGCTTCTTTACTATGTGCATCTTTAAGTGCAGTGAAAAGAGTTTCTAATACAAGATGGTCAAACAAGAACAGATGCTGTATTAGCTATAAAACTTGGTTTCACCCATGTTAAAGAGGCTTTAACTGAAATTTGTAATTCAGAAGAAGAAAAGAAAGTTACCATTGTGCAGGCAACTTCTTAAGAAATAGACAAATATGAAACTCCTCTAATGAGAATTATTAGGAATACTATTTTACAAAGAGTAAATGCTACTCGTAAATCACTGAAATCAGTGGAATGCAAACTATTAAATGGATCTATCCTATTGAAGGCATTAGAAAATTTTATCAATAATTTCAGAGACGAATTTGAAAAGAGGCAAGTTATATAAATATAATAAGATAAAGAGGCAACTGTTTTATCAGGTCTATCATTCAATGTAGAAGATGGACAAACTCGCAGACAACAAAATATAAAAATGTTTCTTGATAAAAACAAAGAAGTCAGACATGAATTTACAATAAGAGAAATTTCATAGTCAATGCATTTTATGTCATCTAATAACACCAAGGCAGAATTAAAAGTAGAACACCATAAAAAAGTTTAAGGATATTTACAAAAATGGCATTAATGTTTGTACTTTTGAAGATGAATTTGACCATTTTTTAATATTTCTCTAAGAAAACGAAAACACACCATAAAAGCCACACCACACATCTATCGAGCCACCAAAGAAATATCTTGCACATTTCCGAATGTTAAAGTTATTGAATTTTTTTTAACAATTCCCTTATCTATATCGTCAGGAGAAAGACCGTTTTCAGTTTCAAAGCGTGTAAAAAATTATTTAAGGAGTACTATGGCAGAAGAAAGATTAATTAATCTGGCAATTCTATAAAAAAGAGCAAAAAAATTTTAACCCAATTGACATTACTAAAATAATTGACGAATTTGCAAGAAATAAAGCAAATCGGAAATTTATGCAAAAAATTTATTTTTTTAATTTGTTATGGTATGTAAATGTTGACTACTTTTCTTTTTGTGAATAACTTGATGAGTTTTTGCTTGAAACTTTTTTTTCTAATTGAGTTTAAGAGCCCTGAAAAATTTTACCTCCCCCACTTAACTTGATCCACCACTGCCCTCATGTACTCGAGGATTTAAGGAATGGGAACATTAAAATTACCTATACCCTTCGTGAAAACAATGAAATCGAGTTGTTGATTGGCGCTGATGTTATCGTTAAACTCTGGTTTGAGTATAATAGGATAAAAAACTTGGTTGGATGGTAATCGGAATAAAGAATGATGCATATGAGAGAGGAATAGAATTATTTAAAGATAATGTTTTAACAGTGCTCTCTTTGCATGTAAGTAATAATCTGTTAAGAGAACTGTAGGAACTTGATGTTTTAGGAATTAACGATACCATTGAAAATATTTCTAAAAAGGAAGAGTTTGTTGATTATTTAACAAACTTAAGCAGATATTTCGAGACTGATTTTTTCCGATTGCTGAAAAGGATGTTTTATTAAGTGTGAAGGTTACTTTCTTTGTGCGTCTATTCTGTTCTATCATATCTAATTTTGCAAGTGCATTTCAAAGTAAATTAATCACTTGAAGATACACATCCCCATTTAAGAGTCTCTCCCTCCCATTTTTCATTCAATTTTTAACTAACTATTAGGGTAACTTTTTGCAACAAATGCAACTTTTTTTTGCATGTGAAGTACTAAAATCAAAATTCCTCCTACATGGGGTGTATTGTAAGTGAGTTATAATCGCAACATAAATGCAACTTTCTGCATAAATGCAACTTTCTGCATAAATACAACTTTTTACATAAATGCAACCACCTGCAACTTTTAAAAATTTAGCTTAAATTTAGCAATTTTTGAAAATATGATGGCGGTCGGCAACCCAAACAACGAACACGTGACCAAGCATAGCTTCAGCTCAAAATTAAATATCGGCCAACATCATCTTAACATCATTTTTTGGATATTGTTTTCACAATGTCGCCAAATATCGGGAAAAATACTATTTACACTATTACTACATGATTATAATGTTATTAAAAGCGTTATTTACAGTCTTCCTCGTTTTATAAAACTAAACGATATCTGCCAATGTCGACAGATATCGTAATTCCGACATTCACAGACATTCAAAACATTGGCCAATATTGGTAGAATGTTGGCCAATGTTGTTGTGCTACCTGGGCATGCGGTGCCTGAGTTTGCTTGATGCGTGAGAAAAACGTTTAGTTAAAAACTTCAGGGTGTCGATCGAATGAGCCAATTGAAATTTCATTTTCAATCGCAGACCCCTTCATCGGATTATTTAGTGGATCGAATTCGAGGCCGGTATCTTTTTCATTCCTGTCTATCAACGCTTTGAACAAATTATGATACACTCATTGAGCAAATATTGTTTAAAAAGAACACATGGGAATGGCTGCAAAGGGTTACTGATGCAGTGAAACTCTAGTTTTCTAAAAGGGATGCTGATGAAACGTAGTCAATCTTGGTGCGAAGAACATTATGTTAACCTTTTCAATCGCAGAATCTGAACACCGTCTGTAGGATTAATTGGTTGGGTCGGAAATTGAATTCGACGCCACTGGCTTCATCAAAATGGGTCGGTATCTTTCCCATTCAATTGACACCTACAGATTTAACGTGCACCAACCCCGATGCACTCTCTACTTTTGTTTTCACCCATGTCAAGCGATTGGTGACTCAGATGGTCCGTGTCCAGATCAGGCCCGCCGTAAGCGGGCGTAGACCGCACGTCCAGGTGGGGGCAAATCTAGCGATCGATCACGTAATATTCAAAGTCATTGGGTCAGCAGCAAATTATTTCTGAATAATTTGTGGACTAATTTTTAAAACTATTAAGTAGCCTCAGCTGTAAAGCAGTTTCTTGATCCATTATGTTTCGCAATCACTTTCCAAAATTCAAAGTATCCATTCTCCAAATTCAAATTGACAGGATGTGCCCCTCCGTAGGACAATAAAACCATCGTCCTTGGAGAGGGGTTTACAAAACCTGTCACGTGTTGCAGCGCTCTTGAGAAAGATTACATTGGCAGTATGAAAACGGAAATTTCTCAGAACTGGGAATTTGGAAGAGGTGTCCCTTTCCACTCTCCACGTAGGGACACACGAACGGACCGTCCGCGGTTCCAATTACCGCAGGGGACCTGACCATAGTAAAGATAAGGACCGGATGCGCGCAACAAAGGGGGAAATCTATTCTTCCATTTCTCCCGTCTTCAAGCGAAATCTGGTTGAAACCTCCCCGTCTGGAAAAGGCTAGGAATCCCCACAGAGCTTCGTTCTCAGTTTGTACACGCATTCGAACAGTACTATCGCACATCAAGTTGCAATTATTTTGTTTATACTTCGTCTGACGTTGGTCTAGGTATAATTAAGGATAATTTAACTTGGTTAGTGTGATTATAATTCAATGTATCATATGTCAGTGAAAATATAAGTGCAAAAATTTGGTACCTACGTTTATTTATCGGCTTATCATAATAATTGCTGCGCCTAGTAATCATCTGTTTGTAGCACATATACAATTAAATATTTACGAAATTTGAAATAAAAAACCGGCCAAGTTCGTGTTTGACCACGTAGTCAGTACTGGCTATACAAAATTCTTACAAAACATCTGAGCCAAAACTCTATGTATTTTTTAGAAATACAAATTTAATTTTACAGTTCCTTTATACGGAATTTCTATAAACTTTTTATAAACTCAATTAAGTGATTAAGTGGGTCGATTATTACTCGTAAACTTGGAAAGCCTACTTATCGCTGATAGCATAAATTCAAGACGAGTTCAATTTCTGTAGATCAATATTTATATGGTAACTAGCCACTGCTTGGCCAGCATTGCGTTGCCCGTAACAGTTCTTTTCGTGGGGTCAGGTGAGACCACTGCTCGCTAACCCCCTTTGATTGATACGAAATCCCATTTGGTAAACCAACACTACGAGCAACGCCGTGATGGCCTCGTCATTGCCAAATGCGGCCAAATTCGAATTGCGAAGAGATCCAATCGACATGATGTCACAATCACACAGGGGGCGGCATAATCGATATTGCACACAGGCGTTCAAACAAACAGCTAGCGGCGGGCATGGCCACAAGGAGTAATGAAGTAGTAAGCACGTTCTTCAACTTTATAAACCAGCTTTACAATTTATTTTAGTGCGAGCCAACGGCCATGGGAACTGCTTCTAAAACACACTGATGGGAGGTCTCTACACGGTCTTTGTGAGACAAGATGCAGTGCAACAATTGAGGCAGTGAAACCTATAACTGAAAAACTACCTGACGTTTTAAAGGCCCTTCAATGTGTAAAAAATCAGTAGTTTATCGTAAGAGGAAACGGCGAAAGAGTAAATGGATTCCTCAATTATTTTCAAAATTTGAAACTTTAATTCAGCTAAATATTTGGAAGGACATACTAGAGCAAATTAGTACAAGAAATTTAACCCTTGAATCATAATATATCTCCCTTGATATCGAAATGAATAACATTAAAGCGTTAACTGAAACAATAGATAAAGATTTAAGTAAACAATGGTCTGTGTAAATAGAGCTAAAGAGACAGCTTCTATTATGGGTATAGATGCAGAATTTTCCAAAAAAAGAGGACGGAAAAGGAAGCTTTTGAAGTGGAAAGAGAAATGCCTAAAGTATTAGAAACCGAAGAAACAAAATTCAAAAGTTCAGTTTTTTATATAGTAATCAATAAAATAGTTTCTCAGTTATAATCAAGGTATGAGCAAATGAAAAAACATATGCAATGCATTCGAAGCCATATTAAAAATAAATTCTAATTCTAATGACAACAACGCACCTAAAAAATTAATTGAAAGCTATCCAGATGATTTAAGCCACAGTTTCATCAATGAAATTCAGATGTACAAGACCGTTCGCGAAGCTACTTTTTCACATTAACCCAAATTAGAAAATAAAGGTCTTCCACTCCCTTTAAATGATATCTATAGATTAAAATTGCAATCTATTCCCCCAGAACTTTGCATAACTTTAAGAATTTTGTTTTCTCTTCCCATCACTGTGGCTTCTGGTGAAAGGATTCAGTAAACTACCTATAATCAAAAATAATTTACGATCTGCTTTATGCAAGGAAAAATTTGAATCATCTAAGAATATTTTCAATTGAGGCGTGCAATTGAGGCGTTCAATTGAGGCGATCAACTGGCGTGCAAAATTAGCTTCCTTTTTTGACGGCATCGATAAATTCATTAATTCGAATAGAAGATGTACTGCTCCCTCCTCAGTACTCCAAAAGTTTTCGGAGTTTTGACTAGTCTTCAGCGTCAAAGGTATGTTTTAGCATGGGTTTCTTACAATCTTTCTACAGAGATATTTATTATAGTTTTCTGATTATACTTCGATATCCTTGTCGAAGTCCTGCTCGATCGGAAGTTAAAAACACAAGCTTAAGTTAAAGTAAACACAAACTAGTTTATACTGTTTCTAATTATCACAATTTTCGCATAATTCGTCGTGAATTTATCTTAGCTCTGATGAAGCAATCATGTGCTCCTAGACCAATGTTATTTATTCCTCTGATTCCAATTGTACGCATCTTTCAACCTCAAGTATTACAAGGGTAGCAAAGAAACTGAAAATATCTGTACAGCTTAGGTAGCACAGTGAGCACATGTAGTTACATGAGTGAGCACATGTAGTCTTCTCTCACGAGTCTTCGTTTGAAATGCTTGTTAAAATATGGGTGAGCTATATATATACATCAGTCTTGCCAATTTTTCAGTTCGTTGAAATTCATTGCATCGAAATTTAAGTTTAGAATTTTAAAAATTATGTTTTTGTTTTAGTCGATCCCCCCTCTTAGCACTCAGAAAATTCTCCTTAGTCTCAATTTGGGAATATGGTGACCGTCGTCACTGATCATTCTAAGGAGCATACTCTCGGGGTGATGGAAGTATACATTTTGCTGAATGATTGGTTGAATAACATCTTTTAGTTTGTCACTTGAGGAACAAGAATGCACGTATCGCTTTAAAAACATTCAAACCTCTTTGCAGGAACGATAACACTTTACCACATACCACATGGGTGCATAAGCTTCTAAAATAAATTCTGAAACAATTTTTAAGTTCATTTAAGGATTCACGCACGTAGGCACTCGCCAACAGAAGAGGGGGGGGGGGCAATTCAGCTTACGTCTGAAATGGATGAATCCCATCACATATAGTCTTCTCTCACTTCAGATGAATCCCATCACATCTGAAGTGAGAGAAGACTTCATGGGCAATTCAATAAAAGATACTAAGGCTAATACTTTATTTCATGTCACTGAGGATGTGATGGTTTACTTGGTTTACGGTTTCAAAAAGTTAGAGGACACTGATTTAATTGAGCTCGGAATATGTGTGGTCATTTAAATGGTGTCAAAAAGCTCATTAAAGATGTTCAACCAAAATTATTATTTGTTCATTGTAACAACTATTCCTTGGACTTGTGTCACCAATAAGCATCTAGGACTTTTTCACTACTTTTTGAAGGCTTGGGTGCAGGAACAAAAGAATCTGCTGAACTCTTAGGTTTGAAGCTGCCACAGTCATCTCGAAAAAGAAAGCTTCTATGTCGGTATGAATACTCCAGCAATTCTGAAAGTTTCACCCCCGCCAACATCAATAAAACTGTTGGCCTTCGAAAATGTTTGTTTGAAGTGGTTGACACAGTAACCACCAAAATTGAAAAACGATTCCATCAACCAGGAATGGTGAATCTTGTCAAATTAGAAGTGCTTACAGATGCAGCAAAAGAAGAAATTTAAAAAGGTACTTCCTTTCAAGAAAAATTGTGTGTTCATGCAAGTGAATTCGATCTGGAAAAATTGGAACCCCAGTTGGTTCTGTTATCTAGTGTAATAAAAGAAAAGTTTGTGTCAACATTTGATATCTGCCAGAAGTTGGCGGCAGAGTCGAGTGTAATTAGGGAGCTTATGGATGAAGTGTCTAAACTTGTTGAATTAATCTCCATTGCTCCTGCTCAGGCACGTGCCAACAGGGGGGGCAGGGGTTTTTTAAGCCCCCCCTCCCCTGTCACTGAGGAGAAGGGGCGAAAGGTATATTTCGCCCCCCCCCACACAATCAAGGAACATTTTTAAAATTTTAACTTTAAAAGTAACATTAAAACAGTGCCGTTAAAACAACTTTGGTTTCTAATTTCATTTCCTGTCACGATAGTTAAAGCTAACCCCCTTAACACAATTCTCTACAGAGACCAGTCCCCTTACATCCCTCTTTCCTTTCAGTCTTTTCTCCAATAGGTCAATATATCTTCCCATCCCCTTTCACCTTTGAACTCAAGCGCCCTCAGTATTTTGACGTCCCACGAACACTTTTCCTTTCAAATCGCCTGTCTAAGAAAAAATTACTTCTTCGTTTCACTACCTTCTTACCATTGAAAGTACCAAAAAATTAAATTCTTCCTTTGAATGCGTGGAGTAAAGTGGCCCAGTATCGCTTTCTATTGCTTGCTTATCGCTTTTTTTTTTTTACGACTTCAAAGTGGTTCTGTTCTACTCCCAAAATGAATGCACGTGGTGCTCGAACTTGAATGCCACGAGATGACTATCTATTTTCGAAGAAATTGCTGTATAGTGGCTTCACCCCTAGACCCTTCAGGGCTCGAACATGTCTTTGACGGGCAAACGATTCCGCGATCACCTTTCTTTTGGGTGCCCACTTGGACAGTTTCGAAAAAAACGATTGATTTTTATGACCGACTGACGGATTGGATGTTAGGGTTTTATGGCACTAGGTCCCAAAGTGGACAAGAAGCGCCATACCAACTGACGGAAATGTCGTTTGAAGTTAAGGGCATTCAACAAATCGCAACAAATCTGTCATTGCTTTTATTTTGATTATTTACAATATAGGGTCTTTTAAATTGTCGGCTTTCTTATTTGAAGTAAATACGGGTAACTGCCTGAGAGTGAACTGTCCTGAATTTTTTCCTGATGGATTGTTCAGCCTTTTTACTGGGGGTACAGTTCATACATTTCGGGAGAACTCCCCCCCCCCACACACACATTCAACAAACCTTGTTCCGTCTATAATCATAGACGTCAGAACGTCAACAATCGGTTAATTTCAAATTGTAACAGTAAAAATGAGTAACCACCAACGTTTAGATCATGGAATGAGGTGGCGAATTGTGCTAATATAACTGCTAATTAAAATGACTGGTAAATATATCCGAAGTAGGGCTTTTAAAACAAAGTTTCACTACAACGACGGTCCCTTTCAGTGAAGTCCTTCCATATTAATTAAACGGAACTACTAATTTTTAAGGATTAAAACCTTTTATATTTTGGGATCAAAAATAAGCATTTACAAGTAAAGAACAAGCTTTAAGTAAAAAGACAACGTATTGCTTTTGAGTAACGGCAGCGAACCCCCACTTCTACCCGAATCCTCCCGCGCATTTTTTTCTACCCAGGGGAGAAAACGTCCCTCTCCAACTTGAAGGTCGATGGCCTTAACGGCATCTTGTTAGATCGCCCCCATCTGAATCTAACACTTTCTTTTCCGACATCTCCCTCGGAAAAAAGGCGAGAACGTGTTACGAACACGCCCTGAATAGGGCTCCTAGCCGCTCACGAAACGTAACCATTACACTTGTAAACCATTTATTTTTTATATTTCTTGAAGACTGAAAAAAAAATCCTTTTATGGTATTCTCAGTATCTTTTATGTGTAGGGTCATTCCACGCAAAATGAGCAAATCGGCTGTGACTGACACATCACGAAACCCGAATTTATTTTGCATATTTCGGACCATTTTGCCTATTTGGAGTTTTTTGCATGTTCTTTTTAAAAAAAATTGAAAAAATTTATATATATTAGGTAGCCACACCAGGAAGGAGAGTGGGGCACAAAAAAAAAATGCAAAAAAACTTCCAAAATATATTTTTTTGAGAATAGATATGACGTATCTCTGTAAAACACCACACACCAAAAATGAGTTACAGTAGTTGCAAGTTTTTACAAATATTTTCCCACAAAAGGTGTTCATGAGCAATAGTTATCTCAACACTGAATATTTATTTTACGGTACATGCATATGGAACAGTTTTTATAGACAACCAACTCTTCAAAATCACTTATCAACTATTGTACATATCTTATAATTTTTATAATTGAGATATTTTGTACTACCCCATGATGCAATCATACATAAATTTTCTGAAAGTTATTACATCAAATTCAACTAGCAAGGATACATTGTTACATTTTTTACATGCATAATAACAAATAAAAACTCCACAGTTCATGTCATCATTTTGATTTATGTGAGGGGGAGAGAAAATGTCAATGTTATAGATGAATTAAAGAATGAATTGAATATTTCCCTCCATACACTAATTATGTCTGAACAATTTTTACTAGGAGCTTTGTTAAAAGGCTCATAAAACTCAAATACATATTTTTCAGTATCAACAAATAACAACACCCAGTGACTATCAAGGTTAATAGGGGGAAAAAATGTTTGCTTTGAGTACAGTACCAATTTGAAAGAATTTAAATTTTTTTTTGCTTTGTGAAAGTGCAGCTGAAGATACGGACTCAATAAACATAAAACGGATTGAATTTTCTATGTTTATAAAGAAAAGAATCTACTATTGTATCGTATAGCCATCCCCTTTTAAAGCACTTAGATGCTTGAAATAAAATGCTTTCTTCTAATGTTACATCTACATCTAATGACTTAGGCATAAAATTTGTAGGTTCTATACCATTCACTTTGACTACCATATTTGAAGAATTGGTTTCATCAGTATGATTACATTTAAAAAAATTAGACACAAGACTCTGCAAATTGATTATATTTTAGTTTTATCAGTTCTAGAAACGTATAAAATCCAAAAATTGTTTTACAATTTTTTATGAAAGACAAACTGCAATCTACGAAAACCTTCTAAGTACATTTTGGTCTGCGTCAGTATCCTAGATTTTACTGCTACAAATGTCGACATCATAACTTAGCTCCACCGAAATGGAAAATTTTTGTTTTTTAATCATAGTTACCCAACCAGAAAATCATAAAATGACGGATTGGAATGCGCAGAACTGCTTTTACAAAAGAGATTTTTTCATATATCTTAAGAAAGTATCGATATTTTTTTGCATTGTTCTTGATTAAAATGTGACTGAAGCTGGTGTTTAAGGTAGATAAATTATGTTTGAATATTTTTCGTACAAAACGGATTATAATCTTCTGCACTTTACTAATTAGAAACGTTTCCTAAATTAAATTAATACATTTCGAAGGTAAGTTGCTATATAATGATTATACATGTTTATTGATGTGTAATAAAAATTAATTACAGTCAGTTATTGATTTTGTGATAATAAACCAGTATCTATTCAGCCAAAAATCTTTGAAATGGCATTTAAAAGTAGGTTAAAAATTTTATAAAAGATGAAAGGCAAATTCTTTATTCTCCAGAATAATAACATGTTACTGACGTTTAGATATTAGATTCTATTATATTACTACATTTCCATTAGTCAAATTTTGTAGAACTATAATTAAATCCGTAATTCACATTACAATCTGAATGTTGCCGTGGAAGTGTGGGTTTTATGGCGCAAGATCCAGAAAAGGATTGTGGAAGTATGGAGAGTGGGGTGTCATCTCAGGTGTTGCCTCGCGATCTGACCATGGTTCAAAATTACATTTTGTCCTCGATTCTTTCCCGTTGGGATTGATCCCGGACCGTCGTTAACAGTACGACGCCAATTGAAATACCTACAATCTGAATGCTTAGTCTTTTCAAAAGTGCTGTCAAGCAGTCTAAATCAGGTCTTGATTGTTGCGGTTCTTGCTAAGATCGGATGGAAAAATTGTACAATTAAAATCCATGCATACACCATTCCTTGATATTTTAAATGCAAAACTGGATGAATGTAGCACTGGGATAAGGATAAGAGTTTTTTGATTAGTGAAAGCCATGTTGAAAACATTCTGAACATTTTTCAATTTGTAAATGTTTAATGCAATTCAAAGTAAACACTATATTCACTGTTCTTTACTCGAGCACTAATTAGTTATTCAGGAGCTTGACAAATTCTTTTATATACCAATTTTTCAAATCAAGGATCGTCTTTTTTAGCATTACTCAAAAAATGTTTTTAGATTTAATAAATTATCTATTCATGTATGAATCCTATTTAATTTTGTTAATTAAATAATTTTTTTTCTATACTGTTGGTAATCTTTTTCAACCATAAAAGGTGTCCCAATTATGCGCCTCTGTGATCGTTATTTTCTTGAAGATACATCCAATATCTGGGTGACATGAGATGAATATGCATTACTTACAATATAGATTACCATTAACTATTTTATAAAATATAATGGAAACTTCATTAAAAGGTTAAATTTTAGATTGCGTGTATATTTTTTTCCAGATCTTTGAAGACTATTTACCTGTTAGGCTAAAATAATTCTTGTACTCAAATTTGTAAGTTTTTCAAACCATACTGTTTGAATTTTACATATAAACCTAGCAAAGGGATGTGTACAGGAAATGCTTTAATTTTATAAATTAAAATTATTTTTCATAAAAATTTTAAAATATGACACTAGAAAATATTCTTTACTATAATAAATGAATAGGCCGTATGTCACCATCTATTGATTTTCACAGAAAATGTGAAGATACCTGTTTTTCTTTCCTTGTAAGAACTGCGTTTCGTGTAATACTGTGTGTTGATCCTTTAAATGACAAAAATCCTATTCAAGGGAATTTAAATTGATTAAAAAAAAAAAGGTGTTCTTCTGAATACTTAAAGTGGTTACTTTTAATACAGCAAAATAAATAAAACATTTTTAAGTGCACATTGTGTTTAAAAATTTAAGTTTTTTTTTAGTTTCTGCTTAGAACCACATTATGTATATTGTAAATCTACTAACCATTCCTTTATACATTTTACACTTCTATGCCAAAAAATATAAAAATGAAAGTAATGAATCAATAATATTAAGAGCAGCTGTTAAAATGAAAATTGTTGAGAAAAAAAATTCCTTAACATTAATGTTGGTATTAAATTTCTTTTGGGTTGATTTTTTATTCTGCAAGGGCCATGCAGTTTTGGGAGTTTTGCAAAGTTCATCATCACTTCTAAGGATGTACAAGATTAAATTCACTTTGGACTAAATAATAAAGCACATATTAACATTTTATTGCTACTTTTTTTAGCCATAACATCTTTTAATACCCAAATTACTTTCACTGAAGAGCCTCCATCCTGGAATCCAGATTTGTGTATTCTATTTTACCATGTTAAGTACCCAAGCTATTTGAATATAATTTAAAAAATTAAGAACTTTATTGTATCTGCTCTTTAGCTCTGTTTCAAAAATCTTTGAACAAAAATACCAGAAATGTGCTTTAATGATTAATTACTTAAACAATAGATCTTGCTTGGAATTTAAAATTTTATTTTAGTGTTGTGTTTGTATGGTGCAAGGACCAAATTTAATCATACAGCACCAGGCATACCCAATATCAAGTAATGAATATAGATACACAACCATAGTTTTACGTACACGAGAGAAATACATCCAGGAAGGCATTGAACTTGTGCCGCCTACAACTTGGAGGTTTATATGACAGTGGACATACCCACAACCTTAGTGTCGTGGGAATAAATTATTGAAAAAAAAAATACTAGCCCAAAGAATAAAAATTGACAAATATATCCGAAATATTCTCCAAAAATAAAAAGCGTATATAGTATAATATACATTTGATATCCACAATGCAAATTAACAGAAAGAAAATTCAGTGACTAACAGATAGTTGGGAGTAGAGGCTAAAATGGGAAATACAGGTTTTTTCAAGCAAAATAAATTCTTGATAATTCATAACATGTATCAAGGCATTTGGGCTCATATTTAGTCAAAGCATTCTTTTTTTCACCTAAAAAGAACCCACAATTAAGGAATTTATTGAGATATTTTAAACATATTTAACTAATCAGCAGAAGCATTTACAACAGCAAGAAAATTTTCATTTTTGTGGTGTTTGCAAAGGCTGCAAAAAAAATTAATTAAAGAAACATACATCACATCTGTTAGAAAAAGGAATGATTTTTAAACAAATAGTCTCAATTAATTTTGCTAGTTAGCATTAAAAAGAATCCAGCTCAATGGAACTTTCATAGGTATTCAAGATTAAAATATGTGATTGAACGGATATCTTCACTGCCCACTAAAAAGTGAATTTGGTTGAGTAGCATTTAAAAACAAGCAAACTCAACACGATTCACCATTTAGCATAGCAGACAAACAATGGAACACTCCATAAAAAACAATCAAATATGCGAGTAGTTGAATATGTCACATCTGTGAAACATAACAGACTACAACCTAGGCCCAATACAGAAGGGAAAGATGTCAGACGTTTGATTTTTTTGGGTGCGGGCCATATTTGGCCTATCTGCAATACACACAAGATATACATCAAGTAATAAACATGCATACAGTGAAATTTTTACCGACACAGATGAGAGAAATCACACATGCACTGCCTACAACTCACAGGCTTCTAGTGCAGTGGGCAACACCAGAAACATAAATCGTGTTTTCTTTTAATATGCAAGTAAAATAAGCAATCGGAACAGGAATTTTATCTGCCCACTCAAAAGTAAATTCCATTGGGTAGCATTTAAAAACAAGCTAACTCAACGCAATTCACCATTTAGCATAGCAAATGAACAATACAGCACACAAAGGGAAATAAAGGAATGAAATAGGTAAAATAGGCACCTGACCGAGAAATTTCATCTGCCCGCCAAAAAGTAAATTCCGTTTTGTAGCACTTAAAATCAAGCTAACTCAACGTTATTTACCATTTGGCACAGCAAGTGAGCAAAACATTTTAAAACGGGATATAAAATGAAGGGAAAATAAACAAAAATGATGAGCCTTCATCTCACGGTCAACAAATATATTCTGTTGGATAGCATTGAAATACAAACTAACTTAACGGAACAAAACAATTTGCGAAGCAAATGTAAGTGAAACAAAATGTCTAATTAGCAAGTGAACAATACATTTCAAAACGGGATATAAAATTTAGGGAAAATAAGCAAATAAAGAGCTTTCATATGCCCGCCCGCCAAAAAGTACATTCCGTTGGATAACATTTAAATACAAGCTAACCCAACGGAATAACATAATTTGCGAAACAAATGTATGGGAAAGAAAATCTTCAATTTCAAATGAATATATTATTGCTTACACAAATTTGGCTTCTAAATGAAAGAACGTTACGTCGGCAGAAAAACACCACAGCCAACTCTCCTTCCTTCGATCAATGCAAATATTGCAAATGGCAAATGCTTCGACAATTTCATATAATCATTCGTTTAAAAACATCGATCCAACAAATGAGGCCGCCAAAATTAAAAGCGCCAAAAGGACAAAAAGGAAAAAAAACAACACTAAAGTAGAGTAACCCGGTGCAACGAGAAAGAAGTTGCCAAATGAAAATATAGAAACTATGGTCGGTGCACCGGGTAACATTGTACTGAAATGCTTAAGTTTCCACTTCACACACCCCAAGTCATAAGCATAATATATTTTGATTTAAAAAAAAGATTTTTGTGCGTGAAATTTGTGTTTAATAATCATCACCCTTGCCGGCTGAGTAGATTACAACCATGAATAACGAAGTAGAGATTGCACCCATGAGAAGTTTAGCCGATTTTTTAATGGAATCGGCTAGATTTCAAATACCAAACTTCAAAGACTTGGAAAAGTGGTCGAACCGTGTTTGCAATAACCTACTTTATTATCAAACAAATTACTTTTTCATGTCTGTAGTAGTCTTTTTGATTGTTGGGTGAGTTGCGCAACTAAAATATTAAATTTGAGTTATTTTCTTACAGTAGTGTCGAATGTAATTTCAGTCTATCTTAACCCTTTTATACATCCCTACTCTCATATCAATATATATTTTTTAAATTTCATGAATGTTAATGTTTTTATTAATGTCTGCTGTTATTCAAAAGGGACTGTTGCAATTCGGATGTTTCTATAAGCAATAAAACTTTCACGTTGAATCACTTGTCCCATTTTAGTTAACATTCATCGGATTGGATTCAGAAAATGGGAAAAGCACCAAAATAAAGACCCAGGATGAAGGATTAATGAAACGTATCTTACCAAAATATTGTAACACATTACATGGAAGTATAGTGAAATGATACTATGAATAAAATATGACATCCAAACAAAGCTATAAGGTTCTATCTGTACACAAAGACGAAATTGAAACTGCAGTTCTCCCCTTTTTATTATGAAGAGATGCATCCATGAAACTGTTAAATATACTATTTGTAACCAGAACCCAATTTTTATTGGACGTCAACTCTCATTTAGGAGTTCATGAATGATGCATTAAACAGAAGTAGGGTTTGCAATTTCCTCCTGGGACTCATGTTCTGTTTTTTTTTGTCATTTTCTGGTTATTAGGTCATTTGTGATCTTAAGTGCAATTTTTATTTTTGGTGCTTTTAAAGCATTTTATGTTGTCCACAGTTTAGTAAAAATTTGAAACATTTTCTAGGCATAATCTCCCTTGTAGATTTAATTTTACTTCAAAAAGCATTACAAAAGAAGGAATATGTTGATTTCTGGTGCCAAAACAATACTTGATCAACCCTTCAATATAAAAAAAGTTAATTTATATGCTTTTCAAAAAGTGGAAATTAGTGACACAGGAAAGAGGCTTGTCCGAGAAATTTTTCTGTTGAACTGAAGTAAACTAAAAATCATGTGTTATTAGATCTTTTAAAAGGATCAGCTGGACTGTTCTGATTCATAACATGTATGGTACCTACAGTTTTGATAAAAGACATAATATGGTACAGTTTTGATACAAAGTCTTTTTGTGACAATGTTTTCGGCATACTTGTGTCACCTAGGGATATTTTTGTAGAAAAAACACCTTTTTAGTATAAAAGATTCAGAGGTGAGGGGTTGCCATTATCCTAATAAAGCAGTTGCCTTTGTCTGCCACAACTCATAATGTAAAACATGCTAGAAAACTTGCCAAAAGTGTTGCTACTAAAATGTCTATCAAAGCTGTATAAAAAATACTAGTCAAGCCTTGATTTCAACTTTTTGTTGCAAATGGCAATGGAAAACATTGCTAAAAGACAAAGTTCGACTACCAGTTATTAGAATTTAACCTAGAAAACCATTCAAAATATTAAATTCAGTCTATTTTTTCAAACCCTTTTTGTTGTTAAATATGTTTGAACAGTATAACTTGCTATTATATTCAATCCTGTTAGTGTATTTTATAGACAATAAATGTCTCGTGTTTGTTATATTTTAGATTGATTCACCCTGCAAAAATGATTTGTGGTATTCTTGCCATGCTGGCAGCTTTTGGACTTTTCTGTTACGTCACCAACTCCAAGCGATCTGCAACTAAATTCAAGCGAGATCATCCTGTTCTTAGTCTCTTGCTTATATTTTCTGGTAAATATAACAATCACATTTCAAATAGAATTACTATAAATGTGTAAAATTATTTATCATACTACTTTAAGATCGGATTAATTTCGGACTTGCATACTGCATTCAAAGTATCAGCATTTCCGAAAGTGGGCCACCTCTAGGAGGTGTCTTGGTTCATTGTGTAACATTCTCATGTGAACATAGATTGTTCTACCAAATTTTATTGAGCTTAAATGCTGTTATGGGCAGTGAGTAACAATAAAGTAGTTGTTGTCAGTTGTTTGATAGCAGAAGAGAAATGGACTTTGTGGGTACACAATATAAATAAGAGTTTGGAGAATACCATATGTTGTACCTTAGTTGGCAATAATGTAAAGTTTTGTCAGTACTTTAGTTGACCCACGCTAAGCTTACCCAACTTTTAGATATCCTGAGATCACATTTGACTAGAGAACACATTCAGGGAGTCGTTAGGATCTCAAGAATCACTGTATAATGTATGTATGAGTCACCTGCATTGTATATATACATACAGAATGGATTTTATTCTCCCTTTGGAATCCGCATCATGACGTAGATGAACAAGAGCAGTCTCATTTAACAGTTTAAATAATTCTAAAATCTAATCTATGTGTGTAACATGCTGTCCTCGCAATGCAAACTAGAACTAGTGTGCACTTACCTTTTACCTTCAAACAGAACACTCGAACACGGCTCAGAAAATTTAGTTAGAAAAGAGCCCAGATTACTTCTTGCACAATAAGTGGCAGACCCAAAATATTCAGACAGTCTCACTCTTTTGGATCTTTGCTCACTTAACAGAAACCTCCTAATTGTACAGGTATGGCTTTTGGATGAGTTAAGTAGAATTTCACAACTAATTTTGTATTTCATTGACTATATTTATAATTGCAATACATACTATACCATTCTGCAAAAATACCTCTTTGTCCCATGATGTGAAGAGCCACTTGCACTAATAATTCTTAGTTATCTTTTGACCAGTGTCTTCTATAATAGTGATGAAATAATAATACAATGGTTAGGAAAATGTAAAGGTCTGTATATTTTGAGAGCCACTCGTCAACCGTTCGTTGAAATTATTTTCACAACAAACTTCTATCGATCCATGGGAAAGGAAGGAACCACCAGGCAATTGCCGACCAACCTGTATAGTGGTTAAGGTGTTAACCTCTAGATCGGAAGGTTCCTGGTTCAAATCCGGGTCCGGGCATGGATGTTTGTAAGCGTATGCTGTAGAGGCGGCTGGTGGACCTTAAATCTGTCGTGGCCGAAAGTCCTCACGTTGGGTCGGTGTGGAAGTTTGGAGAGTGGGGTGCCAGCTCAGGTGTTGCTTCGTCATCTTACCATGGTTAAAATTTACGAGATGTTGTCCTTGGATCTTTCCCTTAAGGGACTGATCCCGGACCGTCGTCAATAGCCTGTTGTGTTGCTCTAGTACGACGTTAACTAAAATTACTATTACCAGGCAGTTATTTTTCAGCCACCGCTGATGATAATGGAGCTTGGAGGTTTTGCTAGCAAAAAGAAAAGCAACAAACTTCTCACGCCTCCGTCTCAACCTGAAACGAGAACTGCTTTGTATTCCTTGAAAAACCGACAGGACACAGATAGCCACAGGCCGTTTGTTTGGCACCCAAAACTCTCCCAATCGTGAGTATTAGAGGCTCGCAAATGTATACGAGTCTTAAACGAGACAGGACCATGGAGAAGAGCAGCTACTCGAGAGTTAGCGTCTATGTCAGTTTCAGATTCAAGAGATCCATTGGTGAACAACAGGATTTAAAGCCGGTTTTTGTTTCTTGGTTCCAAGATATAATTCCTATGGTTTTAGTAATGATTCAAGCCCAAGTCAATGTTACTCAGAAAGCAACCTTGAAGGATAGGTTACAAATTTTACTTGTGTGTTTTGCCACTTATTAAGTTTTGCTAGTGTTTTATTGATTTGTTGTAAGCCTAGTGAATCTTTCCAAAACAAAATTTGCTCAGTTATTTATTGTTATTTTAAATGATTGTGAGACGGCACCTCTGTCTGCTGCTCAGTTTTAGTCTCCAAAGTTACCAATAAAAGTACTAATAGGAAATGCTGTTACTTTCTCTTGCTTCTTAGTAAAGGCAAATGTGTGTGTGTGGTTTTGCTTTTAATCACAGCAATATCCATCTGAAAACAGCTGCCATTTTATTCTCGGAATCAGAAAATTTGGGAAGCTATTTAATTCTTTAGATGTTTAATTAATGCATACCATTGTTAATGCCACCAACTTCCCTGATGTAGTTCCCTCTGTTCAGGGTCCCCACATTTTGGAGTAGGCAGGATTGCCCAGGATATCCAATAGCGCCCTAGACCATAACGACAGATGTTCATCCAGTATGATGCTGAATAAGACACTCCAGGAGAAGGTGTTCACCTCTGTCACATCTGACGAAAATGCGTTCATTGTTATAATCCAGATTGTAGTGGGACTAATCTGAGAAGACAACTTATTGCCAATTGAGATGCCATTGTCTGTGTTGGTGAGCCCACTGTAGCCAGACTGTACGGTTGGTCACAGCCATTGGGATAAGGTGTCTGTCGTCATGTGGTGATTTCATATTGCGTGGCCTACTGCCAGGGTTTCGACTTGTCCTGTTCCCCATGTTTAATTTCTTCCACACAAGCATTACTGTTTTGGCATTATGTCCATGCTAGTGTCGATTTCAGGATTCGAAAATCCACCTTCACGTAGGCTGATCATGTGACCCCATACAAACTCCATTAGTTGCTCGTATGGCACTCTGTGTTTTTGGTGGGCATATTGTTTTCTAATATATCATTTACAGCATTCGAGCAATGATGGACACATTTCAACGCACCTTTACAGTGCTTTTTTACACGGCTCACATGGAAGTTTAGAGTGTGTTTCTCGATTCACACATTGCTTTGTAATTCTAATCATTTGCATATCCTATTTTGCATTTCCTGGAAGTTTTGTTTATTTTGCATGAGTTCTTTTTTGGTGTTGCAATTTTCACAAACAGTAGGGCTGTATGTAATTTGTACATGTAATTTTTTTACATAACACAATTATTTGCTCAGATTTTCAGTTAATGTATCAAAGCCACATTTTAAATTGCAAAGATCCTATTATGTTCAGTGTAAATTCAGTAGTTTTCTTGAAACATTGATATTTATTTTGGCTGATTAGAATTATAAATTTCATTCTCATAATAATGTACGTTTTTTATTGAAATTAATAAAATTATTTTTTAATGCAGGAGGATATTTTGTTGTGTATATGCTGGGATCAGTTCTGGTTTTCCTGTTTGGTATAATGCTACCAGTTGTCTGTAAGTAAACTTAAATTTAACACTTACATGTAATACTTGGTATATGTCCAACAGAACAGGACTTACAACTTATGTTCCAAGTCTAAGTTTCCTTTTAACACATTTGTATTACTTTAAACCTGGATGCTTTGAATACTTTAAAATGGTAATTTTTAACTTGTGTGGTAGTGGTGATAAATGGTAAAACGGTTTAAATTGTGTAAGATTTGTTTCATTTCAGTGGTTTGGTTTTGAACTTTAACAAGTTTTCACAACTAATTTCAAGTAATATCTATATTTCTAATAGCTGTATAAAGTATATGAATGTTATTTTTTTATTACAAAGTATAAATTATTTGTTTAAACATAATTTTTTTTAAATCACTGGATCAAAATGGATAAATAGTTATTTCATTCAAATCTGTTAGTACAATGCCTACTTTTTCTGATCGACAAAAAAAAATTATTTTTTGAATTCTTAATCTAAATTTTAAGGCCATCCCTATTGTTTCATTTAAGACACACGTGACAATTTTTATTTGTTTCCATTATTTGTATGAGTTACTGAGATACATACTACAGAATGGTTAATTTTAATCTTTTTGGAACATTCTTTAATTATTTTGTTTAAAATAATTATGAATCTCCAAATTGTTAATTTATAATTCTGCAGTTTTCCTACAAATTATACCTAGCACATAAACTGCTCAGTATAATAGACTGATTCTACCTTGAAATTTTTTCAACTAGCATATTAGTAAATTTCAAAATATTTAACTGAATCCGAGCATAACCATTTATGTTCTGAAAAACAGACCTAGTGTCTAAGACTTTTTACCCTTTGTACTCAGACCATTGCAATATTACTACTGCAATGCTGTTGATATTGCTAAATCCAAGTGCAAAGGGTTAAGCTTTGAAGTAGATTTAACCTCTACAAAAATGACATTCACTTAAAATTCTAAAAATTAATTATTTTTGTATGGAATTTCTTGCATGTGCTTCTTATCTATATTTACTTGCTGTGCACATGTATCGTTAATAATTGTAAGATCTCCCAATTTTCATTTTTGCCTCATTCAATCATTTTGTTTGGTGCTTATATTGAAATGTTTCCAATCTATGAGATGCATTGTATCTATTGAATAAATAGAAAAGAACCCTGACCCCCTATAGCTAACTTTTAAATGGTAATTTTGATATTTATTGTCACCTTGGTGACCGTTCAATGCATACACCTTTTTGATATTTTGATGCATCACAACTGCGCTTGCTCGCAAATCTGCGATACGATTTCCTGTAAAACATATTTAATACACTCTTGGTATTGAAACTCTTGTTGTTATTCTCTAGACATGTCATGGGATGCATTTCTTTTTTCTTGGGAACTATGTTCCAATTCGTAAATAAAGTACAGTTAATTTCCTCTAGGCCAAACAATATTTATTCATTGTAATTTTTATAAAAAAAACCATACCAACTGCATTCAATCATTCCCCAAAAGAATACTTCATCTACTATTCAAATAAACTATGTACGTGCAGGTAATATTAAGTATAGTTATCAAATTACAATTTCAGCTTATGTCGAATCTGTTATACTGTGTGCAGCTTTGAAATTTCTTGATATTTAAGTATCTATTTTCTATTTTTATAGTAACACCAAACTGTCAGTACCTGTTATTTAAGAAAAACACTCTAAAACCAAAAAAAGTTGCACCTAGAAAGAATTGTCAGAATTCAATAAAATTTACAAAGGTGGTAAAGTGCTTATGAATGAGTAAATGATTAAAATTTGTGACTGAAATATACAAACTTTATAGGGAAAAATTTAAAAAAGTAGTATTTAGTATGGTGGATAACCGCTATTATTCATAATGCAGCATGCCTAGCACCTAGAGGGTCATACAGGATCTTTATGAAGTCCTGCGACAGTCAATCCACATGCTGCATTGAACCCTGTCACATAGTTCCAGCAGATTATGCCGTACGGGTGAGTGTGACATCTCGTCCAATGTCATCCCTTACATTCTCGATCGGGGACAGGTCTTGTGAGTATGCCAGCTGTGGTATGATATTGTTGTGTCGTTGACAAGCTCTTGAGATTACAGCAATATGGGGTCGAACATTGTCTTGAAAAAGCATGTATATCTGGGAGTTTAGGTTTGGGAGTGCGACTGGCTATAAAATTTCTTGTACGAAATGCTGGCCTGTCAAAGAGTCTGTAACGAATACCAAAGGTGATTTGACATCATACGAAATTGCACCCCACACAAAGACACCAGGTCTGTGACGCTGCATAACAAACTGTGAATCTTGGCACCGACGACGTAGCCTCCACACACGGATTCCATTATCGTCTCCACCTAGACAGAAGTGTGATTCGTCAGTGAAGACCACTCAATGCCATTCAACGTCCCATGTCCGTCTGCCACAACACCATTCCAGTCTTTGACGGCAATGCAATGATGTTAAAGGCAGTCATTGTAAGGGTCTACATGAGTTTAGTCCCATGTCGTGAAACCATCAACAAATGGTGCTATCAATTAATATTGGATGATCCAGAGAGGGGTTCCCATTGCCCATTGGATGTCAGCAAGAGTCTGTTGGATCAGTATGTGCATATCTTACAACATGTTGATCCTCTCTTGGTCCGGTTTCTCTAGGCCAGGGGTGGCCAACCTTTTGCATACCATGCACCAATTTTATTTCACATACGAGTTCAGATGCGCCATATGTCACGCACCTATTCTACCTTCTTACGGTCATGGCTGAGGTTGGACAATAGAGATTGGGGTAGGATTTGCTTCACTTAGAGAAAACTAAATTAGTGTATGTACGCCAGTTCAAAAGACACGCGTTTATTGGAGTACCGACATACACTGGTAGGAGATGATCTCGTAAACGTGAGGACGATCACAGTTTTGGAGTTCTGGGTTTTTTTAATGTTCACAAAAATTATTCAGGTCAAAAGCCATTAGATTTGCTTTTAAAAAATGTGACGAACTGATGAGTAAAAACACTGTATTAATTGAACTGAAAGCACTGTGGTGTTGAAAGTATGACGATGGATTCAGCTATGGCGCCTACTTCAAAAGAATAAGTAGGCGAAAGGATGCAATGCGCCACTTGTAATCATCAATTGCGCCACCTTTGGCGCATGCGCCACAAGTTGGCCACCCCTGCTCTAGGCCTACCTGAGCTTGGTTAATGCTCGCTTGTGCCTTTTTGTATCCACCGCTGCCAACAGCATGCAACAGTAACATCACTACAACCAATATGCTGCATAATCCGTCAATTAGACCATCCACCTTCTCGGAGGCCGATCATTCGTCCTCCGTCAAACTATCCCAGTAGTTTGAATTGCTTGTGAACTTTTTACGAAGTTTAACTCAATGAGAAACGATGTAACCAACACAACAGCATGAGTCTAAATGAATTTGCTGTTCTACTGAATGTCCTTTTATGCCCTGTTATGTAGCATGTTTGAGAGCTGCCCTGCGCATAGGGCATGCTGAAATGATTCTAAAAATTTTATAATTTCAACACCAATGCAGATGTACCACTCGTCCAAATTTCATATATACCAGTCTACTCCTTCCAGGTGCAACTTGTTTTTTGTCTTAAGAATTCCCTAGACCAGGGGTTCCTAACCTTTTAGTAACTGCATACCACTAGAAGTTTTTGGTGTACCACCAGTCTTATATTTTTTTAGAAACAGATATCTAATGTCAGAAAAGTGCCCAATGGCTTGTTTTATTTTAATTAAAATACTAAGAAAGCTTCATATTTTATGATTAATGCATTTGTATTTTGTATTATGATGTTTTAGTAAAGGAAAAAATAAAACGGTTATTGAAAATTACAGTTTTATTTTTTACTCACAGATCTAAAAACAAATAATTTTAAATAATTCGTACAAACTAAGCAAACAAAGATTGACATAATCTAAAATCAATTTTTAGTGTGAAACTTGTTTGTCTTTTATTAAAATATCAGGAGCAATGGAGCTTAACTTCACTCTAAAGTCCTCTTCAACACTTACTTTGTTTCTATATTTATTTTTTTTATACAAAAGTTTAAAAAAACTGCTCTTACACAAGTAACTAGAAACAAATGGCATAAGAAGTAGCATAACGGGGTTGTACATGCTTAAAAATCGAACAAACTTTGTAGAATATTTGGGTCGTTCGTATCATCCTTACGAACCACCTGAAACGTTGCCACGTACCACCAGTTGGGAATCCCTGCCCTAGACGATCAATATTATTGTCAATGTGATTGACAGTTTCGATTGATAGGTGTTTCACTATAGCTTCAATCAACCCGTCTATCTCATTCAGTCAATGTTTTTAATTTTTGAGTTTTAAAATAGTTTCAAATTCAGATTTGGGCTTTCTTGCCTTGATTTTGGTTGTCTGCAATTAAAAGAAAGAAAATATAGAAAGACTGGTCCAAAGAGTGGTATAAACTGAGAAGCCGCTTTACTCACTAACATTTACTAAACTTTCTGCTAGATACTGAATCGCACGCATAATATTAATTTTCTGTTTTTATTTTTCCTCAGTATAATCTGATTTATTTTGTTTTAACACATTAAGAATTTTTTGGAAAGCAATACTTTTATTTTTTTACATGTTCACTTAACTTTCCATAACTCAAGATAATCACGATGACTTATGACTTATGACTTGTAAAGGGGTGACTCCGAAGAGTGCCAGCACTGCGACTAATAGTCTATTGTACTGAGACCCCTACTGATCCACTAAAGACCGATGGCCGAAATAAATTTCAGCATGTACCTGATTGGAATGTTTGACAGTTCCCAGGGTTCGATACAATGGTATCCCAGATATTCAAATCGTTGTGCAGAGTAATGGTCACATTTACATAGAACGTGTACAGAACTCTCCTCTACCATACGACAACCTCTACATAGTGGGTCATCTAAAACACCCATAATGTTGAGGTGTCTATTCAGGGTACAGTGGCCAGTTAGGAGGCCAATAGCTATCCTGATTTCTTTCCTACTGAAATTCAGCAGCTCTCTTGATCTATCCCATGGATACTGCTGATTGAGCTCTTTGGCTTGTCTTTGATTATTAGACTGAAGCCATGTTTGGTAGGACTCGGCAAGGAGCAAATCCCTTATAGTCCCTCTAACCACATTGTGAGGCAGACCCAAAACAGGCTCTGGTCCAATAAATGGTGTTTCAGACCCATGTTTTGCTAATAGGTCTGCCGTTTCATTGCCTTCAATGCCACAGTGACCAGGGACCCAAACCAGAGAGACCTTGTTTCTCTCAGCCAGGTCCTCAAGCACATTGTGACATTCCCACACTGCTTTTGAGGAAAAGCAGTGACTTTGCAAAGCCTTTAGGGCTGCCTGGCTGTCAGAGAAGATTTTAATAACCCTCTTAACTACACCTCTATTGAGGCAGTTGTAAGTACAAGCAGAGATTGCCAGAACCTCAGCCTGATATACAGTGGCCAGCTTACCCAAAGAAAAAGATAGCCTTATTTTTCGATTAGGACAGAAGGCACCTGACCCAGTGCCATGAGATGTTTTTGAACCATCTGTGTACCAAATTTCATCCCCCCTTCCTATCAGCCTGGAGACGAATCTCCATTCTTCTCTGGTGGGAAAGATGATATTATATTTGGCTTTAAAGCAAAATTGCTTTAACATCCAGTCAGATCTCATTAATAGATAGGGATGTTCCTTCACCTGCGGATCGACATTTTTGAAGGCAGGCATTTCATAAGATGACTTCCATAGTCCCATGAGTTTGAGGCGTTGTGAGCATGAAATTGCCTCTAGTTCCACTTGTTTATGCAGTGGTAGAAGCCCCAGAAGCAGTTCTAGACTCTGTGAGGGAGTGGTTCGCATTGCACTAGTAATTGCAATGGTAGCCATTCTTTGTAGACTAGTGAGTTCTTTTTTCACTGTCTCCATTACGGGTTCTATTCCACCAAGCGATGGCGCCATAGGATATCATCGGAACAATAATCCCGGTATATATCCAATGCACCATTTTCGGTGTTAGACCCCAATTATTACCAATGGCACGTCTACAAGCCCAAAACACTCTCTTGGCCTTGCTCGTGCAGTACTGGAGATGTGAGCTCCATGTCAAGGTCTTATCAAAGATTACTCCTAGATATTTAACCTCATCCGAGTATGCAAGTGGTGTTCCAAAGAATTTTATCAAATGCATATCTCGTAACCTTTTCCGGGTGAAGAGGACTAGACTAGTTTTGTTGGGGTTAACCGACAAGTTCACCTTTTTGCACCAAAGTTCAATCTTTTTTAGGGCAGTGTTCATGAGGTCTGTTACCGTGTTTTGGAACTTCCCTCTTATGACCAGCGTTATGTCATCAGCATAACCCAGACAATACAGGCCCAAGAAGTGAGTCCTGTTAAGGAGCTCGTCAACCACAAGGCTCCATAGTAAGGGGGATAACACACCACCCTGGGGGCAGCCTTTACAGTTTCCCACAGTTAGTGTGTCTCCCAGTAAGGAGGCCTGAGCCATCCTTGTCTCGAGCATGTTTTTAATCCAGGCGCAAACCAATGGATTAACATTTCGACTGATGAGGGCATCAATAATTACGTTTACTGGAACCTTATCAAAGGCTCCCTCAATATCTAAAAAGGCTGCCAAGGCAATTTCCTTTCCATTGACTGCTCTATCAAGGACCGTAACAAGATCATATAGAGCAGTCTCTGTAGATTTCCCAGGCTGGTAGGCGTGTTGAAATCTCGATAGGGGTTCGGCTTTTAGAACCTCGTCCCTAATGTATCTATCGATCAATTTCTCTAATGTCTTAAGAAGAAATGATGTCAGACTAATAGGTCTGAAGGCTTTTGCTTCACTGTAGCATGTTTTACCTGGTTTAGGTATAAAAATTACCTTGCAGGTTCTCCATGCATGCGGCATATAACCATATACCACGCAAGATCTATAAATCCTACATATGTGTGGTATAATGATGTCTTTGCCATGTTGGAGTAGAGCAGGTATAATGCCATCTACACCAGGTGTTTTGAAGGGCATGAATGAGTTAATCGCCCATGCTATTCTTTTTGGAGTAATTATACTTCTAGCCAGTTCCCAGTCCTCCTTTCCACTACGTAGCAGGGGAATAAGTGGAACTGTCAGTTCATCATTAATATTTGTAATTCTGGAATCAGGGAAGTGCACTCTAAGCATTTCTACCAGGGTGCTCCTACCGTTTTCCGTGAATGTGCCATCGTCCTTTTTAATGGAGCCTAATTGGCACTGGTTGTTTTTGGTCAGTACTTTAGTCAGCTTAGCCGCACTAGACATACTGTCCACTTGGCCACAGAAGTTTTTCCATGACTCCTGTTTAGATTTCCTTATGGCCTTGTTATAGTTGGTGAGTGCTTCTTTGTATCTTGACCACTCACCTGTTTTTTTAGCTCTGTTAAAGAGTCTTCTGCAGTTCTTTTTAAGACCACAGAGACTTTTATTCCACCAAGGAACTCGCCTTGGTAAGCTTGTGGTGACTGCCTTACAATTTAACTGGTAGGACTGGAGGATGGACTGCTGCACAGAGTCAACAGCCAATTCCAAGTCTACCAGTGAGGGAAAGTTGTGACTCCCACCCTCTAAAAGGAGGCGAAGGTCCTCCCTATAGGAATCCCATTTTGTATGCCTGGGATTTCTTTGATCCTGCTGAATATTCATAGCAGGACCTGTTAAAGACATTTGGATCTGTCTATGGTCTGACAGTGTGGTACAGTCAGACACATGCCAGTCCTTTATACAGTTAACTGCTTTAGCATTACAGAAAGTGATGTCAATGACTTCACTTCTGTTGCTGTTGACAAATGTCGGTTTGTTACCTGTATTGAGAATAAAAAGGTCATTAGATAAGAAAAATTCTATTAGTTCCTCACCTCTTTTGTTGCAGTTGGAACTGCCCCAAATGGTGTGGTGTGCATTTGCGTCACATCCCACGATAAACTTCATCCTAGAGCGTAAGCAGTGTTTGACAAATCTTCTGGCTGAAGTCGCTAGAGGAATTTCTTCTTCATATGGAAGGTACGCTGACATGATACATGTGGTATCTCCGTTTTCACTGATCACCTTGATAGCAACATTGTCCCCATCAAGGAAATCAGCCAAAAGGAGGGCATTAAGATTTTTATTTACAATGATACATGCTCTCGGTTTGCTGCATGAGCGATCAAAGAATAGATTCCCACAGTTGCCCAGGCCTAGGATCCTTCCATGATTGACCCAGGGTTCCTGTATTAGGGCAATATCTATCTTTCCTTCTACCAGTCTCTTGCTAAGTAAAGCTGAAGGAGACTGGCTATGGTGTAGATTAATTTGTGCAATCCTTATGGGATTGCCTATTTTCTTAAGGGGTTCAGACATAACCATGTTGTTTGGTTATGAATAGCAACAAGGCTAACCCTTAGAGAGGAGTTTATTAATCGATTAAGGCTGAGTCATCTCTTGTTGGAGAGAAAGACACAGCTGTTTTCTCTGATCCTGAGTCAGATAGCACAAGATCATCAATTTGTTTGAATAGTGACCCAGTGGAGTCACTAACTGAACTGGAAGGAGACTGGCTTTTGAGGCCCTGTTCCTATACCTATTGTTGGAGTCATTTCCCCAGAAACTGGTTCCATGACCTCCATGGCTACTGAGCTCACAAAAAATGCCTCAGGTTCACCACCCACCTTCTGCGCCAGCGGTTCCATCACAGCTTCGTCCGATGCAGGCTTTGAAGCCACCTCATCAGATTCTGCAGATAGTCCCGCTACAGCTTCATCCAGTGCAGGCTGAGCCACATCACTAGAGTCTGCAAGTGGTTTATCCACGGCGACAGGAGGGGGGAGTTTACGAGTAGCATTTGGATCGGACAAGATCTTGCAGAGTCCTTTCCCGAACGCTCCTGTGAATATCTCGAAATTCCACTCTCGTAAGAGCTGGGCTGATCTTTCGTCCATTTCGATTATCCACCTAGTGTAGGCACGATCCCCTACAATGACCCTCTCACGGATTTTCCACTCATCAGTGTTGAGGCCTGGGTTCGATCGGGCAAGCCGTCGAAGCAGAACCTCACCCTCTGTGGTGAAGACATCACGAGTTTTGAGGGCTATTTTCACTGGTTTGGGAAGGTCAGCCGCTTTCAGCACCCTGATTTTAAAGCCACCGACCCTCCCTCCATCATAGTTATCCTGTAGCCATTTCACTGAATACTCATTGGTACAGTGAAGCATGAGGGCACCGTTCAGTACACCAGCAGTTACAAACTGAGGGGCCATTAGATCGAGATCCATTGAGTCGATGGTTCTATCAATGTCTCTCTGAATATCCATTCCATCTGCAGGAGACAACCTTGCTTCTGGGAAGGCCTCCTGAACGATGGCCATTCTCATACCTGCGGCTACTTGACAGTACGACCATGGAGCAGATGTCCTTGGTCGCTTCGTCTGTACCGAGGTACTAGGGGAAGGGGTACCATCATCCGGCCTACCTCTTTTACCGGCTGGGGTCTCCTTCTGCTGCTGTTGAGGCTTTCCAGATTCAGTATGACGAATCTTATTAAGTCGTCTCCTGTGCTTGTATTTTTGTGCACGAGACATTGTTTCCCATCCAGGTACGAGGTCAAGCATAGAGGACTCGACCACTTCTTGTCTTCCGGATGGGGGATTAGTCGACGCGGGTCTTGAGGTACCACATACGTCAAATAGTTTTCTACTGGTCGCAGGCCCTGAAGGGCCACAATCGACCAGTGGTTGAGTGCCAGTCACAGTCTTGCTACGCACCTTAGTGGTAGATCCCAGAGGGATGTAGTCACTTTGGTCAAGTTTTGACTGTTTATGACGGTTTTGGGGGCGGTTTGACCCGCCATGTTTTTTTTCTTTATTATCCATAAAGCATGTAATTACTGAGGGTAAGTAAAGGTCACCGCCTGTATGGACCCTCTATGCAGGCGTAAGGCTTATTACAACGTGGGTCGCCACTTCACGAGGTGAACCGTTTGCGACAACCTTTAACCCTGGTTGCCATGTGACTTTCACATTCTCATCGGCACGGTATCCACACCTTGGACTTAGGTTGCCTTTATCTGCCTTCTCCATCATATCCGTGGGGTCTTGAAAAGACAAGACTGCACACAGATTATCTGGATCTCGGCAGATTATGCCAAGGACAATTTAGGCACCCTCCTTCTTTTTCAACCGGGCTTGGGACCGGCTTAGGCGAAGTTAAGATAATCACGATACAAAGTAATTAAAAGCTTCCCAAACTCTTGTTCCTATACACAATCACTTCCAGTGGGGCTTGCCTAATTTACAGTTAGCTTGCGTTTATTTTACAAAAAAGAACTGTATATACGTTTTATTACAATAGAGATTTAAATCCCAGATCCCTTTGTGTCGACAGATTTTCAGGGAATCGGTTAAAAATCACCTGCACACAAAACCAACATGACAGCTATTGAAGTCCATCTGGCCGATCCTGGCAGATCACAGATGTTCTCAGCTATTTGCAAGGGGTTTTAAAAAAAATTAGAAAACATACAATCCAACGAAGAATGTGTTATAGATACAAAGCAAGGAGTGAAAAAAATTATTAGCTTGCTACGAAGAAATTCTGCTTAAAAAAAAAAGATGGCATTGTGTCTGTTGTCAGATGAATTTGTTAGATTTTATGAAGCCATCGACTTCAAAATAATTTCTTTAGTAACTCATTAATTTTTTAAAAATTTTGTATTAATATGTATAAAGATAACTGCAATTTTATTAAATATTTTTCTTCTAAACTAGCATTTTTGTTAGACCTTGGTCCCAATTAAATAAAATTTATATATATGCAAAGTTGTACTTCAACACATTCGTATTACTTAAATTTTTCTGTAAAAATATAAAAGTTTCAATTGAAAACTTATTTATTAACAGAAATTTGCATTTAAGGTATCTCTGGTATAAAATTTTCCACAGATTTTAAATCCGTTGAAATTTTTACTCTATCTTTAATGATTGTGAAGATATAAACTTGGATTAGATAATTAAAAAGCCCTACTGCCAGAACGATTGACAATTGCGATCAATAGGAGCCTTCAATGCCGCCTGTCAATGTCCATCAATCAAAATTTCTATCAATGTGCGTCATCAATTGACAATTGCGTCAATCGCCTTTTACACTATCAATTGGTTGCTTCAATGAGCCACATTGACAATAATATTTATCGTCTAGGGACCCACTTAGAGTGTAAAGGGTTTTGCTGTTTAATTAAAATAAAATGACAGCCTGTGGTTGGATAATGTCAGTGAAAATTTTGCACAAACCTATTTATCTATAAGATTTATTGTAATATAAATAAATTAATGAAAATTTAATGATTTATATTTTTATATTAGCTTAATTATTTTCTTTTAATGCTTTGTATGTCACCATAAAATTCTTTTTTTATGAACAGAATATCTAAACTAATCTAAAAAAATTGGCTGTGTCGAGGACACAAATCGTAGTTTTGACTTGAATACTCAGGCCTGATGCTGAACTGTGAAATGCATGAAGCAGAAGTTTGAACAATAATAAAGTTTATGTACAGCCTTTTATGAATTGCCTTTGCATGCCTAATGAGTTTATTATGATTAGTCATATAAGAGAAGATAATAACTTTTGAACTTAAAGGCAAGTTAAGCAAACAATCTGTATTGTTTTAATATTTTTTCTGCTCTTAAATATTTAAATACATTTTTCTTTATCCTTTGTCCTCAACACCATCTTGTCTGTAACCTACCCAATTTTATTATTTATAGGATAATTTTTTTAAAATTCCATTTTTAATGATTTGTGGAAACTGTTAATGAAGTAAAAGTTTTAGGACCATCGTTAACAGTAAAAATTCTATTGCTTTAGAGATTATAGTACTTACGTTTACTTAACTTTTAAAAGTAATTTCTCTTCACATTGATGTAGCTTTCAAAAACGGATTTACATAGTTTGAAAGGAATTCGTGTGGTACTATTAAGCAAACTGTTTACAATGTAGAATTTGTAGGATTAATATTTGAGATTTTGGAAATACCTCTCCAAAACTGCCAAGAAATTTAGGCTAATCAAATATTTTTTTAAAAAACCTAATAGAATTTAAAATTTGAAATAAACACAAAATGCAACATGAACAAAGCATAACAATAGAAGTAAACATGTTTAAAATGAAAATACAATGCTTCATTTCTTGGTGAAGCTGCAACATGACATTAGAGGTTTATTTGGAATTAGACATCATACATCTTAGTTATTAAGTGAATCTCATTTTGTGAGGTAATCAATATAGACAGAAAATTGTGAAAAAAAAATCAAGATACACTTTAACACTGTAGATGGTTGGACTTCTATGGCACAAGCGCCATATTTGGCCATGTTGCACCTAGCACCAGACAGACAATATCAAATAATAGACATCCACACAGAAGGGAAGATTTCCTGACACAGGAGAGCGAAATACACCCAGGAAGGAATCATCTGACAAATTGAACTTGTGCCACCTACAACTCTCAGGTTGCTAGTGCAGTGAGCTTACCCACTGAGCCATTATGACTCCTTTAACCCTGTGAGATGAAAACACACAAATATATTTTACACCCTACAGTCCCCTTTATGACTTACCAGTTTTGCCCTTAGAGTCCAACAGCATCTTTCATTCAATAAATGGTTATTTAGTCATGTACATTTTAGGGCAGGGCTCGAAATACCCGGGTGCATAGGTGCACTGTGCACATGAAAATAAAATTGTGCACCTAATTTTTTCCCGCTAGGCGCACATGTGCACCTAATTTAAAAACTTAGGTGCACCTTGTGCACCTGTATTAAAAAATATATTTCGAGGCCTGTTTTAGGGTAATGGTACTACATATTTATAGTACTACCCTACTCAGAAATTGTGAGTTCCACAGAGGTTTAAATCTGTCTTCAGTTAATTTAAAGTCTTTCATCATAATTAAACATAGTTTTGTTACCGTTATTCCTTTGTTCGCTGTATACTTTAAATACTTGATTTTCTTTCAGTGATTTTTGTTCATGCTTCGATGAGACTTCGAAATATTCGCAACAAGCTGACAAACAAGATCGAGACCATCGGCCTGAAGAAAACTCCGATGGGGTTATTTCTTGAAGCACTCGGGCAAGAACATACAATACTATCTTAAATTTGCGGACGAGATTCTCACAAAATCGATTTATGTTTTCTTATCTAAATTAAATGTATAAAGGTATGAAAATAATTACTTTAAGTGGATTGTCATACTTTAAACTTTGATTTGGATGCGAAATGGCATTTCTCTTATTTTACTGCACAATATGTCCATTTTGATTGTTTTTATAGTGTTTGGTGATAAACAATTATCTAGGAACCTTGTTTCCCTTACAAAATATTACATAGATACTTTTCTAAATTGTTATTTCACAGTACATAACTGATTTCAGATCCCACCATTATAGGAGTGTTTTATGATTTTCTTTATGCCTTTTTGTATGCTTTCCTCGTTATATGTGTGTGTTGACACATATTCTGAGGAAAAACCTTTTGTAAGAGTTTTTGTCAAGATTTGATGTTGATTTAAATTGTATCTTGCATGCTCACTATATTCATGAATAAGATGTTGACACATATTTTCTTTAAGTGATATATTGTTCTTCATAGTTACGTAAATATTTAATATAGTTTTAATTTATCTTCAAAACAGCATTATCTCAGTGTGAAAATAGTTTTATGAAGATTTATAGTGAGCTATTTTTTTATATTTGTTCATTCCTTGTATAAACTTATTAACAGTTCTGAAAATTTTTAGTGTAATTACAAATTTTGTGCTAAACTAGTTTGCCAAATACTGATGAATAAAATGCTGCAAATTCTCTGAGTTACGATGATAATATTAACTAGTAGTATTTTTTTATCAGACAAAGTCTCTCAACAAAAATTCTCATTGATCAATGCTCTTTGTGTATGCTTAATTAAAAAACGAAAGCAAAATGTGTTACAGGAGATTCTTAAGTTTTTTCAGATTTAAATCGACATACATTGCTCTATTAGAGTTACCAAGCAATCCAAAACTTCCGGAGTTTCTCTGCTAAAGCATCGAAACTCCGCATAATCTTTGGTTCACTCCGGAAATCGCGTCAATGCAGGGAAAAGGGAAATTTCCCCTATGTAAAGGGAAAAAAATTTCCATTTTCGGAGAAATTTTTTATTAGAATTTTGTTTCTATAATTTAAGGATAAAACCTTTCATGTATACACATAATTTTTTATCCTTAAAACAGTCCAAAATCCTGAATCCTCCGGTCCTCGGCCATTCCAGATTTCGGATTATTTGCATTTTTTGTCAAAAAAAAAAATAATAATCTAACCTCCCCTGTGCGAATTTTGCGTTTGCAATACTAAAACAGTCCAAAATCCTGAATCCTCCGGTCCTCTGCCATTCCAGATTTCAGATTATTTGCATTTTTTGTCAAAAAAAAAAAAATTAATCTAACCTCCCCTGTGCGAATTTTGCGTTTGCAATACTAAAATAGTAGATATATAAATAGGATTTTTTAAAAAACAATGCAAGAAATTTTACTTGCAAATCTTCTAATTTTTCTGTGCGGAATTTACTCTGAACCTGTCCATTATTTGGCGTTGTTTCTTGAATTAGGTCCAGGTTTACCTCCTGTTTCTTTGAAATTGTCAAAAAGATGGAAAAAAGTAAGTGAAAAAAAACTCTGGTTAGCAAAACGTGCGGATTTCGGACAATTCCGGATTTTAGACGTCCGCATTTGGGACTTATAAGAAATTATTTGTGCTAATAGAGGGAATTTTATGACTGTTTTTAAAGAAAAATATGCAGATCTTTTATTTTTTTCCTTATTTTCGCGTTGCTTCTGAAGCTGCTCAGAAAAGGTTGGCAACCCTGGCTCTATGAATTTAAAAAATTCTTATTTGTAATTCTTTTAATGTTTATTTTCCAATCTTTGATTTCAGGAATTGTACCTTAAAAAATGTAAGACTTTCACAATGATTTCTGTGTTAACACATTAAAATAATTTGCAGAATATGAAGTAAAAGTTGTGAGTAGCTCAACAAATTTTATGAGATATAAATTATTGCATAAATATTTTATATCATTCCTTGGAGAATCATCTTTCATTTATGTCTAAAATTATTGTTCAGCTTAATTTAGAAGGTAACAACCTTTTTAATTTACAAGAAATTAAATTTGCAATGATATTGGAACTCACATTTCTTAATGTAAATTGCAGATTATGTTTTCTCTTGTATTATGTTATATCAGTTAGGTAGTTTTTGTAAAAACAACCATTCAAATTTTTAGTTTACAAGCTTGTTAAAATTATTTCTATTAAATAATTTCATGGCTGGACTGTATAAAAACGTTTTTTAAAAACAATTTTTACTCTACAGAATCTAAAAATTCATGTATTTCTAAATATAACATTCTTAGCAAGTTTTCTCCGTAATATGTTATCTTTTCCTGTGATATGAATTTTTATGTTTATATTTTCTTATTCCTGTCACAAAGTTTTATATTTACCAGGCTTTGGGAATCATAAGTAAAAATGACTTAGATTTGTACTAAAAGCTGTTTTCGTATTAGTCTTTTATAAAATATGTATGTGTTACGTATTTTAAATGATCTTATTGTTTGTTATATGTGTTTAAAAATGATATCATAAGCATTTTATATGTAGCTTTGTTTTAAAAAGCCTAAGTCTATGTATACCTTAAATGTGGAATAAGCAATGTAATATAAAAATTGTCAATATGTTGTGATGCTTGTAAATACGATACACTATAGCTTTATGTGATGTACATATGTAAGTAGATTAAATAACTTTGGTTAAATCTCAGTCAAAGTAAAGGTGCTGAATTGTAATTATGAAACGTTTAATTTCTTTACTTGACTTTCAGCCAACTAATAGTTTTTACGTTGAAATGAATTTGCTTTATACTTGCTTGATTTGTTTTAAGTCAAAAATATTTCCAAGAATTAAAGCTAATGAACTTAGATTTTAGTTTTTTAAATAAGTTTCAAATCAACACCATCAGTATTAATTAACAACAGTTGTTAACTTGTCACTTTCCAACTATATTATGTAAACAGTACTAAAGTAGCATAAGTTACATGAGCATCAATTTGAATAGCTTTGTTATCATGATTTTTAATGCATCATTTCAGTAGGTCCCTGCAATTGCATGTAGTTGTCTTGAACCTTATGCTTTATTTTACTTATACTCCTCTCTTGTGAAAGTAATGTAAAACTTCCTGAAACATCAACTACTTTAACATTCTTTTTTGTTGCTTTTCTAGTCATCTCTGATGCTGAGCATTTGATCAAAATTAGATTGTGCATTGTCAACCTCTGAATCTGCTATTTTTGAGCATTCCTCCAATTAAAATTGATTAAAAAACTTGTTGTAATTCAAAGGCAGTGAATTTTAAAAGCAAAAGGTCTTCCTTGTAAATTGTTACAAACCTGTCGCAATAATATTTACAAATCTATGTGTTACTCCTGATATATGGCTAATAATATATCTTATAAAAATATCCATTTGAAAGTTCCCATTTTTATAACTTGATTAAGCAATCTGCTTGCAATTACTTTGCATTATGCTTATAATATTATAATTAATGCAGTATGTTACATTTTATATTTTAGCTAATGTTAGTTATATTTAAAAATAGTGTAATTATCGAGCTTATTTTTAAAAAATTGTCATCAGTTATGAATTTGTTAGTGATATTCTACATACATTGGTTTATTTAAAAAATTTGGCACTCTTAAATATCGCCTAGAACATTTATTAGAAAAATGAATACTCTTATTTATATTATTTCTAAAATTGTAGGTTTAAACTTTGGTAGGTTATAATTAGGCTTTATTGAATTTAAAAATTTTAATTTTAATCCTCAGTTTGAGGGCAGTTGAACTAAAATGTTTTAAAATTTGTCATTTCCAAAAATTGAGTTTAATGTGGATATTTTTGTCTATTCCATTAAAGTGAGACTTCAAAGTTAGTCATATAAAGGATCGACTAATGTATTTTATTAAGTAAAGGAAAATATATCAGAATCAAGGGTTTTTTGAAACTATCTGAGTGTTGTCTTATATTTTGTATTCTAATCTACTTCAAAGTGAGAAAAATGTAGTATTTTGAATGCACATACATATTAAATACTAATGTTTGATTATGAAGTTAAATGCTGTGTAAGGAAAAATATTAAATAAAGCATAATGTGCTTATGAGTACAGTGTTTTTTTTTTAATTTTGACACCTACCTGCATTATTAAACTTCACTTTTTTTACAATTTTATGTTACTTGAATGCTGTAAAATCTAATGCTTGTTATAGCTCATTATTTCACATTAATGCATGTTTCGGTCACATGTTCCATAATTTTGAATAACAATTATATAATAATTTAAATAAGAATTAAGGCAATAAGAATTGTTTTTTATTTTAAAAAGTAACATTGATAATTGAATTGCGACACCATTCATATAATATGTTGACTTATTTAAAAATATATGGATTTAGTTTATCATATTTTGAATGATAATAAATGTTGAAAAACATAGGGATGTATTAAATTCCTCTACAAACTTGCCTGAATTTATGTATTCTGATTATGCTGCTTACAAGTCATGCGTGTTACACGATAAAAAAGAATTCAAAGTTGTAAAATTGGGTGCATTAAAAGAAAATGGGGAAAGTCAGCTGTTGATTGATGTAGGAACATGATGTATGTATGTATGATTAAGTCCAGTTTTCATAGACAGCCTACTTATTATGTTTTGAATAAAAAATAAGTCAAAAATCAATGTTTAATTTTTATTATAAGAACTTCTAGAGTTCATACACATATATTTGTTAATACAAATTAAGTGCCAATATATTTTGGTCACTATCCCAAAAGGACTTCATGGAATTACAAAATTGTTGAAACATGCATCTTTCTAGTCAGCAAAGTAAGCAACCAGATTTATTTACATGTAACACGTGTTTGTACACAGGAATTTGCACACAAAAATAAATTATTTTTGTATAATCAGAATGTTTAAATCAAGTATTTTGCCTTAATGCAGTGCAGTAAGGAATTGGCATTGCAAGTATGAACGTGCCAACACAATTGCTCATTAAATCCTAATGCTAGTAAATACAAATACAAATATTGGCGACCAGCTACAGGCTCAAGCACAACAAGGCTGGTCCTTTGTTTATGAATTCCCCAATTCCCACTGACTATCCAATTGTATCAGAAATTCGTACACTCCCTTTGAATTAACTATATTTTCTGGCAAGACATTCCAATTGTCTATTACCCTATTAAAGTAGTAGCTTTTCCTTAAATCTCGATTAAAATGTGTCTTATTCAATTTAAAAACTGGGTTTGTAAATCCTGACAAATGCCTGTAACTTGTTTTCATTTGTTTTTGGATAAAAAAAAGAGTTAATTTGATTTATGTTTTATCATTGGCATTTTTATTTATTTTTTTAATATGTTTCACGGTATGGAAAAATATTACTTGGATCCCCTAGTTTAAAAGTACTCATTTCTCGACATATTTTATGGTCATTCAAAGAGTTGGAGATTCTATTTGAAATTCCTCTCATAAGCTTTGTTTACTTGATTATTTCTTATTTCAGTAACAAAATCTACTGGAATTGGTGTGATTAGATTTCATCACATTGACAGATGGCATAGTTTTCAAACTTGTTATTACTTAATAACTTAACTTGTAAGTAATTCATCCTGGATGTCTGTTGGATAAAAAAAGACAACAAAGGAAGTTGGTGGAATAGGAGTTGGCAAAATCTTACTATATATGAGCTGTATTCATAATAAGCAAATCATGTCCCATGTACTTTTATCTCCTCGTAAAACTCGAAATCTCGTTAAAATAGTGCTGTTTAATATATATACAGGACTTTATTTTAGTGTGGGCCTCACAGTAAAATAAGGTAATTTTTATGTGAAGTTGAGAACTTGTCCAATTTTATAAAGGTCTTGCATTATTTTTGTTTAACAGACTGCATTTAAAAAGATTACAAGTTCAGAAAACATGACTGGGTTTATGTAAGAGCATTAATATAATGCAATTGTTCAAAATATGTTAACATAAAATGCATTAAATGGAATTAAGCAATTATTCAAACATTGATGTGGGAAATTCATTTTCGTGTTATTGTTGGGGTGTGATACAATATGTATATAAAAAATGGTGTAAGTCGACACAAAAAAACAATGCAACTATTGCTTTCATACAGAGTAATGAATATGAAAACTATCATACAGTGAATATTAATTCATAAAATAATTAGTTTTTTTACAGTAAAAATCTTATATTTAAAGAATAAAATATGTATTTCATGCATTTGTAGTATTTTATTTGTAGATACATATATTTAAAAAAATACCATTGCTTTCGTGGTCCTTGGGTCCCTGAAGCTTGGCCCTATTACAATGATGTTCTTTACTTATGAACGTACATCTGGTAAAAAGAAGGGCTATTTCATGTTGTGGTATTCTGTTTCTTTGGCGTTTTGCCATGATTATCTGCAAAGCGTTTTAAATTTATGATTTTTTTCCATACTTGCAACCAAAGGCAGTGGTATGCATAGATCGGATACACGTTAAATCTGTCTAAGCCTCAAATGTCCTGAAGTTGGCGAGTGTGGAAGTTTAGAGAGCGGGGTAACTCAGGTGTTAACCGAAACTTCCAAACCAGGGGTTCTCAAACTTATCCAAGTCGTGGCACCCTAAAGAGAATTATAATTTTCTCACTGCACCCTCGTCACCTGTCTATCTGCGGAAAATAACTATATTATATATATATTGTGACGTCTTAGGGTTGGAAGCGTCATCTACTACATAAGAATGTTCGCAATGGTCTTGATTAATATGTGTTTATTAACACTTAAGAAATAACCTTGACGGAATTTGGTAGGTGGCGTTTTACAGACTGGTAGAGTCTCTACCGAAATGGTAAATTGTCCTTTTCGCAGAACTCCGATTTGGATTATCCGACTCGGGGGAGCCCTTCTCCAGACGTTACTCGGTTGAGTAAATGTTTTCTAGCTGGGGTGAGCTTCTCCAAAAGTTCTCGCACGCGTGTACGAAGTCAGCAAAACGGCAGCTCAGGGTCGAGCTTTTCTCCCGTCTAATAGACAAAATCCCAGTTTGGGCAATCCGTTCGATAGGTAGTGCAATGCAGCACAGTAGCAGCTCAGGCTTGAGCTTTTTTCGCGTCTGATAGCCGGAATTCCAGTTTGGGCAATCCGTTCTGAGTCCACGAACAGCTGTCGCGACTCGGCACGTCTCCAGAGACGGGGTATTGGACCAAAAAACCGAGAACGGTTTAACTTCAGCCGGGTCAGTTTGATCCCTCGGTTTTTTTCTCTCTTCCAAAAACCTCCCTCGACTCCGAAAGTTCCAGGGGGTTGTTGGCCCCCCTCTCTTTCATTCGACACACTTGTCGTCTCGCGGTTGGCTGTTCAAAATCGGTTGATTTTTCTCTTTCGCCGGTAGCTTCATTAGCGGACGGCGGCCCGAACAAAAAGCATCCTCGGGTTCTTGTGATGATGTGGAAGCAGCGGGAATGAACTACTGCCCCGGTGTCTCGTCGGCATCGCGACAAAGATCCTTCGCTCCGTCTCGGTCGAAATTCAATCCCTCGAACCATCGTTAACTCTCGCGGTCTGAGTTCATACACGGCGTGATCTCTCAGCGTCTGGCTTGACCTCTTGGCAGTTTCTCCGCCGAATGCTTGTTTTTTTCTTCCCTCGCCACAGACTTCGTCACAATATACATTTTTCATATTTGTACGACTTTGAAGAAGAAATTAGAGAAATAAGTGGTAAGAACTTGGACATATAATTAATACAACTCGTTTTTAAAATTCACACAAATACTTGAATTGTACTTAATAGGAAAACATATGTGTAGGTGAAAATTTAAATAAAACAAATAAAATTACCTTCAACATGCTCTTGGAGGTATATGTGTGTGTTTAGTGGGACAGGTGAGCCTGCTCTACACTGCACACGCTATGTTCGAATCGTGAAATAAAGATACAGCTACTCGCACTTCTTTTACATCAATTTTCGAACGATATTTGCTCAGCTCACAACAGCAACTGCTTCATGGGCAATTCGCGTCACCCCTAATCTCTCTACGTGGCACCTCAGGGTTCCGCGACACACACTTTGGGAACCCTTGTTCTAAACGGAACGTTACCACTGGTCTTTCACTTCAGGATTGATCCAGGACCGTCGTCAATAACCCATTATGTTCCCTCAGTGCAAATAAAATCCAACTACTGTTGTATTGTATACCAGTTTAAGCCTGAGCAAGTTCAATTCCTCCCTCTGTGTAACTGTGGCCGAGGTAGCCCGGTTTCAAGATTAGAGGATTAACAACCAGAGAATTACGAGATCGAAATTCAATTTGACCAAAGATCACCGAGTACGTGGGGGCTGGTGCATCTTAAAATCTGTCGTGGACTCTAGTGTTCTTAAGTTGGAGTGGTCCGGATGTTTGAAGAGAGAGGTGCTTGCTGAGATGTTGCTTTCGTAATCTTTGCATTCTTCCCTGGTTGTATTTCCTGTGTGTATTACTTGATACTAGGGGGCTACCGCCTCCTGCCGCTCACCAGCTTGCCAAGTTCCAACCCAACCAAAGACCGCCGTGTACGGGGGGCTGGTGCACGTTAAATTTACCGTGGTCTCAAATGTGCTCATGTTAGAGTGCTGTGGAAGTTTGGAGAGTTGGGTACCAGGACCTCGCCAATGGACCGCGGTTCAAAATTACGTGGTATATTTCCCTTCAGGATTGATCCAGGACCGTCAAGTGTTACTTCAACCCGACTTTTATTAAATACCTCCCTAATACTATGAAGGTCAACATGAAAAAAGATTTTTATGCTTAAGTAAAAATTTTAATGGCATAATCCTAGTATAAGTTAAGCTTTTAGTACTTATTCATCGACATATTTTTCAATCAATAAAGAAATAATGAAATTTAGATTTGCTTACACTCTATGGTACATTACAGTACAGCATAGTATAGTTTCTGTACCACGTTATAGTACAGGTTAAAAGTAAATTACGTTAGGTTAAGGCGTAAGGGCAATTTTCGGCCAAATAACAAAATGTAAATTGATATGTACACAATGAAAAATTTACTGACACAGAAGAAAGAAATCAGACAGAGTGGAATCGAACCTGAGTCACCTAAAACTCGGAGGCCGCTAACGTAGTGGCGACCCCATTGAAGCTTGGATGATATTAGGAGGAAACATAATGTTATTTCAAAACTTGAGTGATTTTAAACAGCTTCGAATACTGTTTTGTAATAGCAGCCTTAATTTTTCATTCTGCTTCTAATATGAGTATTGATATGATGTCTTTATACGTTGAGATAATTTCTATATAACTTACTTATAAACCTTTGCTGAAATCAAGAGCACACATAAATGTACTAGTGTCCATGGAATTTGTTGAAAACCTAAAGCAATTTTAGTTTTGTGCATATACTTGAGTTTGTTCATATAAATTGCAATGTGTTAGACAGAAATAATTTTCAAATATCATTAAAAGCGAACTATTATTTTTACTAATAAGGTTGGTGAAATTTTAATTAGCATAAGTGAGATGTTGTCCATTGACTTCTTTACAGATGTGTTTAGAGCAGGGCTCGAAATACCCGGGTGCACAGGTGCACTGTGCACGTGAAAATAAAATTGTGCACCTAATTTTTCCCCGCTAGGCGCACCTGTGCACCTAATTTAAAAACTTAGGTGCACCTTGTGCACCTGTATTAAAAAATATATTTCGAGGCCTGGTTTAGAGAATTAAATCATTAAAAGGATGTGCCCATATGATTGTTTCCACAGAAATTATTTAGAGCAGATACAGGACTATGTACTATCTTAATTAGGATGCAAAATATGGTTTTATTTATTAAAATATTATGATTTTATGATATATATTTACATAAATCAAAATTAAAAATTATATTTCATAGCCAAAGTTTTATTTCAACAATAGTTTAGTGGTCCATTGTTTCTCAACAGTATGCCATTCATTACATTCTTGTAAATTAATTACCAACAATGTAGAGTTGAAATTCGTTGTTCAATCTAAACAAAGGAACACACAAATGCATTCTTACAAACTCATTTTTGTGCAAAAACTTCAGCTGGAACAATCACAACGTTATGAGCATCCAAAGTGTAAGCATCTTCGAATTTTACGGAGCTATCTATTGCGACGATTACAAAGCCCTTTCCAGATAAATCATCCAATAAAGAAAATACCAACTTTTAAAAAACCATCTTCTGAGAAATTTAAATATCATCAATAGGTAAGTTTCCAAGAATTTCAAAATTATTTCGAAGTGGACTCTGGAATTTCAGATCGTACTTATTGGCTAAGGAAGAATTGAATATGTTATGAACGCATTGTATTGATCCACTATTCAAGCTTATTACAAATGAATGTTAGGATGATAGTTTGAATTGTCTGTTATAAGACCCGGTGTTTGGTCTCACCTCCTACTGGTGTTTGTCTCAACGAGATATTTCATCATAAGAAACACAGAACAAGATCTTTATAGTTATCTCGTATTTGGAAGACAATTAACCAGATTTTGATGTCGACATCATCAAAAAAAAAATTACCAATATCTTCAGGAGATGTTTTGTCAAATCTTGTATGTACGTAGTAAAATTAGTCAATTCTTGATGGACGAGATATCTCGTCAAAACTACTTGGAGGGTCGAAAAAATATTTTTCACGTCTAATCTATCAACAAAAATTACATGTTTTGGAATGTAACCCTTAATTATCTTATTATTGAAATTTTATGATTAATGCATGACGATCTTCCCTCGGCGAAATAAATTCTTCGTTTGTGGTCAGCATGAGATATGGTCTCCAAATCTTATCAAATAGCTATCTCACTTTCTCATTTTGAAGATACTTCCTAACACTTTGAGGAAAATGCTGAGTTTTTAAAATTTGAATCTTCTTTGGCTACATACTTCTATATACTCGTTATACCCTCACTGATTTCTAATTCTAATTTTTTTTCGTTTCCTTAGAACTTCTTGAAGCATGACTGGATTAAAAGACATAATGACAACTTTAATTTTAATAATTATTTTCCACAATGCAATAGACATTTTATTCTATAGTCACCTTCCTAGTCTCTTAAATCTTTCCGTAATTGCATATTTAATCATAAATCTAATCAACTCTCAACATACTCAAGAACCAAGATCGACTAAAAAAGATAAAGAAACTTCAACTGAACCTGTACTTACAATAGACTCACAAACTCAAACAATTTGCATTGAAAACAATAAACAAACCCAAACAGAACCCATGACAGTAGCAATTACCGGAACAAAAGAAGAGGCCATCACGTCTGAAGATAGCACAACACCTGACTCATCATCTTCCATCCTCGACTACAACAACCTTGAAGATTCCGAAGTAGAACCATCACAGCAAATTTCATCTACAGCATCTTTGGCTTCTGAACCTGTTCCTCCAGACTCATCAGCACTACAAGAAACTACCAAAACAATAGATACCTATAATTTTGCCGTTTCTCCTGAAAATAGCTCTACATCACCAGGAACATCTTCATCCATCCTTGACTATAAGACTCTAGAAGATTCCGAAGAACAACTATCCAATCAAAATTCATCTCCATCATTTTCTCCAGACTCAACAGCACTAAAAGAAACTACCGGAACAAAAGATACCCAGAATTTTGCGGTTTCTTCTGAAAATAGCTCTACATCACCTGCATCATCTTCATCTATCCTTGACTACAAAACCCTTGAAGATTCCGAAGAACAACCATTCAATTTAAATTCACCTCCTTCTTCTTTGGCTACCAGAATACCTATTTCTCTAGATTTGCTTCCTCGAAAAGCACAGATAAAAAATGCAAAGAAAAAGGGTACTTGGAACAAATTAAAAAAACAGTACAAAAAATTAAGAAACCAATTCCGTTAAAACGGAGAGAAACCACAAGCCCCAACCAGCGCCAAAGTAACACTAATAGAGTTCCAAACTATTTTTATAAGCGATAGTAGGTCATAAAGCAATAGCTCTTTTCTCTCTCTATCTCTTATAGTATCAATTTTAACATAGACAACCTGAAAACAATAAAGTACATAGTAATAAATTACCGTTAATTAAAAATGTATCGTCACTTACAGTAGAAAAAAAATTAATTATTTTGAAATAAAAAAATAAGAAAATTTAAAATATTAGCATCTATTTAAGTTAAATATAATTTATATAAAATTTATTCCTATCAATTCAACCTAAAAGTAGCGGAGAATTTCCTTATTCTCAATAATTGTTTTGCTCTTAGTTTAAGTAATTTACTTTATTCATTTAATGCAAGTAGCTATAGCTCCGTTTCATATAAATCGAATTATAAATCTTCACTTCTTACAACCAACCATATCAATTAAATATTTAAAAAAAAAAAACTTTTAAAATATCTAATTTTTTTATTACAGTTCTATTATTTTCAATTTATTCCACTTGTACAAAAACAAAGCATTTAAAGCAATATCCCGAGTGCCCTACAATCTAAAGCAGCTATTAAATATTTAAAACAACTCAATAACATTTTAAATTTCAAGTATCGAATTAATTTACTTAATACTTATTCTTATATACATACATGTAAATAAAATATATCAAACAATAAACTGAAATAAACATCGGAGCAGCTCTGTAAACCTTATTATTCTAAATTTCTATATGTTTCAAACACAAATTATCAATCTAAATAGGAATACAATATTAAATTATTAACAATTCTTGCCTCAATAGTTATAAAATAATTACTTCAATATTCTTTATATATATTTCTTCAAGAACTTCTAAAATTTTAACACCTAAAGTTTATTCCAAATTTTTGTTACAGCTATTGAAAGGATTGAAGATCAATTTCAAAATCATGTTTAGCAAGGTAGAGTCTAGACATCAGCAAGATGGCTACAGCACAGATGTGATTGGAAACACGAAGTGCACTGATTGATGCTTGATAATGTTCGTACGTTTTTGAACGTACTAATTAACGTATTCGTACGTTGTTTCGACGTTCATTGGAGCGTTTTCAAGCACTAATTAGCCCACCTCGTGTTTCTCATCACATCTATGCCGTACCCATTGACTGCTGATATCTAAGCTTCAACTTGCTCTGCATGTTTTGAAAATGAACTTCAACTCCTCATCTCAAAAATTATTATAAAATTTAAATTTTCCAAATACCGAATTCACCTTAACCTCTTCAACTTTATTATAGGTTAGAATGGAAGTCGAGGATCAATTTTAGAACCATGAAGAGCAAGTTTGAGGTTTTGACATCAGCAGTTTATTTGTTTTAGTATTATGGTGTTGAGAAACATGAGGCGGTTAGATACTCGATCATGTTCGTACGTTTTGTAACGTATTAGTTAACGTATTCGTACGTTGCTCCACCATTTTTAGAGCATTTTCAAGTATCTATATCGCCACAAGTCAATTGTTGATGCCTTTGCTCTCAGCCTGCTCTTTATGGCTCTGAAATTTTTCCTCCACTCCACACTCCAACCTATGATAGGAAAAACGCGTGTAAGGTGGATTTGTTGTAATGAAAAAATCCTTTAAAATTGCGCAGAAATATTTTTTTAATGTAATGTCAAACAAAACAATTTTTCATTAATTATACAACGCCTCCAGTGCTCCTTCGTATGAATAAAACAACTTAATTCATTTCAATTTAATCAGAATTTCAATCCATAGAATAATTGCCTTATACTTTCAAATAACTTCAATCGATTACATAATTTTTTCATAATTTAAATCGATTATATAATTTTCATTTTAATATTTTCAATCTACAATGCAATTTGTTAATAGTTTCTAATTTTTTTCAATTCATATTATAATTTTCCAATAGTTTCTAACATAATGTGCTACTTTACCACCTATACAATCTATAATGCAATTTGATAATAGTTTTTTTATTTTTTCAATTCATAACATAATTTGTCAATAGTTTCTAAACAAATACCATAACATTATGTGCTGCTTCCCCGCCTTTACAATCTGTGATGCAATTTGTAATAGTTTCTAATTTTTTCAATTCAGAATATAATTTGCTAATAGTTTTTAATTAAATTCCATAACATTATATGCTGCTTCACCACCTATACAATATAACTTTTTCTTTTTCACCAGCTTCATCTTGATAGTGATTTTACAATTTATTATCCTGTAAAATAGGTGCTTTATTCAAAAAAGATAAGTCTGGTTTCGTTTTAAACAATTTTCCACAATGACAGTTGCAAATTACAACTTATTAATTAATTTCTCTGATAAACTTCTAAATTCAGTAAAGGCATCTTACCACCAAAATCTTATCTAATGCTCTCTTAATAATTAATCATATCAAAATGTGTCGTTTATAATTTGATTTTTCTACTAATGATCTAACTTTTCAAATAAGATATTTTCAAATGTTTCCATAGACTATTAAATACGTTGAGCTATAGCTGCTTGCCATCAATGAAATGCTGCATTCAAGTTTATATTTTAATAATTACTCCATAATAGTGTAATAAAAATAGATATTACACTCAATATTTACTTTGTTTTATGTTATATATTTTACTCTTTAATTTAATTGACAATAACTTTACCTAAATATTATATTCTCATGCCAATTTTTACTTCACCTTAATAACAAGTTTTAATATTTTATATTTCCTTTTACACTTCCTTGAATATTCTTAATATTTTATATCAATAGAAAAATCTCTAAACAATATTAAAAATTTGAAAATCTTCACTCTTCTAGGTTGAATTGTTGCAAATTTCACATATTTTCTTCAAAATTCTTAAATTTCAAAATGCTAAACTTTCGAGTCTTTTTTCTCAATATAGCATCTTAATATTTTTTAAATCATTAAATTTCCTATATTCTACTTATCTATATTCAAATATTATAAATTTTATCAATTAATTCAATTATATAAACTCAATATATTATAATATTTATCATCTCTTCATCACTGCTCTCTTAAATTATCTTATTTAAATTCAAAATTATCATGATTTCAGGCCTTTAAATTGCACCTGCTTTTTATTTTAAACATTAAATTTCATATCTTCAGCTTAACTTCGTTATAATATTATGATTTTTCATCGATAAATTCAATACCTTATAATATTTACTCTCTCATCATTCTAATCTCTAGAACAGTTTAATTTAACTTACAAATTCTCATGTTTTCAAGTCTTTGTTCTCTCAATCGCATTTAATTTAAAATATTGAATTTCATACCTCAACTTATATTTGTTATAATGTCAGAATTTTAATCCATTAAACTCAATCATAGCATAATAATTACTGACTCTCTTCAATAATTTTATTTCGTATCTTTAACTTAAATTTCGTATAAACTTTATTATAATATCATCATTTTCATCAATAAATTGAATTCAATAAACTAAATGCCGTAAAATATTTACTAGCTTTTCATCTAAGCTCTCTTCAATAATTTAATTTCGTATCTTTCATTTGAATTTCACATTTTCAACTTTATTAGAATATCACAATTTTCATCAATATATAAACTCAATGCAAGATAATATTTACTAAGTATACATCACTGCTGTCCTTCAAATATTTAATTTCATACATTTAACTTAGATATTGACTTTAATAGCTTATATTTCTCAATGGCGCTGTGTTGGGGACAAGTTGCTCCCGTTAACTATATATTTATTTATATTACAATATATTTTTGGAAAAATCTGTTAAAAATTTATTTAATATCAAAGAATGTATATCAAAATTAACAGAATAAATCAATGTACATCCTTTCTATGTGTTTTATTTCCTCGTTTATTTTATGATTCTTCCAGGCAGATGTCATATTATAATACAATCGTAGATAAGTGTCTGATTCAGAGAACAGAATTAAAAAACCTATTTTGAAGGTCACATGGGAATGTGGATAGGTAAATTAATCAATATCGCTTATGTAAATAACAAACAACGACTTAAAACACTTTCTGAGTGTAATTTCTATAGAACGTAATACACTCTATAAGAAAAAAATTGACGCACCAAGAAGGAGTTGACCGATGGAGGCAAAAATTGGTGGATAGGAAAATTATGTACAGAATAGAAAACGATTAAAATTTCAGAACAATTGAATGATTTATTTTAGAGTTACAGTAACGAGCTCAATAAGGTGTTGACCCGCCTCTAGACTGGATGCAAGCTGCCATACGACGTAGAACGATAAAGCTCCCGGATGGTCTCCTGCGGTATTTCTTGCCAAATTTGCTCCAATTGTCGGACTGCGTCATCAACATTCCCTACCGGATGCAGTCGCCTTCCCATCATATCCCAGACATACTCGATGGGAGAGAGATCTGGTGATCTGGCTGGCCAAGGAAGTATTTTACAAGCTTGAAGACAGTTCATAGCAACACGTGCCGTATGTGATCTGGCTTTGTCTTGCCGAAAATAAGCCCAGGGTATTGCGAAAGGAACGGTAGCAAAACAGGTATCAGAATGTTGTCAACGTACCGCTGTGCAGTAAGTGTACCTCTAATGACGACCAAAGGGGTCCGGCTATCAAGGGAAATGGCACCCCAGACCATAACTCCTTGTTGAGGAGTTGACCATAACTCCTTTCTTAAAAGTACCTTGATAACAAGAGTACGTATTTTTGTGTACATGAATTAAAACTACAAAAATCTGACTGTACACATTTAACTCAAATCATCATTTACGTAGTACTTAGGCGTACTTACGTAGTACTTAGGCTTCACACAAAAACACATATTTATTAATAGAGGAAGAACTCATAATTTACCAGTATTTAACTTGAACCAGTTTGGTTTTAGGGGCAAAGGTATCTAACAATAGAATACCTCTCAAAGTGGATGGTAACCGATTACTATAAGTTAGTAATCTCACATTCCTCACTCTAACCTCATTTTTCTATTCATTAAGCCTTAAAACTAATTTATAGTTTTTAAGGCTTGATAAATGAATGAATAAGGCTTTACAAATAAGGTTAAATAAAAATGAGTGAGTGGATTTTAATGTAAAACTATTTATGCTGAAATTCAACTTACACGTCCAACGAGCAAACTGGGTAATTCGTTACAATATCTGTGTGAATTTATAAATATTTTATGTGTCATTGGATAATGCTTAATTTCGAAAGAAATTAAGCTACAAGTCAGAACACGAAACAAATTTAATCTGAGGTGGTGCTGATGTATAAAATTGATGCTAATCATGTTATATATTTATTTATGTACAAAACTCACATTGATATATACTCGTTTTAATGACTCAGATTTATTTCTGAACATCAAAGTACGATTTAAACCATCTGGGGGTCCACTCGAATAATTTCACCTTGCAACCTGCAATCTTCCCTGCAAGACTTCGAATCAATTTGACCTTCTTAGCCAATAGAATACTTCCAAAGGACTCTTCAGAGGATAAGATAACTAGAATAATTCCAAAGTATTCTAGTCAGAGGATATGGCCATACAACCATTCCAAAGGATTCCAAGGAAAAAATAATAGGATTGTTCAACTTGATTCTATTCTTAGTAAATGACCTTAAGAATCTTTTCAAAGGATTCTAGTATAAGGATAGGGCTAAAATAATCTTTTCCCGGGATTCTATTACAAAGAAAGGAGCAATGTAATATTTCCAAAGGAATCTATTCCAAGGAAAGGAGCAATAGAATTTTTCCAAAGGAATCTTTTCCGAGGTAAAGAGCAATAGAATCTTTCCAACGGATTCTAGTCAGAGGATACGGCCATAGAACCTTTCCAAAGGATTCCAAGGAAAAATAATAGGATTGTTCAACATGATTCTATTCTAAGAATCATGTCTAATTGACATTAAGAATCTTTTCAAAGGATTCTAGTATAAGGAATATAGAATCTTTTCTCATAGAATCTTTTTAAGAGATTCTATTCCAAAGAAAGGAGCAGTGTAATATTTCCCAAAGAATCTATTCCAAGGAAAGAAGCGATAGAATCTTTCCAAAGAATTCTATTCCAAGAAAAGAAATAATGGAAACATTCCAGGGATTCTCCTTAGAAAAGAATCATTTTAAAAAGATAAAACCGCCAATCGCAGCTCCGGAATAGTTTCTGGCGGTTGGTGACATGCTGCCAAGAGTCTCTTTAGAGTGTCCCACACATGTTCGGTTGGATTTAGATTTTAGATCCGGGGACCTTGCCGGCCGATCCATGCTCTCAATATCCTCACTCTCCAACAGCAACTGTACGATGAGGTGTAGCGTTGTCGTCCATGAAGAGGAACTGAGGACCCATAGCACCTCTAAAAAGACGCACGTAAGGAAGGAGAACCTTATTACAATAGCGGGCCTCAGTGACTGAACCTCCTTGGAAGATGTGATGGTCAGTACGGGTACCAAGCATGATGCCTCCCAAACGTGAACTCCACCACCTTCAAACCAGTCCCTTTCAATGGTGTTGGAGGGGCTATTGCGTGTTCTCCGCTCTCTCCTGAGATGTGTATGCGTCCAGAATCGCGAGTCAAACTAAATCTACTCTCATCCTTAAAGAGTACTCGGCCCCTTTGCTGATCTGTCCAGTTCTGGTGATCCCGGCACCACATAAAATGCCATTTCCGATGAGCACGCGTTAATGGCACACATCGTACAGGTCATAGTGCAAATAGACCCCCATTATACAGCCGCCTGACCACGGTAAAACGCGATATTGGTCGTCCAGTAGTCTGTTGCATGTGCCTTGCGATTTCTCCCGTTGTCTACCGCCTGCTCCTGCTTGCCTGTAGGGCAATATACCGGTCATCCGCTGCCGTGGTTGCTCGTGGGCGACCACTGCTGAACCCTCGGTAAGCTGTTCCTGTAGTTTGAAATGCTCTCCAAACTCGTGAAACGATGCTGTGAGCGATCCCGAACTCCACAGCCACTTTTGTCACACTTCGACCTTCCTCAATCTTCCCAATGATTCGACCTCGGGTAAGGTCATCCAGATGTCGTCTACGAGATTGCCTGTTCGACATTTAACACTGAGGCAGCAGCTCGACGTCGTTTAAACGGGTGTACGCTCCGTGCGATATCTTTCACAGAAATGCTGAACTTACACCACCAGAGTGCTTTATACCCCTCCGACACTCCCCCATTACGTCATGCTGCATATATGCGCATGCCCTACCGTACCTGACCCTAGTCGATCTCCTGATTGGCCTTTCAGTCCGCCCTGCCTCCTCGTTCCTCTGATATGCTAATTTTTCAGCTTAGTCCTTAATTTTTGCATGTCAGTGTATATATTCCTCAATTACATCAAAAGATCGAGCAGTATATATCAACTTGTATACCTTGCCTTCTCGCAAACACAAAAGCCGGCAAACAAGAGAGTCTGTTAAGTCCTCTTCCCAAAGACAATACTCCTCTACATACATACCATCTCGGACCGTTAGCAACTTCAGACAAAAATTATTGTTATATCTTAGCTGTGATTGACTCATTCAACAAGTTCTGTTGGCTCTATCCGCGTAAATCGACCACATCCAAAGAAGTTATTGCTAAGCTTGAAGTGGAAAAAACTACTTTTGGTAATCCCTCCCGGATTCTCACTGATCGTGGTTCCGCTTTCACATCTGATGAATTCACGCAATATTGTGCCTATAAAAACATTCAAATGCACCACGTAACTACTGGTTTGCCCCGTGCAAATGGACAGGCCGAAAGACTCAACCGTAGTATCATCGCTGTGATTTCAAAGCTGTCCCAACCTGATCCCACGACGTGGTACAAGCATGTCGCTGCAGTGCAACAGGCTATCAATTCCACTTATCATCGTAGCATTCACACAACTCCGTTCGAACTACTCATAGGTGCAAAAATGAAAACTAAAAGTGATCATCAACTTATCGTGACGAACTGCGGAAGTGTGCTAAAAAACAAATTTTGAAAATCCAACGTGAAAACAAACATTCCTATAACTTATGTCTTAAAAATCCTCAACAGTACGCCGTCAATGACTTAGTGCATATTAAACGAACACAGACTGCATCAGGACAGAAGTTCCTACCAAACAATCTCGGACCATACAAGATCACAAAAGTAAAACCTAATCATACAGGGTAATTTCTTTTAAACTGGCATAATTCAGAGCCACTTGTAGCTCGATGTAACAACTAGGGATGCGACATCGATGTCGATGTTTTTTTTAAAACATCGATGTTTTTTTTAAAACATCGATGTTTATACTTGTCGATATTTTTACGTTGTCGATGTTTTATTTTTAAATGAAAAAAGTACAGTTTCAAAAATTTTAAAAATAACCGAGTAGCATAATTTTGATAATCAGCAAATTGAACATGCTTTTAGACCAAAGTGCCAAGGATGAAGGGTCTGAAAAGTAGGGATGCGACATCGATGTCGATGTTTCCAAACATTGATGTTTTATAAAAAACATCGATGTATTGGAGCCAATGTCACATCACTAGTTGCTAAGCCAGTTTTAAGAAATGGGGAGAAATGTTTAAATACACTGAATTTTAAAAACATCGATGGTTTGGGGGTGATGAATTATCAACATCGATGTTTTAATTTTGAACATCGATGTTTCAAAACATAGATGCTTTGCTGTCGATGTAGCAACATTGATGCTTTTGGGGCAATGTATTATCAACAGCAATGTTTTAATTTTGAACATCGATGTTTTGCTATCGATGTCGCATCACTAATGTGGAGGCGCCCTGGTGAATGGTACAATTCCACCCACGCTGTCGCGCGACACACTGCCCTCACAGCATCCGTAATGGTCTGGGGTCCGTAGCCTATGATAGCCGGTCCACTCTAATTGTGGTACGTGGAACCTTAACGGGCCAGCGTTATATTGATGACATTCTTCGACCCCACGTAGGACCTTTCCTAAATGGTCTTCTAAGGGCAATTTTCCAGCAAGATAATGCTCGCGCATACAGCTCGAGTTGCTCAAGACTTCCTACGTCTTGTTCAGACCCTTCCACGGCCGGTCCGCTCTCAGGACTATATATATATATATATATATATATATATATATATATGATATATATATATATATATGATATATATATATATATATATATGATATATATATATATATATATACCGTTTAACTAATTCACATCAAAATTGGTACGTTTACACTTTAGAGCACTGCGGGAAACAGGCTATTACTTTCCTGTCTTCTGCTCAGGAAGTCAAAATTCGACACTTAGCACATTTTTCGTTTTTCAGAATTCTGCATTTTTTCATCGGAATTTCGTTTCTGTTTGTATGTAATACTCTTTTCATATTGCAATATATCATTCAGGAATTAAATGAATATATTTGCATCCGAAGTACATTGTAGAAGCTGTAAAAAGTTACAACGAAGTTAAAAAGTAATTACCGTACAACTGAAATGATTGAAGTTAAAAACTATTTTCTGTACAACTTAAATGATTGCATTTTGCTATGTAAGAAAAGTGAGTATTCTATTTCATTTTTCAATCAACAATTGACCATTTCAACCCGAGAAATGTTGGGTTATTCAGCTAGTAAATTATAAGTAGACAAATAGCTGAACTTAGTCGGGACAAAATGTTTTGTACAGGGTGTATAATAAAAGTGTTATGTCCGAACATGAAGATTGCATATGGAAGTACCTATTTATTTTAGTTCCAACTTAGTGTTTTTAAGATAATATTTTAATTTTTCTCTTATCAGAACCTTTCAATCGTATATAATTTTATGTTATTACTAGCAGAATCATCTAATCTTTCTCGCGCATAATTGGTTAGTTGTAGGTTGAAAAAGTGACCAGAAACGATTCACTTTCTTTTTCGTATAGACGCTTTTCACTAACATGATTTAAATGTGAAAAAAAAAAATTCCTTTTCGACATTTTTTATAATTTTTTAAACATTGTACCCAATTCGTTTTCATGTATATCCACTTCACATAAATTGCTTTTCTGTTATTCGGCGGATTTACAAAGGTGATTTTACGGTGGGATTTACGAAATGTGATACTGTGGTGACTTCTAAAAATGTAAATTTTGTGTTTTGTGTGTTTTATAACTGCCCTTTTTTAATTTAATTTCCTAAAATATTGTCGTAACTTAATTCGTAGAACTGATGAATCTTCAGCGAATGCTCTAGCTCTCATAATGTAACTATCAATATTTTTATCTTTGACAGGAACTCTTGTTCTAGGCATACATTTCACCATCTTTAAAGGGAGGATGCCAAATCAATTTGATAAGATATTCATGACAAATTTTAATCACGCAAATACAATTTTTCTTGAAAATTAGTGGCTCGTGCAATAACAAAGCAACTTGCTTTAAAATTGATTATTATTTGTACAGACACCCAAAACAAAGGTTACAGCTTACAATTTTTCAATAAATGGTTAACATTTAACAGCAATAGGTAGAAAGGTATTTTAATTGACGTTCCATTGGAGCAACATGCGATGATCCGGGATCAATCCCCGAAGGGAAAGATCGAGGACAGCACCACGTAATTTTGAACCACGGTCAGATGACGAGATAACACCTGAGCCGGCACCCCACTCTCCAAACTTCCACATTATTCCAACGTGAGAATATTTGAGGTCACGACAGATTTAGCGTGCACCTTCTACTTCAAACACGGCTCTTTGGTTGTATTCGAACTCGCAACCTTCCGGTTCCAAATCTATTACTCTTACAACCTGACCTGTCGCGGGCTTTAACATCTATAAGTTGCTTTAATTTACGAGTGCTGTTCAATAAAGAATGATCATAATTTTTTAAAGGTGATTAAAAAATCAAGAAAAATAAAATTCATATTGAATGTGTAGCGGGATAAGTGGAGAATAGATAGCGCACGTTTCACGGTCATGACGTCATTGCTGAGGCCTTGGCAGCCGGCCAAGAACGCCTAGTTTTACTTTCGCCTACGGCAAAAATGGTGTGCAATACACTGCATTTAATTTTTGTTTTCGCCTTAAAAAATCGTCGAATCTTTCAAATACCAATGTCATATGTGTTCTCCATCCTCCATATAGTCCTGATGTAGCAACATGTTATTTTTTCTTTTCCCGAATTTTAAGAAACACCTCCGGGAAAAGCGGTTTTCATCTCACAGGCAGTGGTAAAAGTTGCGTAAGCGATTTTGAAGGACCTGTCAAAAAATGGCTTTGAGCATGTGTTTGAAGACTAGAAAAGAGGTGGGATAAGAGCATTGCAGGTAAAGGAGAGTATTTTGAGAAATACCATAACAGTTTTGAGCATTTGTACAGGATATTATTTTTTATTAAATTATAATCATCCTTTACTGAACAGCCCTCGTAGCTTGAACTCGTAGTAAAGTAGGATACCTTGATCTTCCGTCATAACAACGAAAAATTTTAATATTTTCTAGTTCAGATTTTCTTAGTACTAGTTCAAGTTTTCTGAAAGGTTATACTCTTTCAATATCGCCAACATTCAAAAATTTCGCTTTACTCTAACTTGCATGCTACTATCATTGAGTAGGTATGTTAGAAGTCTATGGCTCTTATGCCTGAAATACTTTTTCAATATTCTTCAAATAAAACTTCTGAATTAATATTACTTAAACCATTATTCAATTATATAATATTCGTTAATAAATATCAAAGCTGAAATTATAAACATCGTTTTCTCAATGCGCTGCCTCCCAATCCTTTTCTCATATTCACATTTACGTATCAATCCGTCAACAGATTACAGTTAAGTTAAAATTTGAATATCCAGAAAGAGCGGGAGGTTCGGATGTTTACTCGATAAAATTTAATGTGGTATAGTGTGTAAATATTTGCTGAATAACAATTGTAGTCAGATCAATCCATTACAAGTTCATAGTCTAATATAGCCCGAGCATGAACATTTTAGTGAATTTGAAAGTTTTGTGGTTTTTCTTGAAAAACTGCTCTATAATATCCTAAACTTATTTGTATACTTGTGGTGAAGTATTTTCTGTTCGATGCCTGAAAATTGAATGCTTTCAGGAACTCCATCTGTTGAATACAACCGTTAAAAATATCAATTCTTCTATTCCCTGCAATAATCTTATTCAGAGCAAAGAGGGCACAATGAATATTTTTTCTCAATAATGTGGGGAGACTACTAAACGAGTCGGAGCGAATTTCTCACTTCCGTACTATAGATACATTTCCAAAAGTTAATTGCAATCAAAGATTAGTATTGTGAACAATAGTTTTTAAGAAATTAATATCGTACTTTCATGCCGTATTAGGTGGTAAGGTTCTTTAATATAAAAAAAATGTAATCGACCAACCGGTCTGGTATTTAAGGTGTTAGCTTCTGGATCGGAAGGTTCCTGGTTTAATTCCAGGTCAGGGCATGGATGTTTGTGAGCTAATGGTGTAGAGACGACTGGTGCACCTTTAATCTGTAGTGGCTATAAGTCCTCACGTTGGGTTGGTGTGGAAGTTTGGAGAGTTGGGAGCCAGCTCAGATGTTGCCTCGTCATCTGACCGTGGTTTAAAATTAAGTGGCGATACACGGAATGGACTAGGCTGGGACAAAACAGAACTTAACAAAAACACGTCACAACGAAATATTTACAAAAATACATCAGTTCACATTCAACACCAAGTCTCCACGAGATCTCAGGCATTCAGATTTCGTACTCCCAAAGTATGTTTTTCTTCTTAGTTAAGAAGGTATATATAACGCCAGGTCTCTTGTGGAAGTTTGGAGGGTGGAGTGCCAGCTGATGTGTTCACCTCGTCATCTGACCGTGGTTTAAAATTATGTGGTGTCGTCCCCGATCTTTATCCTCGGGACTGATCCCGGACCTATGCCGATAGTACGTTGTGGTGCTTCAGTGCGACGTCAATTAAATACTTACCTATTTGACTCCAGATCTCTACGGCTCCTCCTTAGCGTTCCAGCCTTCTTTTGCTCCATAAACCTTCTGAAACCTTTTCGCTCGATTGCATCATTCAGCACTGTCGTCTGTCAAGGTGGCACAGAACACTATAGAACTAATTAGAGCACATTTTATCCATATACTATATCTTCAAGCCGACAAATTGGTTAGTTGTACTGTCGTATAGATCAAACGGTTCCTACTTCGGATCCAGAGTGAAGCATGGATGTTTGTCTGTTGGGAATAAATGTGTGGCCTTTATAATCGGATTGTGCCTGGAAAGTGAGATGAAACATCCCCTTGGCGCACCAGGTTTTAGCAAGGTGGTTCACATGTCTGCCACTCTAATGGTATAATGAATAGTATTCAAATGACCGGGCATTAATGCAAACATTTTAAATACGCGAATTTTGCTTTGGACAGAGGGAGACATCTCACAGCCTCGTTTGCCCCAGATTCCAAAATGCCTAGTTTTGTCTTGGGGCACGTATCACTTTGCTAGGTTAGATTTTTTTTTTATGGCGTAAAGGCAAAATCTGGTCATGTTGCGTCAACCAATGTTTCTCCCGTCAAGTAAAGGACACACGCACACCAGGAAAAGTTTTCTTTCATAGGAGAGAGAAATACACCCAGGGTAGTAAGAAGCGTCAGTAGGTTACAGGGTTGTTAACTTGCGCCGCCTGCACCTCGCAGGGTGCATGCACAGTGGACAGAGACATGCCGACCCCTTGTTGGATAAGGTAGTCATTTATTAACCTTTCAAGTGCTTTCAACGAAATATCTCGTCATCAAGATATTGCCAATTTTTTTATGAGGACGAAATTAAGATATAGACGGCTTAAAGTTACAGTGGTGTAAGTCACCTTTTCAAAACAAACAGAAACTAGATTTAATATAACCAAATTTAACAAAATATAATTAGTTAGAAGGAGAAACCAGATCTAGATAAGTTAACCTGCTAACTGAAGACGTGAAGTAAGTCAGATCTTTATTCTACGGCCAACTGATGGTAGTGGAAGTTCTGTCATTTTTTATTTTCGAAAAAGTGACCTACGCCACTGTAACATTAACCCGTTCATATGGACAATTTTCTTACCATGACGAGGCGCCTCGTCCATAAAGGCCTGCTCAATTTTCTCCTTACGTCGAGATAACTCGTCTGGTCAACCACCAGGGGGTTAATTGTTTAGATTTAGGTTGGTATGTTATTATATAATTGTCTGTCTAAATTCTTTGCTTAGGATCATGATAGCTTCGGTGGGTCGTGATCTTGCTGGTTTCTGCTTCCCCGGAGTGTACAGAAAAAACGTACGGGGACTCTCTTGGTACCCCAACGGGGTTTTACCATCCTCCTGATCTCACGGATACGAAACTGTTTGTGGTGCTTTTTTCCTGGTGCCTGCATGTTCTCACGTCTTGGCCCAAAACGAAATCGATGATTCAGCCATTCCTCAACATTCTTTCTTTCCGTCCCCGTTCAAGTCTTCCGTAAAGAAACGAAATCGACAACGATCAAAAATGCAATTTTTTAAAGTTGCGAAAGCGAAGGGTTTTCTCCGATTAACGGTGCGGTATGCAACGTTTTCTTGATGATGTCATCTCACCTAATGTATCCGGGATGATGTGGGTTGGTGACCCACTTTCGGATTCTTCAGACGGGACGATGAACCTGACCCTAACGCCGGTGGGCCTCACTCTACGTCTTGAACCACCAATCAGAAGAAGACCGCGCCTCACAAATGCGCCAAATCCTCAGGTAAGCCGGTCGTATCTAATTGTTCTTCAGTGAAAGATAAAAACATCTCATCTGATTTGGCGATGTTTTAATTTTTTACCGTCACGCTGGATTGCCCTTTCTGGCAACCCAGTTTTTTAGCGGATTCGAGCGGTAACTTTCCATGCGATGTAAATATGCTCATGGAGTTGAAAGGTACGATAGTCGGTTTTATTGGAGGTGTTATGACAGATGTTAGTTTACGTTTCGCGCAAAGTTTCGAGGATTTAAATATGGGAATGTGATCATCTTGCTGGCAGAATGAAGCTACGATTCTTGCACGTGTTTGTGTTATTGGGTACAACACTTTTGACAACAGTGTCAGGTAATCATTTAGTGTTTTGTAGAATCTACTCACAACGCTCCATGAAGAGCAATACTTTTTATAAACTTTAATTGGTGTTTTGTTCTTTTAAAAAGTTAATTTGTTTATGTTTTACCGTATTTATGCGAAAATGCCCCCTTTAATCCGTAATCCTTCTGTTCTATCACCATTGTCGTACACAAGCGAAATTTCTTGGTTTTACATTATTCACACCACAGTACCAAATGCATCAAAATTATTATAAAATATGAATGGTCGTAATTGAAAAAGTTCATATTAATGGTAATTATTTATTAATTATTAAGATGCACAGTTGCAAATATTGGAGGATAAACAAATATGCCAAGTAAAATTTTATGTGTTGTGTTTGAAGTGATATACACATTGTTCTCTCTACATTTATAAAACAAACATCTTTAATTTACGTTTCTGTAAGAATTTTCTCTTTATTTAGGATATATTCTGAAAATTATGTGTGTCTTAGATTTCTACATTCAAATGGAAATTTTGAAAGAATTTTATATTACATTTTGAACTTAATGAATGCGTGATAAAATTAAAACTATCTTTATAACAAGTACCCTAAACTGTAATTTGATTACATTTTATGAAATTAAGGATTTGATGAATTTATAACACAATTTCAAACGCACGCATTCAATTACTCTTTCCAGAATTCCTTAATTTTCCAAATCTGGGCGAGCAAAAAATGTATTTGAAGTCATAAAAAACAGTGCTAGGATGGAAAGCCCATTAACTTGAGTGGTCAGAATATTAAATCAAATTCTCCTCGGTATGATCCGATTTTCGGTAGATAAATTCAGCCACAATTTCAAACATATCCGGATTTGTTAATTGGCAGGATGCCAATCAATAAGGCAGCTGAAGATGATCAACGGCATGCTAAATTTGACATAACTGACTGCGATAGTCCTTTTTGAATGTACCATCCAATTTCGTTATAATTTAACCACAAATAAATTTATGTTCATGAATGAATAGTATGTTTAGGAGTATCATAATAAACTAGTAAGTCCTCAGTACCCTTGTTAAATACTGAAGACGTTAAATAGCAAGTATAATAAAAAGTTATTACCCTCCTGATGATATTATCGACGAGAGATCTTGTCTTTGGCAAAAATGACCAGATATTGTTTGGGGAGATATCTCGTCATTAGAAAAACTGACCAGATCTTGATCTCGTCATCATTAAAAAAAATCAGCAATATTTTGATAACGAGACATCTCGTTATTGGCAAAACTGGTAAGACAGTGAATGACGAGATATCTCGTCGAAACCTCTTGGAGGGTTAAGTAAATACTCGAGTACAAGTGTGAGCAATTGGTCCAATAAGGTGAGAGAATACTGCGAAACAGAAGACAGTTAAGAACGTATCTTCAAGAGAGTTTAAAAAAATACTTTCTTTCAAAAGGGTTTAAAACTCACGTCCATATTTATTGTAAAATTAATATCATAATAAATATAACACAAATCCGAATATAGATAGTCCTAGAGTTATGAATATTTCCGTAGCAGAAGTAGGAACATGTAGCATAGTAAAATTTCCTGTATTTCCTTATTGAACTGTGTTGTGTTACTAGGCCCGTATTAGATAATACGGGCCTAGTAACACAGGTTATCCGAGGTGGCCCAATTCACATTACCTAGGATTATCAAGGTTCTACTGTAGCTGGACACGAACACGGAATCATTAAACCTCCAAGTGATTTGAATGAGGTATCTCGTCCATCAGGATGAGACCAATTTTGCTAATGACGAGGTATCTCGTCCATCAAAGATTAATCCAATTTTGCTAATGATGAGATATCTTGTTCATAAAGATCCTGCAATTTTTCAAACTATGAGGTATCTCGTAATCAAGATATTGCCAATTATTTAATGATGACGAGGCTCAGATCTGATGAGTTTTCTTCTATTGACGAGATACCTCGTCGATCAAGATCTGATGAGTTTTGTCAATGATGAAATACCTGGTCGAAGCAACCACCAAGAGGTTAAAAGAATCCATCCGATACGTACACCCACCTGCCTGACTCCCCTCTCCCCAGGTGCAGAATTATATTTAGTGTTCTGCAACACAACTCCAAGCAATTGCAACTGTTCTGTGACATTTCGTCCGAATTTTGCAAACTGCAGTCAAATCAAAAACAGACGTAAAACAAAATTATCGGCTAAATATGTATTGCATATTTATAATAAAACACACATCAAAATTAACTAACTTACTTTATTTAAAACCAAGGCATACTTTCAGAATTTGCAATTCTGTCGATAACTTTTTAAGTTAAATAGTTTGCCATTGACATAGAAGATGTGCTATTTATAAAGTATTTGTGGTAATTTGGGCGGTGTAGGGAGGTTGATCCGTAGCTAGAAAAGAAAAAAAAAGACGTGGCAAGGAGAGAACTTTGCACTGCAGAACATCGTAACTTATGATTCAAAAAAATCGGCCAAAATTTTGATAAAATTAATCACAAATTGTTCCACAAGGACTTTGTTCTACGACGTACGACGCAGTTTTAAGCACTTTTCTGCTCTCTTACTTTTTGACAACGCACTTCCAAATATGAACCACCCATGTACCATCTAAGGGCCGCGGTAGACCGGTTGGTAGAGTAAAGAATTAGTAACCGGAGGGTTGCGAGTTCGAATCCAACCAAAGACCGTCGTGTGCAAAGAAGGTGTTGTCCTAGATGCTTTCCCATCGGGAGTTGATCCTGGACCGTCGCCAATAGACCATTGTGTTGCTTCAGTTCGATGTTAAATAAAACACCTACCTACTTATCAATTGCCCACTCTATCCCACTGCCCATTCCGTTGTTTTGGTGCAGATAAAGGGTGGAATTTTACTGCTCCAAAATTTAGGAACTTTGTTCCTGTCGAAGGATAAGATAAATGTATATTATTCCCTCGTGTCAAATATATCAGCTGGTAGGTAATCGAATATGTGTCACACTGGGAGCAGCTTAATTGCCGATGGCTCGTGACCAATTCCTTTAAAGAGAGAGAGAGAGAGAGAGATCCATCAATAAAGTATTTAATTCAAAAGTGTATGCAATTTAAATATATTTAATGTTTGTAATTTAAATACCATTAATCTATACTCAGATTTTTTATTATTTGCCGCCACGCATTGTGAGCTAACATAAGTTGATCGAGCTAAAATTAATGTGTCTTGGCTATCCAAACGTATATAGATGTTTATAAGTCAATATTTTATACATATTTTATTGTTTTAGTTATTTGTTATTTTCGTCAACACGCTCGCAAACCGATGTTTACAGAATTCCTGCTTTACTGAATTTCATGCTTACGAAAGTCAATATTTATCTTGCCTCAATTCTAACATTGGGAGATTTTTTAAGGTGTATGTTAGAGAGGAATTCCTTTTCTCTTCTAGTTTATAAAGGCTAATATTTATCTTTTCTTATTCTGATATAGTTGGGCACCCTTTATCTCGGATCTGGGAAGAAATAAGCTTCTGATATCCAGATTCTGTTATCGCTCGTAATAAATAATAGGCTCTCTTTCCAGAGCAGGAGGCCTATAACTCTTACCGGCTAATAACTCTGTCGGGGGAAAATAATGAGAACAAGGTTCTCGAATTGAAACTTCGTTGACTCTATTAACAATAAAGGTGTCTCTATGGAGGTTATTTTGATGACAAATTATGCCGACTTGAAACATAGTTACCAATCATATCTCTTCGGGAGGTGGGTATTTAATTATCATAGCATTGGAGCAAGTCAACGGGATTGGCGACGGTCCGGGGAATATATCAGAGGACATAATTTTGAATCACGGTGAGATGACGAGGTCACACTTGAGCTGACACCCCAATCTCCAAACTTCCACACAACGCCAACGTGAAGACATTTGAGGCCACGACTGATTTAACGAGCACAAGTCCCCTTTGTACACGACGATCTTTGGTTGGATTTGAACTCGCAACCCTCCGGTTGCTAATACGATGAACCGTGATATTTAATGTATCAATGTGGTTGATTTTGTGAATGGAGTTTAAATTTTATCGCCGACCAACCGGTTAAGGTGTTAGCCTCTAGATCAGAAGGTTCCTGGTTCGAATCCAGGTCCGGGCATGGATGTTTGTAAACGTATGATGTAGAGGCGGCTGGTGCACCTTAAATCTGTCTTTTCCTAAAGTCCTCACATTGAGTTGGTGTGGAAGTTTGGAGAGTGGGGTGCCAGCTCAGGTGTTGCTTTGTCATCTGACCGTGGTTCAAAATTACGAGGTGTTGTCTTCGGATTTTTCCCTTAAGGGATTGATCCCGGATCGTCGTCAATAGCCCGTTGTGCTGCTCTAGTACGACGTTAACTAATAATTACCAATTACCAATGAAATTTTATCTTGAAAACTAAACTGCGGTCAGGTTTCTGGAGCAGGAGACCTATAACTCTTATATGCTAACAACTGTCGGGAGAAAATAGTGGAAACGTCTTCGTTGACTCTCTGCTACAAGTAAAATGTCTCCATGAAGGTTATTTTGATGGAAAAATTATGTCTACCTAAGACATAGGTTACAAATTATATCTTTCCGGATTTAGAAACATATTCAGGGACTGTGGCTATTCCCATTTCTTCTATTTCTGTCCGAGCCATGATAGCCAGTTTGGAAGAGTAACGGATTTGTTGCCTGAGCGTTGCAAGTTCGAATCCATCCAAAAGACCGCCGTGTACAAAGGGGGCAGGTGCACGTTAAATCTATTGTGGCCTCAAATGTCCTCACATTGACGGGGTATGGAAGTTTGGAGAGTGGGGAGCCAGTTAAGATTATGACCGTGATTTCTTATTAAATGGTGTTCTCCTCGGTTCTTTCCCTTAGAGTTTGATCCAGGACAGTCGCCAAAAGTCCGTTGTGAGGCTCCAATACAACTTTAATTAAATACCTACCTACATGTTCCTTTCCCAACTTATGGCTCATGTGATTGTTCTAGCACACGGGAAATACAAAGCTAAATCATCTATAATTCATTGCGGAATCCTCACATCGGAATCATGGTACCGGGACTATGGGGCCGAGAAATGATCTTTTTATATTGAGCGTTTATGGGCTCTGTACTTGGTTTAGCAGTATCTGAATTCGAACCCAGGCACGTTAAAAGTCGTTCTGAATCCTCTTTAAGTCGTCCATAGTTAGCCTCGTGTAGTAAAATATGGCTGTGTAGTGACTCATCAAACTAAGCTTAAAAGATTTTCTATTTTCTTTCTTTCTATTGTATTTATAAAAATTGTCGTATGTTCAAAGGAAAAGTGGAAAATGTATAGAATGAGTTGGGGCAGCAAATGTATTCTCGGAGTGTGTCCTCTGAATATGAAACGTGTCTGTATTTAAAGAAGAGATTGCCATCTGTTGTAGATGCTTGAAGGAAATCAATAGATATCGGGTCATTCGGAACAGTTATCTAACGAAAAAACACTCCCGGAATACACGATGTTCTATGAATGTAACTATAATGTGTGTGTGAATATGGAATATAAATTTTAAAATAAGATTTACATAGTTTAAACATTTGTTCACCTGCATCATTCTGAGTCAACCTCTTATGGTCTCAAATATTAGATTTTCCAGATTATTCCATTTAATTTAAAAAATACGACAATGTTCTGTACAATTTTAAAGCCCTAATCGACAGTTCCAATAACTTTTGAATAATTAATTAGGTAAGTGTTTAATTCACGTCGCACTGAAGCAACACGGCGGGTTATTGGCGACGGTCTGGAATCAACCCCCTAAGGGAAAGATCTGAGGACAACACCACCTTATTCTGAACCATGGTCAGAAAACGAAAATAATTAAATAGAATATGGATACATGGTCGTAAAGACACCATCGTCTGACTTGTCGTCAACACGTCGTAACGATGTTGTCCATACGTTTTAAGTTCGAACTGAGTTTTGAAGCTGGAATTAGCTTTCTTGAGTGGGAAGTGACAACAGACCATTAACACAATATGCCCTAAATCTCTGTCTCTGAATATTTTCAACGTAATGTTTACTTTGAAAAAAAGTTTGATTTGTTTTTAATTTATTATAATCGTTTGTCATTAATACAGATGAATTTTCTGAAATAATTCCGTTCACAATATTGATGATATGGTACAATTTTAACTAACCTCTCACGGTTTACATTCTAAAAAATAGTTGGACAGCGAGTCGGGATGCAATATCTACACATCGGGTCTTAGTACCAGGACAGTAGACGTGCTACAGTACCCGCTTAGATGACGGGCATTTCGTGTAAGAAATATATGTATTCCAACTACCGATTCTTAACTTGTGCAGGCGTAGGGTAAAGTGGGAAAAATTCGTTTTTTCTATCTATCTTTTATCTATTAAAACTATTTTCTACCAATATTTTTTAACTCTTGCACAACCTTAATAAATTTGCGCACTCTGTATAAATTTATCATTGGTATAATTTTGAAAAATACTTTCCAATGTTGCGCACTTGCCCCATCATATGGCCTAGTGCGACCCCTTTATTAACCCTCGACGACCCCCTCGTCAGATTTTGATGGACGAGATATCTCGTACTACAATTGATTTATTTCTTAGGAATTTAAAAAAAAAAAAAAAAAAACATTTTTATCTCGCATCCGATAGTAAATGTATCTTGGTTACATTCTTGTTTGAAGCATCGTCTCCAAATAATTCTGTCTTTAGAGTTAACAATTTTGAAATTGATGCGGTACGAAAGTACACATTGCCTTTTAACGAACACACGGCTTGTTGTAAGATAAATTTCGGAAGTCTACTTTTGTAACGAAAAATAGCAATTCATTATAATATTATCGTTCTTATCAAGAAGGTAGTATATCTCAAATTTGGAAATATTGAGTTGCGAAATGATTAATTTACCACATCTATTGGTTGAAAGAATCGTAGGAAAAGTTCTATTGGTTGAAAGAATCGTAGTTAAAGTTCTATTGACTGAAAGAATGGTAGGGAAATATCCTATCGGTTAAAAGAATCATAGAAAATATTCAATTGGTTGAGAAAATAGTACAAAAGATTCTATTGGTTGAAATAATCGGAGGAAAGATTCTTATGTTCAAGAGGACCAAAGACGTGCAGGAGGACTGCAGATTGTATAGCGTATGTAATCTTTTCAGAGTGTTATATTTGGCATGGAACTTTGCGTTCCGTCCCGTCTTCAAAATTCATAACTGAGAGTGCGACAGTATAAAAGCTACGCGCGAATCTATATAAATCCGTAGGCTTTTCATTTAAATTAATTTAAAGTCGATCATGGTTCTTGAAGGGTGTCCATTTCTCCGTTCCATTGTGTCCCTTTTCCTCGATTCGTGTTGGAAAACTAGCCGTGTCGTTCGGATTTTCGACCCCAGTCGCTGTTTTGTCCGGCGTGTGGCATTTCGAAAAGATGTCGTTACACTTTGTTGCTGAAGCGGAGGAATCATTTATTTTCAGTCAACGTGCGTGGCTGTTCCACCGTTGTTGCAACCGGAATAATTGATGAATGCGGAATTTTGCTTTTATTCAACGAAAGCAAAACGCCTAAACGTGTCCCCTTTATTCCATCCCTTAAAAAAATAAATAAACATAGGCCTTTGAACTGTTGTGTTCAAAAACTAATGAATTCGCTTCTAGTGGATGCCAATGTGGTTTTTGATTTTGCATGTTTTTTAACCGTCGTGGTGGTTGCCTCAGCGAGGTATATTCATCGACATTTTAATGAATTTGATTGAGCATATGTGCGGAGCTTCATGCTATTTCTTCATGTCGCTCGGTTTGAAGATTTGCCACGTGGTTGCGGGAAAAGCATGAATGCTAATTTACTGATTGGTAGGGCAACTTCTTTGTTGCAGCAAAAATGGGAAAAGTTGTATTTAATATTTCCTAAAGTTGCATTGATGGGAATAAAGTTGCATTTATTTTTGTTACACTAAAATCTAAAATAAATTATTCATACAAAATGAAAAAAAATCAGAACTTATTGACATTTTTAGTGGTATACAGAAGTATTATAGAACATAATTAAATACGGAAGAACATTAACTTCGTTGAATGGCTGATCCTTGGCCAGTAATCTCTTTTAACATTGAAAAACTACCCTTAACAGAGATTGATGTTGCCTGACATTGCTACAGTAGCAAATAATCACTTGGAGGAAAATAGTCTCGGGAAAGTGTAGCAATAACCGTCAGGTCGTTATTCTTTTCCAATCATTTTTACGATACGCTTTAAGGTTGCAAGGATCGTCTTTAAAATCCGTCTATCTGTTATCTGCATTCGCTGTTTCGATGTTGAACTCTTTCAATTCCGATTTTTCTACGAAACGAATTAAATATTCGTAGCTGCTTTTGATTTTCAGCAAACGTTTTGGCAGCTCTGAGTGAACGAAGTTTTGTATTTATAATTTGAATTTGAAATTTAGCATAGCCGTATTTGCATTTTGTGCATAGCCGTATTTTATCATAATTAGCATCTGAGCATTCGCTTACATTGCATCTCGTTCACTTGTTAAAAGGCGATTTGATACTTAAGGATGTCTACACCCCTTTTACGTTTTAACTGACATTTGTTTTTATCTGACGATTTCTATCTTTCAAATTCCTCATTGCCTTCTGTACTCAGATTGTTGAAGAGTTTGATTAGAGTGACGAACTCTTCCATGTAGCAACATTATACAGCTCCATTTCTGAAATCAAACACATTTAAACTAAGTGAATAGGTCACATAGTAGGTTGCATATAAATTGTTTACATGCGTTTGCTTTCATTCTCCAGTATATAAAATACATCTATATCTATGTTGCATCTATGGTACATTAGTAAAATATATGGTGACCGGGACGTGACGCAGTGGCTATCGAATTCATCTACTCTAAATTCTGTAGGGGAATATTGTGGTGAACTTAGCCACAACCACAATTATTAACGTACAATACAGTGTACAGCAATGTAACCTATCTCCACCAAGAAGTATGTTTTAGAAGACAAAAATTACACCGACTTTCACTTGCCTTTTTAAATTAGTGACCCGTACGTGACTTAGCATCGATAGAATTCAGCATTTCTTAATTCTGGAGGGAAATATTACGTTTAAATCAACCACCAGTACTGAAATTAACTTACAATAGAGTAATAGACTTAAGTACTCGAGTACTTTTAGGTAGACAAAAGTTATGCTACCTTTCAACTTGCTAAATTAGGGACCCGGACGTGACCCAGCATCTATAGAATTCAGTATCTCTTAATTCTGGTGGGGAAGTATTGTAGTTAACTCAACCACTAGTACAAAAATGAACTTGCAATACATTAATAGACTAAGTACTCCAATAGGTAGACAAAAGTTGGACTGCCTTTCACACTTTTTGCTGAAGATTTACATAGATTTTATATTATTATTAATTACGTTGAGGAATGGGTTGTATTGACCATTTCCCTTCGTGCAGCCCAATAGAAACTAGCCTTTAAAATATAGTTGTCAAGAGGTAGAACATTAAAATTTGAGTTGGACATAGTAGCACAAACTGTCAAGTGGCTAAAATTCATAGTCTCTCCAGTGGAACACAGAGGGCAATCAGGAATGTCTTTCACACCTATCCGGTGGAGATGTTTTTGGAGATAGTCATGTCCATTTAAGATTCTGAAGTTGCCCGTAAAGATTCGCCTGGGGAGATCCATTTGGACCGGATTACATAATAGGTTTTCTCAGATTTTACCCTTAGCATTAGTTTCTTGAGTTTTGCGTATGTATCTCCTCGCTGATCTTACAACGGTGGAAAATGCCTTTTTGTATGGTAAGGCAATAAGAGGCCGTGGAAGGTTAGAAGAAGGCATGTCGTGAGGGCTGCACCAACGAACGCCGTTACTCATTTAGCACTACCCAGGGAGCACGTGTAGCTTAAGAATTGCTACGGACGCGAGTAATACTGCCCCCATTGAAGATTTACATAGATTAAGTTAATTTCAACATTTATTTTTCTAAGGAACATTTCGAGGGATGTCTGTCCTCTCTGAATGCATTCCAGGACGACATGAATGGAACATCCATAGCTCTTCTTTACCATTCAGTTGATACTTGTGAACAACGAACCAGGAAATCGGAGCTCATTTTTCAATTTCCATCAAAAGTGGCATTCTACAATTCGGAAAATTTCGCAAAAAAAGAATAAGAATTATTCGAACACAGGTAGAATCGGAAAGTCCTTTTTTGAACTTTGACCTTAGCGAGTATTATTTTGGTTTGCCCCGACAGGAAATCAGACAAAAGAATCAAAAAAGGGAAACTGCAAGAACAATGTATCGGAATTCCACCCCGTGATTTTTAGAGCTCCGCAAAAAATACTCCTTTATTGTAAATAAAAACTCCCTAACAAGCGGCAAGAACGAAAATTATTCGAAAAAGCAAAATTGAAAGGGAAAACTGTTTCATGGACGAGAGGTTTGGGAGGTGTTAAACGTTATATACGAGCGGTATATTGCAAAAACCAATATAATAGATTCATTCCCATGCTTTTTTTGTAGTCCAAAATATGTGTACTGAAACAAAAAGAACTGCTTCAAACTTAAAAGTAGGAATTGTCCTTGTTGGTGAAATATTCCTTTAATTAGCATCTGAAATCGACTGAAAACGGTTATTTTTATCAAAACAAGGTTAAAACTGTTTTGAAATAAGCATTTAACTCTCAGAGGGTGGTCGCGTTGACCTATGTTCGATACACGCACAATAGTAAATTTACACACACAAAATAAGTCAGAGATCCAGATCAATCCATTTTGCTAAATAATTAACTTTAATGCCTCTTAAACTGTGAATTTACAAAGTTTTAATGTACAAAAAATTTTTGCATACCTATTTCTAACGGAAAAGCACACACGTCTTCGTGTACGTGAGAACAAAAAGTGAAAATGGCGAGCCTCGTAACGTAGCTCGAAAATGGTACTAGTGATATGAAGAGTTGGATACCAACATAGCTGTCAGCGTTACGAGAGTTTGGTAGCGACTGGTAATTGTCTATGGCACTACAAAACCCACCAGAGGGTTCACACATATGAGCCATTTTATTTTTGAAGGTGGCATAACACCACTTTGAAAAAAAAAAGAGTTTATTTTCTTTACCAGTTTTAATAAATATTATTGCATAGTAAAATTTAACAGGTTTATAGTGTTAGAAACATCATCTGAATTGAGTAACATTTGTCAGTTTTTTTAAATTAATTTAAACGCAAACCCTTAAATATCTTGATGTATAAAAAATGGACTTGTACCACTTTTAAAAATGACGGCTCATATATCCGTTCTACAGTCTGCTGTGTGGCTCTCTTGCATAACTCTTGCCAGTTTTGACCAATTGAATCTTGCCTTCTATTTTTTCAACCAATAGATAGAGTTATTTAGTCATTATGCTTGTTGTGGGGAAGTAGTACTACACTACTTACAGATCTTCGTGACGTTCAGTGGGTAAACATATATTTTTCTGGTTTAGTACATAGAAATCGAATGATATTTGAAGATATAACTAACAAAAAAACTTTACTTTTAACGCAAAAGAAATTCCATTTCCTGGCATTTTTTTTGGAAAATTGATAGTTAATTATGTGGTTGTAATCGTAAATTCTTTAACGGAGCTCTGTTTCTACTCGCCCCGCAGTTTGTTTTAGATTCTATGTCATAATTTTACCAGTTTAAATAACTGAGTCATTTAAAGTACCATTTTTGTGATTGCTTAGTGGAAGACAGGGCTGAAGTTATATATACCTTCTCAAATAATTATTGTCAAGTGAAATAAATACAGATAATTGTGTTCTGTGAAGAGAGTTTATAATTACTGCAACGAAATTGACTTTGATCATATTTACTAGAACATTGTTATTTTGTTATACTAATTTTTCCTGGTCAGAAATATGTGTTTAGAAAGTTTCCAGAAAATGATCAGAATACTTCCTTTAATATTTTACTCATATTTAACTTTTCGATTTGTCTTTTTACTTAATTTTTTTGTTTCACGGCTCTCTTATAGTCAATTATTTGGTGGCAAAGAAAACCTTTGCGGTACCATTGTATAAAAGACTTTATTTTAAGATATTGTATTTGGACAGAATTAAATATTTAAATTAATTGCATTTTGTTTGCATCTATTTTTTAATTAAAATTAGAGTGCGGTGTGGCAATTGCTAACCCAAATCTTCGAAGTTCGAATTGCTATTGTTGTTCAATACCGAACCAATTACTTCTGTTACAGTATTTCTTTTAATTTCGTATTTTTCCACACATTCTCAGTCCGTTTGCTAATACGTTAACACTCTTAATTGCTTAAGCATCATTGATATTGTACCTGTCGATCTCGGGTTTCCACACCTGGGATTTAGGTCAACTTCAACTGGAAAGCAAGTTATCAACACATACATTATGTTGGTCCCTCGATGAGAAAAATGCAGACTGGCCACCCCCAGAAGAACACGTGTGCTTACAGTTCTGTGGAAACCCGGGCCAGAAAGATATTAAATCTGTCCTCGGGTAGGAATGTAATTCGACTTTTGTCTTACACGTCCTTTTCAACGGTTCCGAGATCCAAAGAAAGGTCTCGCATATGAGGAGTTCACACCCTCTTCTGCTGCAGGTGTCATTGAGACCACCGGGATCAACATTCCAAGAGGGAGATGGACTACCACCAAAAGAGGAGATTAGTCTAAAACTTTGAGAGGGTAGACGGCATTCTGCAGACTCAGGATTTGAGCAAGCCTCCTGACTTCTAGATAGATTCGTGTTTAATGCTGTGCTCTCGTACTTCAAATTGTTATAAATTTAAACTTTGCGAACACAGCTGTAAATATTCTACCCAACTTACTTTCAAATACATATTTTATTGTAATGAAACCAGTGTTACGTCTAAATAGAAACGAGAAACGATACAATGTAGTTGGAAAAATGCTTTCCAATGTTGTTTGTTCCATGAGATCATACTTGCCTCACAGGTTTATGCCATAGACTGCTGTCTTGTTTACTATGTGACAGTACTGTGAACATCGATGTTTTGAAACATTCATGTTCAAAATTAAAACATGGATGTTGATAATACATCGCCCCAAAACATCGATGTTTTTAAGCATCAGTAAACTTTTTTCTCCCCCCTTCGTAAAACTGGTGTAGCAACCTCAAACATTATTGTTCGCCGGGGGGAGATTCAATTTGTCATTTGCCGTGTTTATTAATTTATAACTAAGGCTTTTTTAAACTGTCAAAACGAAGTAAAAAAAATTAAATTCGAACAATTAACAAATCTTTTATTTTCAAATTGAATAATGTAAAAGAAAATAATATTTTCAACAATTTGACATAGGTACTACTAATTATAAGAATAATTAGGTGGGTACATAAAAATGATTATTGCTAGTTGTTATTAATTATTTATCAACTTATGGGGGAAACACAACAAACTTATTTTTTATTTGCAGTAAATTAAAAATATTAGGGCCAATAGTTATTATATGTCCCAATATTTGTTATTTACAGTTTGTAAAAAAAGAGGTTTGTTAACTTTTTCCACCTTAAGCCGACTTTTTTTTAAACTAACTATCCCACCAGTAAGGGAAAAAACTCTTTTTGATGGGATAGATGTCGTCATCACTGACAAATATTTAGTTGCAGGGTTATTTTTCTTAATTTTTACTATGGTGCTTTTTTCATTCAAAAATAAAACATCGACAACGTAAAAACATCGACAATGTTAAAGCATCGATGTTAAACAAATATAGGCTCTAATAAATCGATGTTAAACAAATATAGGCTCTAATAAATCGATGGTAAATATATCTATGTTGTTATAAAACATCGACATCAATGTCGCATCCCTACTTTTCAGACGCTTCATCCTTGGCCACTTTGGTCTAAAGGTATGTTCAATTTACTGATTATAAAAATTGTGCTACTTGGTTATTTGCCTAAAAATTATTATCGTTTTTATTATAGTTATTTTTGTTTAAAAACATCGTTTCCAATTCATCGATGGTAAATACATCGATGTTTTTCATAAAACATCAATGTATTTTGAAAACATTGACATCGATGTCGCATCCCTACTATTAATGAGGCAAGAGCATATTCTTTCATTTATGCCCTTCCTTAGTCTACGCAACTTCTCTGCCGAAATACAATACGAATATTTAATAAATCAATTTATTTTTACAAAAATGCAGACATAAGTACGAAATGCGTCCATTAAAAATCTATAAAAATTTGATTTCGAAATATTCGAATTTACCGAATAAAGCTACCAGTCCTATTAGAGTTTATGTATTACAACTCAAAACTATTTACCATGAGCTAAAACTTGCAATAGGTGGTAAAAACATTCTTTTATATCTCTGGAAAAAGGCTTTCATACAAATTTATTTTTTATACTCGACTGAACCATCATGGAAATTCATCCAAGGGTGAAAGTATTTATTTTTCCATCAACCCTATTTTTCATGTCACGCACTAATAACGTTATATTCTCATACAACATTCGATAAGTCAATATGAAGACATTCTTCTACGCAATTGGTTCTTTGATAAATATTTTATGGATTTCTGAACGGGTTTGTTTGTGCGCTCCAAATATCGGAATTATTTATCACCCAAACACACGACGTGGAAACAGGAATAAAGTCTAAATAAAACCCTCATGCTTTCTCCTTCATTTAGGCAGACACTCAGAGCTTGGGATTTATTCAATTTTTATTGAGTTCTTTTATTGTTGTTTTCCTCCAGGCGCCTCGGTTGTTGGAAGCTGGTATAAAATGGATTATTATTTGCCTATTTGGTGGCATGCCTGATTACACAAAGTTGTCTGGAGTCGGAAGAAATTTGAATAATGAAACCTTTCCGCTTCCAATATACCGTAAAAATAAAAATATGTGTGTTAAAAACGTTTAATATTTTATATCTATAACGTTACATAACCCCATATTAAAAAAAATCTCAAATCCTGACTTAAAATCTACCCCTTTTTGTGGTTGTTTCAACGAAGCTACTCATCATTAGAAGAAAACTGAGCAGATCTTGATAGACGAGATATCTTGTTATTAGAACAAAAGTGACCACATTTTGATGGACGAGATATCTCGTCAATAGAAGAAAACAGACCTTATTGAACCATTACATTAATGGACAAGACATTTCATTATTAGAACCAGATCTTGATAGACGAGATATCTCGTCATTCGAAGAAAACTGACCTGATCTTCATGGATGAAATATCTCGTCATCAGAAGAAAACTACTCAGATATTGATGGACGAGATATCTCGTCATTAGAAGAAAATGACCTCATTGGACCATTACATCAATGGACAAAAGATATTTCATTATTAAAACCAGATCTTGATAGACATCTCTTAATTCAAAGAAAATTTACCTGATCTTGATGGACGAGATATCTCGTCGTTAGAGGAAAATTGATCAGATCTTGATGGACGAGATATCTCGTCATTAGAAGAAAACTACTCGAATCTTGATGGGCGAGATAGATATCTTGTCATTAGTAAAAAAAAAAAATGAGCTTATTTAATCATTACCTCAATGAAGATATTTTGTTATACGAACCAGATCTTGATGGACGAAATATTTCGTCATTAAAGAAAATTGATCTCATCTTGATGGACGCTATATCTCGTCATCAGAAGAAAACTGACCAGATCTTGATTTTCCATAATAAAAAATTCGACAATACATGACGACATATCTCGTCATCAACAAAATTGGTCAGACCTTGGAGGACGAGGTGTCAAAACCCCTTGGTAGGTTAAAGCATAACCATCTGAGAGTCACGAAATTTCTAAGTAGTATTATGCTGCTTTTCCCACACAACTAATATAGCACTAAATAGACTAAATCAGGCCTCGAAATAGATTTTCTAATACAGGTGTACCTAAGTTTTTAAATTAGGTGCACAGGTTATATTTTAGATGCACATTAAAAAAAACCCATAACATTAAGAGTATTAATGTAATGTAATGTAAACTACTTAATTTGTTGGGCATGTTTAGATTGGTTAGTAGTAGATAGTAAATAAAAATATTTAAGCATCTACATTCTCACTTCTCAGGCGCACGGCTGTCACGACAATCGCTTCAACAGAACCACCTGCAAAATTTTTTGATCATAGGAAAGTTCTGGTGGCAGTGGCACAAGTAAACCTTCCTCCTGTATAAACCCGTTACGGCCCAGCGATTTTGTTTTCGCATAGTGTGTATTTAGAAATTTTAATTACGTTCCTTTAGAGTGAGAGAGGTCGATACTAATATTTTGTTCAAACAGCAAAATAACATAAAATACGTCCCCCACATTTTTTTTAACTGCACCTAGCGGGAAAAAATTAAATGCACAATTTTATTTTCATGTGCATACGGGTATTTCGAGCCCTGGACTAAATAGACACATCCATTGGTTGAAATAATCCTAAAAACTATTTTATTGGTCAAGAAGATCCAAGGTGTATATTTGCGGGTTAACCCTTCAGAGAGTTAATCCTCTATTTACAGTGTTTTAGAAAAGTAAATTCTGTGGTCGTTAGCTGTATTCAAACGGTAATTAGAATATTTACTTATTAAGCTGAGACCATAGAACTGACACACACCTATCTATCATAAAACTCAGCAGCACTCTCACTGGTATCTAATCACTAGGCCATGATTTTATTGATTTTACTCCTTTCTTTTTGCAAGACTGAAACATTATTCGAATGTGTAGAAATGAGCCTTATAAAAACGCCTACGTTGATTAAAGTGCCTTCGTTAGTCATTTCTTGTAGTTTTCGTGATTTTTACGCTAAACGTCCTTTTTCAAGTATCCTGTCATATTAAGGGCATTTTTTTTATGGAAGTCATTATTTTCCATTTTTTGGAGTTTTTCCAGGAAAATGGCATGTATGAATTAATTTTCCGGCATAACTAATTTTCTCCTGCCACGTAAAGTCTGCACCGAAGGTGAAATTTCAGGATACTTAACAAAAATGGACTACTTTATTTACTTGTTACTCTTGTACTTTCAGTGGAAGTGAAAAGTTAAAACTTTGTTCAATGTCTAAAACTGTGTTGGTAAGAATAACAGAAATTATTCTCTTTTTTAACATATCGCACCCCGGCGAGAAAAGTGACACAACTCAAAATTGCAGAATTTGAGAAACATCAACTTAATGGATACTATAAAACTTATATTGAAATAGAAAAAGCTTCTTTTAAATTTTAGGGAAATATTTAGGGTGGTAACTTCTATTATATTCTATAGAATAGTAATATAACACGCTTAACACACATCATACATATTTTTCAATGACGTAACATCAGAATTTTCATTTTTTGACTTGTGTCACTTTTCTTGCCGGGGTGCCAAAAACGAATGATATTTCTCTACTTTGCGATTCTAGGTTAATTAAATAAATAAATTACATGAAATTTACAAATTATGACGTAAATTTACAAATTGGTCACAGTGAATTCACAAATTATTCTTGACGTGCTTCATAATTTCAGAAGCAATTGTTTTGCAAATAAAGTAAAAAACAGTTTGATTCACCTCAACCGCACTCCTGGTGGTAGAGTGCCGACCAACCGGTCAGGTGGTTCAGGTGTTAACCTCTAGATAGGAAGGTTCCTGGTTCGAATACGGGTTAGCGCATGGGTGTTTGTAAGCGTATGGTGTAGAGGCGGTTGGGTAGGTGTGGAAATTTGGAGATAGGGTTGCCAGCTCAGGTGTTGACTCGTCCTTCGACCGTGGTTCAAAATTACGTGATGTTGTCCTCGGTTCTTTCCTTTAGGGAATTGATCTAGACCGTCGTCTATAGCCCACTGTGTTACTCTAGTACGACGTCAATTAAAAATTACCAATTAACGGGTGGTTGTGGGCGCCGGTGACCTAGTTGGAAGAGTAACGGATTAGCAACCGGAGGGTTACGAGTTAGAATCCAACCAAAGACTGCTGGGTACAAAGAGGGATCTGTCGTAGACTGCAATGTCCTTACGTTGGCGTTTTGTGGAAGAGAATGGGATGCCAGCTCAGATTTGACCTTATCAATTATGTTATCCTTGGATCTTCCCTTCGGGGTTTGTTCCCGTACCATCGCCAATAGCCCGTTGTGTTTAGTCCAGTGCCGACGTTAATTAATACTTTTTTTGAGTGGCGGGAACATATGAACTTAATCATTGGCCACTACAAGACCGGAAGTGACAGCCACTTGTGAAGAAGCACCCAGTGGGAGGATCATCATCGCCCCTAACAAAGACAGCACAATTTACATCCATGCTCTGACCCCGTATTCAAACCAGGAACCTTCCGATCCAGATGTCAATACCTTAACCACTAGACTGGTTGGTCTGCTAAATCGTTAATTAAATACCTACCTACCAAAAAACTGTCAACAAACCACAAAGTTTTAAAGCAACCAGAAGTCTAAAGTTTCTGTTTCATGAAACAATTTTACTTTAGGTGCACTCCATTGAGTAAGCAAGCCTGTTTGCTAAACTGAAATTTTACACCTGTATATGATAAACATTAAGTGTCCCCACCACTGATTTACATCACGCGCATTGGAAACAGGAACGCCGGCTGTTACTACACACTCATTAAACTTTGACTGATAAACTGAGGCCAATTTACCCTGCTCGCAGTAACAGCAGAAATTGCGCATAATGGCACACAAGACCGCGCGGAAATGAAACCGCCCCACAGCAAAGATACCCGGCGCAATTTTGTTTTCCAGTCAACATAATTCATCTTCCGTGACCCGTCGTTGCGTCGGTACCAGGTCTCAGAGCAACACAAGTGCGCTAACCGGATCAGCAACGAGCAGCCCCGTCCCGTTTCACATCGCTAAGCGTCCGGATGCGTTGTTTTGTAGCAACGCGCATGGAACGGCTGTTACGAGACGATGTTCCCAGTCGTTCCATATTTAGACTTTGTCAAAATGGCGTGAGAGCAAGCCATAAAAATAAATGAACGGCTGCTCGAAAAGAATCGAACAGAAGCGTTGTTGACCTTTGGTACTTTCGCATGTTGTTGTTCGGAGGCATGGGATCGGCTTGATCAACCCAGTGTGGAGCTGCAATCGTTAACACGATTTTTTGTGTTCTTTTTCCATGTCGAATGTTGTAGCGTATCTGTTAATGAGCAAAATGGCGCGACTCGAAATGCAATGTTTCCGATCCAGATTTGTGTGAACTGGAACGAGTTGACGCGTAATTTTTTTAAATTTCTGCACACTTATGATGGGTTTTTTTTGGACACCTGTGAACAAGCTTTGCCTATGAGAGGAATTTTCAGTGTTTACAAACAAACGAGGCGGAAACGGCGATTTGACTTCCTGTTATCGAAATGCTCGTTGGGTATGATACATATCGGGGAGTACCTTCAAATGCAGTTCATGGTGACATTTACGTTTATATCTAATTGCGGTTGACCAATCAACTATATAAATTCACAATTCATTCTTTGGAATTTTTACTGTCAGCTTGCTGAAACCGTATTCGAAAATCAAGCCAATTTACGTCACGTTCTGTTTACAAGAAACACGTTCCTCCGCCACAAAAAGGTACAGAAAAAGTAACACTAAATCGTAAATTATTGAAAGGGTTCAGCACAGAGCTAAAAAATAATAAAGGGGATAGCAAATTTAGACTATAATGAACGTTTAAGTAAGCTAAACATGTATACACTGGAAAGAAGAAGAAGGAGGGGGGATTTGATTCAGCTTTTCAAGTTTGTAAAACAAGGGGACACAGAGGGCTTAAATTTCAATAGGGATAACAGAACAAGGGGCCATGGGTATAAATTGAATAAGACACATTTTAATCGGGATTTAAGGAAAACTACTACTTTAATAGGGTAATAGACAATTGGAACGCGTTGCCAGAAAATATAGTTAATTCAAAGGGAGTGTACGAATTTAAGATGCAATTGGATACTCAGTGGGAATTGGGGAATTCATAAACAAAGGACCAGCCTTGTTGGGCTCAAGTCTGTAGCTGATCGTCAATATTTGTATTTGTATTTGTATAAAATGTTTTTATTACAAACTTTAATCGCAAGGCCTTGTTCACATGAGGCGTTTAATAAAGCGCGTTTTCGATGTCAGCTTTCCGTAAGCATTAAATTATGTTTTTTTATACCTCTAAATTTAAGATTCTATCTTTGAGATCGTAAAAGATAGAGTAAAAATTTCAACGATTAGAAATCTGCGGAAATTTTTGCAACAGATCGATACTTTAAACGTGAAACGTCAGTTTAACAGCAATTATAAACAAACTAGGGGGCTTGCCCCCTGCTCGCTAACGCTCGCCAACCCCCGGAGGATTGCTTCGCAATCCTCATTGGTTCGCTGCTCGAACCTATGCTCGCTTCGCTCGCCTCAATGAAAACATGTGTCCTAGCAGAAGGGATTGTTTACAAAATATGTTACCAAAAAAAAGTTTTTCAAATCTAAATTTGCTGTATTACAGAAAAAGTATATACAGTATCTCTAAAATCAGAATTCAAATGAAAACTTTGTGTAAATTTTGACTCGAAATGTGAGCGTTGCTTTGTAAATTGAATACCCAGCATGTAGTTTGCGTGTACTTTTTCCCAGCACTCAAACGACCCACACTTTTTCATTGAGTTTGTTGCCGAAAGTTGTAGTGCAAGCGTCTTGTTGAACTATAATTGTTGGCCCTGAAAAGGGCCGTTTTTTAAATGGCCCTGAAAAGATCCTCCGCTTTCTTTGATTTCTATTATAAACTAACTGCAACAGCTCATTAAAATTTCCTTTTTTTTTTTCAATAAAATTTCATTCGATAACGCTATAAATTCAATCGATGCGCGAGACTTCGCGATAAACAAACAATCGTACAGTGTTGCCAAAACGCGATTACAAATAACGTCTTTTTTGCGTGCCACGTAAGAGAATTATATATATAGATATTTTGTTTGTAAAAAACGTATTTCCGCACACCACAAATTGCCTATTGTGTTGCTACAGTGCGACTTTAATTAAAATACCAATATACCAATCGTATTTAACAATTATCTTCTGTGTCTTGATACGTGGTGTTATCCTCGGACCTTTCCCTTAGGAAATTGATCCCGGACCGTCGTCAAGAGCCGTTGTGTTGCTCTAGTACGACGTTAGGTAACATTTCACTAATTAATTCTGTGCCTTAAAGAAACATTAATTTCCAAGAATTCTTATTTTAAGGTAGGTAGGTATTTAATTAACGCCACACTGGAGCAACACAATGGGCTTTTGGCTTTGGTCCGGGTTCAATCCCCGAAGGGAAAGAAACGAGGACAACCTAACGTAATTTTGAACCAGGGTCAGATGACGAGGTCACACCTGAGCTGGAACCCCACTCTCCAAACTTCCACATCACGCCAACGTGAGGACATTTAAGGTCACGACAGATTTAACGGGTATCAGTCCTATTTGTATTCCAGGGTCTTTGATTGGAATCGAACTCGTAACACTCCGTTTGCTAGTATGTTATTCTTCCAACTGGGCAGAAAAGGCCCTTTTTATTTTTGGAATCCTTTCTTACAAAATACGCTTTTATAGATCGGTGATTTGTAATTTTCCTAAATAATTCATTCAAGGACACATTGTATTCCCATTATTTTATGTCAAAGTGTTTTTTTTTTGTAAAACGTTCTGCCCAATCACTGAACAAAATTATGAACCATTTAAACTTTTATTTGTCTAAATATATATCTACTAATAAATCTTGTTTCCCTACCCAAACATCAATCATTCGCATAAAATGATTACCTCTACACCGATAGTTTTTGCATTAAAACGCATAGATATAACGATTCAGAATCAGTTACCGTAGGTCAAGGTCTAGTTATTCCTAATGAAGTTAAAAATATAAGCTTAACAAGAAACGAACTAAACTATTAGACTACAAAAACGGCATGCACTATTAAACAAAGTGCGTTTTCTGAAAGTTGGTCCATATATGTCCGTGATAAACAATTTATCACCTAAGAAAATAATCTGATAGCATTCAACACTAACCAGAGAAAGAAGTCAGAGTTGGAGGCTGTATTTAGTAGGTCTTGCTGCAGAGGTCTACCAGTCTTAAAAATCAATACGAAAAGCTTGGCAAAATTAATTAAAAATATGTAGTTATTCGACAGCGTGCAAATTATTACAACTTCTGATAAAAGTACTTTAGCGTACCATTCAAGGAGATAGCGGAAAGAACCAAGGACAACACCACGTTATTTTGAGCCACGGTCAGAAGACGAGGCAACACCCGAGCTGGCACCCCACTCTACAAACTTCCACACCATGTCAATTCGTAAGAGAGGGAGTTTCAGTGCAAAAAAAAAGCCATTAAATAGGGATTCTACTTCTTGTTATCCTATCCAGATACTACGTTCTATCACAAAACACTGCCGCATTTAGCTTTAAAGAAAGAAGTCGCATAGATTGAAGGTTTAATTAGCACTCGGGCATACAAAACCTGACAGTACAGCGTCTCCCTAAACCCATAAATACCAAGATTAAAAGAAGTTTGGAGAGTGGAGTGCCAGGTGTGGCCTTGTCATCTGACCGTGATTCAAAATTAAGTGGTGTTCTCCTCGAATCTTTCCCTTGAGGATTGATCCCTAACCGTCGTCAATAGCCCATTGTGTTGCTACAGTACGATGTTAAATTAAAATACCTACCAAATTTCTCGGATCTTTCGATTTGAACCCTGACGTTCGCCAACGTCAGGGTTCAAATCGAATCATTGTGTTGCTCCAGTCCGACGTCAATTAATAATACCAAATCCGAGATGAAAAAGGATCGTGGTTGCCAGTAGGGATGCGACATCGACAGCAGAACATCGATGTTCAAATCTAAAACATCGATGTTGATAATACATCGTCCCAAAAACATCGATGTTTTAAAAATTCCGTGTATTTAAACTTTCCCCCCATTTCTTAAAACTGGTTTAGCAACTAGTAATGCGACATCAGCTCCAATACATCAATGTTTTTTATAAAACATCAATATTTTGAAAACATTGACATCAATGTCGCATCCCTACTTTTCAGACCCTTCACCCTTGGTCACTTTGGTTTAAAAGTATGTGCTAGAACTCTAATCTAGCGTACATGTAGAAGCAGTGTATTGGCAGTAAAAACAAACAAGTACCTGAACAAGACTTTATTACTACAAGCCAGACAACAGCACGAAAGCAGCACATAAACATCCACCGAATCCAAAGTACAATTACGCAGTCGCCAACCATCTATATCACTTGGCCTCACCTTATAGGTGTTTTAAACGTTTCAGTTCCATCGACCTTAAAATGAAATAGACGAAGCATGCGACCGCAGTTTCAAGTTATTTTTTCCAGTTGTTTGGTTTGAAGATGTGTCACGTGGTTGTGGGCAAAAGCATGAATCGTAAACTATTAATTGGTTAACGTGTCTATCCACCGTTATTATACACACTAGTCTGCGCTTCCATAGCCAATCGGATAAGTCAATTTGTGATTTACCCTTCAGAGATCTTACGACATCGACTCCGCCCACATGATCCGTCAATTTCATTTTAAGGTCGGTGTTCAGTTCGATATGACATAATCACGGGCCAATCAAAGACCGCGCCCATGACATCACACTTTATACAGAATTTGCATGGGCCAAATGACGTCGCAACAGTATGTTCAATTTGCTGATTATAAAAGTTATGCTACTAGTATATTTTTTAAATTTTAATAACGGTACTTTTTTCCATTTAAAAATAAAACATCGACAAGTATAAACATCGATGTTACAAAAACATCGACCCTAATACATCGATGTTAATACATCAATGTTTAAAAAAAAACATCGACATCGATGTCGCATGCCTAGTATCCAGTTGGAAGAGTAACGGACTAGTAACTAGAGAGATGCAAGTTCGAATCCAACCGATGAACGTCATGTAAAAAAGGAGCTGGTGCACGTTAATCCTGCCATGGCCTCAGACGTTCTCATGTTGGCGTGGTGTGAAAATTTGTCGAGTACGGTACCAGCTGAGGTATGACTTCGTCATCTGACCGTGGTTCAAAATTAGGTGGAGTTGTCCTAGAACCTTTCCTGTTATGTTTCTTCAGAACGACGTTTTGAAATTACCGTTACCATTATCTAGGACCTTTCTCTAGGGATTGATTCCGGACCATCACCAATAGCCCGTTGAGTTGTCCAGCGCTACGTTAATTAAAATACCTACCTAGCAAGATAAAAACACAACATTTGTATTTACACGATATTGATAAATATTAAGGAGTCTTGTATACGCAATTTCTGATAAATATAATTTTAGAAACACTAAAATGTCAAATTTGTGCATAGTAATTTATGAACTAATGTTCGATATTTATTAATTATTCATTCAAATTATATATCTTCAGTATTATACATTTTAAATTAACATTTTTTTAGCTTATATTATTTTCTTCATATTACAGAATCGCATGTGCAATAATTTCTCATAGCTTGAGTCTCAAATGCATAAAAGGTTTGAAATTGAAACATGGCTTATCATAAGGCGGTTGTGATGTTATAGATCTAACGTTCACAATCTTCTGAAATTTTTTAAAAGGGATGGAGAGTTTTTGTATGGTTTTCTTTAAAACTGTTAGTACTTCTTTCCAAATTTAGACACGTAATCGGTTATAATTATTATCAATAAGATGTAATGACCAAATATTGCTCATTAACTAACTCTGATATTGTACAGAATGAAATCAGCGGTACCTGATTTCAGAAGCAAATATTTTTAGCTTTTTCATAATGAATTATTTTGCTCCCTAAATGTAATAGGCTTTACGATAATGATTTAAGATAGGCTAGTGCATAGAATATCTATAGATCAGCTTGTCATCTGTAGGTCTTCTGTGAAAAGATCCAGAATGAGTCCTTTGAGTACTTGTTTCGAAATATCCCCACTGAAGTGTCACCGGGTCACGTCAATCACTATTATACCCCCTCTAAGGCTTCTCATGAAGCGTATCCAATCAATCACTTAATCCTTTCGAGGATAAATATCAGGGTATTTGTGGTGCCATTAGTCAGTTTAAATAAGTATGATTATTAAATAGATAGATTGGTATTTTAATTAACGTCGCATTGGAAGATCACAATGGGCGGTTGGCGACGGTCTGAGATCAATCCCAAACGAAAATATCCGAGGACAACACCTCATAATTTTGAAGCAAGGTCAGATGAAGAGGCAACACCTGAGCTGGCACTCCACTCTCCAAACTTCCACACCACGCCAACGTGAGGACGTTTGAGGCCACGACTGATTAAATGTGAACAATCCCCTTTAAGTGCACTACGGTCTGTGGTTGGATTCAAACTCGTAATTTTGCGGTTGCTAATCCGTTACTCTTCTATAAGGCCGGTTTAAAATTACAGTGGTGTAAGTCAATTTTTCAAAAAAAAAAAAAAAAAAGATACACAGAAACTTGATATAATGCAACAAAATTTAACTAAAGATAATTAGTGGAAACAGAAACCTGATATAATGCAACAAAATAATTTAACTAAAGATAATTAGTAGACTCAGAAACCTGATATAATGCAACAAAATTGAGCTAAAGATAATCAGCAGACTCAGAAACCTGATATAATGCAACAAAATTGAACTAAAGATAATTAGTAGACTCAGAAACCTGATATAATGCAACAAAATTGAACTAAAGATAATTAGTAGACACAGATACCAGATCTAGATAAGTCAATCTGTTAAAAGAAAACGTGAAGTAAGTCATATCTTTATTCAACTGCCAAATCATGGTAGTGGAAGTTCTAAGTCTCTTTTTTCAAAACCGTGTCTCTTTTTTCAAAAAAGTGACTTACACTACTGTAACTTTAACTCGTACTTATGACGAGGTGAACACTTGAAATTTATATTTCCCCGATATTTAGTGCATATAGGTTTCCAGAAATACATGTATGTGACTACCTCCTAAATCCTTGCCATCACCAATCACTTTAATTTCTCAAAACCCCCCACACACTTAAAAATCTGAATCCGTAAAAAAATTATGAAGCTAAGTCTGAACTTGGGAAAGCGCACAAAAAGCTTCCGCCCCCATCCTACTCCATTCCGCTTTCGTTTCTAGGTTGACACCCGCACCGAGACCTATTACTGCAACATTCATTTACTGCCATCTTTGAAGAAGTAAAGTTTCGGAAAGAGGTCAATGATACGGGTTTCACCAAGCGGAACAGGAACAAAATACTCTCTTCCGTGGCACAGTCTTAGTCACGAGCGGTATTTCTTTTATGGGATTCTTTTTGACTTTTCACGCCTGTAAATGCATTTGGTTTTCGACACCCGCGGTATGTGACATACAAATGGATGGGTAATTTTGTTACACTTTCAGTGCTACCTAGTCGTAAAACACTCAACTTTACTGGTCTTTGAATTTTACAGTCAAACGCTGAAACCTATTAGATAATTTATGACTTTGTCCATATCAAAATGGTTATTCAAATAAATGAATGGATTGTGTAACATAATGCAGAAGCCATACTTCAAGTTTTACAGGAGAGTAAAACATTCTAAAATTATAGTACTAGTTCATCTACTATTCAAGAGGTTATATTAACTTAAATGTTTTAGTAATTATTACTTTTTCTGGTCTTTGAAATGTACAGTCAAACGCTGAAACATTTTAGATAATTTATGACTTTGTCCTTATCAAAATGATTGTTCAAATAAATGAATGGATTGTGTAACATAATGGATAAGCCATACCTCAAGTTTTACAGGAGTGTAAAACATTCTAAAATTATAGTTCATCTACTATTCAAGAGGTTATGTTATCTTAAATGTTGAAGTAATTATATTACTTTTTCTGAGCTTTGAATTGTACAGTCAAACGCTGAAACATTTTAGATAATTTATGACTTTGTCCTTATTAAAATGGTTGTTCAAACAGATAAATGGATCATGTAACATCATGGATAAGCCATACTTCAAGTTTTACAGGAGGGTAAAACATTCTAAAATTATAGTAGTTTATTTACTATTCAAGAGGTTATATTATCTTAAATGTTTAAGTAATTATTATTTGTCTTCGTGTCAAAAACTGTCCTGTAATGTCCAGCTGCCGAATCAAAAACTTGTCTCCTCTAAAACCCTATCTTAGAAGGAATTTTAGTTGCTTGGTTACAAAAAATTAATCGGCTTAAACACAAAGTGATATACTAACTAAGTATGACAGACGTTGCAAATCCAGCAGATAAATTAAAATCTGAAAGTTAAAAACTAAATATTATTTTAATTAGATTTTCATGACAATCTAGTACCCTTAGGTTACTATTCAGACAACTTGGCCCAAACACTTTGAAAATGGAGCCCTTTGGAACATTTTCTCGAAAAATATTTTTGTCCGTCCGCTATAAGTTTAAAAATTGCCTAAATGTTCATTGGTCGATGAATTTTTGTAAAAGGTGCCCAAAATTTTTAAAGTAGAAGCTTTCGAGATGATTTTCCTCAAAAAGGATACCTCCAGTCGTTCAAGGTTCGAAAGTAGTAACAAAAGTCGGTTTTTGGTCGCCTGTGGCAGCCCTCTACATTCAGAAATACATTGACAATTGGAATCAAAATTAATGACTAAGAAGATCCATAAAAAAATAAACAGAGTATTGAATTAAACTTTTTAAATTTGATTCGATTATAAACCTTTTAAATTCAAATTGCTAGAACAAAAAGACACTGAAAAGGGATTTTAATCATTTTTATACTAAAAGCGGTTGAATTTTAAGTCTATTGAAAAACAAGAAGGCCATCGTGCCTATAACAATTGCAATTTTATACATTAGAAAAGGAAGAGTTTTAGTTCAATTCTGATATAAATTTATAAAATGAAAAATCGTCTGAAACGCCTTCCACGAATCGAAATTAATTCTATCCTTTGTATTAAGAGGAATATAAACTGTTCAAACTCTTTCTCTTATCTTGTCTCCGGATTTAAATTTAAAAAAAAGAAATACTTAATCAGTAACGTCGATATATAATTCAAAACAAAGTAGACTTATGAAGAAATTAGGAAACGTTAAAATGACATTTTAAAGCGGTCTCAAATTTGTTTTGATCGAATTTTTCTCGTGAATGTGAAAGAAACCGATAGAGTTTTCTTTAATGCAATTGTCATATATTTGGCGGCAAGCTGCAATGTCTTTTCTGTCAAGTAAATGAACATACACACAAGGAAAGTTTCTACTGATACAGAAGAGATAAATACATCCAGGGTAGATACAGTGAAGCCGAGAAGAAACTGAAGAAGAAATTAGAACGTAAATTAAAATTAGTTTTTATAACCATTTTCACTGATTCACTTTTAGTAAATAAAATTTGCGTTCATTGCCAATTGGGAAAGAGTGATCGCCTGTGTCCTAAGTGTACAGAAAATTATCCTCCACAATGACTTTGCTTCCTACGCAAGTAGCCCAGTTGGAAGAGTAGCGGAGTAGCAACTAGAGGCTTACGAGATTGTGAAACTATACAATCAAAGGAATCTCAGGTACTTGGTGCACGATTAATCTGTTGCGGTCTCAAATTCGTTGGTGTGGTGTGGAATTTTGGAGATTGGGGTGATAGTTCAGATGTTCTCTTCGAATCTTTCTTTCGAGATTGATACCTGATCTTGCACTAGTTTGAGTTTCGAACGAATAGATCCAAGTCGATTTCCAAGACCTCGTGACTTATACTTCTGAGAACATTCGTCGTACTCAGCCTAGATGCTCAATCTAATTATATAGAAGGTATCTAATCCGTGACTTTACCAACTGGGCAACCATGGCACAGGACTAATTTTACAAAAAAAGCAAAACTGAAACACTCAATAATATTTTTGATGCCAATGTTGTATGGATGTGCCACATATACCCTCGTTCCATTCAGAATTTTGAAAATATGGCTAAGCCTGTTTAGGCGATTGATGTCAAATAAAGAAAGCTTCAGTCCTACAAAATCCAATTTTCCATTACTGTCATTGCCGTGAAAGTATATTAATGTAAAGAAAAATATTAGAGGATCAAACTATAAGCTCGAGGTTGAGTGATTCCGTAGCTTTTCCAGTAAAAATGTGCGAGTCCGGTTGCGGGCTGGTGGGTGTTGCCACATAGACCTTTGTTCCACTCCCGTTAGCTCGAGTTCATTATATTAGATGCTGACACACAACGCCATCAAGTAGTTGAATTTAATTTTGGAATTTATGTGTGACCCTGCTTAGACCATTATTCCATTAACCCCACAAGTGGTTCATTTATCAATATATGAGTAATTTTGCTTTCGCTGAGATATCTCGTCATCAAGATATTGCTATTTTTTTTGGTGGAGAGATTAAAATCGGGTCAGTTTTCTCCTCTTGACGAGATGTTTCGTCCATCTATGTCTGTTCAGTTTTTAAAATGCTCAAATATCTTATCAAGACAACTTGGACGGTTTAAATCTCATTTTCAGAAAATTTGCACGTAGGCAGGACGTAAATATAAATCAAAACCAAAACACTTTACAAATTTCCTTTTGATATATCACACTCAACGTCACGTGAACGGGCAACCCAACCTCAATGTACCGGAGTGATTTTTACTTCTTTTCCTTTTTACCATCACCTAACCATCACCTAACCTTCCTTTTCTACCTTCCTTATTGTGTCGTTTGTCTTGTGTCTGTCCCAGCTTGGCCAAATACGGATCTAGCGCCATAAAACCCGATTATAACCAATCAACCTTTTTGGGACGGTAGGTATGTGTTTTAATTAACGTCGCACTGGAGCAACGCAACGGGATATTGGCGACGATCCGTGATCAAAGTGAAAGGTCCCGACGACAACACCACGTAATTTTGAGCCACGGTCAGATGACGAGGCAACACCTGATCTGGAAACCCACTCTCCAAACGTCCACACCACGCCAACGGGGGGACATTTGTGGCCACGAAGAAAGCACCAGCCCCCCTTTGTACAAGATGGTCTTGGTTTGATTCGAACTCGCAACTCTCCGGTTGTGCTAATCCGTTTCTCTTCCAACCTGTCTACCGCGGCCCCAATCGACCATTTAGATATATCAGTATGACCAAAGCGATATTGATTCACTATTTGTACAAAAGCAAGTTATAAGGTAAAGCGAGGAGAGATTGCATACAAAGAGGGTCGGGGGAGGGGAAAGAGTTGAGTGCGCGCGCAGCGACTCCACATACAACAGCAGTAGTGGAGTGTCTACTTCAAAGTGCAGGTTGATTGTTACAAGCGTTTTGGATAAAACATCGCTATTTTTCATTGTTTTCCCAAGACAAGCGCTTGAATTTTCATATTTCTTTCTCTAAATTTTATAGAATGACAATTGTTCAAAATATTTTTTATTTAAAAGGTTTCTCATGAGTCTACTAACCTAGACGAACATTGCGAACACGAACGGTCCTTTCTAGAAGCGGCTATGTTTAAATAGAAAGCCGCGCAATCCCTCCTACCGAAATGGGAGAGTTTAAGCATCAGCTACTTAGGAGAAATGGCGCATTGTTCTCATTCGTTTTCATGCTAGGAAAGATTACGCAGCTTATTGGAAATTTTGCATAAATAGCAAATTATATGTAAAACAAGAATGAATTAATTTTGAAACATTAAAAAAAAAACCTAATTTTTTAAATAATTTTGGTAATAAATTAGTTTGTTGAAAAATAATTTTGTAAAAAATAATAAAGTTGTTATTAACCTTTACTGTGCGGCAGATTAAATTTTGTTACCACTAAAATATCGCTTACACCAGCGTCATGGTGGATGTTATCCACCTTTAAGTGTAATTATTATTGTTAACAATTTAACTGTAGTTTTTATTCAGAACAATCTCTCCTACCCATGTGCGCAATCTTTCCGACCCTTTAAGGACAGATTGCGCAAAATAGCTTTCTTGGTTTTAAGACAACTGTTGTATTTATTAGATTAAAGCTTAACAACAAAATAGCTATGAAAATGCATAAAAAACAAATGAAGTCACAATTATTCATGAATAGTTTAGCAAAAAATTGATAATTATATATATATATTTTTTTTATTCTGTCCAATTGAGCGCAGACTTTCCTAGCTTTATCTTATTCTAATGTTTCATGGAATGTTGCGGGGCATTCGTTTTTGAGATGGCACAAAATAAAAGTATTAAAAAAAAATCTTTAAACTTTGCAAGCGAAATAAAACGAGATCGTTGCCACCGATGCGTAGCGAAACAAGCCCCAATTGCCACCCCCCTCTGTTTCGAATGAAATTAAGTCCCGCCGATCGATACGGCTTGTTGTCGGATACAACAAATTTATACCTTCTTAAAGACACTTTAAGGATTATATGACATTCTAATTCTACTCGGGGTGCAGTGAAGCACACGATCGAAGCTACCGTGAAGGGGGTTGTCGGGAATTACTACGGAATTCCGAGTATTTCTATGTTCTCAACTGTCGTCAAACAATGCTACGTTTTAGCTAATGACGGTAGATTAGTACTGATTTCCACGAAATGTTCTCGCTGTTTTAATGAACTTTGAAGTGAAGCGGAGAATAAGACAGTAAAAATACACGTTTTAAGTATTTTTGTTTTTAATTAGTTAATTTTCGTGCTTTAAGTGATGCATCACTTTTCTGTGCAACTGTTCAAGAAGCGTTTTTTTTTTTTAAATTCTGGTGGTCCTGCGGTGCAGAAATACATGAAAGAAAACATTAAAAAAAAAAGAAAGATTTCTCATAAGTGACTTTATGTAATGGTTTGGGTTGACAAAAGTTCATCTCGTTTTTTTGACGTTAAAAATTATTTTATTTACTAAAAAGTACGTTTAATCAATGTTGTATGCGCCGTTCCGTTCATTGACCTTTCTATATCTCTACGGTCGCTGCATTATCCCGCGCTCATAGAAGTTCTGAGGTTTCTTGTCTGAAGAAGTTATCCAGGTGGCGAAACTTTATGAACCACGTGCGGCGCTTGGAATCGTCAACGCTACCCTCAAACTACACAACACACATCTTGTTTTGCGTCTGGGAAGCATTCTTCATTTTTCGTAAATAAAAAAGCGTCATACATCGAAAAGGTTCCTCATTTTCTGCCATTTTTAATGCTTAAAACAATTTAAAACACGCAACCCAATAAAACAATTTTCGCTGAAATAGTAGTTGGATATCCATCTTTCAAACATCAAAACTTTGCTCATGTGAAGTAGATAACACTTAGAATTTGCGATGCAATGCCATCTAGCGCCAAAAACTGGACGAACTATTGCATCAATATCATTGCAAAGTGGTGTCTTTCAAAAAAAAAGTCAAAGTCACACTCATAAAAATTGTTTGAAGCAACCTTAGTGTGTAATATATCGTCGGCAAAGAGGAGAAAACAATTTAGCATACCTACAAAATTTTAATTAAAAAAATATTTGACAAAGCAATTTTTTTGGTTCTGCCGTTTAAAGACTAATAAATTTTAAGTTAAAAAAATAAATAAAAATTACGAAAATTTTGAAAGTTCTATAAATTTTCTAAGCAGATTACAACATAAAAATATCTATCTCATTTTCATAAAAATAAGTACTTACTTTACTGTCTCCCAAAAAATATTATCAGATAAATGAGTTTCTGCTTTAATCCGACAATGTGTTGCAACCATAGCTTTTATAAATTTTAAAGATGCACGTAAAATTATACAAAATACAAAATTCAGATTTAAAAAATATTTGCAAGGTATCTCATACTTGAATTATATCAGCAGAAAAAGTTATGAAATTTTTTGGGTAAAATAACTGAAACTATTCAATGAATAGTTAAATTATTGAAAGTAATCATTTTGCGAAGGGAAGCAAAGGGATGGCGACTCTGTGTTGGTTTAACGCTTAGTTTCTGTTAGATGAGAAATATACTGATGTGTCAGTATAACTTTTTGACAACGGCTATAGATATAACATGCGCAATTTTTATTACTTTCAAGGTACCACTGCTGTAACAGCCATAATCTAAATTCTTTCTGACGTTATTCTTAAAATAAATTTACAAGGTACAACTGAAATACTGGCCGTTGTCTGTATCTTTCTTGACGCGTTCATGGCACAACTGCTGTAACGGTCTTAGTCTAAAGGCTAATGGAGTTTCGGATGATTTTGTAATCTTCCTGAAAGATGCGAGATATGTCGAAATTGCATCTTTGCAGATGGTAGGTATTTTAATTACCGTCACACTGGAGCAACACAAAGGGCTATCGGCGATGTATCTTTGGAGCAGTCAGACAGAGAGGAGACACAGCATTAATTGTGAATTCAAAACACTTGTGTTTATGATGGGTATACATACAATAAAATGTTTATTCAACCCACCAAGTGTTGTTGACGAGATATCTCGTTCATCAAGGTCTGACCCTTTTCGCTAATGATGAGATACTTCATTGAGACAACCACTAGGTGGGTTAAATTGACTTTATTTGTCCTTTCGAATAGTATATTTATACTAACTTTATCACATTTGGAATACGTTTTTACATTACACTATCAGAGTTCATTTCAGATATTTGGGTGACTTTGAACGCGTTTTCTTTAATTTCTTTAGCTCAATAGTACTTTTATTTTGTTACCTTCACACTGGAGCAACACAACGGGCTATCGGTGATGTATCTTTGGAGCAGTCAGGTACCACTTCGATGAAACCTTTCATCGATAAACCTTATCGATGAAAACGTCCTATTCAATATTTTACAACAAATAATATTCAAACCCTTAACTCAGCTCTGTTAAGAGCGTAAGCTTCAAGTCTTTCAAACTTTTCAGACAGGTTTTGTAAATCCTTCAAAGCGTGTATGCATTTTGGTCAACAGGATAATGCACTCCAATCATCATTTCAGAACAGGAACTTGTGTAAAAGGACGTGGCAACCACATATTGCGTAGGGAAAAGCCGCAATAGATTGGGGAACACTCATCTTATTTCATTACTCCAACGGAACCATCGGAGACGTCCTTTATGTTTGGGTGGTACTTCACCTTCAACTGGCCTACTTCACCTTCTGCCGTCCGAAAGAAAACGAAGAAATATGTAGGCCGCGTTTTCGGTTCTCCAAACACATTTTATTTGCTAAGTTACGTCGGATTGAAAAAATGAGCCACGGATCAAACTAAGAGTAAAAGGTCCACGCTACTGACCTTGCCCCAGCCATTGACAATGGGCAGCTTCTGCTATCGGAAGAAGCAGAGCACGGCGTAAATCGCATCGATGGATTTTCGTGACACTTCATCGTGATCTTCTTGCTCTACTGTGGTAGTTATTCTTCATTTCATTCATACGTCATGCTGTAATTTGCGGTTTGTTTTGATATTTATCATCAAGATGATTGAGCGCTTCCCTGCGAATCTCAGTCGTTATTTAACTGGCGTTATCTTTTTTTTCTCACTGCCTTTTTTCCGATTGAATCGGTGATCGATGGACTCCGTGATGAATGAGATCTAATGATCTACGGATGCACTATAAGCGATCAGTTATTCGTTCTCTGTAACCTTCGGGACCGGACTCAACTGTTTGCCGCAGGTAAACTCAAATGAAGCCTGCCTAATTCCGATCAAAATAAACAGATATGTGTATGTGTATGGGGGTAAGGAGCCTATTCAGAAAAGAATTGCGAGGGTGGCACATTTTCTTTCCCACAATTTGTTTCACTTGTATGATAAACAATGTTTCGCTTGAGTGATAAATGTATCTAAGTTTGTTTTATTTGTATTGTGGGGACATCGCCACAAAATGGTAGCGTGAAAACAGTACGAATCGTACACAAGGAGAATACAACCAACAGCTAAGATATTTATTTTCTTACTATTACAAGAAATTAAGAATTTAAACATTATTTACATCATCACATTAACATCGTTACAATAATACATAAAATTATGCATCTCACACTCCAGCGCGGAGAATCAAGTGAACAACCGCTGCTTCTCTCTCTCTCTCTCTCCAACCGTCTCTCTCTATCTCGTCTTCAACGTCTCTCCTCATTCTAAAAATAACCCAACGACGGTAAAAGTCAACAACCAATCAGAGATCATCCGATTGGTTCCTTTCAAGCCGTAAAGTACTTGACTAAAGCACAGCAACTGGCGTCAAAATAAAAAATCAGAATACATTCGGCATTCCGATGACACCATGGTTTAGGCACCTGCCCTGCAAGGGACCCTTCCTAAGGATCAAGCACAACGGAGTTTCTCACGAAGTCAAAGTATAATTAATGTATTTGTGTCAATAACGTATCAATATAAAGGTCGGGCTTTAATTGCACAAAGGTCGAACTTGACCATGCAGCTCCAGTCGCAAGATATGCAATATCGAGTAATAGACATACACATACAAGGAAACTTTTACTGACGCAGAGAGAAATACACACAAGGAGGAATCGAATCGCAAACAAAAAAAAGTAGTTACTAAACATTGAAACCTCTTTTGGTGACGTTTGGTTCACCCAGTATGAGAACGAAGCGAATAAGGGCGAAAGAAATCGAACAAACAAATTATGAGGGGCTGAATGGAATCTATATTCCACGACGCTTGGAAACTAGAAGGGAATGCACTTGTCGACGTCTGGAATTTGAGTGAAAACTTTTCCAGTTTAAATTTCAGAAATCAAATGTTCCGTGTTGAACTTAAATGCTGAAACTCATCAAACCCTTCTCGAAATTACACTGCGAAATGTCTGTCTAGAATGTCAAGAAGTATCGCTTTACCGTAAGACATAGAACTGTTTGCAAATTGGAGAAGTTGGGAAAATTATCATAGAAATAGGGAACGGTTCAAAAATTGATGTTACGTGCATCCTCGGGAGCAGAAAGTGCTTTAAACTGCGACGTACGTCGTAGAACAAAGTCTTTTCAGAACAATTTTTCCTTAATTTTATCAAAATTTTGGTCGATTTTTTTTCAATCATAAGTTACGATGTTAATAAGTGCAAAGCACGCTCCATGCCACACCTTTTTTTCTTCTTAGCTACGAATAATTTTATTTGTTATTTTTGATTCGTAAATGACAAAAGCGTTTTAAACAGTTGAAGTTTTAGATTAACCAACATAACAACCCTCGCATCTGCGCTAAAGTTTTATATCTATTAATGTATTGCTACTCACATTGCGTATTTCGCATCTAAGCATCGGTTTGCGCATGTCATATCTACAAATGAAATACAATTGATCAAAAATATAAACAGAATTTCGAGCAAATTATTTATGTTGATTTTTATTTTCAATAAAATGCATTTTTTAAAATTTCATACCTCAGACACGTTACCACAGTTTGCTTCTAGACCTCTGAACTCCAATTACCTCCCTTTCAGGAAAGCGATTCAGTTTCTTAACATCGAAATTATACCGATAAAATATGAATGGATAGGTAGGTATTTTGATTAACGTCGCACTGGAGCAACATACCGGGCTATTGGCGACGGTCAGGGATCAAACCCGAAGGGAAAATATCGAATGGATGGATAAATATAATTAGTTATTGCCACTTAGTACAAATGTGCTTGATTCGACCTATGGAGCAAAATAATTGATAAAACTTCACAGAAGACCTCGCCTCTCTATTGAAATTATTTAGCAGTCTGATGACTGGAATTAATGAGAAATTTTGAGCATAGAAATCAGTACAGAAAAGAAAATGTAAAACATCGCAAAAATCGGATTATCTTAAGATATTGACAAATTGACTTTGTCTAAAGGAATGGAATACTATTGAAGGTGAACGCTTAGAAGCTAATTTAGGTAACAAGATTAAGGTGGGAGTTTTTTGCCATACATTTTATTAAAAATACGAATCAGGACCACAAAATATTGTTACATATTTTTGGTAGATATTTAATTAACGTCTCACTGAAACAACCACAACGGGCTATTTACATTATTTAAAAAAATTAATTTAGTTTGGAGGTATGAAATGTAAATACCGTTGGAATATTCATTATAAATGGATAGAAATGAGAGATATGAAACGTGAGTAACGACACTTTTCCATCAATAAATATATGTACCCTCCAAGTGATTTCAACGAGACATCTCGTTCATCAAGCAAATGACGAGATAACTCGTCGACAGTGTTTATACCGTAAAAAAATGCTTCAAATAGTAATCAACTATGGTATAAAACACAGCCAGCAACTTCGACCTTTTGCGGTGATTAACCCAGTTGGTTAATGAGTTGACATTACCAATGTAAATGAGTAGTACCTATACCGTCTAGGTATCCGGGTATGTTCCTTGGTCATTTTCATTAAAGTGGGTCATTAGAAGGGAGAAGTGAAGCAAGACATTTTTTTTTGAGATGACGCAAAACGTGGAATACCATTCTCCGAAGAAAAGTATAACAGGATAAATTCCAACTACTCCGAGAAAAATTCAGCCCACAGAACAACCAGGTTTCTAATAACGTGAAAGGAACAAGAGTTTTGTCAACTTCCTCGTTACGTTTTTGTATTTCCGATTTTGGGGTTTTTTGTGCTCTGTTCCGTTTGGTTAGGCGTCTTTTCTAGGCCACAATAACTTTACAGAATACAAACTAGGACAGGAGTTGAAGTGTGCAGTGGAAAAGTTGCGGTTTTGAAATGTTAGCTTTGATATCTGCTTTCATTCATTCAGCTGTTACAGAACAAAACGTTTATAAATTGCTGTTTTGTTTCCAGTTCATTTTTCAAAGAATAGCTATTCTGCACTCTCTTTTGGAAGTCATTTGCAGTGTAATGTTGTGTACGTAGCACATTATACTAGCAGTGACAACATTATTAATTAGTTTGGGTTGCGATAAAAAAAATTGTTTACACCAATAGAATTTCGTTATGAAATTGTATAGAAGGAAGACTCGTTTTTTTCATCAGTTTGCAGGAACAAATCAACCATCAACTTACAACTCACGTGTGTTGCTAATGTTATAATATTATGGTATAATGTTATAATATTGCATTAAATATTTTGATATTTCCAACCTATATTAAACCGAGTATAATGAAAAACACTATGTCGAATTCTAAGTTTTAAACGAAATGAATGGAACGTATTCAAAGTTGTAAATCATACAAGCAACTCTAAATTATAAACATTTTCAGAAAAACAAAGCTTCATCTACTTATACAAGGCACCTCTGAACTATGAACTTTTCCAATTACAAAGTCGTCACCTGACCGTGGTTCAAAATTACGTGGTGTTGTCTTCGGATCTTTCCCTTAGTGGATTGATCCCAGACCGTCGTCAATAGCCCAGTGTGTTGCTCCAGTACGACGTTAGTTAAAATGTACTACCAAAATACAAATAAAAGGTAGTTGATTAATTTGTATTACATTTTTTCATACTAAAGTAGCATGCACAATTAGCAGCGTAACATTAAATACGTAACGTTTTCCTGTTACAATCAGCAATATAATAACCATTTTTTCTCTCTACAAATAAACCAATTACCACACTATAACTTTAAATAGGATCATTATAAGTTGTTTCTCATTGTCACTGTTTAGCAGTTCAAAAATTCCGTACCTTATAAGTTCAGTTTTCTTAAGTTAATTGCCATTTAATTAAAAATTCTGCTTCCAAACAACATTTAAAACAAAACAATATTTAAGTATTGCACATCTGAGACTTCAGAAGGCACAGTACAGTTGAACCTACATAAATATAGATTTTTCAATTTCGACAAATTAAAAAAAAATCTAAAATGTTTTGATTCTGGTAAAGAAAGCTCATCAAAAATTCGCATTAGGTGGTTCATGGTTGGAATTTTTATGACTCCCCCTATTTCAGTTTTAACCCTTTGAGTTTCACTATATCGCCTTTTCCTCAGAATGAGAATTTTCAACGCTACGCGCACCATAACTCTTAAATTATCAAACTTAAACATATGAAATATGGAATGAAGTTGAATTCGTATTAGATCTTCAAAATGAAACAAAAGGGGGTTTTGCACAAAAGTAAGAGCTTTTTTCAAAATGTGAATAGTGACAGAAATAGGTTGACTCAGAAAGTTGCACGCAAGCTGCTTTGTAAATACTTGCCTGTAGATTGAGTTTATGATTAACCATCCTGTTGGTTGTATTGCGAGGTATATCGTCACCAGAACTCATCATATATTGAACAAGATATTTAGTCATTAGAATGAAACTGACCATATCTAGATGAACAATACATCTCGTTCATCGAAATCTCGTCATGTAGAAAGATCGTAGAAGAAAAATGACCTGATTTTTATCTCACCCAAATAAAAAAAAATTGACAATATCCTTAATTACTTGGGCACATTTGTCGACTGAGACTCGTCATGCATTTGTTTTGCCTAAGTAACGGATGACGAGTCTAATTCCTCATTCAAACTAGAACAAAATTAAACATGTGCATTCTTGTTCATGGCAAGAGTGATTGGTGTTTCGGGACTATCCTTGAATCAAATTATTCAATCGTTCTCTACAAAAATACACTTTTTTTAATCTGACTCCATGCATACAAATTTTTACACGGTTGTGTTATCAGACATTCTTTTTTGGAATGAACGCGGAGATCAGAAGCTGTGTGAGCTCTCTCATACTGTTGCCATTCTTATCAAACGAAATGATACGAAAATTGAACAATAACTAGTGTGCAAGCGATAATACTAAAATATAACAGTAATTAGTGTACAGACGATAGTACGAATATATAACAGTAACAAATGTGCAAACGATAATCGGAACTACTTTTTTTCAAAGAAATCTGTACCCAATGGGTTAATTACGATACATCTCGTCACTAACAAACTTTATCAGATGTTGATATTTCGTCGAAACCACTAATATTTATTGAGTGATTGATAATTTTAAGGATGGCTATTGTGAAGGAAGATAGAATGGAAATTTTTAATGCACTGCTAAGATTTAATTACTTTAATTTACTTAACTTAAACGTGCACAGTACCTTTCAGTATTCTAATCGAGAGGGAAGATAGCCTAACTTCAACACACTGTATTTCTTAATTTTGTTCTCTAGCTGTGTGGTCCCAATGAAATTTTAGACACTACTTATGTGCTCTACATACAACACAATACAGAAGAATTGAAATTTAAAAAATTAAGTTCTATTTTAATCGAAATTTCATTCGTTACATTTTTATGAAATAAGCTTACAGTGAAAATGTCATGTTTTTCAGGTCTTGAGGCACCTTTTGAAGGCACCCTTGAAACCGGTAGACTAAGCCACTCAACTAACCAACACAGGAAGCCTAGAGAAATCCGGAAGGGAACTCGAGCGGGTCGTTTACTGTATCAAGACTCAGAAGAGTCTCTAGATCCAAGAAAAGGCCTTATTTTTCACAACCGTCCGGGTGAACCTCTCCACGACTTGTACAGGAAAGGCTTCTCCCATTTCAACGTCCCCGATTTCCATCGGCAAGCGGTTGAGGAACGGACACCTTTTCGCGGAGGCGGCGGTAGCAACCAGTCCATTGATGATATCATCAGTGGAATCATCCATCTGCTGGGAGGAGATGTCCAGGTCACTAGACCTGAAAACAAAGTCCCGACAGTTTTGTTCCCATCTTCTCCAAGGCCAACGAGGATAAACAACAGGGGACCAGCTCATTTTGATCAGTATGCTGGCCGGAATTCATCTGGTGTGAGCACACCAGGTTCCAGCACCGAGACCGTGTCATTGGACTCATCTGTAACCGAAAGCATCAGTTCAGTGCCTCGCCTGCCTTTTCCCGATTCCACGGACGTCAGCAAGATTTTGGGACTGCTGAACGACACAACTCCGTCATCCGTGACGTCATCGAACACGACCATTTTCAACGATTCGACACCTTTCATTGGTGGCATCAACAATATTTCGTCCGGCAGCTTGGAAGTCGTGGAGATAATACCAAGCTCGGATTCTGGAAGCCATTTTGTGCCTTCGCGGTCGTCTACCGAGACGAACTCCATTGAAGAGCCGAATACTGGTGTCCAAATCATTCCAACGGGAGTACTCACTGAACTGGATAAAAACGGACACACCATTATCGAAACTGTAGTATCCAATACTTCTAACACTGTTATTTTGACTACCACTGACAGTGATAAAACTGATAGCACGACAAGGACGTTTATCAACCATACAGAACTTCCAATCATTTTGCCATCTAGAGATATTTATTCGTCCACCAGCACTAGCTCCGACCATAGCTTTCCGTCCGGGCCGATAACAGAGTGGCTACCGATTTTGAAGCCCTCGGAACGAAAACAGAACTCTACACACGACCGAACCCAGAAGCCTAATCTTCAAGAGCCTGTCATCATTACTCGTCCTCCTGACAGCTTCGAAATCACCATTACACATCAAATGTACAGCAATGAATCTAAATCCGATTCGAAAACGATCGAGACAGCAATACCGACATTCACCAGCCTCATTACACCGACAGATGTCACATCTACTACAGACATTTCAGTGTCTATAGTGGCCACGCAGGTAGACGTTATATACGGAAGGCCCAGTAAGACTGCCCTTCCACTTCCTCCTCCACCACCACCACCTCCTACTGGACGACCCCAAGTGTATCCAGTAGACATAGGTGAAGTGAGGCCTTCCACGAGACCGAACATTTACCAGCGACCTAGACCACCTGACCTCGGGATACACAAGTATGGAAATGGGCTTAGGCCTGTACCAATGCCTAGACCAGGTGCCGGTCCCATGGTCCGGAAACCACCTACTTTTAGACCTCCGCCCCTTCCCCAACTTCCTGAAATTCGGTAAGACAGTTTCATTTCAGTTATTAATTTTGTTCCTGTTGCTCTTTTTGTGGGGTTTACTTTATCTTTATTCATTGACCTTCTGATGAAATAGACGGAGCATGTGCGCAGCTTTATGTTATTTATTACGGTAGCTCGGTTTGTGAAGATCTGTTATGTGGTTGTGGGAAAAAGCACGAATCCTAAATTCTTTATAGGTTAAAAAAGTTATCCACCGTGATCAAAAACACTAGTCCACGCTTCGACAGCCAATCGGCTAAGGCGATTCGTAAATCCAGGTGATTTACCGATTTTGGATCTTATGACAGCAACTCTATCCAAATGCTCTGTCTATTTCATTAAAGGTCGAAGTCTTTAGTCAACAGTACGTTAATTATTGATAGAAAAGTCCAACGATGCTACAGTACCTTTCATGACACGTACCGTATCCAGGGACAGTTCATACGTAAAGCGTTATTTCATCAAGCATTTTATAGTTTACTTGTGTTTTATCGTGAGTTATACTTACGTGGAACCTGGAGCCTACATATCGCACCCCGGCAAGAAAAGTGACACAAGTCAAAAAATAAAAATTTTGATGTTATGTCATTGAAAAATATGTATGAGGTGCCCCAGTGTGTTATATTACTATTCTATAGAATATAATATAAGTTACCACCATAAGTGCTTACCTAAAATTTAAAAGTAGCTTTTACTATTCGAGTATAGGTTTTACAGTTGATGTTTCTCAAATTCTGCAATTTTGAGTTGTGTCACTTTTCTTTCCGGGTGTGTGTGTGTGTGATATGTTGACAGACTCGTTACATAACTTCCAAAATTCGGGTATCCTATCAATGAATGTGGAGTATTTTTGATTTGAAGTCAGTGACAATCCATTGCAGAATTCAGATGTAGGGGAGCATATTACATGATACAAATGCATGACTTAAATATTCAAACCAAACAAGAGTTTGTGTTTCAGCATTCAGGTATCTACCATTGGAATATGAAAATTTCAGATTCCGTTTAGTGCGAGATGGCGAGAATTAAATGTATAACACAGAGTGAAGACCTCGGCAAAAAGTTTTAATTTAAAAATTAAAAAACTAAATAACTTTAATCAGGTTTTCAAGACAATCTTGCACAAACAGTTTCCTATGTTTTTCTATCATGGTTGCCACGGGTTGGAGCCCGACCTTCAATATTGACGTCCCTTGCAAAATTTTCTCTAAGAAAAATGCGAAAAATATTTTTTTCAGTCCGGTAGTATTTAATTCAATTTCGTTGACCTTTGAAGAATTTTCCAATTTTTTTTAAAATTGGAGCTTTGAGACGGTTTTACTTGAAACGATACCCTTAGTTGCCAAGATAGAAACGGAAGCTAAATATCGCCTCTTAGTAGCCTGTGAAATCCCTGTGCATTTTATGTTTATTTCAAATTTTTAACCATGGGTGTAGTTTTAAAAACTGATTCACTTACCTAAATCTCTTGGTAATTTTCGAGAGGTACTTCTAAAATCCCAAAACATAAATCTTAGCAATTACACAATGTAAACAGTTTACTTAATAGTGCCACGAGTTATTTTCAAACTATGTACAGTGGACTCGCTTTTTTACAAACCTCCAATTTACTCATGTTTTTACGAACTACTGCGTTGGTTCCGAACAGTATCCCATAGAAATAATGTTAAATTCACATCCGATTTACGAACCAAAATTACACATTCTCGCATTTTTACGAACTCAATTTCCTACTTTCTTTTCATTATTTCGTTTAGACAGGAAAATTTGACTGGAAAGGGAGAATTTCTTCAGACTGGTTCTGTTGATTGATATTTATGAGACGGGCAACATATCTTCGCGTACACTTCACTACAGATATGCACGTCGACCACGTCCTGCATATCCTGAGCGGACAAGGGAATTTTCGGACGGCGAGTCCTATGACCCTGCTCTTCAAGTTTCCTACTCGAGGCTTTCCCTAGCCATTGGCTAATCCGTTGTGGGTTTTACATTACTCGGTACGGAACGTACTTCGGACCTCCCAAATTGGTAAGGGGGACGGGAAAATCCAGAAGGACGATTCTGATATCACTGCAAATGAAGTCTTGATACAGGAACTTCGTCTCGAATGGATCCTCAAGTTCCTGAAAACCTTACATTTCATGATTTTCTTATAGTGGACGAGAATGTTAAAGCCTGCACAGAGGAGCATGGAATCGTATGCTTACTGAAGTGCTATCATGAAGCTAACGAAGATAGCAGATTATTTTGGAATAGATAATGAATAAAGTGCATGTTGCATTTTTTGTGTTTTTAAATCCCATTCCCATTTACGAACTTTCGATTTTACGAACTTTTTATTCGATACCCACGAGTTCGCAAAACGCGAGTAGTCCACACACACACGCACGTGTGTATGTGTTTTTAAGATATAATCATAGGACAGTAAAACCTCATTATAACGGACTAAAAAAGACTGAAGGTTGTCAGTTTTAATGAAAGTTCGGCTTATAACAAATAATTCTTATAGGGATGTAATGTAACAGGGTATAGATCAATGAATACACAGTAGTTAGCTATAAAAAGTGTTTACTATATATCAAATAAAAAACAGCCTTCAACACAGGTTGAATTGAAAAATAGGCGTACGTATAGACTGCATTAATCCTTAAAATGTCGTGGCTTATCCGTTTGTGGACCTTTCGCCATAAAATCAAAAAATAGATCCTATCTTTAGAACAAGAATGCTGTTGATTTGTGTTTGTTGTTGATTGTTGATCATGTTATCATGTTAATAGCTTACATTCATTGATTTAAAAAAAGATTTTTTTTGCTGGGTTTGTGCTGCTTATTTCTTCAGTTAGTAATTGACGAAGGAGACGTATGTATTTCTAATATACAAACATACACTACCCTACAATAATGGACCGGACGCCAGCGGATTTGCATAAAATCCGACTACTTGTTTGGGATGTTTTTCGTGGTATGGACTGTGACCTTTGCATGTTGTTCCTGGTAAATTGAACGGCGACACCTACACGAACATTTTTGACAGTCGGATTCTTCCTACGCTCTGGCAATTTTATGGAATGGAAGAATGTTACTTCTAGGACGACGACGCTCCATGTCATGTTGCAGCCTCTGTCAAGCAGTGGTATCAAGATAAGGATGTAAAACGTTTTCTCTGTGACCTCGTCAGAGTTCCTACCTAAACCCCATAGAACATTTGAGGGACGAATTGGAGCGATGCTTACGGTCCAGAGAACCACGTCCGAAATCTGCAGCTGACCTGGCGGCAGGAATGGACACAAATACACATAGCTGTGTTTCAAAACCTTGTTGAAAATATGTTTAAAAGAGTTGCTAGTGTAATTGCAGCAGGTGGTGACCATCCCCCTGTTAAAGCATGTATTCTTTCCTTTATACCATCATCTTGCTGTCCGGCCCATTATTGTAGTGTAGTGTATATTCATTTTCCGATTGTTCAACATATTGACCAACGAAATTTTATAGTCTTTCCCTCTTTTCGTTCACTGTCCGTTGTAGGGGACGTCCGTTACAGTAGGGTCCGTCATATTGAGGTTCTACTGTGTGTGTTTTTAAGACATATAGTATATGGTATTACGTGTTGAAAGGTATACGAGTAGAGTATACATTCATTCAATGTTCAAGTTATTGTTCAACTGATGAGACATGTTTCTTTGCTTAGGATTGACACTTGCGTGGTTGGTGACGACTCCACCTGCGATGTTCAAATGAAGGAGCAATGTAGGACAGAACGCGGAGTGAGTTCCTGCCTCTGTCGACCCGGATATGGACGAACAGTCGAAAGGACTCCGTGTTCCCGTAAGATATGCATTCCATACCTCCAAACCTAAACACTGCACCACCTTCGTCCAAGTTCATAGAGAACTCCTCGTTTTCATGTGCGGAAAAGGGATATACTGTAACTCTACGTTATAATGGTGTCTCGATACACGTCGCAATCAACCATATCTCTTTTTTTACGTGCCACAAAGGAAATATTAACCTTTAAACTACGACCTGGTACAGCAATTGTACCTTAATCGCGCAAAGATGTCATTTAGGTTGCGGCCAGTAAGGCAGTTGTATCTTGAAAGTTATAAGAATCATGGCAAGAAAGAATTTTAGACTACAGCCCGGTACAGCAGTTGTCCCTTGAAAGTTATTGAATCGCGCCAAGAAAGAATCGCGCGTTATATCTATAGCCGTAGTCAAAAGGTTAATCCATTTCTTTAGAACTAGACCCGCGCTTAGCACCTGTGCTTAATCTTCCTGGCCGTTGTCTGGACGATGTATCTCGTCCTTAGCAAAACTGCAAAAAAGCAGTTGTATCTTGAAAGTTATAAGAATCATGGCAAGAAAGAATTTTAGACTACAGCCCGGTACAGCAGTTGTCCCTTGAAAGTTATTGAATCGCGCCAAGAAAGAATCGCGCGTTATATCTATAGCCGTAGTCAAAAGGTTAATCCATTTCTTTAGAACTAGACCCGCGCTTAGCACCTGTGCTTAATCTTCCTGGCCGTTGTCTGGACGATGTATCTCGTCCTTAGCAAAACTGCAAAAAAGCAGTTGTATCTTGAAAGTTATAAGAATCATGGCAAGAAAGAATTTTAGACTACAGCCCGGTACAGCAGTTGTCCCTTGAAAGTTATTGAATCGCGCCAAGAAAGAATCGCGCGTTATATCTATAGCCGTAGTCAAAAGGTTAATCCATTTCTTTAGAACTAGACCCGCGCTTAGCACCTGTGCTTAATCTTCCTGGCCGTTGTCTGGACGATGTATCTCGTCCTTAGCAAAACTGCAAAAAAGCAGTTGTATCTTGAAAGTTATAAGAATCATGGGCAAGAAAGAATTTTAGACTACGTCCCGGTACAGCAGTTGTCCCTTGAAAGTTATTGAATCGCGCCAAGAAAGAATCGCGCGTTATATCTATAGCCGTAGTCAAAAGGTTAATCCATTTCTTTAGAACTAGACCCGCGCTTAGCACCTGTCCTTAATCTTCCTGGCCGTTGTCTGGACGATGTATCTCGTCCTTAGCAAAACTGCAAAAAAGCAGTTGTATCTTGAAAGTTATAAGAATCATGGCAAGAAAGAATTTTAGACTACAGCCCGGTACAGCAGTTGTCCCTTGAAAGCTATTGAATCGCGCCAAGAAAGAATCGCGCGTTATATCTATAGCCGTAGTCAAAAGGTTAATCCATTTCTTTAGAACTAGACCCGCGCTTAGCACCTGCGCTTAATCTTCCTGGCCGTTGTCTGGACGAGGTTTCACGTCCTTAGCAATACTGACAGATCTTGATGAACGAGATGTCTCGTCATTAGAACAAAACTGCCCACATCTAGTCATCTTAAAAGATCGATAATGTATATCTTAATGACGAGATTTCTCATCATTAGTGAAATTGGTTAGAATTTGATTGACGAGATATCTTGTCCATCAAGAAGAAAATTGACCAGATCTTGAACTTGCCATCATCAAAAGATTGTCAGTATCTTGGTGACGAGATATCTCGTCGAAAAAACTTGGAGGGTTAAGGAATCAGTATACTTTTAAAACAAAATTTGTAGTCCAGAATCCAATAATTACAAAAATTCCAATTTTTTAAAAACAAGTTTGATAGTTTAGCAAAAATTGATAGATAATATGCACATTAAATTTTCAGTGTTACCAAAATTTTAATTGACATAATAGTTTATATATATTACTTATAAATCAAATTAACTCCCTTTTGTAACTTTATCGCTCAATTGTAAACCAAAGAATTTTGTTCTGTAAACACCTAAAATCTTGCAAATAAAAACATAGGTTAAGCAACATTTTAAAATAATACTTAGAAGCATGGCGAATTTATTATTTGTGCTCGTATATATAATAAAATACTTCAAGGATTATCCACCAAAAAATTTCATGCAAATCTTTATGAAACAAGATGAGCTAGGGACATTTCGAAATAAAAAGAAAGTCAAAAAACTTTGTCAGAGGAAAACGCATTTTGTATTAGATTTACTATTTTTATCTACGATGTTGAGTTTTATGTCACTCAGTTCAAATGATCGTAGTTAAAAAAGTATTTTTGCTATCCACAGAACTTGATATGAATTACTTTTAACGCTACAATTTTAAAAATATGGTATTCGATCGATTTTTCTTAGTTTGAAGGTCTACTTACGTTTCTTGGCACAGGTGGTGACCTCGTCATTTGACCGAGTTTCAAAATTATGCGGTTTTGTCCTAGGATCTTTCACTTCAGGTTTGATTCCAGACAGTCGCCAATAGATCGTTGTGTTTCCTCAGTGCGACGTTACTTAAAATACCTACCTACCCTTAAGTTTCTTTATTTGTAAGCTGTTATTTGTATCCATTGATGGCAAAGGTAATGGTAATTTTAGTTAACGTCGTACTAGAGCAACACAACGGGCTATTGACGACAGTCCGGGATCAATCCCTTAAGGGAAAAACACGAGGACAACACCTCGTAATTTTTAACCACGGTCAGATGACGAAGCAACACCTGATATGGCACCCCACTCTCCGAACTTCCACACCAACCCAACGTGAGGACTTTCGGCCACGACAGATTTAAGGTGCACCAGCCGCCTTTCCAACATACACTTACAAACATCCATGCCCGGACCCGAATTCAAAACCAGGAACCTTCCGATCTAAAGGCTAACACCTTAGCCACTATACCGGTTGGTCGGCAGAAGCTCGATATATCGTCAGGTTCGTGCGTATTGATATGTTTAACTGTGTATTCCAGTTTTTTATGAAATTGGATTGCGCAGTAGTTGTAATACAATAAGAGACCTACTTGGTATTATTTTCATTAAATATATTGAAAAAATTCAAGATTTTTAAGTACATTCGTGGTTAATTGAGGAAGGTTAATGAGTCTCGATATTTATAACTTATTTTTTCTTTATTTACTAATGTAACTCAAACAGTTTTTCAACAATGAACCTTCGTGGTCTTGAATGCGTTTCAAAAAGAATTTATTTATATATAATACTTCATGTACAAAGAAAGTTTAATGTATCATTCAAACAATTGTTCTTCTAATTTTACAATTTTCAAAAACTGTGAATTGAGTTTAATTTCAAGAAATTTTTATTATTGTGAAATGATGAGTTGTTCGCACGAATTAATTATTCGCATTGAAAATAAGCTGGACCAACCGGTCTGGTGATTAAGATGTTAGCCTCTAGATCGGAAGGTTCCTGGTTCGAATCCGGGTTCGGGCATGGATATTTGTAAGCGTATGGTGTAGAGGCGGCTGGTTCAACTTAAATCTGTCGTGACCGAAAGTCCTCACGGTGGGTTGGTGTGGAAGTTTGGAGAGTGGGGTGACTGCTCAGGTCTTCTAACCTTGGTTCAAAGTTACGTGGTGTTGTCCTCGGTCCTTTCCCTTAGGGGATTGATCGCGAACCGTCGTCAATAGCCCGTTATGTTGTCTAGTACGACATTAATTAGAATTACCCAAATTACCTGATTTAAAATAAACATAATTATATAGTTCCAATTTTCATTAATTATTGAATTACATTATGCATAAACAATACCTTTCTTGATGTTCCTATTCAGCATATCGAGTGATTCTTCAACCATAATCATACACTTAAAGTAATAACTTATTTAAATTGTTTCAATTGAAGTAGCGGATTTAACCTGCCTAGTTTGGAATGAGTTGTTGAAATTGAGTGTAATATTAGTCAATGTTATTCCTAAGGGGGTATCAAATTGATTGCAGTCCCCTCTGCACACCCAGGACTACCCCCCCACACCCGAAGGAAGGTTAGTATATAGCCAAAGGTTCTCACAGACTCAAAAGCATAATTCTATCTAATTTGGTATGAATTCATGTGATCGTTATAATCCGCAATGTTATTCCTATGGATGTTTCCAATTGATTTCAGACTGATGATGACTGTATACACTCAGACCAAATTGAACGGGGATAAATATGTAGCCTACGTTTCTCGTAAGGTTCTACAGAATAGGTCAATTAAATTTGGTGTTGGTTGGTCGTCGAGTGTCAAACTTTGTCGACAAATCTTTGTATAGAGTACATACTGACGCTAACTCTGTTTGATATATAGATTTGGGCTGTGGTTGCCCGATTGAATGGCATGATATGAGATTTTTAATTAACTTCGTACTGGGGAGAAAGACAGCAGGATTTTTATGTCTGTGTCCGAGATCAATCTCTAAAGAAAAAGTACCGAGGACAACACCACAGTCAGATGACGAGGCAACACCTGAGCTGGCACCCGACTCTACAAACTTCCCCACCTCGCCAGCATGAGTAGCCCAATTTGAAGAGTAACGGACTAGCAACCGGATGATTTCAAGTTCGAATCCAAGCCAAGACCGTCATGTACAAAGGGAGCTGGTGGCCGTTAAATCTGGCGTGGCTTCAAATGTCCTCAAATTGGCATGGTGTGGAAGTTTTGAAAGTGGGGTGCCAGCTCAGGTGTAACCTTGTCATCTCCACAGAGGTACAAAATAACGTGGTGTTGTCCTCGCTTCTTTAACCTCGGGCGTTGAACCCGGACCGTCGTCAATATTGTGTTGCTCCAGTGCAACGTTAATTACATACCCATCACCCAAAATATCGATTGGTATAGCTACACTCTACGTTTATGAGTGATGGCAACGGCTTGGCGATTTTTTTGGCGCACTTCTTGTAGCGAGTTACGATAAATTAAGGCCACCCATCTTTTGTTACGGTTTTCATGGCAACCCCGGAAAACGGAAAATTTCAATTTTCATTTTGAATATTCTAGAAAGTTCTTCCAAAATCCGTTAAAGTCGTTTGATTTCATTGATTCGTTTGAAATTTTTTCTTTACTCCCATTGGTTATTTTGTTTTTAAAATATCCTTTGATTGCATTGGTCCTTTTAAATCGTTTTCTGTGATACTAGTGATCCATTTATTTCTATTTTGACAGTTGTGGAGAATATTTATTTTATTATAATAGTTTTAACGAAATGATTAAGAAATTTGTTTTTTTGACCATTTTCGTTTTCATTATTTTTTACGAAAGCATTCTGATGTTATCAGGTTGTATTATTTCTTGCTTTTTTTCTTTTGTAAATCTTTTTCTTTTTTGATATACCCACTGTATTTAGCGTAATTGATAAGTTTCAAGGTATTCTTACCCAACATTCGTAGTTTAGTTTCTCTGCTGGTTCACAAAAATATGTTTTGAAATGTGCTTAAACTTACTACTTTTTGTGAAAGTTTTAAAAATATATACTTTTCAAAACGTTCTGAACTGTGTTTAATAAGTGTGTTGTAAAAAGAAAAAAATGTGTGACAGAAAAAGGAAATAATTATTTCCTTGGCGACTTTAGCAGTTCGCCAAGGCCGTTGCCATCGCTCATAAACGTAGAGTGTAGCTGTTCCTATCGATTTAATTTGTACTAGCTTGATTTGTATTCTCATATTAATGTTCAAGTTTAAAGTGACATAATTTTCACTTCACTTAATTATAATTAGGACGCAATTGTATGTATAGCAGAAACCAGTTTCAGTTTTACGTCGAGTAGTGGTTGGAATGTAGTTCTCTGTGTGTATCTACTTAAATTGTGGAATTATAATTTTATATTAAATTTTTTCAGAAATTATTAATTTTGTACCTGTTTTTATTTGCAGCTGTTGTGTCAATGTTGCTAACTTTGAAAGTTGCCAAACTGGGTGACAAAAGTATAGACCCTTCTCATTTTGTACCGGGGTCACCTGAATACCAAAGACTCAACTTTGAAGCTAGTCATGGGGTGAGATGTTTGAAAAATTCTTACTTTTGTCTTAAGTTCGTGATTTTGAGTTTTGATGAAACATACAAAGATGAGCAGAGTCGTATAATTTTTAAAACAACAATCCAACAAAATTTACTTGTTACACTTTCTGGTAAAATATTTTTGAATAAGATTATACAGTTCAAATTTCCAAATCCGGAAACCTACGGACATCGGCTATTCAGGATTTTTGACTTTTTCAAATTTTGGATTATTTGCATTTTTTTGTGAAAAAAAACTTTATTTACCCCCACCACCCCTGCGCGAATTTTACGTTTGCAATAGTAAAATAGTAGCTGTATAAAAAGGAATAACTTAAAAAAAAAGAAAAAACCTTTTTAATACAATTTAGGAAATTTTATTTGCAAATCCTCTTATTTTCTGTGTGGTATTTACTCTGAACATGTCCGTTATTTGGCGTTGTTTCATCAATTAGGTCCAGGTTTACCTCTTTGTTCCTTAAAAAAGGTAGGAAAGATGGAAAAAAGTAACAAAAACAAAAACAAAAACAAAAACCGGTTAGCAAAACGTTCGGATTTGGGACTTTGTACTGTAATTATTTAAATTTAGTTGTGTAGTGTAACAAAACAGCTTGATACCAGATTTAAGTATTCTGTGAACCAGTTTTGTTAATTTTAGGTTGATAAATTACTGCTGTTAATCATTTTCATTAACGTTGATACCAGCTTGTGAATAAAAGCTATTTCTATCCATTTAATTCAATGTGACTATATCGAAACTGAATATAACATCCAGCTTTGATTTTAGATTACATGTTGAAAATTTTATGCTACAAAGGACACAGAAATATTTTATACATCTCTGCACCTGAAACTAAGCGATTAAACAAAAGGTTTTTGTTATTAATGTTGGTTTCACTATCTTTACTATTTCTTCTACGGTGTTATGATTCTTTTGTTGATCTCTTGTACTTTCTCTTGTATTCCCACGGTATAGGGCCCAAGCACCTTCGCTTCACTCACACCGAAGTATATATTCAAATATTACCAATGAATACCTAAATGAATTGTTTCAACATCTTGGGCACGAAGTTCTAAAGGGTACGTTCTCCTTGGGCACCAATATTTTTATGATTGGGGGCCCTGCAGCATTACAAATATTTAGAAAATATAGGATTCCAAACATAGAAGCCTCTTTTATTATATGTTTGGATCACTAGTTCAGAAGACAGGGGTCCCCAGTTCTAGTGGCCAACGAACTCTTTGAACTGAAATATTTGAACTGTTAAAGGTATGCTTGGTACCCGAGATTCTCTCTAACTTCAGGGATAAATACTACAAATATAACTATTTTGATAGCCTACGTGCATAAACCATTTATTACCTGCATAAAGAAAATAAAGTTCCGAAAGTACGGATGTTGGTATTTTTAATTAAAGTCGTACTGTAGCAACACAATGGCTATTGACGACGATCCGGGATCAACCCACGAAGAGAAAGATCCGTGGACAACACTACATTATTTTGAGCCACTGTCACATGACGAGGCAGCACTAGTGCTGGCACCCCATTCTTCAAACTTCCACAGCACGCCTGCTTGCGGTAGTTTTAAGCCACGAATGATTTAAAGTGCACCAGCCCCTTTTGTACACGATGGTTTTTGGTTGGATTTGAACTCGCAACCCTCGGGTTGCTTGTCCGTTACATCCAACCAGGCTGCACTCCGAAAGTACGGAACCTGAGGGAATTGATCCCGGACCGTCGTCAATAGTCCGTTGTGTTGCTCTAGTGCGACCTTAATTAAAATTACCTTACATTACCGAAAGTTTGGAAGAAGTAACTGTAAATGTCGTGAAGTGTATACGGTCAGATGACGAGATAACACCTGAGTTTGCACCCCATTGTCCTTTAAAGATGAAACACTTAAAAAACAACGACAGGTAACGATTAAAAACATAGGAAAGATCGTCAATGTCCATTTTGGTGGAGTAAGATGTCCACCATTAACAGGACAGGAACGATATCAATACTGTCCTGAAGATGGTGGACATCTTACTCCACCGAATTGGTATTGACGATCTTTTCTATGTTGTCAATAGCCCGTTGTGTTGCTCTAGTACGACGTTAATTTAAATTACTTTACCTTACCTTACCGAAAGTATGGAAGAAGTAACTGTAAATGACGTGAAGTGTAAATGGTCAGATGACGAGATAACACCTGAGTTTGCACCCCATTGTCCTTTAAAGATGAAACACTTACAAAACACAGCGACAGATAAAGATTGAAAACATAGAAAAGATCGTCAATGGCCATTTCGGTGGAGCAAGACGTCCACCATTATCAGGACAAGAACAATATCAATACTGTCCTGATGATGGTGGACATCTTACTCCACCGAATTGGTATTGACGTTTTTTTCTATGTCATCAATAGCCCGTTGTGTTGCTTTAGTACGACGTTAATTAAAATTACTTTACCTTACCTTACCGAAAGTATGGAAGAAATTACTGTAAATGACGTGAAGTGTAAATGCCGGCCCCAAATAATTTCCTTAAATTGGCGTCTTCTTGTACCAATTGGAGTTTAATATTTCCTTTGCTTTGTAAATTTCGCCCAAACATGAAGAAAATTTTAGAAACTTCATGTTCTGATGATCTCAGTCTAAGTATCCTTATTCGCGAATTCCTATTCCTCCACTCTTTACTTTTCTGTTTTCATTGGACATCTATGTGTGTCTCCATTGAACAGCCCAGTTCGGAAAGGGAATAACTCGAAATATTGGAGTTCCGTCTTTGTGTGGTTTAGCTTGAAATAGGTCCAGACTTATTTCATGAATGATGTGGAGCTATTTCTTCCATAACCTTTACTCGATTTTTCTTTCTCCCTCATAGAATCGTGAGGATTGGTATATAAAACGTGAAACCGCCAAACAAAATTCTTCGGGAATTCCTTTCTTGCTTTTTCGAACTGGACGTAGACATTGAATTCCGACTTTGTAAATCTTATTCTGAATATTTTGATATAGTCGCCTCAAATCAAATCAACTATGCTTAAAAGATTTGACACCTTTTCTCAGATAAAATTTCCTGTCTGTATTCGTGACTCAAGGATTTTTTTTGCGGCTTATATTCGATTCCTGTTAATCTGTTTTTTTTTCTTCTGTGTTAGTAAATCTTTTCTTGTGTGTCCCCGGTAGCCGGGTTTGAAGAGTAACGTATTTGTAGTCGGATGGTTTTGAGTTCGAATCCAATCAAAGACTGTCGTGTAAAAAGGAAGCTGCTGTACGTTAAATGTGTCGTGGTCTCAACTGTCCTCGCTCTGGCGTGGTGTGGAAATATGGAGAGTGGGGGTGCCAGCTCAGGTGTAACCTCGTCATTTACCGTGGTTCAAAGTTATGTAGAGTTGTCCTCCGTATTGTCCGCTCTGTTGCTACAATGATCCATCGCTCTGTTGCTACAATGATCCATCGCTCTGTTGCTACAATGATCCATCGCTCTGTTGCTACAATGAAGCTTTAAAATACCTACCTACCTTTCTGATAATTATTTCTCTACATCCTTGAACTTTTTCTGGACTAGCTTGTTTTGCAAAAGAACACTTTCATCCTTCGTAATTTATCTTATCTAAAAATGTAATACTTTTGTGATACATTGATGTATAAATATTACTTATAATAATATTTACCAATATTATGTTTCACAATAGTGTGTAATGATATTATTTATAATAATATATACCTATATTATGTTTCACAATAGTGTGTAATAATATTATTTATAACAATATTTACCTATATTATGTTTCACAATAGTGTGTAATAATATTATTTATAATAATATTTACCTATATTATATTTCACAATAGTGTGTAATAATATTATTTATAATAATATTTACATATATTATGTTTTACAATAGTGTGTAATGATATTATTTATAGTAGAAATATTATTTAATAAAGCATTCAGTAATAAGCCACACACTGTTTTATACCACTTGAATAAGACATTTGTGTCACTCTGTTGTACCAGGTGTCCACGTTGTTTGGATACAGTCCGCTTTCCGACGCTTACCGAGGAGCAGCAGTGAACAGGATCTACTTCATCGCCAATCGCATGGTCATCAACAGCACCGTCCACCTGGCAGAGTCCGAGGTGAGGGGGTCGCTCAGGCACCACGTGGAACACGCCGTGGCATCGGCCATCAGCCGGAGGGACAACAGACTGGGCACCAGCCAACTCTACATAAATGGGCCACTGAGCGCCCTCGTCGAAGTGGAAGGTAATCGTCAGAACTCGCTTGCAAAATTTAGAAAGGATAACATTTTTACAGTCCAATACCTTGAAATATACGTTTTTAAATTTCACGTTTCATTTGTTAATTATGTTTTGTTAATTATTTTGTTATGAAATTTAAAAACGTTATTACAAAATAATAAACCAATGCGATGTGAAATTTAAAAACATAATAACAAATTAATTAACAAATAAAACATGAAATTTAAAAACGTAATAACAAAATAATTAACAAATGAAACATGAAATTTAAAAACGTAATAGAAAAATAATTAACAAAAAATTAACAATTGTAACGTAAAAATTAAAAATGTAATAAAAAATCAACTTACAAAAAATTTACAAATCAAACTTGAAATTTAAAAACGTAATAGCAAAATAATTGACAAATGAAACGTGAAATTTAAAAACGTAATAAGAAATTAACTAACAAAATTTTAACAAATGAACATGAAATTTAAAAACGTAATAATAAAATAATTAACAAATGAAACTGAAATTTAAAAACTTAATAATAAGATGATTAACAAAAATATTAACAAATGAAACGTGAAATTTAAAACCGTAGTAAAAAAAATTAACAAATGAAACATGAAATTTAAAAACGTAATAACAAAATAATTAACAAAAGAAACGTGAAATTTAAAAACTTAATGTTTAATTTGTTAATTATTTTTTTATTACGTTTGTAAATTTCACGTTTTATTTGTTAATTGCTTTAAAATGCACATTCGATAGGGTTTCTGTTTAGTAAATTCATAAAAAAATAATCTCTCCAGCATACGGCTATATGCTATTCTCGTTGTGATTTGCGTGGACAAGAATTGAACGAATTGAGCTACTCTAGTTAAAATAATCATAATTTACCAACTGGATAATATGATTGAAACATCCAAAAATATAACATAATTATATACCTTATTGCAATGAACTTTCAATGAGTCAACGATCCATTTGTAAAGTACTATATTATAAACTTAAAATCATGGCGTTTAAAGTTTTAAATAATAGCTCTGAGATTATTTTACGATAAACTAAATAGATCTTCTGAAAAATTCATTAAAAAAAAATATATATATTCTACTGTTGCACACAAACGCAGTAACACTGGTATAGTAAACATTCATTTGTTTTAATTTTTCTTTACTTGCAACTTTTTTTCTATTTTCCACTGTTTGTGTTTGATATCAAGATTGCTTCTTTTGTGCAATAGATCTCAACGAATGCGGAGACAATATTATGAATGACTGTTCAGAATTCGCAGTGTGCGACAACCTTTTCGGTTCCTTCCAATGCAAATGCAAACCTGGATATACAGACAAATCAGACGGAGATCCAAAGAATACAGGAAGAATATGCTCTGGTAATTTCTACTTGCTTTACTCATAAAAACGCGTTTGCTTTAATTGGAGTAAAATAAATAATCATACTTGTCAAGCACATCATGACCAAGCCTTTTAACACACCTTTGCCCACTAATTTATCAAGAGTTAATTCACTATAAAGAAAAGCTAGAATATTGAAACTTGGAAAGTCACAACTCACATCAAGTATGATAGGGATATTCGTGAAGGGTAGACGGGATGTCTATATATACAAAGATGGTTAAGCTCGCCAGGAAAAGGGCGCCCATACTCAAAGTCACGTATAGCTATCGCCATATGTGGTTATTTGTTTCGCCAAACCGTTATTACTTTTGTGACTTACGTCATTTGAGCCGTTATTTTTGAAAGTGGTAGGAGTCCATTTTTTCATGCATCGAGATATTTAAGGATTTGTGTTTAAATTAATTTTAAAATATTGGCATATAATATACTCAATTCGAATGATGTTTTTGACACTTTAAGCCTGTTAAATTTTTATTTTGCAATAATAATTAGTAAAATTGTTAAAGAAAACAAATTCATTTTTTAAAAGTGGACTTAACCACTTTCAAAAATAACGGCTCATTTAATGATAAACACGGAGGCAGAAATTACGCTATAGTGGAGCTAATTTTTTCCGTTAAACCCCGTAATTTAACGAATACTCTTCTCAAACCCAGTGGATCCAAGGATCGAATCGCTTGAACCGGACGATGTGCAACCCTAAAGTGACTCTCGTCAAAAGGAACGCGATCCTTTGTACACAAACATTAACGAAGGATCATGGCATTAAGTTTAATTACAAGAAATAAATATTGAGAGTAACATTTGACAGCAGCTCAAGCGAGACCTTCACTTACATATTTAACCAAGTGGACGTATTATTAATTTAATTGCAACGCCATCTGCCAACAAATGAATATACAATATATAAATGATCAATTAAGAAAACAACTATGAAGCAGCTAAACACGGCTTATACATAATAGCTGTGTAATGGAACGTCAAATCCGATAAAGAACCCTATCGTGTATTTTAATAAATAATACATTACATTTTGGAGCCAGAAATCTAATTTATTGTGTTAAGTTACCCTCATCAAAATTCTTTGGCTTTTTTTTACCTTGTATACATATTTCATGAAAATAAAAAGCTTATAAATTACAATTAATCAATTGGAGTTGAATGTGAAATGTAAGAAGGTTAAGGAATCCTCTCGCTATATTAAAATTGTAACTTCTCTTCCAAATGAAGCGATTAATTTAAATGTATTTGATAATTACTTTCTACGTACGTTGAAAAACTAGGACATTTAATGACATACTTTAAAAACTTACATAATTATCAGTATGTACGACATTACTTTAAAAAATCGTCTGCCGGATGCAAACATTTTAGTTGTAAATCTAATTTTCTCTGGTTCCAAGTTTCTTTATAGACGAGAAAACAGCATAAAACGTAATTCATTTTTTACTATGTTTTAAACTTAAAATTAAATTATTCAGGAACGTAGTTTTACTAAAATGTATTTCTTACAGCTATTGTTATTTCACATATAGTCGGCTAAGAACAGAAACTCATTAATTCAAAAGTTATCTTTTTATTGTACTTCTTAAAAACTAACTATTAGTTTAAGTCAAACATAAAAATTATAAGCTTCTGGATAGTTAAATATGTTTTTAACAAATTAAAACATGATTATGTATCATCATGAAAATAAACATTTAGTGTCTGAAAAAGTGCCAGTTAACGACATTCTGCACAAAGCCGACGCAGAGAAAATGTATTTTCATTTGAAAGAAAATAAAAATGTTGTTTAAATTTAATATTAAATAATTTACGTAAGTATAAATAAAAAGATGTTGACAAATATTTAATCGTCGAATATATTCTTAAACGTATTTGACAGTATAATTTAATACAATATTGGAGATTCTGTGCGATGATATAAATATTTCGGATTTATATCATATTCGAATTATTACTAATAAATAGTATTACTAAAATAAAAACAGAAAATATCATACAACTGAGTAGAGGGTTCGTGGCATTAAGTTTAATCACAGCGCTTTATTAAGCATGTAATTAACCCTCTGAGTATAGATTTATGTGAAAAAAAGTAGTTCGGATTATCGTTTGCATAATAGTTATTATTATACTATTTTCGTATTATCGTCTGTACACTAATTGCTGTTATATTTTCGTGTTATCGTTTGCACACTAGTTACTGTTATATTTTCTTATAACTGCGTTTGATAAGAATGGCAACAGTATGAGAGAGATCGCACATCTTCTGATCTCTGCGTTGATTTCAAAAAAGAATGTCTGATAACGCAGGCGTGTAAATATTTCTACGTATGGAGTCAGATTAAATAAAGTGTATTTTTGTAGAGAACGATTGAATAATTTGATGCAAGGAGAGTCTCGTAACACCAATCACTCTTGCCACGAACAAGAATGTACTTGTTTAATTTTGTCCTAGATTAAATGACGAATTAGACTCGTCATCCGTAACTTCGGCAAAACAAGTGTATGACGAGTTTCAGTCGTCCAATGTACCCAATGGGAAAATTATTACGTGTAATAAATTTTTACGTGTTTATTTATATAATTATTTACATACTGATAATATATGTAATAAGATGTAGAAAACTTTCTTTTTCAGCCTGTTCTCCAGATTATTGTAATGGTAAAGGCCAGTGTGTTGTAATCCAAGGTCGACAGGAATGCAGGTATACAATATGTTTTTATATATTTGATAAACTTGTCTTTTAATGGGCCGGGGTAGCCTTGTTGGAAAAGTGACGTATTAGCAACCGGAGGTTTGCGAGTTCGAATCCAACGAAAGACCGTCGTGTACAAAGGAATCTGGTGCATGTTAAATCTGTCATGACCTCAGATATCCTTACGTTAGCATGGTGTGGAAGTTTAGAACGTGTGGTGCCAGCTCATATGTTACCTCGTCATCTGACCGTGGTTCAAAATTACTTGGTTTTGTCCTCGTACTTTCTCTTTGGGATGGACGGTACCGTCGTCAATACCCGTTGTATTGCTCCAGTGTGATGTTAATTAAAATACGTATATACCAACCTGTATTTTATTTTATACGTTTATCTGATCCACTAACGTTCCAAATTTAATATAATTCGTATGTTACTCTTATGATTTTATACGATAAATAAGTGTGCATAATAATCAAGTATAATAAGAAAGCAAAATAGTATTTAAAAACCATTTATTATTTCTAATGAGTAATTTGGGATAAATGAAGAGAATCAAGTTAAAATGCATTTTAAAACAAAAACAATTTTGTGTTCTAAAACTTTATTCCTTCTTTATTTTCTCATTTATAACTTTTTCAGATATTGTTCTGGTACCTTATTGTTTTCGTAATGCCCAATTTTTACGTGAAACTATTTCTTATTTTTAAATTTAGAAAGTCTTTTTGACTTTAAGAAGTTTTGATGGATATTTCGAAAATTATAAGTACTCCATCACTGGAGGATAAATTTTTGTGTTCTGCATTCATATGAGTCCGATCCATCAACGTTCTAATGAAATAGACGGAGAATCTGCACGCAACACCTTGTTATTTCTTCCGATTGTTCGGTTAGAAGGTTTGCCACGTGGTTGTGGGCAAAATAATGAATCCTGAATTATTGATTGGTTATAGTCCTTATCCATCGCCATTAAAAATATAAGTTTGCACTTCGATAGCTAATCGGCTATGACAATTTACTCTCTGAATCTTACGACAGCGACTCCGCCCACATGCTTTGTCTCTTTATTAGAAGGTTGATGGTCCACACCAATGATAGCTCCAACAAGTCTTGAGACATGCCGAGGTATTGCATACACATTGTACCTCCATTAAAGTACATTAATGAGTTGATAGCATTATACAGATGTTGAGTGGCAGGTATATTCACCTGATCATAATCCTATCGAGCATGTGTGGGATGCACTATCGTTATATGCCAAGAAATCTTATGCAATATATAAACATGCATGGAGATCAATTCTACAAATTTACGACAATGGAGTTCAACATGTTTCTCAGATGTTGTACAGTTTTTAAGTCTAACAAAAAAACATAATTGATAAACGTTTCTTTTCGATTTCATTTTCATTTTTAAGATTTATCATCAAATTGTGATTTTTGGAGTACATTTTAAAAAGGTATGAATTGCATTGATTAATCTGATATGTGTTGAGCTTCAATTCGATCTTTTTTTTTTTTTGTATCGTTTCTTGTATAAAGATAATTAAAACTTTTCTGACTATAATTATCATAAGAAATATATCAAGAAACTGTTTAATCTTTTTAAGATGTCGAGGTAACTATGGAGGATCAAGATGCCAAATTGACAATGAAGGTACGATTTGTATATTTTTTAAACAATTAATTATACACTATTTACATTATATGAAATTTGTTACTCATAAATTCCATTCTATTCTGTAAATGAATTCAAATTCCATTGTTGGATATGGTAGTTTCATATTCTAATGACAACGTGACAACAAGTAAAATGTCCAAAGAAGATAGAGAAATTAATCACCAAATGATTTGCATTTATTTTGATCCAGACTTGAAATATTTAGAAAATTACCAATGCAATCCAATGATAAGCAAAGAGACTGATATGGGATTTATGATGGCAATGATGTTTTCAAGTGCATTAAACGCAGTTTTACGCTAATGTAGTTTAAATGGAGCCCAATAAATAAAAACTATATTTATTAGTTTCTTCCCTTTATTAAAGCTTTGAACATTTATTTCATACTTATTTAAGCAAAAAGTCGCTTTCAACTCAAATGTAGAACAGTATAAAACCATCAAGTACTTACTTTTTCAAAATATAACTATGTTTTTCTTTAATAAAAAAGTATAAGAAAAACAAATATAATGTTAAAAAAATAATATTCTAATAGCAGAATATTTGGTGAAAATCCGATCTTCACAAAAATGTAGGTACTTTAATAAAAATGTAAAAATATTTGAGTCGGTTTTTAATAATTTTCAAAAGTATTTCATAGTTTTTATTTACTAAAAATGTTTTTTTTTTATGTTGATCTAAAGAAATAATCTAAATTCTGTGAAGCAACACAAAAAGAGTATTGAATAAAATACCATATATGATAACTGTATTATTCAAATAGGAACATCATTGCAATACAAAAACACTTGTTTTAAGTTAAACGAAAGTAGTTTATCTTTTGATATTTATATTTATATGAACTTGCATGAATATGTTTTTATTTGTTGAAATTCTGTACTCTTAAAACAATTATTTTAAATTGTTTTCTTGATCATTACAGTCGTAGGAGTTTCGGTTGGAGTTTCCGTTATAGCCATTATAGTAATTGCTATAACTGCTGCTTGCCTCTACTTATGGAAGTACGTTTTGACAAACGAAAATTGTTCCTTTTATAATACTTTCTTCTTTTTTAATTATGGTACATTATGAGTAGTACGAAATTTTAAGAAGCTTGTTCTAAATATATAACAGTATCTTTCTTTGATACTTTAACTTGAGTTTTTTAAATTTGTTTATCTATAAGAGAACAAACAAAATTAATGACTTATTAACTGTAAAAATTCGCCATGAGCTTTAAAATAATATTACTATTTCTGTTTTCCCAATTAAAATTTGCATTTTTTTTTGTTAAAGGAAGTTTAATGGGAAGTTTAACTGTGGGAAGTTTAATATTTACTACTTTTCTGTCTCTTTTAAAAACTTAATTAAATGTACTGAAAATAATTGATTAAATTATGAGTGTAACGCTTTAAATTAAATTTTAAAGATATTTATAAGTTATTTGTAAGAATTAATTGCTAAAATATTTATATATGTGTGTACAATTCAATTTATTTTACATGTTCTTTTGATGTAACATTTCCTAACAACTTTCCTTATAAAAGCAAAAAGCATAAGAACAACCATATATATATATATATATATATACTAGGGGGCTCCGCCCCCTGCTCGCTTACGCTCGCCAACCCCCGGGGATTGCTGCGCAATCCCATTTGGTTTGCTTCGCAAACCAACACTCCTTTCACAGATGTCATTTGGTTTGCTTCGCAAACCAACATTCCTTTCACAGAGTGAAACTATCTGAATAATTCGTATTATGCTGATTTCACTTTCCGGTACATGACGTCACAGCGAGGGCTTCGCGCCCTGCTCGCTTACGCTCGCCGACCCCGGGGATTGCTACGCAATCCCGTTTGGTTTGCTTTCTCAAACCAATACTTCTTTCGCAATTGATTTCACTTTTTTTTGCTTTAACACTTAATGCACCCTAAACTAATAGCCGCGTCAGTAAAAAATCTTATGTATCTTGTTCCCTGTACAATTTTAAGTAAACAGTGTTAATATCAATACATTGTACTTTGTCGGTAAACTGTCTTGAGAACAGAGGGAAAAAAGCGAGCCTTTTTCCTCGCCAAATAAAAAGAAATCGTTTTTATGGCAATTGTTGCTACGATAAATTTGATATCTGGCAAACCCGATAGTAGAAAATGCAACCCACTGCTGTTTGCCGAACCAGCTATGCGAACTGAAAAATACGAAATTTGTGTCACCAACTTTTGATTGCATCGAATTTATTTATGAACCAATTTTAAAAATAATTGTACCGTAAGAAAGAGTACATTGTGAGGTATACTGCAATATTTTTAAAATTAAAAACTAACAGTAATACTATATAGATATGACCATTTTAGTTTTGTATCGGAAGTTACGATCTGAAAGTTCCGAAAATTGTATGACCTACTTTTAATTGCATCGATTTTGTTTATTAACCAATTTGAAAAATAATTGTACCATAAGAAAGAGTGTAATGTAGTGTATTCAGTGATGTTCTCAAATTTAAAAAATAATGGTTTTTGCCGTAGACATAACGGTTTTAACAAAACGTAGCGAAAATATCCGAAGATTCCGAATTTTGTATCACGAACTTTTGATTGCATCCAATTTAATTATTAACCGATTTCAAAAATAATAGTACCGTAAGAAAGAGTATATTCTGAGGTATACTGCGATATTTTAAAAATTAAAAACTAATAGTAATTAGATATAGATACGGCAGTTTTAAAAAAACGTAACAAAAATGTCCCGATTTTTCCCGAATTTCAAAAAAATATTATCAAGAACCACATTTAAATTTCAAAAAAAACTCGACGAGCTGCAAAAATTTACGTTGAGAGGTACTCTTAAAAAAAAACTCACGACTAAAGACTGAAATTTTGAATGTGTTTTGCTCACTCGCGGAAGAAATTTCACTTCTTCAACTTTAACACTTAATAAAACCTAAACTAATAGCCGCATCGGAAAAAAATCTTAATAATTATCCAGGGAATACGATGAAGAACAAAGCATGTTAATTTCATATTTTTCCGATCAGTACTTTCTCGGGAAACCGTCTAAGAATGGAGCTAAACAACAAAAATTTCAATTCTTCGGCGGCGGCGGCGGCGGCGGCGGTAACTTTTTTTTAATATAGAGATATATATATATATATATATATATATTAATAGTATATTAGGTATTAGTTGATCAAGATGCAATATATTTCCTATTCATTAAGAAATATTGAGTTCGTTGGTTAACGATGAGCTTTTTATAATTACTTTGAAATGTTGATTTTATATGTAAGTAGCAAAATTAACCGACCTACTCTAGTTGAAATGGTTAACTCTAGATTATAAAGAAAAAAAAATGATCAGAATAGATAATCACTTTTGTAAAATAAAATAATATTTTTACATCTGTTCTGGCATCTTTATAATTTTTACTACTTCTTTGGACGCGAATGCTACACCTGCATATACTTCCATGTAATGCATTTTATTTACATCGCACCTTTGCTGTATAACAAAGTTACAAAGTGACGAAAGGTGACAGACACTAAGGTTGTTGCTACCAAACCCGATTTTGTGGGGATTTGGAATTCCCTTTTCTTAATTCTTTTCATGTAAAATTGATCAACTCCATTCATAAAAATGGCAAATCTATGACAGACACCAAATGCACAAGAACGTATTTTGCATCAGAGGGGTCCGTAACGGATAGAAAACTTGAAATGGGTCGAAAATATTCAAAGTACAAACATTCCATTCTTATTTTCATAGATTTAGAATAGTTTAGTAATAATGAATATATTATAATAGTATTCTGGTTCTAATAACTTTTATGAGTATGTAACAAAGGACAATCGATTTTCATAAGAATACTTGCATTGTAAAATGAGCATTATTTTAATTATTTATAATTCTGTACCACGTAGGAATAGGACACTTACTTTTACAAAACTTTACAGGATAGCAGTTTTAACATGTTTGATTTTGATCTCCCTTTATTTTCTTTCCTTGTAATTGGATTTTTGTAACTTCCCAAATAGTTATTGATGTAGGACATAAAGTTCTATACCTTTTAAAAATAGATAAAGGTGTGTAGTTATCCAAATCGGTAAAAAATGGACATTGTGTCCTCCGAGGTACAGAATTAAAAAGTCATACATTTATATTAAGAACAACAGTTTCATATCTTCAATTTCATATTTATTTTTCATAACTAAGAGCTTCCGTATTGTATTTTACTGTAATTAATGCAATCAGTTAACTGTATAAGGTTGTATGAATTTGATCGATAAACTATAATAATACTTTTTATGTTGAGTAATTTTTAAATTAACATCAATATGTGTGTCAGGCTACCTATGCGCCAAATCCCATTATTGTAAGTGGTGTAGATTCGTCAGGACTGTGAAAACGAAAAACAGAAAAACAAACACTTCCTTTTATAATAGTAGAGATAAGTGCATTGACTATGGATGTACGTAGGTATGCGTACTGTACTTAGATTGGTAAGGTAAGCTAATGAATTTCACTAAAAAAATATTGCTAATTTCTTACTGTAGTTTTTATTTCGCGAATTCTTAAAATGTTCTTAAAAGTTTAAGTATTTATTTATGAGCACTATATTCTGATACTGTCATAATTAAATAGTGTAGTATTGTTCCGCATATATGGTCTGATTTTTCTGGACCGCTGAGCTGACCATATAACCAATACTGACTGTAATTAGTTTTTTAATTTTAAATCTTGACAAGATCTTCAACGTCTCTTTCACGTTTAATTTGCACATTTTGTGCTTTCCATTGTTTTTGTATCTGAACAGCTAAAATTGCTGATAAAATAAAGTTTGAGAAGACACATTTTTCTTTGCTACTATTTTTTTAAATTTATGCTATAAACACTATTATTCCACAACTGCTTTGGCTTTGGCAACTCTAAACAGTAGGTAATGTTTGAATTATGCGGCAGTTGTTTGGTATCCCCTATTAATGTTATTCGTGTACTACAGTTGGATTTCATGAAATGTATCTAATTATTTCAGTCGACGTTGGAAAAAAGCCCATCAAAAATCTGAAGCAGCCAAGCAGCATGCTGGCTACAGACTCCAAACGATGGCGGATCATGTGAGATGGGGGCCATCAAGTCCCCTGGGCAGCACATACGTGGTGAGTTTTTGAAATTCGTACTTTCGGTGGGGCTATGAGAGGTTAAGCCCCTCCCAGACGTTAAAAAAGCAAAATATAAAAATAATACATCCTTATTTAATCCTCTGAGCGTCACGATATTTCCAGACAATGTTTATTGCTTTTATCCCACAGCACGCATTATGTATAAATAGCCACATCTATTGGTTGAAATAATCTGAGGTAAGATTCTATTAATTGAAATAATCCGAGGAAATATTATTGGTTGAAGTAATTTTTCCGAGGAAAGATTATTGGTTGAAGTAATCCGAGGAAAAAATATTCTATTGGTTGAAGTAATCCGAGGAAAGATTACTAGTTGAAATAATCCAAGGAAAGATTCTATTAGTTGAAATTATCCGAGGAAAGATTATTGGTTGAAATAATCTGAGGAAAAAGATTATGTTGGTTGAAATAATCCGAGGAATGATTCTATGGTTGACATAATCCGAGGAAAGATTCTATTGGTTGAAATAATTCGGGGAAAGGTTCTATTGATTGAAATAATCCGAGTATATATATATATATATATATATATATATATATATATATATATATATTCCTTGTTAAGATAAAAGGTGCTGTATGACTTTTAATGGCTTGAAATGAGTCAAGTGCATTATTATAATTTTAAACATAATACTCGCTTAAAATCAAAACTACGTGAATCTACGAATCACAATTGCAATTATTTGTATCATGGTATGCTTCTGTCATCATGGTATGCTTATCATGGTATGCTTCTTCAAGAAGTCTATAATCTATCTTATATGATTGTAAAAAAAAGTGTTGTACAAATCTTCAGCCTTTGAAAGTCCTAGCATTAAAATTAAAAAACGCTAAATGCTAAAAAGCGTTTAAAATTTGTAACAATGCATTAGCTAGAATTAAACTATTGTTACAGATAACTATCTTACAAATTGTGTTAATCATTGCAGATAAAAATTTGTTTTGCAAACTTCAAGCTATCCATTTGCGAATGATAAAATTTAATTATAACTGAAACGTAATCGATTATTACTAATGTTTTTTCACAAATGAGAAATCCGACTTCTGCATTCTTTTTTTCCTTTGAAATTAATAAGAGTCGTAATTTACTAAATAATAATGTAAAATCAAAAGTAAGTTCGTCAAGTATTTCAAAGTAATGAATGTGAGTGTCTAATTCGATGCGCTGCTGGAACTAAGGAAAGGATGTCATATTTCAAAATTCTCCCCCAGATGGCGCTGTGTGTCTAAATTATTTTGTGCGATCCCTTCAATGCCAATAGAGGGTTTCTTCGATTCATATTCTTTCTTCGTATTTCCAGAGATTGGTATTGGATGCACGAACCAACAAATAACTTAAAGTGCATTTTCTATCTCTTGATCTGTATCGAATGTCAATGGCTGACTGTCAAACGTTGAGTTTTATTCAGATTAAATACCCATATTGAAACTTGTTTTTCTTTTATTATTTTAAAATCTATCAGGGAAACACGAGACGCATCTTCTTTAAATTGAGTATGGAAAATGTCTTTAAGGTTATTTGAAATTAAAAAAAATTTTAGAAAATGTATTCACTTCATGTTTTTGTTCCTTTGGAAAAGTATTGCCCCTGAAATATTTATTTATTTCCAATTGCCTCAAGACAACCAAAGACAGAACCTAAAATAGAAAGTAAAATAGAAAACTCAAAAGTATAAACAAGAAATCTATTCCATGCCTCGTCTCCCTGTGCCTTTCCTACATCAAAATGGAGTGGAAGCCATATAGTACAATGCGGGGGGGGGGAACAATATCGTAGTTTCATCATATAAATAAGCAATGTAAAATCTACCGTTACAAGATTCATTCGCCAATTTTTCCACTTAGATTAAATACGCTTGATTTGAGCAACGGAGCTGTCAATGGTTTTCTTTTATTAACGCCTCACTGGGGGCAATACATAAGGCTATTGGCGACAGTCGGAGATCAAACCAGAAGGGAAAGACCGAGGACAACACTGCGTAATTCTGAACCGCGTTCAGATGACGAGGTCACACCTGAATGGGTACCCAACTCTCCGAAGCTCCACACCACACCAACGTGAGAACAATTGAGTCCACGACAGATTTAACGTGCATCAACACCCCCTCACGTTCACGACGGTCTTTGGTTGGATCGAGTTGCTCCATGCTAGAGCTGCATAGCATTGCTACTCCAAGGATGAGCTTGCTTGTTTGATGAAATTATTAAGTAGTCTGATCACTAGCGCAACTTTTTTGTTGCAGTAAAAATGGGAAAAGTTGCATTTATCATTCCCTAAAGTTGCATCTATGGAAATAAAGTTGCATTTATTTTTGATACTCTAAATTCTAAAATAAATTATTCGTAAAAAATGAAAAAAATTCAAAATTTATTGACAATTTTAGTCGTGTACAACAGTATTATAATACATTAAATATAGAAGAACGTTGATGTCGTTGAATGGCCTATTCTTGGCCAGTAATTTCTTTAACATTGAAAAACTGCGCCAGTAGCAGTCATACAATGTGCTGTATCGGATAGCAGAAGCAAAAAATCTTTTCGCTCAACATTCAGAGATTTTAAGAAATCATCTACAAGGCGAACAACATATTGATGATCGACACTCACCTCGCAAACTCTGCAGTCGATTACGCAAGTTTCCTCTGGATTATCAAGAGTGCCGACCAATGTCTTAAAAGTTACTTCTTGCCATTTATTTCACTTTCGTCTGTTAGGACGAACACCTTATTTCCATGAACTTCTTGTTTGATCCGTAATACTTCGGCGTTCGCAAGATCATACACACGCGATCGAAGGGTTGGTTCAGAGGGCAAAAAAATGAAATAGTAATTTCATATTAATTCCTTTTAAGCTACATTTTAAAAAGTTTGTAGGTGGTTGCATTTATGCAAAAAGTTGCATTTATGCAGAAAGTTGCATTTATGTTGCGGCTATAACTCACTTACAATACACACTATGTAGGAAGAATTTTGATTTTAGTACTTAACATGCAGCGTAGAACGTGTGAAAAAAAGTTGCATTTGTTGCAAAAAGTTGCCCTACTGATCACTAAAGGAAATGACAAATCTTGAAGACAGAAACCAGAGCAGAAAAATAACTTTGAGCGAGCGCAAAAATAAGCAAATAATAACAAATCTCCTTTGAACAAGTGATTGAATAGATTGATTATTGAAGGAGAAATTCAGAAACTAATTAGGGTAACATGATAGGAATGAACTTTATAACTCACACCTTATAGGAAATAACAACAACAGTAACAAGCACAAGAAATGCTGTTATATATTTTTGGTTAATTTTGTTTCATTTGGATGTATGAAATATGAATACATGTGTGTGGGATACTTTCATTACAAATACATTTAAATAAGATAGGGAATTATGTTACGGCACTTTGCCAGGGATAGATGTGATCTATTAAAAAAGTTTAACGCAAATGCTACGTTCTGGTCTGCAAGTCTCATTTAATTTTCTAAATTCATTTTGCTTAAACATAAAGAGTTCCCTTTCTTCAAATCGGTTAGCTTTGTTTTCCATAGTTTTAAATTTTACTGCTTATAGTCGTAATGTAGTTAAATCTGTTTAAAAGTAATTTTACGCCATTTTCAAAACTATATCTCTATTTGCATTCAATAAATTGCAAAATTAACTAATAATTATTTTTCATATCGTCTTTTAATGTACGTATTAGATATTAAACGTTTTAGTCTATTCAATATCACTGCGAGTTAATGGCATTTATTAAATAAGTTCATCGAAAACTGACGCTAAATATTTTCGTATAAGTCAAGCTTAATCTTCAATTAAACGGATAATGTAATAAACAATTCTTGGTAAAGACGAAAATCTTCTGGAAGAGGGGAATAGTGTCAACTTAATAGCATGTCCCAGTTATGTATCAGAAAATTAGATTTCTAATAATTTCCGTAAAGCACATAAATTATTTAAACTCAATATTCACTGTTTTCCCAAGCAATTTTATTCATAAGTCGATTGAACGGAATCATAGCATCTCAGTGCTAGGAGATCTTGAAGTAAACTTACTTGGGAAAACGAGCTTTAGTGTTAAGAGCTTAATCATGATGCATCGTTGGATCTGTTTACATATATGTTACAGCACCCCACCCAAATCCTTTGTCGAATGATGTTGCATCAGCGAGTTTATTGGGTCAGTCAATAACTTTTCTGGGTAATATCTAGTTGACGGTACGGCCTTGAAAGTGGTATAGGTTTTCTTTGACGTTATAGAAAGAGTGTTCGCCAAATCTTGACGCTTAACATTCTGCTTACTCGGTGGGTTACCAGAATGAAGAGTGCATCAACCATTAAATTTACAAGCTAACGCCAAGCTCAAAGCTAAGGTAGGTAATTTTAATTAACGTCGTACTAGACCAACACAACGGGCTTTTTACGACGGCCCGGGGTCAACCCCTAAAGGAAAGATCCTAGGACGACAACACGTAATTTTGAATCACGGTCAGATGACAAGGCAACACTTAAGCTGCCACCCCACTCTCCAAAATTCCAAGCTCAAAGGAGTCTGTCAGCTGGTTTTATCTATTTCTCTATAAGTTTGGTGTGTCTAGTTTTCGGATTGTTGTGTGGTAGACAGTTGGGTAATTTGCTGAAATTACGTCTTCCTGGAGAAGCACAACAGCATATTTGACTCAACGCTGAAGGTTAAGATTCGAGGACAACATCTCGTCTTTTAAATCATAGTCGGATCACGAGGTCAACAATTGATCTATCACCCAACTCTCCGAACGTTCACATCAAGCCTACGTGAGGACATTTGCGGCCACAACAGAATTAACGAACATCAGCCTCCAAGTAGACGACGGACTTTTATTGGATCGAGTTTCGAACTCGCAACCATTCTGTTGTTAATAGGTCACTCTACCAACTGGCTACCTCGACCCAACTGATATACCTCAAGTTTATGCATTGTCGATCTATCGATATAACTTTACTATCTTTTAGCATATCTATAACTTTAGTAATACAGGCAGTACCGGCTGTATGGTCACCCTCTTATAAGGTCACCCCGCTTATATGATCAGTTTTCTAAAGTCCCGTCTAACTTAATACGGAACATGTGTCAAAGCGAACCGCCTATATCCATTTATTTTCCTGGTTATCGGTTGTGTGGTCAGTTTTTTTTACTTTTCAATGAGGTTATCGGTTTTCTTTTTTTGAAAATAGTAATTGTTTTAACATTTTTTGAGGCGGGACACAGGGAGTGACCGGAGGAAAAAAAAGTCTTTGCGACCCGGAGAGGATCTGAATTTACGCCTTTACTTCCATCCCCCCCCCATTTCTCTTTTGCGTTGAATCATCGTCATAGATACCCACCCCCATCAATTTTCTTCCTCCCCAAGCACAACACGTGGGCATCTGTCTGTTTATTGGTTGAAGTTATATCTCCCTGTTTGAAAATTACGTTGAAATTGAGACGAAAAGAGTAAAGGAAATTTTTTTTTTCATTTGGATCATACGAGACGAATAAGAACGTTCATTTATGTTAATTTTTTTTTTAGTCTGCTGACAAATTGTTTGTTTGCGCAAAATGGAAACAAAAACGAAAAAAATAAATTTAGAATCTGCGATCTTTTATGCTGTTGCCTTTTCAAAGAAAACAATAATAATTAAATTCCATTCATTCATTTAAAAATGATCTACATAGAATTTTAAAATTCGCCGCGACCCAAAAATTGCAAAAAATTCGGACTACCAATGTGCCATAACCCATTATTGTAAGTGGTGTAGATTCGTCAGGACTGTGATAACAAAAAACAGAAAAACAAACACTTCCTTTCATAATAGTAGAGATAAGTGCATTGAATATGGATGAACGTACGTGTGCGTTCTGTACTTGGATTGGTAAGGTAAGCTAATAAATTTCAATAAAAAAATATTGCATAGTTCTTACTTTAATTTTTATTACGCGAATTAATTTTTAAAATGTTCTTAAAGTTTAATTATTTGTTTATGAGCACTATATTCTGATAGGTGAATATAATCCTGCCATAATAATGTAGTGTAGTATTGTTCCGCATATATGGTCACCCTGCTTATATGATCTGAATTTTCTCAACCGCTGAGCTGACCATATAACCGATCTGAATGTATTTTATGGCTTCTGAAGATTTGAGCATTTAATATTACTTTTGGTAACTCAATCGTTACGTTATCGATAATACTCAATTACGTTATCAAAGATAACCTTGTGTGCTATTGGTAATCTGTGCTAAAAATTACACACAAGAACAGTGCCAGCAAAGCAAATACTATACTGATACTGATTGACTTTATGAAACAGATACGGATTAACTTTATTCTTAAGGAGAAATGAAATATTTTTTCAAACTTCATAGAGTTGAAACAAGAAAATACAAACTTTTTTCAAGAATTTTAACACAAAACATTTCAAAATCTTAAAAATATTGTGATTTTTCAGTATAATTTTTCCATTTTCAATATATTTGACACAAGTCTGTAAAAAGCTCATTGAATTAGATAAGTATTACTTATTTCGTCATTTTGTTTTCACTTATATTATATATAGTGGTTCGAAATCCACTTTAACTCTTATCCCTGTCTAATTAGCTCACGGGTAACAAAAGCGATCGTAGAAATAACAAACCAAAAAATGTCACATTTATACAAAATGATTTTTCTATGAAGATGCATATTTCTTTTATGTCCATTCAAAGGCACATAAAACTATACTATTCTTAGAATTTTATATCTCTTTAAATTTTCGAAATCGTACCCTTTTCTTCGTCTTCAACCATTTCAGCGTGATGGTTGAGCTTTTTATGCCTTTGCAGTTACCATAATCGCTTCCCGTAAAACTCTTTTATTTATGTTACTTTATTTTTAAAAGAATTTTATTACTTTGCAACTTTGTATCCCCAAGATAGTTTCACGTATGTAGTGCATAGTGCTTGAGGTGACGTTTTTCATTTTATATGATTTTGTGTCTGGAATTGCCGTGAGTGGGTTTTCGTGTCAAGCTAAATACAGATGGCGCTAGCATTTTGGTGATTGTGTGTAGTTCTTTTATCGTAACGTATTACGTAACTTGGCATTGTCTTGTTGTGCTTCTGGCCAATTGCCCGTTGCGTTGCTTCAGTGCGACGTTAATTAAAATACCTACCTACCTCTTATGCTGGAAAAACTATTAAACTAGCTCTATCTTACATAATTCTTGGAACCTAACCAACTTGGTAACATCATAATGGAAATATAAAAGTAAAGTGAGCACACACACAGGTAATTTTTAATGAGTACAGGATCATGTGATCAAGACTAGTAGTAACTAGGGATGCGACATCGATGTCTTCAAAACATCGATGTTTTTAAGAAAACATCGATATATTGGGGTCGATGTTTTTGTCACATCGATGTTTATGCTTGTCGAAGTTTTTACGTTGTCGATGTTTTAATTTTAAATGCAAAAAGTACCGATATAAAAATTTTAAAAATAACCAAGTAGCATAATTTTTATAATCAGCAAATTGAAGATACTTTTAAACCAAAGTGACCAAAGGTGAAGGGTTTGAAAAGTATTGATGCGACATCGATGTAGATGTTTTCAAAACATTTATGTTTTATAAAAAACATCGATGTATTGGAGCCGATGTCGCATCCCTAGTTGCTAAACCAGTTTTAAGAAATGGGAAAAAAAAGTTTAAATACACTGAATTTTAAATACATTGATGGTTTAGGGGCGATGTATTTTCAACATCGATGTTTTAATTTTGAACATCGATGTTTTAATTTTGAACATCGATGTTTTGCTGTCGATGTCGCATCCTTAGTAGTAACATGAACCATAAGCCGTGTTTACACCGGAGTTGCAAATATTTTTCTCCCCATTTTTGTGGCGAACGTTTTGCGTTCCCCTGTGCTGACCCCTTTTCGACCCTTTTTGACCCCCCCCCCGTTGAAACGACTCATGTGAACGTGGCCTAAATCGATGATAATTACATCGATGTTTCTTTAAAACATAGACATTGATGTCGCATCCCTACTTTCCAGACCCTTGGCCACTTTGGTCTAAAAGTATGTTCAATTTACGGATTATAAAAATGATGCTACTTGGTTATTTTTTAAATTTTTACTATGGTACTTTTTTCATTTAAAAATAAAACACCGACACGTAAAAATATCGACAAGTATAAACATCGATGATAAAAAAACATCGGCTCCAATATATCGATGTTTTTTATAATATACGGATACATTGCCTCGAGGTGGGTACGAACGGCGCGGGGAAAACAGGGTGAGGCACCATCATGTATGAACCATATTTCCAGCTACATGTAGGCAGGGGAACGATGCCGGGACAGCGCAGATGCTCTTCGACAGGTGTCCCATTGGTTTTGGGTGCAGGTGATTTTAACCGATTCCCTGAAAAATATGGACACAGGGACATAATTATTTGTGAAATAGAAGCGTTAATTGTAAATTAGGCTGTTTCGTAGTGTTGACAGGCACACCAATCGGTCCACTACTTTACAAGGGTGCGTCAACCGACGACTGACGTAAACAATCCACCACCTGACGACTCCTAACGACGCTACACTTTACTGGTGCATTTTCGCGATATCAACTCAACGTCATTTGGGATCCCATGTTCTTGTATTTTTTGCTTGTCTTGATGCGTACTATCCCCCCTCTAAGTTTGTCGGTGGAGTTCAAATACAACTTGTATCTATCCACAATGAAATAAACATCTCACGCCAGTTACTGAAGTTCAGTTTCTTTTTTCAGCCGTCCGAATCCACACTACAGCTGGCGCCTCCACCGTTGAGTACGTCCGCCAGTCAGCTGTATGCCATATCTACCATACAGCCTCCAAGACGTCATCAGAGGAACCAGATCTACGAAGACGACACGAATCCTTACGGTCGGATAATCAGGACGCTTCAAAAACACAACAGCCTGGTAATTATTTGCTCACATCAATTCGTAACATTTTAGGAGTTATTATTTACTTGTTGCTTAATAGAATTGATGCGTGTGCTATGAACTTCCAATCCTCGAGAAATAATATTTTTTTATCTCAAACTTAAGAAAAAGTCTCAAGTTTTCGAAAACTGAAACGACTTATAATTTTTTTCAATATGCATGAGGAATTGTGATTTTCTTACAAAGCTGCAAGTAACTTATGATAGACAAATAATTTTCCTTGGATTCATGCATCAGCGTTTAAATGAAATAATTTTAATTTTATTTATATTTAATTCCCCTTTGATCATAATGTGATCAGTCATCTGACCGTGGTTAAAAAATTACTAGTTGTTGTCCTCGGGTATTTCTCTTCGGTATTCATCCTTACCGTCGCTCCAGTGCCACGTAATTCAACTTTCATCTTATTAAACGTCTCACTTGATTAATACAATGGACTATTGGTGACGGTTCGGAAAAAATCCCGAAGGAAAATGTCCGAGGACAACACGCAATTTTGAACCAAATCTATCCCTGAAATACGATCTTAAAAATAAAGCTAAAGTGAATAAAACAGTCTCTAAGAAAACCGGTAATGATGCATTGGTAATTGCAATTCTCCACAATCTCCGAAAACAGGAAATTAATTAACAGTTTTCAAACCCCGGAGTATAAGCCCTGGAGACGTACGGTATTTACTTAACGTTCAATGAAGCTGTTCGGCTGTTTAGCGGATTGAATTTCCCAGTCAATCAATGTTTCAACTTCCCGACTATTGTAAACAAAAAACAGCTCTTTAAATTGCCACTTGAACGAAAGAATCCATGTTCTTATTTTTAGAACCACTCGGGAGGTCTCCACTACGACACTCTCAACTCCGAATGCGCGTCGTCCGAAGAAATTGGATTTCCGTCTGTGCCAAGCAATTCCTTTGTCTACCATGGGACATTTCCAGAGAGATCGAATCTCTACAGATGATCGTCGTCTCTCAAAACCAACTTACCGACGGAGGAGGACTTTTGACATTCCCTAGGTCTGTTGGCTGCTCTCGGTATTGACATTTTACGCGGCTTTCTCCTACTACTCGTGTGATTTCACTTTGACGGTGGAATATAGTTTGCCTTTTTATTTTTCCGTCTTGGAATCGTTTACTTGATGTCTCTCTGTGCGCGATTTTCCTTGGAGTGAGTGTAGTTACGAGTTTATTGGAGTTGTTGATGATTTCGCGTGACACTGTCTGCTAGCTGGGGAGTGTTTTGACGTGTAGTTTTTGATAGCAATAAAGATTGTCGTTTTTTTTTGTAATGTGTTGTTGTTTTAATCTTTCGAGTGTCTTCGACGAGGTATCTCGTCTATCAAGATCTGACTACTTTCGGTAATGATGAGATATCTCGTTCACCAAGATCTGACTGATGTCGCTAGTGTGATGATACCTCGTCAACAAAATATCGCTGATTTATTGATGATGACGATGTCAAGATTCTTGTCATTTTTTCTTATGATGACGTACCTCGTTCGTCAAAATTTGAATCTGAATTTGATTTTGAATCTGATTTCATCCGTTAAGATCTGACGAGATATCTCGTCCATCAAGATTGGACCAATTTAGATAATGTCTAGATACCTCGTCAGCAAGACATCGCTGATTTTCTTTATGATGACTAGATCAAGATCAGGTCAGTTTTTTACAATGATGAGATATCTCGTCCATCAAGATATATTCAGCTTCCTTCTAATCTGATGGATGATATTTCTCGTCGATCAAGATATATTCAGTTTCCTTCTAATCTGATGGATGAGATATCTCGTCCATCAGATTAGATGGATGAGACATCTCTTTTATCAAGATTTATTCAGCTTACTTCTAATATGATGGATGAGATACCTCGTCCATCGAAATTGTACCAGTTTAGGTAATGTTTTAGATAATGTTTAGATAGTTTTTTCTAATGACGAGATATCTCGACCATCAAGTTCTGATCAGTTTCCTTCATCCATCAAGATTGGACCGATTTTGCTAATTACGAGATACCTCGACATCAAGATATTGTCTTTGAATTCTTGTGATGAAATAACTATCCTTGCCAATTTTACTAATAATTAGACATCTCGGCCATCAAGATCTGGTAAGTTTTGTAATGATGAAGTACCTTGTTGAGACAAACACAAGGAGGGTTAATCTTTCAATTCTCTGACGATAACGATATTTGCAAGGGATGGAGCATTGGTTTATCCCACAACAAACATGACTAAATTACCACTTATATTGGTTGAAGGATTCCATTCTTCGAGAGCGTTGAAACTGGTTATTGAAGGGATATATGGGTGCGAATCGATTAGAGGTGAAAGATGTATATTTAAAATTCTGTGTTCAGATGGCAAAATGTTATAAGTCATTTTTCTCAAAAAATTGACTAAGTCCTATCCTGGAGTCTGGTTTGTTAATGTTTAGAAGGTGGCAAAATGTCGTAAGTCTTTCTCTTTCAGTTTATTAGAAAACAAAGGTGGGGAAATTGTAATAAGTCAAAAACCACAGAACCACATGTGGAATCTTGAATCGTAAAATTGATGTCACGCAAAATTAAAAAAAGTGACCTATAACGTTTTGCCATCTGAGTACAGAATTATAGGAAGACAACTCTAAAGGGTGACTTGAATCGTCCTGTACAAACATTAAGCAGTACGGATCACAAAATTAAACTACATGCATATGTATAATGCATGATGTTCATTGGTTAATTTGCTTGCACGTGGATGATGCATGATAACATGCATGATGTCTGTTAGGTGTATTAGAGTGCAGAAATAAGAGACTGCAAATAAGTGAGCAATATTTAATTGGTTCCAATTTTGCAGCTATACAGTAGTTGCAGGGATACCACAGGCGACTAGAAAGCGACTTTTTTCTACTATTTTCTATCTTTGCGACTAGAGTTATCATTTTTAGGAAACATCGTGTCATAAGATTCCATTAAAAAAAATTTTGACGATTTTTTTTGAAAATTCACAGATGATCAACAAATTTTGTCCTTGTTTACAAACTAGTAGCAATTTAAATCTATCTATATATATAATTCTCTTACGTGGCACGCAAAAAAGACGTTATTTGTAATCGCGTTTTGGCAGCACTGTACAATTGTTTGTTTATCGCGAAATCTCGCGCATTGAATTTATAGCGTTATCGGATGAAATTTTATTGAAAAAAAAAAAGGAAATTTTAATGAGTTGTTGCAGTTAGTTTATAATAGAAATCAAAGAAAGCGGAGGATCTTTTCAGGGCCATTTAAAAAACGGTCCTTTTCGGGGCCAACAATTATAGTTCAACAAGACGCTTGCACTACAACTTTCGGAAAAAACTCAATGAAAAAGTGTGGGTCGTTTGAGTGCTGGGAAAATGTACACACAAAAACATGCTGGGTATTCAATTTCCAGAGCAACGCTCACATTTCGAGTCAAAATTTGCACAAAGTTTTCATTTAAATTCTGATTTTAGAGATACTGTATATATTTTTTCTGTAATACAGCAAATTTAGATTTGAAAAAAAATTTTAGTAACATATTTTGTAAACAATCCCTTTTGCTAGGACACATGTCTTCATTGAGGCGAGCGAAGCGAGCATAGGTTCGCGCAGCGAATCAATGAGGATTGCGAAGCAATCCTCCGGGGGTTGGCGAGAGTTAGCGAGGAGGGGGCAGGCCCAATAGTTTACTATAACATATCAATTTATTCTCAGCTACCGCCAAAATACATGATATTGCCTAAACCTGGCTATACCTAAAAGTTCTTTCAAAGTTCAATAAATGTTAGTGCAATTCAATGTAATTTCTAGTATATATATAATTCTCTTACGTGGCACGCAAAAAAGACGTTATTAGCTATCGCGTTTTGGCAACATTGTACGATTATTTGTTTTTCTCGAAGCCTCGCGCTTGAATTGAATTTATAGCGTTATCGGATAAAATTTTATTGAAAAAAAAAATGAATTTTCTTCAAGCTGTTGCAGTTAATAATAGAAATCAAAGAAATCGGAGGATCTTTTCAGGGCCAACAATTATAGTTCAACAAGATGCTTGCACTACAACTTTCGACAGCAAACTCAATGAAAATGCGTGGGTGACTCGAGTGCAGGGGTAAATATACACTCAAACAACATGCTGGGTATTCAATTTCCAAATCCGCCCTCACAATTCGAGTCAAAATTTTCTCAAAGTTTTCATTTGAATTCAGATTCTATCGGAACTGTATATATCTTTTCTGAAAAATAGCAAAAAAATTTAGGCTTGAAAAATGTTTTTTTGGAATATCATATTTTGTAAACAATCCCTTCTGCTAGGACACATCTCTTCATTGATGCGAGCGAAGCGAGCATAGGTTCGCTCAGCGAACCAATGAGGATTGCGAAGAAATCCTCCGGGGGTTGGCGAGCGTTTGCGAGCAGGGGGCGAGCCCCCTAGTATAAATATATTTTCCGAAATTTTCTTACGGGAGAAAGGTTTTTGAGGGATTCAAGTCGTGGTAAAAAAAGTTGTGGTTATTATGAAAGGAGAACATCGGAATCTATTGTATTGTTATGAACACCTTATAAAGAAAATATTTAGTTTTGGTTTTATAGTTAAAATTTTTCTTGGTGAGATCTAGATCACGAATGTTCAGTCATCGACCTTTTAATCATCGAACTTCTAATGAAATACAAAAGACATGTGGGCGGATTCGCTGTCGTATGATCTCTGATAGGTAAATTAAGTGGGCTTAAGAAAGGACTTAATCGATTGGCTGTCGAATCTGACAAGTGTTTTTTATCACGGTGAATAATCTGTTTAACTAATCAATAATTTAATATTCATGCTTTTTCCGTACAATCACATGGCAGGTCTTCAAACGAAGCGAACAGAAGAAATAACAGAAAGCTGCGAGCATATACTTCGTCTATTTCATCAGAAGGTCGATGCGTTCAGTACATTTTGTGTGTTTCATCCGATTCATTTTGTACGTTTAATTCAAATTGCTACTAAAATAAGATTTAAGTGGTGTCTTTGGAATCCCTGTAGCCGTACTTCAGTTTCACAATAAGTGCTCGAAATTAAGATCATCAAACGTAGTGCATGCCTGACAGCGTTGACACATTGTTTGTAGTACAAATTGGCCAAATACCGAATAGGACATCAAGAGGGAGAGAGTTTACGGACATACATCCCTATAGGAATACAGTTTCATTTTATATTCCGTACATCCCTTAACCCTTCTTTGCATGATTTTTTCTTTATTGGTGAAAAAAATCAAGGTGATATAATTCATGTTCAAAATTAAATGAAAAATGGTTAAAAAAATCTTAGTATATATTTATAGTATAAATTTAGCAAAAAACAATAGGATGGTATCATGTGGTATTTTTTAAATTAAACGCAAACTTTTTCAGAAATTGCTCTAAAAATAACAGAAACACATGTTACAAATCTTTCTTCCACTCATTTTCACTTTTTTAGCAATCGAAACTCAAATATAATAAAACAACTTAAAAACGAAATCATACGTTTATTGCAACTACAAAAAACAGCGGAATGACAACTTCAAGCTCGTTTTACTGATAGTGACACTTGCTTATTTTTGACAGCTATGTTTTTGTTTTATGCAATGGACATTAAAAAGGTATCCAGACACGATCAACTTAAAGTGAACTTGTTCTTTTATATAATTTTTGGGCATTCAATGTTATGATGGAAATTTCCACCATTATGCAAAGAAGGGTTAAAGCAGGGGTCGCTAAACTTGTTTAACCTTTCACCCCTTCAAGAGTTTCTTGAAATTTTATCTAAACCCTCTATTTTAATAATGCGTAATAAAGACGCTTATATGAGGTTTTAGATTGTTTATTTTATAGTTACAGTTTTCATTGCATGTATTGTGCAAATACCAACGAAAGCAGTACAAAACACAAGGAAATTATATTGAATCACATAAGCCCCATTTTGTTCAATGACTTTTTGCCATCTTTCTGGCAGCTGCACAATTCCTTTAAAAAAATAATTAGGCTTATTTGTGAAGAAGTTATCGATATGCTGTTTCACAGTCTCCAAAGAATTGAACTCCATGCCGTTCAAAGAATTTTAAAGTGACATGAAGAGGTGAAATTCTGAGGGGGCAAGGTCTGGTGAATATGGGGGTGACACAAAACACCTCATCCATACTCAATAAGTCTTTGTCAGACATTCAGCGAAATACGGGGCCAAATATTGTAATGCTGGAATACAACACCTCGACGATTGGTCAGTTCTGGCCTCTTTGCTTCGATTTCTCCTTTTAATCCTGCCATTTGAGAACAGTATTTTTCCGAATTTATTGTCTTATTTTGTGGCAAGAATTCATAATAAACAATTCCTTTCTAGTCCTACCATACAGAAAGCATTACTTTTTTGGGGTGCAGTCCAGAGCGGGCATCATCTTTGAGGCTGAAATTTCCACGCTTAAATTTAACATACCACCTTCGAAACATCACTATGCCCATATACAGTACACATTTTACGAGCTGTCTGACTAGCATTTTTTCCTTTCTTAAAATAAAAGCATACTATGCGACGAAAATGAACTTTATGGTTCTCCATTCTTAGCACTGCAGTGAAACAAAAATTATGCCACCACACATGATATAATTATGCAGTGTAAGCAGAAAAGACCGAATTTACACATCTGCTTCAAAGTCACTCCTTATCAGCGGTAGCGAAATAATAATAACAAAGCTAGCTTCCATTTGAAAACGCGCTGAATTTTCCGGATGACCTAATATTGTATGGCTTAACCCATTAACGACTGACGTTGCGTTTTCGCAACATTAGTGAAAACATTTGTTTTCTTATCCTGTATTGCGTTTTATTTCTATAATTTTTTTTTGTATATTGTAGACAAAGCTTCAATGTCTCCAGGGAAAAAAATTGTATTTCTCTCAATGCAAGATTTTATAAAATAAATTTCGAAAATTGTCATTATTTTTTAGATTTTTTTACTCTAATTTTGAAAAAATCTCACATTTGGAAAAACAATTCAAAGGACTTCATGAAGAGACGCTTATGTTTTAGAAACATAGGTCTGCAAAATGGCATAAAAAATAAGGTTACTATTTTGTCTTTGTATAAATATGCAGTTTTTGAAATGTTGTGAAAACGCAACGTCAGTCCAAAGCAGTGTCTTTATGAACATTTGTCCGAAAATAACGGATGTCAAAGAAAACGGTTTTTAACTGTGAATGAAGCTTTAGAATATATGAGAGTTAGGTCATGAAGATGTTTCTGAATTTTCATCAGATGTAGACTATCAAGGTCAAGCAGATATAGTAATGTTTCCCCCCCCCAGACCTCCTGATTAACTGACCGACGAGGAATGCATTGATAACGATATGTTAGGAGATAATTTGCCGTGACCGAAAGACATACCTGGTGATATCGAATTTTTTTCTTCAAAAGAACTTTAAAATTTATCGGATTCATCATAAAATGATAAACATTTGTCTAAATCAACTAAAAAAAATATTGCTTGGAGAAATTTGCCTCCCGTATACACACTAATGCCTGCTGACAAAGAAACCGTAGAAAAGCAAAAAAGGAAGTAATTATACAAAAACTGCATGATCTAGAGGCAGTAGATGTATTTTTACAATTATACAATCAGAATCTTTTGGAGCATATTACTCAAGAAAGTATAAATATATGCACAGCAGAAAAACTTCAAAATTTTCCCTCTTTCTGTTCCTATAGTGAAGCGTTTTATAGGATTTCTGCTTTACATTGGCTATGCATGTCTTCCTCAAAAGATACTTTACTGTTCAGTTTCAGAAGATGTCAGTTGTCCATTAGTACGTACAGCACTAACACGGTCTATGCTTACTGCTATCAAACAGAATTTGCATTTAGCGGATTACAATGTATTGGATAAAACAGATAAAATGGCTAAACTTCGTCAGTGTGTAAACATTTAAATGCCAATTTCATGCAATGACGTGTGTTTTTTCATCAAATCTTTCTATCAATGAAGACATAATACCTCATTTCGGTAGAATTCGTGCAAAATGTTTCTGAAAGTAAAACACGTTCATTTCGGGTATAACGTTTGGCGTTTGTGTTCTTCTGAAGGGTACTTATATCATTTTGATATATGCTCAGGTAAATATGCAGATAAAACGACGGATATGGGTTAAGTGAAAACGTCATTTAAGTGTAGTCGAAATTCCTTCAAACCGCTATGTATACTTTGACAACTTTTTACATCACATATGTTGTTGCCGAAATTGAAAAAGTCATGGTTTCATGCCACTGGAATGATCCATGACGATCCAAGACAGCAGATTAGGAAAATGTCCTACTACACCTGTAATCAAAATGAAAAAAGAACAACGTGGAACACATGATTTCGTTTTTGATAAGGAGCATAGTATCGCAGTAGTTCGTTGAAACGAAAATTCCGTTGTTACTCTATGGCCACCAACTGTGATATAATCAATTCATCTTCAATGGCCTAGAGACACTAAAGAAAATAAAGAAATCCGCATCTGTAAAGCAACCTAAACTCATCGGGGATTACAATAAACAAATGGGTGGGGTGGACCTGCTTGATAATTTCGTTGCAATGTATAGAGTGCAAGTAAAGGGAAAGAAATGGTGGTGGCCAAGGATACCAAAAGTCATATTATCGAGAAATATCCAACAAACCAAAGATAAAGATGCAAAAACTGTAGTAGCTAAACAATACCTGTATGTAAAAAATGTAATGTGCCGTTACATAGCAAGTGCTTCAAAGATTTTCATCTTTCCCAAAAGTAGTCGGTTTTGACTGACGTTGCGTTTTCGCAACATTTTATATCTTTTATACAAAAAAATGTTTTTTTCATGTTACTTTTTTTGTGTCTTAATTAGACTCTAATACATCTAAAAAAGGATTTTTGTTCATTTCCTTCAAGCGAAAAGTAGTGAGGTCGTTTATGGGTTAACGTCAAAGGGATTCGTTTTTGTTTTTGACCTCTCAAACATTACATACTTGAAAGGAGGAATAAAAAATTTGTATGATAAAAATACTTATTAACTTATATACAGTTTACTAACGTTATGAATATGAAGGGTGTGTTTCGGGACTCTTGAAAAGATAAGGAATTTTGGAATCAAAATCAGTTTCGGGGGGGGGGGCTTAAATCGTCTCACAATTCTATATTCTCTAAATTGTGTTGTCTTTCAGGATGGAGGTAATCCAAGTAAACCGAATTAAATGTTACCAGTACCATGATGTTTTATGTCTTTCTATCAACCCCTAACAATGTTATATCGAACACTTTGGCGACCACTGCCCGCCTTAAAGAGAGAACAGTCAAATGAACTAGAAGTACTAGATAACGCATCAGAACTGTATCTCCCATTTCCCCTTTGACGTATTGGGGATTTAAATAAGACCGAACAGGAGGTAGAAAATTGGATTTTAAACAGAGAAAGAAGACACCATGTCTCAATGCGAACAATTTTGATGCTTGAAACTTTTAAGTTCCGTTCTTGAGTGCGTTTTGAGTTGCGTTTAAAATTAAAATTACTTAGCCTTTCGTCTCAATCAAACATAAATCGTATCCGCTTCGTTCCCAAAGTTCGGATGAAATGGACATTTACTTCGTGGTACAGGAACCTTTTGAAACACTACACCTACAATACAATTTCATTGAGCTGCGGACTTGGAAGAGTAAAGCTACGGTTTCCTAAGAAAGCGGAGCTGTTATCTAGCATCCGTAATGTAGCTGTGGATTACGTCACTAAATGCAGTGTTTATACAAACAGATAGAACCCTTTACAAACAGATGTAATACAAACATATATATTGCTATGATCACCTTATAGTTTGTAGTCGTATATACCTTAGTCGTAGTCTTACCGTATACCGTAGTCATAATCTTACCGTATACCGTAGTCTTAGTAGTTTATTCAAACACATGGCGTTGGTGTCCTAGAAAGCGTTGTTTGTGAGCGTAAAGAAAATTAGCGGAGGAGCTATTTGGGTATGACGATCGTCATAGCGGTCTCAAACAGTTGGGGTTTTTTCTCTTGTAACGGCAACATTAACTTTCCTGTGCCAAACAATTAGAGCAGAGGGAAGAAAACAAACAAAAAGTTTTGACTGGCGATGTTTAGTTCTTTTTTTTTTAAATCGGGATCGTTAAAAATATGTTGAAAATTTCAACTGATTGGAAATATACTGAAAATTTGACACCAAATCGATATCTTAAATGTGATTTTCTTTAAATATATTTAATAAATAATTAAACAATCAAATGGTAAATAATTGAATGATAAATTTGCTTTTGGTATCGATTTGGTGTAGAATTTTACGCTGATTTGAAATCCGTTGAAATATTCACTCGTATCTTCAACGATCCCGAAGTTAGAAACTTGGACTAGAAAACAAAAAACCACTTTTTTTTTCCTCGAATAAAATAAACCACGACATCCGTCTGTATTGCCCATTCTCCATCGTATTCTGTCCGTCTAATTTGACACCTATGGTCTCTGTTAAGACGGCCGCCTAGTTTTGCCCGCGGCATCATGACGTATCACGGCTGCTAGATAACGATTCTTAGGAAACCGTAGCTTAACAGATAAGTAATCGGAAGGTATTAGTTTAATCCAACCAAAGACCTTCACGTACAAGAGATGGGTGCACTTTCAATCTGAATTGATTTCAAATGCGCTCACACTGGCATGGTGTGGAAGTTTGGAGAGTGGGGTGCCCGCTGAAGTATGACCTCGTCATCGGCTGGAGTTCAAAATTACAGGGTATTATCTTAGGATTTTCCTTTTGGAATTGATCCCAAACCGTCCCGTTGTGTTTCTCCAGTATGACGTTAATTAAAATACCTACCAATTTATTTCTGCAAGTTCTTGCTTCCTCACTCGTCATTTGACCGTAGTTATTGACCTGGGATCTTTCCCTTTGGGTTTGATCCATACCGTCACCAATAGCCCGTTGTAATGCTCCATTGCGATGTTAAATACATACCTTACTACGTAGTGGTTGTCTCTACCAGGGATAAAGTTCTCACGTTGGGTTGGTGTGGAAGTTTGGAGAGTGGGGTGCCAGCTCAGGTGTTGCCTCGTCATTTGACCGTGGTTCAAAATTACGAGGTGTTGTCTTCGGAACTTTCCCTTAAGGGACTGATTCCGGACCTTGGTCAATAGCCCGTTGTGTTGCTCTAGAACGACGTTAACTAAAATTACCATTACCTACCAGGGATCACGTCTTTTGCAGAACTGACGTTAATCAAAATGCTTTGTTAAGTCTGTCATAATCGTAAAATAATTCTTAAACATGCAATATCAGCCTTTAACACATTTAGTCAGTTCAATACATTGTCGTTCGTAAATAACTTACGGTCGAAACTAGTTTTATTAAAAAATAAGCTAAGCTTAAATTGTTTCCTTACATTTTCTTCTACGAAGCTTCTGCACTGGCTTATCTTTCACTGTATTGAATTTAAAGAGTCCTCTGTACTGAATTTAAAGAGACCTCTGTATTGAATTTAAAGATACTTCTGTATTGAATTTAAAGAGTCCCTTGTACTTAAAAAGATATGCCATTTTCAGGTAATCTCGAAACCATATTGAGATCGAGAGTACGTGTGTTGTGGTATTTTTAGAACTTATCAATAATAAATTGGATATTTATTTCGGCATAAGGCGATTTGAGACAGTTGCGAAGAAAAGTCTACAAAGAGTGAGATTCCAAAGATAGTCTATAAAGATATTTATAAGATAAATGTAATCTTCAAGAAAACGTAAGCGTATTAACAAAATGTTCCTTACAATTCTCACGAAAGGTTTTTCTCCAAGCCAATAAATATTTCAAAACTAAACTGTCAGTTTTCAAGATTATGGAACGTGGGATGCAGATGTTTTGTGAATAAAATATGCTCCATGCGGATAGAAGGAAATGGGATAGTAATGTATGTAGGTGGGTAGCTCGATTAACGTCGCACTGGAGCTACGCAATGGGGTAATGGCGACGGTCCTGGATCTGTACCGAATGTTTATTTCTTTATCATTCTACTTTTAAGTTTTTTGAGTCACTAGGTTTCTTTATCAAATGTAAATAGACACCTACAGGAGGATTATAATTAAAGTTGAACTTTTAAAAAAAAGCTGTAAAAAAAGAACCACTGTTTAGAATGACCTGAAATTTTAACTGAATATACTCGAAGAAGGGGGAAATAGTATGATATAAGAAAACAAAATAGTTCCAAATTTTAGCAATAGATAGCGCTTTAAACGTCATAACGTAAATGGGTTCGGCTACAAGTGACATTTGCATACGACGGTGGCGTGAGTTGTACGTTAAACCAACTATACTGTTCAATGTGCATGACTGTATTGGTTTTTTACAGAAAAAAGGACTTCCAAGTCATTTAACTATTTTGGCTCTGTTAGTGGAAAGCCCACCCACCGCGACAAGGTTGTACCACATAGGATTTGGAAAATTGGTTTTTATCGCCAGACTTGCTCAAGACATGTTCAATATGCTGCCCATTGTTTTCTGCCACAAGCTGAAACCGAGAAACAGCATGTTCCACAACAGATCGCAGATAACCCCACAGCCAGAAGTCGCAAGGATTAAGATTAGTTGATCTTGACGGCCAGGCTGTTGGAAAATGACGGCTGCTAATTCTACCATTTCCGAAATACCTCTTGAGCAGATGCTTCACTGGCTTTGCAATGAGTGGAGGAGCGCCATTTTGAATAAAAATGATGCTACCCACATATGCACGCTGTTGAAGTGTTGTAATAACGTGGTTGCGCAAAAGACTATCATAGCGTTTACAATTGACGGTGCAGGTAACAGGACCCTCACGACCCATCTCCTCGAAAAAAGATGGTCCTATGATAAACGATGGCGTCAACCCGTACCACACAGTAACCTTTGCAGAATGAAGAGGTATTGGTTCATGTGCGAACGGATTTTCCGTTGCCCATATTCTTCAATTCTGAGTACTGACGGGTCCTTGGAGATGGAAATGGGCTTCGTCTGTCCACAAAACGTTCCATGGCCATTCATTGTTCACTTTAATGCGAACAAGAAATTCTTGAGCAAAAGTTTATCATACTAGCAGATCAGCAGGAAGCAACTCCTGAACATGGGTAATTTTGTATGTACAGCAGTGCAGGATGTTTCGTACAATTTTATGCACCGTGCTCACAGGCATCTCCAAAGTTCGAGCAATTCCCCGTGCACTACACGTTTACACACCACTGCTCGTTTCTTCCTGGAATGCTGTTGCCACATCTTCTACTGACGTCGAAGCAATTGATTTCCTCGCTCTGCAAGATTTCACTTCAAAAGAACCTGTCTCTTCGAATTTCCTAATCATTTTCTCCAGACCCTTGGCAGATATCGGACCACAGCCTTTTTTCATACCCTTTACCGTCCTTCTTCAGAGATACTGGCACACAGTCACAGTACTTGTAAAAGAGCTTCACAGACACAGCGCGATCCTTCATTGAGAGAGTCATGAAGAGCTTCTCAGACGAAATATGAGGAAAACGTCATGTGCCTCGCGTTTTTATAGCAAATGCAATGTGTCGTGTGCATAATACATATTTTAGTTTGCATATTATGACACTTAAAGCGTCATCTATTTCTAAATTTTGGAAATATTTTTTTTTCTTCTGCCATACCATTTCCCCCTTCTTCGAGTGCATTCAATTCAAAGTTCAGGTCATTCTGTGCAGCAGTTTTTTTTACAGCTTTTTGAAAGTTGAACTTTAACTATAATCACCCTGTACATGCTTAACACTTCGATTGGTTTCGACGATATATCTCATCCAACATCTAATCAATTTTCTAACGACAACATATCTGGTCCAAAATTTAGTCAATTTGTCTAACGACGACTATCTCGGTCTACATCTATGTATATAATTCTCTTACGTGGCACGCAAAAAATACGTTATTTGTTATCGCGTTTTGGCAACAATGTGCGATTGTTGTTTATGAATATTAGTTGAGCTGCTGTAGCTTAAAAACGACATGCTGGGTATTCGATTTCCAGAGCAGCGCTCACATTTCAAGTCAAAATTTGCTCAAAGTTTTCATTTAAATTTCAAATTGTTCGAGTTCTGATTCCAGAGGTACTGTATAATTTTTCTATAGTACAATAAATTTATGTTTGAAAAATATTTTTTTGGAATATCATACTTTGTAAGCAATGTCTTTATTGATGCGAGCGAAGCGAGCAAGGTTCGTGCTGCGAATCAATGTGGATTGCAAAGCAATCCTTCGGGGAGTTGGAGAGCGTTAGCAAGCATGGGGCGTGCCCCCGAGTGTAGTAAATTTTACTAACAACATATTTCGATCAAACGTCTTGTCAATTTTACTAACGACGACATATCTCGTCCAACATCCGGCCAATTTTAATGACCACATATATCTTCCAACATCTGTTCAATTTTACAAATGTCAACATTAACATATCTGTTCCAACATCTGGTCAATTTTACTAACGACAGCATATTTCGTCCAACATCTAGCCAATTTTTCTAACGACAACATATTTCGTCCAACATCTGGTCAATTTATTATCAACGACTTATCTTGTACATCTAGCCAATTTTTTTAAAGATGACATATCTCGTCAAATATCTGGTCAATTTTACAAACGACGACATATATTTTCCAACATCTGGTCAATATTACTACTTATCGTCCAGCATTTGGTCAATTTTACTTACGACGACATATCTCGTCTAGATAAAACTGCTCTATTACTCAAAGAGGATTGAAGGTCTAAGGCTGTAAAGCTTCCTACTCAGAGAGAACAAATTCCCTTGCTCAGAATCGGTGTTTTTCCATCAGAGCCCGACCACTACAGGACAGCTTTCCACGCGAAGGTAAACCATCAGGAAGTTTAAATTTCTAAGAATAAACTAAGCATAGTTTAAATGACCATCTCATAATTGATATTGATAAAATTTACATCTTCTTTGGTCCTGCTATATCGATATGTTATGAATTTTGTATTCTTAAAATAGTTGATTTTTCTAAATTTAGTATACTACAAAAAACTCAGACATATTTCTGAGAGTTTCGATCAGTTTCTTCAATTTTCGATACATTTTGCGAATGTGTGTTAAGTTACCAAACTATGGCCTGGCATAAATAAATTATAATTATTAATTCTGTGTATTAATAAACTTTTTTCTGTATTTCAAAGAGAAGTGCTGTATTTTAACCACACTTAATAAAAAATGTCTCATTTAGTCATGACACATACACGAAAATAATGCATTTTATTTCTCTACTTGATTTTCGAGATTATTATGGAGAGTTTATGCTCTAACACTCTGTTTCTTACTACAACCTTGACAGGGTATAATTTTTAAACCAGCAATATGTTTTTTAATCCCTGCTTTTGAAGAATGAGATTGTGTTATTTTTCACGAACATTCTCAAGTGAAAAGTGGATCTGATAACAAAATCAGGTTAACACTCACGAGTTTGACTTCACGTCATCCTAAACAGTGGGCACTTGCTAGGGGGTGCTCTCTTTCAATCTGGCTGTGAGGATGACGTCAGAGTTTATGTCTACAGGAGGCAAGTGAGTGAATTTCTCAAGATGGCGCCAGTCTGGTGTAATCGTAGGAGGTTGCGGTTGCGCTAACTTTTCATTTTTGTATTATAACGGTGATGGATCTCGTCTGTAAATTTTTAAACTGCAGCTTGTAAATAGAATGTTTATTGTTACTAGTTTTTTTTTATTGGTTATACTAACATAGGAATTTTAATGTAGAAATGGTCATTTTTGTATCTCCGATATGGTATACTGATACATTAATTTTGCTTTCTTTAATTTTACCCATTGGATATCTGATTATAACCTGATCCTACCCGCGTTAACACGCTGGCAGTTCAGTCACTTAAAAATTTATTTAGATCATTCAACCTTTTTAGGGCAACATAGAAAACCAAGCAGTTATAATAAATCTTTAATTTATTTAAGAACTATTGTGTATTTATCCTAAGTATGTTATGGACTGCAATTTTCTTCAGAGGCTAAAAGTAAAAGTGAACCAACCCCACAAAGTGTTCAATGATTTACAAACTCGAGCATAGGATCGCTTTTTACTTCTGCTTATTCTCAGATTCGTAACACGAAACGCAGAGCCCATACGATGCTGACTTCGAAATCACAAATGAGCTTTTATGAACCCTTATCTGAAATCTATCCTGAAATCTGATCCTTATCGACTCCTTCGTGCATACCCTATCGTTAGTTACAACAAAGCCATAGTTCGGTTACGTAATGATGCACTTCATCGATTTGGGGGAATCGGGAATGAAATGGCGTGTTGGCTATCGGCCGAAACAGTAACGGATATTTGTTTTATGTGGATTTTTCCCTTTGTTTTTTAGTGGAAGAAGGAGAGCAATGGGTCTTATCATAGAAGTGAAATATAAGTAGTATTGATATTGAGAGGAAGATATCTAACTATAGACGTGAATATAAGTAGACTAGGCATTGCTATTCAGAAGAGATTGAAAAAGTGTGACTAACATGTCGACTAGTAATCATCTGTTTGTTTTTAGTAGGAGAAAGAGAGGAAGAGATCCAACAATAGACGTGAAATATATGTAGACTGAGCATTGCAATTGAGAGGAGTTTCAAAAAACGTGGTTAACATGTCGACTAAAAGTCATTTGTTGTTTAGTAGAGAGAGGAATAGGTCTGGCTTTAAAAGTGAAACCTAAGTAGACTGAGTATTGCTATTGAGAGGAATATATCTAATCATAGAATATGAGTAGACTGAGCATTGCTATTTAGAGGAGCTTTATGAAGCGTGTCCAACATGTCAACTAGCAGTCATTTGATTCTTAGCAGGAGAAAGAAAGGAAGAGATCTAACCATAGACTTGAATATAAGTAGACTGATCATTGCTATAGGGAGGACTTTGAAAAAATATGTCTAACATGTAAACTAGTAGTCATTCGTTTATATTTTAGCAGGCGAATGCGAGGAATAAATCGAACCATAGTCTTGAAACTTAAGTAGACTAAGCTTTGCCATTGAGAGGAGTTTCAAAAAGTTTGGTGATAAACCATTTCATGACAGGGTAGATGTGAGAATGCGCATTTGTGTTGTTGTTACTCATTCTTCAGTGTCTGACGAAGTCAGACAAGATCCATAAGACAGTTGACTCGCAAGAAGTCTAGCACAAGAAATGGATCGCGATAGATGTCCTCCCTGGAGAGGCCCATGAAATCCATTAGATGCTCTGAAGAAGCCTGATGGTTGAGGCACTTGGTGCAGGTGGCGAAGACCTTCCTGCCCTCGATGAATGAGAGGTACTTGCTGTCCAATAGCAAGTCTAGAAAGAGCAATCCGGGAGCCTCTGTCACACGGGAGGTCTAGGGTCAATCCCGGCTTTTTACCCATATACCAATGATGGGTTGGAAGGCTCTCTCCACTCCACCAAAATATTTGAATTTACCCATGCATATAATTACAGAAAAGTCAAGGAGGTAGATGAGTGCATTGGAGTAACTGGAACCCTCCTTAGAAAGTATATCCACCAATTCATTACTTTGAATGTCCACGTGAGAAGGGATCCACTGTAAATGGATATCATGAAATATGGAGATCAGTTTTAGCTTAAGCAGGATAGAGTACTGGTCTTTTCGCCTACAAGCATCCAGTTATTAAGGTGGTGGAGAGAGCTGAGGCTATTATATAAAATCCATAAATCGCCATAATCCTTCTCAGAGAGAATAGCCTCAAGTCCCAGGTCTATTGCAATCAATTCGCTTCTGACGACCGAACATAAATTGGGATTACGACGACAAAGAGTCAAATTGTCCCGAGGAATCTTGATAAAAATTCCACTACCTGCAAGGTCTTCTATTTTACAGCCGTCAGTATAGATCTTAATGGCATTGTTAAGTATGTGACTTAAGTTTTCCAAGGTAAGTTCTCTGAGGTGTTCAGAGACAATGTCTTTCTTCCTGACTTGAGAATTTAAGTTAAAGTGCAAGTGGACCTTAGAGAGTTCCTCCGCAGGATTAAAGCAACATTGCAATGAGTGAGGCTCGACATCGCAGTTAGGTAGGTGTTGGGAGGCGACTTGACTGAAATGTCTGTTTTTCTTTAATATTTGAAGATTTCTCCACGTATTAAGATACATGGATGTTTTATTGCAGAGGCCATAACTAGAGAGTTTATTATAGTACTTTACAAGACCAGCTTGTCTTAGAGTCTGTAGTGACTGCAAGTTAGCCTCAAAAAGAACATTTTGAACAGCCTCAAACCCGTGATAATACGGGCAGCACTTAGTTAAACGTGTTCTAATTCTTCAGGTTAGTGGTAGAGGCACAACAGTAAATTGGGAATCCATACTCGAGAAAAGGTCGAATGAACGTCTTATATGTAGTTCTAAGGGTAAGTAACTGCATTACCTCCCCAGTCCCTAACAGCGATGTATTTAAGAATGTTAAGACGTGTTTTACTCTTCAAAACTATGTGTTCGATATGTCTATTACTAGGGTCTAGAATAAACTCCAGATATTTGGGGTGCTTCTCGTAAGTAAGATCCTGGATGTCCATCCTCAATTTCGGTTGATATTTGTATAAGTGTCTATTGGTGGTAAAAAAGGTGACAATTGATTTAATAGGATTAAAATTTAGTTTTAGCTCTTTAGCAAAGCTCGAGAGAGCAACAAGCGAATTGTTTAGATTCGATTCAATTTCATTAACATTAATACCCGAGTTTCAGAGTACAATGTCGTCTGCAAACAATCCATTTTAACCCCTGTAAAAGGCATCTTCTCAATTCTAGTTAGATACATAGTGAAAAGTGTAGGTCTAAGGACTGATCCCTGTGGAACACCTTGGTTGTGCTGAAAGGACCAGAGTAAGACTTGTTAACTTTCACCCTAATAGATATAATGTAATGCCGGGTGAGACTCCCCACCGGTACAGATGCCTCACATGATGTAATTTTGAAAGTTTACGCTAGGTGGCTCTACTAGATTCATGAATGGTTCAGTTAGATGTTGTTTTGTGTGTTGTGAAAGTTTTGTTATACCACCTTTTGTTTTCTGCTATCGCAACAACATTTTAAGTAAATCCCATGATTTTTTTTACTCCGTTATAAGATTGATGTTGTAGTGTAAGGCTGGTACTAGATAATTTGAATGGATTTTTTTATGTAAGCATTAAATTATGTAGTCAGGAGTAGATTAGAAGACTTTAGTCAGTTAACCGGCAGCTTTACTGTCTTGTACAGTGGACAGTTGCCGAGGCATCTCTCACGTACCTAAAGGATAGACGCCCCATATATTTTCGGGTGAGATGCCCAACATACATTTTCAAGGAGAGATGCCACGCATCCCACGCAAATTGTTATGATTTACTGGACTTTGCTGACAAGAAACATATTATTATTGTATGCCTGCCAAACCATACAACACAAGCTCATCAGACTCTTGACAGATCTTTTTGTAAGTCATTAAAATATTTATTTAAAGATGAAGAACGAAAATAGATTATTCATCATCCAGAAAGAACAATTGGAAGAATCAAAGCATCAGAATTAATTGGTAGAGCGTGGAAAAGGGCAGCTTCTGTCGACACTGCTATCAATGGTTTTCAGGAGACAGAAATTTTCCCTCTAAATCAACCTTGCGATTCCGAACCACTTGTTTGACGTTAGTGAAAAATTTAACAAGACTAATGAAAAGACCCTAAATTGTACGCAATCGTCAGATTTTTGTACTCAACAGACAACAACCCCGACAAAATTATTGCATCAGATTTCGCCGGTACCCAGGCTAAAAGAAAGACCCCGAAAGAGAAAGAGAGAGAGAGAGAGTCGGCTAAGAACTTACATCCCAAGAACACATCCAAGAAAAACAGTTAAAATCCGCCAACAAACGTAACAAGGTGTCAAAAAAGTTGATGGACAACAAAAGTGATCTTACATGCAACTGCCTGGAATGTGTGGAAAACTATTATTCTACAAAAGAATTGGTGGATTGAATCAAATGTGTTAAGTGTACTAAATGGTTACATGGAATCATGTACAACGTACGGGGATCTGTGAATATTTGTGGGAAAACAAAAATTAGAGACTACAAAAAGAAAACTCTTAATTGAATATTTTCGAAATATTTTTTAATACTTTAATAGCGTAATAATCTTTTAGTACTTTTTAAACTAAGAATTTTGTAACTTTCTAGCAAAGTGATTTTGTTAGTAGTTTTAATGTGTTTTACTATAAAATTTCTTTGTTTGATTTTAAATGTGTTTTATTAAAACCATTTTTACATCTTATCAATAGTTGTTAAATATTTCAATACTTTATAAATTAATGCTAAGGTAGTATATTCTTAAAATCACTTACTTTTAATATGTTATATACATTTAAAACCTTTTATGTTTTAAAAATAACTGATTTTTACAGGTAGGGCATCTATCCCATGTAAGTGAGGCATCTCACCCGGAACTTGGTGAGAGATGGCCAAATGTAGTGCTGTCACAATATTATTTTTTGCCATAGAAAATTTACAGTATAGTACAAAACAACTATTTAGTATTGATAAACAGTAACTATTATATATTACAACAAATTTTCGTTTTAATTGTTATATTTTCCAATTTATTTATAACACCTCTTCCTTAAGTGGGGCATCTGTCCCGGAATTACCTTATGTTGTAGAAAGTCAGATATACAAGTTAAAGTATTGCCACGAATTCTGAAAATATCATGAAGTTTAATAATCAGTATCTGCTTCCCAACTCTATCAAAGGCATTCGTAACGTCAAACAAAGCAGCCATTGAGTGGTGTGTGGGTTTAAGATTCTAGGCATCTCTGATGGATTGGCAGAAATACAAAATTTGGTCTGTGGTGCTATGGCCCTTTCTAAAGCCGTATTGTTCTCTGGGCATTAAATTGTTTTTGTCTAAGTAATATTGGATTTTACCAATATCATCTCTTTTATTTTGTATGCTATACTAGACAGATCTATAGGTCTAAAGTCTTTAGAAGAGTCTTTTTTCCTACCAGGGTTTTTGATAGGTATAATCAATGGTGGCATTTTTCCATTCGGTAGCCGTTATCTTTTCCAAGATTGGTTGAAAATGTCTAGAATTCTTTGCTTCCCTTGGTGGTCAATATTTTTAAGCATTTGTCCGTGAAGGCCGTCAGGGCCAGAGATTTAAGCAAGTCCAGGAGAGCCATCGCAAGGAGAAGCTCTTGCAGTGAGAGGAGTTAGGACAAGTCCGAATAATCATGATCAGTACTACGACAACCATGGATGATGTTTCTGGCCCTGTTCAAAACGGATCGATTGTTACTTGAGAAATTTAGCCTACTTGTCAATTGATAGTGTGCAGCCAAACCATCAATCGCTGTTTTGTTATCGGGAAAAGCCCGTCTATTTGCATACTCACAGAGTTACATTGTTCATACTGTTCCTGTTCTTTGTAAATGCTTTTAACAACTCTACAAAGTTTTGAGATAGATCTCTTTCCATCTTGATCTTTTCAGATAGGCATAAGTCAAATTTATTTCTACATTGATTTGATTAATCTCAGTTCTTAGACTATTCCTCTTTTCACCCAAAATATCAAGAAGACGTTATCTTCTTTCCAGAAGAGGTTTTAAGATGGGAGTGTTTTGTGTGTAAAAAGGCACAAAGCGTTTTACATCACCCCTAAGAATGTTTAACTTAGCATTAGCGAGAGCAATTTTCTTAAATTTAATCCAAAGGGCTCCAGGTCCACAATGGATTCTCTGAATGAGTCCCAATTAGCCTTATTGAAATTCAAAAATTCTCTATGGTAATGGAAACTCTGTTTTTTCCTAAAATCAATGAGAGTTGGCAAATGGTCCCTACCAATATTATCCACCACTGACCAAAAGCATTGAGGAAATACTTCAGTACTGGTTATCGCAATATCTAAAGCAACAGATGAAGTATAACTAAAGAAATCTAAAGGAATTATACTTCAACTAAAGGAATTGTAAGTATGGGTAACATCATTTATTATAATAAAGTCACTGTTGTCCATCATTCATTATAATAAAATCATTGTTGTCCATCATTTCTTGAATGTCCTAGCCTCTTGCGTTACTGAAAGACCATCTCCAGGGTGCATGTTTAGCATTTAAGTTGCCCAGAATGATGGTAGTCTTATCCATAATGTTGGAAAAATTTATTGGCTGTTGTTTAGAATTGGTTGGATCATTAACATTAAAGATATGGAAAAGCGTACCTCTCTAATATACTATTTTAATGCCCTGGATTTCTAAATCCGAAGATTGAGCTACTCAAGAGTCGATGCTTTGATATTTTACATCCCTGATGAAGAAGGCTAAGCCTCCTCCACGCTTGGTAGTTCTATCAACTCGATGCATATGAAATCCTTTTATTTTCAGAGCTGTATTTTTCTATAATTTTGTTTCCTGAACAGCAACCACTTGAACATCTCTGTTTATCGCAAGTTCAAGTTGACCCCCCCCCTCCAGTTTAGCTCTAGTTGACGTGGTAGACAAACCGTTAATATTGCAATGCAATATTTGTAAAGTTTTAAATATATGTGGGGACCATAATTTACTTGACAAACGAGGTCCTCTGCCTAAAATATTTCCAGGTTTCACTACACATGTGCACTTGAGGAAACAAAACTTTTTATTTTTTACCATTCAATAATTTTATACAAACACTTGGTGTATGTATATAACACAGATTAATTTTTCTTTACACATAAGTTAATGCATTATGTTCAAGATACAAAATGACAGGGAGAACTCCAGACGCTTTATAACACATACGACTGTTTCATGAAGAAACTTATATTGCTCTACAAGAATCGATTGTATTCACTTATTCGCAAAAAAAAAGAAGCATATCTGAACATGAAACGATACCTTTCACCTATATTTATTCCCTTGCATCCCCAAAACATTCCCTTTCCTTCCGTTAAACTACTCACCCCATCAATCACTATTTCGAAACACAAACCCTATCTCCTTGTAAAGATACCCATCTATCTTAGAAATGTGTTAGGGAAATCGTTAGGAGAAATGTGAGTTGGATGGAGCTATGTCTGGTCGATATGCTGTCTCTAATTTTGCGATACCTAATGCGTAATAGAGCAGTGGTTTTAACTATATCCTATCTATCTCAATACATTGGAAATAGTACACTATAGCGTTATTTTTGGAGGTTTAAGTTTTCGGGGAATACATTGTGTTTATTTCTTTGTCTAAGCCTGCCTGTTTTCAAGTACAGAAAAGACTTGAATAATTTTCCCTTAAAAGTGACTCATGCTCTACTCCCCTTGACAAAGTAAGCGTGCTCACTCCTTTCACACTTAGGACCGGTGCACACATCCGATTTTTCAACGTGCGGCGACGCTGCCGCAATGCAAGTGCGGTCTGAGATACATGAGATCCAATGGAGTAGTGCACACATGCCTCCAGCGCCGCTGGGGCAACTCACGTTCAACTTGCGTGCAATTTGTACCACAGTTCCCCACAGCGCCGCTCATCTGATCGTGGTTCAAAATTGCGAGGTGTTGTCCTCGTATCTTTCCCTTAAGGGACTGATCCCGGACCGTCGTCAATAGCCCGTTGTGTTGCTCTAGTACGACGTTAACAAAAAAATTACCAAATTACCCCACAGCGCCGCATGGTCATCGTTCTGAAGTACCTTGTTTTTATAAACAAATGGAATATAAAATAATAATTAATAAATGGTTGTATCCAGTAACGTCTATTTTGTTTCAAAATATACTTTTTTTTACACCAAGTAAGCGAAATAAACACGTTTTCTTCGATAGAATATTTATCACTAATGGCACGAAATGAGTTCGAACGTCATTTCACGGTTATGTGTGTATAGTTGGTATTCGGTGCCAAAGCGGCGCCGCACGTTAAAAAAAATCGGATGTGTGCACCGGGCCTTATACCGCTGTTGATTCTCGTGAAAAAAAAATATTTTTCTGGTAGTTTCAACTTTTGATCTCTTACTATTTAAGACTTTTAGAGAAAGAGTAGACAAACCCACAAAATCCCGAAAATATTATTATTATTATATTTCATTACGACCTTTTAATTTTTTTTAAATGCACTGGTAAAGTCTTCTAAAATTACAAAATAACTTATTATTGATCACTGATAAATAAATTTGCAGAATCTCAAATCATACTGTATGTGAAGCCTCATCAGGTTTGGGTAGGGCCATTGGGCACTATAGGGGTCTCCCTCCTGTATTAGTGATGCGACATCGACAGCAAAGCATCGATGTTTTGAAACATCGATGTTCAAAATTAAAACATCGATGTTGATAATACATCGCCACCAAACCATCGATGTTTTTAAAATTCAGTGTATTTAAACTTTTTTTCCCCATTTCTTAAAACTGGTTTAGCAACTAGAGATACAACATCGTCTCCAATACATCGATGTTTGGAAACATCGACATCGATGTCGCATCCCTACTTTTCAGACCCTTCACCCTTGGCCACTTTGGTCTAAAAGTTTGTTCAATTTTCTGATTATGAAAATTATGCTACTCGGTTATTTTTTAAAACGGTACTTTTTTCATTTAAAAATAAAACATCGACAACGTAAAAACATTGCCAAGTATAAACATCATTGTTACAAAAACATCGACTCCAATACATCTATTTCAAAAACATTGACTCCAATACATCGATGTCAAAAACATCGACTCCAAAACATCTATGTCAAAAACATTGACTCCAATACATCGATGTCAAAAACATCGACGCCAATACATCGATGTCATAAACATCAACATGAAAACATCGACATCGATGTCGCATCCCAATCCTCGATTGGGAAAGGAACCCGTTTGAAGAAGTGGTAGAAAAGAAGAACTTACACGAAGGCCAGCTAGGAAACGAGACGTGTTGGTTTGAGCTGGAAATGAATTGGGATTTTTCCTGACTGTGTATGATAGACTTTATATCATTTGTATAGCACATTTGCAAGATGTGTCAATAAATGTTGAAATATGCTCATGGACCAGTTTTAATGTTTGGGGGACGACAAGGCAGAGGATTAGGAAATCCGCCGAAAGAAAGAACAATCACTCTGTAGATAAATAAAAATATATAAAAAATGGTTCAAGAAAATCGCGTTTTTCTCCAATGAGTATGTTAGTGGAATACGCCACACTTGCTATGATAGGATCATTTGTTCTCTGTGGCTTTCAGCGCTGCCCATCTAAAGGGCTGATACTATGTTATTATTAGGCCAACTTTTTGCAACAAATGCAACTTTTTTCACACGTTCCACGCTGTATGTAAAGTACTAAAACAAAAATATATGTATTGGAAGTGAGTTATTACCACAACATAAATGCAACTTTTTGCATAAATGCAACCATTTGAAACTTTTTAAAATTTAGCTCAAAATTAATTAATATAAAATTAATATTTCGTTTTTTGCCGTATGAATCAACAATTCGATCACGTGTCTGATCTTGCGAATGCCGATGTCTTGGGGATCAAACAAGAAATTCGTAGAAAGAAGGTGTTCGTACTACAGGCGAAAGTGAAATAAATGGCAAGAAGTACTTTTAACACATTGGTTGGCACTCTTGATAATCCAGAGGAAGCTTGTATAATCGACTGTAGAGTTTGTGAAGTCAGTGTCGATCATCAAAATGTTGTTCGGCTTTTAGATGACGTTTTAAGATCTCCGACACCTGAAAGAGGACGACACCTGAATTGGCACCCCATTCTCCAAACTTCCATACTACGCCAACGTAAGACCATTTTAGGCCGCGTGAACCAGTCACCTCCTACGAACGACGGTCTTTGGTTGGATTGAGTTTTGAACTCGTAGCCTTCCAGTTGTTTATCCGCCACTCTACCATCTGGACTACGACGGCTATTAAAACGTAGGAAGCCTGTTAGAGAAGAGGGAGACATACGGAAGATAGAGCTTTCTATATGAGAAATAAAATTGCATACCAGGCTAAATAACACGTTTATCAATGCGCACGTGATCGAGGTTGATAACTCTGAATTCGAGAGAGCTTAATCTAAAATCTAAAATCGACCTATCGCAAAGGCCCTTCCTCTACGATATCGATTTCATTGATCAAATAAACCAAACGATGAGGGCCTTAAGCATAGAAGAGCATTGCCAATTTCATTCCTAAAATATCTTCTCGCGAGCTGTGGAGGGCAAGACAAGGAAGCTAATTTTCTATTGGCAAGTTACAAATGCGTATTTATGCTGTATGAGGAACATAATACAATGATAATAAATGGTTTCCTTTTTCCTGTGTTGGATGCGGTAGCCGGGAAACGGTTTAACAACCGGTGGGTTGTAAATTCGAAGCTAGGTCCGACCCAAAACCGTCGTGTATGTGGGGGCTGGTGCACGTTAAATCTGTCGTGCTGTCAAATGTCCTCAGGTTGGAGTGTAAGTTTGAAGAGTAAGACTCTAGCTCAGGTTTTGACCTCGTCATCTGACCGTGACTCAGAATACGTACACAGTTCTTGCTCGCCACAATAAAAGTAACTCTTAGCAGATTGCTAAATTAATCGCCCAGACATAATCTCACATATTCGCACATATACATATTGAATCAATTTAATCTAAAATGACCGAAAAACGGAAAAATGAGCGAGAGTACTTAAAGTTTCTTATATTTATTTGTCGTTATAAAATTTGGGGCGAAAACATTTAAGGTTATTCCGTACTCTAAACAGCCCATATAAGTCACTTTTGCTAATTATAATCCTTCATTTGAATTTGGTCTGGTTGCTGAATATAGGTAGGACAGTATCGTCGAGAGTATATTATTAAACGTCGCATTGAATCAATACAATGTGCTACTGGTGACGGCTCGTAATAAAACCCGAAGGGAAAGAACCGAGGACAACACCAAGTAATTTTGAACCACGGTCACTATGTGACACCTGAGCTGGCACCCCACCTTTTAAACATCCACATCATGTCGACATGAGGACATTTGAGGTCACGACAGTTATTACGTGCACCAGCCCTTTTTGTAAATGACGGTCTTTGGTTGGATTCGAACTTGCAACACTTCGTTTGGTGATCCGTTACTCTTCCAACCGGCATACAGTGTAATCCGTTGCTAAATATGACAAAATGACTTTTATAGAAATTTTCTAAAACCTAACAAGGTTCTTGTTTTTATTTGCCGACATAGTACAATCTAACTTCCAAAATGAAATCCTGGCAACGCTACGGGCAACCAATTTTGTCAAATCTTTTTTTGATATTGTGAAGTGAGTTTACTAAAAAGCAATAACCTTACGGCATCTTACGCTCAAATAAAATTCGACGTTCAGTTTCTGGACAAAATACGAGTTATTAACTACTACCAGTTAAATGGAGCTAAAGTTATCTTTGGACGTAAACAAGAGCTGACAAATATTAATTCTTTAAAAAGTTCATATAACTTTAGTTTCTAATCAAAAGAGGAACGAAATTTATATAATTTTATTCCTAAACCCTATTAACAAAATAGTTACTAAAATTAATTGCTTTCTACCATAAAATTATAGATTTTCTATTATTAAAATACATAATTTCCTTCTTGCAGCTTCTAATTTCTTTAATCAATTTGATCAAATACCGCTTCATCAAGATTTAACAATTATTGAAAACGATTTTATATGAAGTGAATTCTATTTCCTTCCGGATTCATATCACATTTGAATTTCATTACGCATTTTACTATGTGAAGAGGCTACGAAACTTAAAAATATTCAACAAATTCTATTAATATATTAAGAATATTGTGTGTTTTAAATGTACATGCATCATTATTTAGTGTTTTATGTTTTGTTAGTCCTGTCGTAAATTGCTAATTTATTTTATCAAATTTTCAAAATTGACGTAAATTCCAAAATTGCTAAATGCAAAGGCATGTCAATTTACACCAAGATAGCTGCCTTAGATGGGGATTTTCATTTTTATTTATTTCTTAGTAAACAAAAAAAATGTATTTTTTACGTAATTTTATTTGTTGGGGTTTTTAGGCCAATTTTCAAATTGGGGCTGCCAAATTTCACGATGATAATCATAAAATTGGTCCAGATATAAGCCTTTAACAGACACGCACAGATGTCGACTTGGCGCAGAGATGTAAATACAGTGTCCTAAAATTTCCCGTACTTCAATTTAAAAAAAATTATTTCTCGTGTTTTTTTAATTACTAGGGGGCCTGCCCACTGATCGCTAACGTTCGCCAACCCCCGGAGGATTGCTTCGCAATCCTCATTGATTCGCTGCGCGAACATATGCTCGCTTCGCTCGCCTCAATGAAGACATGTGTCCTAGCAGAAGGGATTGTTTACAAAATATGTTACCAAAAAAATGTTTTTCAAATCTAAATTTGCTGTATTACAGAAAAAGTATATACAGTATCTCTAAAATCGGAATTCAAATGAAAACTTTGTGCAAATTTTGACTCGAAATGTGAGCGTTGCTTTGGAAATTGAATACCCAGCATGTTATTTGTGTGTACATTTTCCCAGCACTCAAACGACCCACACTTTTTCATTGAATTTGTTGCCTAAAGTTGTAGTGCAAGCGTCTTGTTGAACTATAATTGTTGGTCCTGAAAAGGACCGTTTTTTATATGGCCCTGAAAAGATCCTCCGCTTTCTTTGATTTCTATTATAAACTAACTGCAACAGCTCATTAAAATTTCCTTTTTTTTCCAGTAAAATTTCATCCGATAGCGCTATAAATTCAATCGAAGCGCGAGACTTCGCGATAAACAAACAATCGTACAGTATTGCCAAAACGCGATTACAAATAACGTCTTTTTTGTGAGCCACGTAAGAGAATTATACATATAGATTGAAATTTATCGTCTTTAATATTTATCGTTTGGTTTTCTTCTCGCTCAAGTTGTGCGATAATTCAGTTCCACGTCATTTTGTTCTTCATTGCAAGATGAGTTTATCACGAATTCAGAGAATTGGGCAGTTTGAAGCTTATTTTGAATGTAAATCATATGAAAGATTTAAAGATTTTGGCGACACAAATATCCAAATTATGCAATACCGCGTAATAATACGCTATATCAACTCATTCGGCTATTTCGTGAAATTGGTTCGGTGGAACACAAAACACAGGATTGGAAGACTGAATGTTGTTACACCAGACTTTGTGCAAGTAAACTCAACCAGCAAATTGAAATCCCCTCATCAATCCGTGAGGCGTTTATCGCAACAAATAGGCACATCACAGGTATCGATACATAAGGCTTTAAGAGCTTTGCATTTCCGTGTTCATCGCGTAAAAATGTTGCAGGAGCTAAAGTCACCGGACAATGCTAAGCGGCTTTACTATGTTGTTGTTTCTTATGCCTACACTGGCAGACCAGAGGAGTGCCAGGCTCGTCGAAGACGGCAAGAGGCGAGGGGGTGCGCCTTCGATGTTATTGAGCCCCATTGGGAGGAAGTCCGACTTTGCTCGACATACATGACACATCCGTTTTACAGGAAGGTCCCTTTCATACATCCATTCACTCACACATATCGTAATTTAGATCCCAATCAGAGGCCGATAACCCCCTGATCAGGTACCCCCAGAGGTATTGATTTGGTATGGGAACATGGGGGACATTGTGACCACGACCTATTTAACGTGCCCCAGTCACCATTAGTGAACACGGCGGTCTTTAGCCAGGTCGAAGCGCCGATCTCGCAATCATCAGATTTGTAGGCTTCGCCGAGGACAGAACCCACAACCCTTCTGATGCGAGCCCGACGCTCTACTGACTGAGCTACCGCGGCTGGCTTTACTATTGTTGATGGTATTGCGATCGATTCATCTAAGGAAACCATTGTCCACCTCGTTCCCCTGATATGAGCATCACTGAATTTTTTCTGTGGGGATATTTAAAGAACAAAGTTAATGAAGATAATCATCAAACAATAGGTGATCTGAAAATTGCCATTACTCAAAGGATATAAGAACTCCTTCCAGGTATCTTGAAACGCGCTTCTAAAAATATGCGCAAACGACTTCAGCTTTGACACCAAGAAAAGAGCGGAAATTTTGAACATTTATTATAAATGTAAGTTCAAATGTTTTTCCTACGTTAGGTTAAAAGTGCTTTTTACCATTGACATGAAAATAATTGTTTGAAAGTTTGTTGTTTTTGTAATAATAAATTCACTAATGGTCAGTATGGGAACTTTTAGGACACACTGTAGAATTTGAACGCGTTTTCTTTGGAACAGATTGCGAGTGGTAGGAACACGATCAAAAACTATACTCATGTCCAAAATTATCTATACATACCCATAAATAATTACATTCCATGAAATAACTAATCGATGTGATCCAATTTTGCAGGGGATGTGTGAAAGACAAGCCTAATTAGCATTATCCAATCAAAAGGGATCAAACGGTTTCTGATATGCAAATCAAGGTGTTACGTCTTACGACTGTGAATCAGTATTTGATTTCAGTGTGTAAGGACTCAAAACGGTTTGTAACGGCTCCGAAGCGTCATTTGGAAGAATCTGTGAAATGGCGCCTTATGGCGGCAGATTAGTAGTAGGAGAGGCAATCATGGAAGCAGCGAGATGTGTGAATATTTTACGACAGTCTCTGTGCTATCGAAACATTTTCAAAACTCTGCAACTGTTGTAAGGAGGCCTGGACAATATCGTAAACGTATAACAACTGCTTCTCAATGTAGATCGATAGATAGCAATAACTGCCCGTCGTAACAGGAAGTCTACTGTTCGGCAGTTAACTTCAGAGCTTGCAACTGTCACGATCGATATATGACAATAACTGCCCGTCGTAACAGGAAATCTACTGCTCGGCAGTTAAGTTCAGAGCTTGCAGCTGCCACGGAAACTCATACAGAAGGCTTTATGAAAAAGGCATTTATGCCAGAAATCCAAGGGTATGTGTTTCTCTGTCTTCACAACACAAGAGGGATTGCTTTAATTGGTGCAGAGAGCATCAGAACTGGAGTCAACACCAATGGAGTCACACTTTACTGATGAGTCTAGGCTTAGTTTAACATTTGATTATAAGCGTTTTTACATCTGGAGGGAGTAAGGAACGCGAAATCGTCCTTCAAACATTATGGAATGTGACTGTTTTGGTAGTGCAAGTGTGATGGTGTGAGTGGAATAATGATAGATGGACGCACGACCCTACACGTTTTCAACAGAGGAGATATATCGGGCAATATCCCGACAACCGGTCAGATATATCGGGGTGAGGTCTTAGAACGTTGTGTAAGACTTTCCAGAGGTGGCTATAAATCTGATTTTTTGTTTATGGACAATAATGCTCGTCCACATCGAGCAAACATCGTTGACGAATTCCTTTAAAATGAAGCCATTGAACGAATACCATGGCAAGCAAAATATCTTGATCTGAACCCGATAGAGAATTTATGGGAGTACCTTGGAAAAGCAGTTGCACGGAGACCCCTTCCTCTGATAGATTCAAATGCACTGAAGACCTCATTGCTGGAGGAGTGGAACTTAATTTCCCAAAGTGTGGTTAACAACATTACTGCCAGGATAAAATCACGTTGTGATATGTGTGTACAACTCAGGGGCGTTCACATTCCATATTAAATTCACATGCCTTGATTTTTTTTCCAAGTTATAATTTTTTCTGGACTCGCCTTGTCACATATTACACTCTATAACAAAAAAAAATCGACGCACCAAGAAGGAGTTGTCCGATGCAGACTAAAATTGGTGGATAGGAAAATTATGTACAAAATAGAAAATGATTAAAATTTCAGAACAATTGAATGATTTATTTCAGAGTTACAGTAACGAGCTCAATAAGTTGTTTACCCGCCTCTAGCCTGGATGCAAGCTGCCACACGGCGTGACATAGACCGATATAGCCCCCGGATGGTCTCTTGCGGTATTTCTTGCCAAATTTGCTCCAATTGTCGGACTACGTCATCATCATTCCCTACCGGATGAAGTCGCCTTCCCATCATATCCCAGACATGCTCGATGGGAGCGAGATCTGGTGATCTGGCTGACCAAGGAAGTGTTTGATAAGCTTGAAGACAGTATAAATAGCAACACGTGCCGTATGTGGTCTGACATTGTCTTGCTGAAAAATTAGTCCAGGGTACTGCGAAAGGAACGGTAGCAAAACAGGTCTCCGAATGTCGTCAACGTACCGATGTGCAGTAAGTGTACCTCTAATGACGTCCAAAGGGGTCCAATCTAAAGCTCCAATGACGTCCAATGGTCATGGTGGTCCGGCTATCAAAGGAAATGGCACCCCAGACCATAACTTCTTGTTGAGGGCCCGTGTGGCGTGCAATAGTGAAAGCAGGATCGGCACGCTGCCCTGGGCGTCTCCAGATACGTCTTCGATGATCGTCAGGACACAGTTGGAAGCGGGATTCGTCGCTAAAGACTATACGTCCCCAGTCAGCATCATTCCAGCCTGGTCGAGCCAAGCACCACTGTAATCTGGCTCGACAGTGTGCAGGCGTGAGTGGCAGGTGGCGTAACAGTCGGTACGAGCGTAGATTTCGCTCTCTCAGCCGTCTGTGAATGGTCATGGTGGGCACTTGTGTGTGGGTCGCACGACTGATGGTTGATAGCGATGAATCAGGCGCTGTGACAGCTGATCCGACAATCACTCTGTCCTCGCGATCTGTTGTGGCCCTTGGTCGACCGCTACCATCATGACGCTGAAACCTGCCACTGTCCACCCACTCTTGCCAGCATCTTCTAATCGCCGCATCGCTTCGACTCACATGACGAGCGATTCTCCGATTTGCCCAACCTGCCTCTTTCAATCCAATGATACGACCTCTTTCAAACTCTGAAAGTTGCTCGTAATGAGCTCGAATCCTGCGGCGAGGCATTTTTTCAGTCGTTGAAAGGTATCCCAAATCGCAATGCAGCAGAAATTTTTAACAACAGTTCAAGAACAACTGCTTATATACATCTGCTGGATGCGCAGTTCCGATGCGCTTGAGATCGCACTATTCATTCACTGGACAAATTTTAATCATTTGCATATTTGGTCAAAACATTTTTGCATACGAAATTTCAAAGCAATCGGATGATTCCTTCTTGGTGCGTCGATTTTTTTGCTATAGAGTGTATTTCCATTTATATCGTTTCATTCTACAGTTTTATATGATATGCATTTGTTCTTAATTTTTTTTTGTAAATATGTGTTTTGATGTTATGTCTTATTCCACACAAATTCATAAAAAATTAGTTCACAGTTTCTTGGAAATCCGTGATTCGATGCATGTTAAGATAATTCTGGACACCAGTGTATTTCATTGATTGGCTTAAAAGTTTTACATTTGTCGAGCAAACATTCTGTTATCATTTGATCAACCAGGTAGGTAGCTATTTAATTAACTTCTCACTGGAGCAACACAATGTGCTATTGGCGACTGTTCCGGATCAACCCCCGAAGAAAAAGTTACGAGAACACAATCTTCCAGGAAGGCGTTAGGTTACGGTTTTGTATTTTACAACAAATAACTTGGCCATTTTTTTGAGCTAAATGGATTATTTCAGATTTGACACGTGGCATTTTCGTTAAATATTTTAGATAAAATTTTCTTGTTTCTTCAAATTATAGTTACATATATTATGAAGTAAAATTCCATACAATTTTTTAACCTTCCTGATGGTTATCTCGACCGTCATGGTCGTCAACCATGAGGTCTTCATGGACAAGATATCTCGTCATTAAAAGAAAACTGGCCCTATTTTGGTCTGGTTATTATCAACAAGCGGCAGTATCTCGATGACAATATATCTCGTCATTGACAAAATTTATTGGATGTTGAAGGACGAGATATCTCACCAAAACCACTTGGACGGTTAAGATCACTTGTAGTTAAGAAACATCATCCAGCGACCATGTGATTTCACGCGGTGCTATGGTCAATCACATTTGTATACGTGGTTTTTTATGAAAATGATTGAAAAACAATTTTTGAATACCTGAAGAGTTAATTAATAGACGTGCGAAGTTAGAATAATTTGATAGTCTAGTTTTGTCAATAAAATCTCAGAACTGCGCCCTTTTTAGCGAAGGACAAAAGAAATAATCTTTAAGCAAATTTTCCAGAAAATATCGATTGAATATTCGAATTGTCGGTTCAATTACTACTCGGAATCCAAGAAGGATATTCTATCTGCTTAAAAGAGTCTGACAGATGAAAAAGTCCGGAAGCATTTTAATTCCAGGTGATCCAAATTTGACAACCGAGGAGAACCGAAATGAATATATTTTCCCCCAACCCCATCTCGAGGGAATTTTAATCGATTTTGAAGAACTCCCGGGGTTGTTTTTTGTGGTAATTTTTGCTTTAGAAACAACAAAACAAAGAATACATTTTCTCCGGTCGTTAAATTGCATTTCATGTGCTCATAAATATGTAGCCGAAACACTTCCACCTCCCCATCACTGAAAAACGCGCGCGCGCGTACACCGCGATCAAAAACTGTCACACTTTTCTAGAATAATGAAGATGAAAGACTAGATAGAAGACCTTTGACACCTCAAAGTGAAGCATTTTTTTAAAAAAAGAGGCGCTACTTTGCGAGTCGTTAAATACATTATGAAAATAACTTTTTTAAGATATATTCAAAACTTAATTTTCGAACTTTTTTCTTTGGTCTAAGACAGTATTAAGAACTGCATATCCTGTTAGTGAAGTAAGCTTGCTTTCTAGAAATAATAAGAGTTACTTGAGTGTTTATCTTATTAATATAATTATTTAAAACAGCAGATCAACACATAGTAAGATTTTTAAGTGACGCGATACCTGGTCAAAACCACTTGGATAGTTTACAACGCTTTGTGGTAAACTGAAGATCTACTGTCTTTCCACATTGGTGTCTTCGGGCGGGATTTAAGAGAGTTATCTGTATTCTTGGATGCGTTTCTTAACCCTCCCACGAGACAATGCAGTATCATAAAAGTGGCCCTAAAATAACTTAATTCGAAATTTCAAGGAATGAATTCCGAATTGATGAATAAGTTGATAAACAGACATTTCAATCATAGGAAAGATCTTCAATGCCAATTTTGTGGAGCAAGATTTCCACCATCAGCAGCACAGTATTGATATTGTTCTTGTCCTGATAATGATGGACGTCTTGCTCCACGAAATGGCAGTTGACGATCTTTTCTTTGTTTTCAATCTTTATCTGTCGTTGTTTAGAAAGTGTTTCATCTTTTAATGACAATGGGGTGCAAACTCAGGTGTTATCTCGTCATCTGACCATTTACACTTTACGGCATTTACAGTTACTTATTCCATACTTTCGGTAAGGTAAGATACGGCAATTTTTATCAACGTCGTACTAGAGCAACACAAAGGGCTATTGATGACATAGAAAAGATCGCCAATACCAATTTGGTGAAGCAAGATGTCCACCATCATCAGGACAGTATTGATATTGTTCTTGTCCTGATAATGATGGACGTCTTGCTCCACGAAATGGCAGTTGACGATCTTTTCTTTGTTTTCAATCTTTATCTGTCGTTGTTTAGAAAGTGTTTCATCTTTTAATGACAATGGGGTGCAAACTCAGGTGTTATCTCGTCATCTGACCATTTACACTTTACGGCATTTACAGTTACTTATTCCATACTTTCGGTAAGGTAAGATACGGCAATTTTTATCAACGTCGTACTAGAGCAACACAAAGGGCTATTGATGACATAGAAAAGATCGCCAATACCAATTTGGTGAAGCAAGATGTCCACCATCATCAGGACAGTATTGATATCGTTCCTGTCCTGATAATGATGGACGTCTTGCTCCACCGAAATGGCCATTGACGATATATTCTATGTTTTCAATCTTTATCTGTCGTTGTTTTGAAAGTGTTTCATCTTTTAATGACAATGGGGTGCAAACTCAGGTGTTATCTCGTCATCTGACCATTTACACTTTACGGCATTTACAGTTACTTATTCCATACTTTCGGTAAGGTAAGATACGGCAATTTTTATTAACGTCGTACTAGAGCAACACAAAGGGCTATTGATGACATAGAAAAGATCGCCAATACCAATTTGGTGAAGCAAGATGTCCACCATCATCAGGACAGTATTGATATCGTTCCTGTCCTGATAATGATGGACGTCTTGCTCCACCGAAATGGCCATTGACGATCTATTCTATGTTTTCAATCTTTATCTGTCGTTGTTTTGAAAGTGTTTCATCTTTTAAAGACAATGGGGTGCAAACTCAGGTGTTATCTCGTCATGTGACCATTTACACTTTACGGCATTTACAGTTACTTATTCCATACTTTCGGTAAGGTAAGATACGGCAATTTTTATCAACGTCGTACTAGAGCAACACAAAGGGCTATTGATGACATAGAAAAGATCGCCAATACCAATTTGGTGAAGCAAGATGTCCACCATCATCAGGACAGTATTGATATCGTTCCTGTCCTGATAATGATGGACGTCTTGCTCCACCGAAATGGCCATTGACGATATATTCTATGTTTTCAATCTTTATCTGTCGTTGTTTTGAAAGTGTTTCATCTTTTAATGACAATGGGGTGCAAACTCAGGTGTTATCTCGTCATGTGACCATTTACACTTTACGGCATTTACAGTTACTTATTCCATACTTTCGGTAAGGTAAGATACGGCAATTTTTATCAACGTCGTACTAGAGCAACACAAAGGGCTATTGATGACATAGAAAAGATCGCCAATACCAATTTGGTGAAGCAAGATGTCCACCATCATCAGGACAGTATTGATATCGTTCCTGTCCTGATAATGATGGACGTCTTGCTCCACCGAAATGGCCATTGACGATATATTCTATGTTTTCAATCTTTATCTGTCGTTGTTTTGAAAGTGTTTCATCTTTTAATGACAATGGGGTGCAAACTCAGGTGTTATCTCGTCATCTGACCATTTACACTTTACGGCATTTACAGTTACTTATTCCATACTTTCGGTAAGGTAAGATACGGCAATTTTTATCAACGTCGTACTAGAGCAACACAAAGGGCTATTGATGACATAGAAAAGATCGCCAATACCAATTTGGTGAAGCAAGATGTCCACCATCATCAGGACAGTATTGATATCGTTCCTGTCCTGATAATGATGGACGTCTTGCTCCACCGAAATGGCCATTGACGATCTTTTCTATGTTTTCACTCTTTATCTGTCGTTGTTTTGAAATTGTTTAATCTTTAAAGGACATTGGGGTGCAAACTCAGGTATTATCTCGTCATCTGACCATTTACATTTCACGGTATTTAGAGTTACTTATTCCATACTTTCGGTAAGGTAAGGTAATTTTAATTAACGTCTTATGCACACAGCGGGCTATTGACGACTGTAGGGGTTCAATCCCCTAAGGTTCCGTACTTTCGGAGGTTCGCCGGTTGTACCAGTAACGGACTTGCAACCGGAGTGTTGTGAGTTCGAATCCAACCAAAGACCGTAGTGTACAAAAGACGCTGGTGAACGTTGAATCTATCGTGGCCTCAAACAACCTGACGTGAGCGTGGTGTGAAAGTTTAAAGAATGGGGTACCAGCTGGTGCTACCTAGTCATCTGACCGTGATTCAAAATTACGTGGTGTTGTCATCGGATCTTTACCTTGAGGATTGATCCCGGATCGACGCCAATATCCCGTAGTATTGCTCAAATGCGACGTAAATTAAAATACATACCTACTATACCTACCTTTTCTGACGTAATAACAGTCACATTAATTAGATTAAGCTCCAAACGTCGCCAAAATGGCGATAAACTATATTTTAAGGTAACCCTCGAATGTTTCATGTGAGGGTATTTGAGCAAAGTAAAAACTTCAAATTCCATCCGGTCTGTGGACATTAAAAATCCTTCTTATACGAGACGTATGTGAATTATAAATTTAATAACCATATAAGTGCTGTCCATACCAATTCGAGAGAGACGAGGACTTTCGGAACCTCAAATTCATTCCCTTCCACCGAGTCTTGGAGCCCATTGCTGAAAACGAATTTTTACGTGACCCACATTCCCCTAAAATTAATCTTCCTTCCATAATTTATGACCTTTTCAAGGGAAATATTTTTATGCGCAGGGGTTTGCCCAGAGAGAATTGTCTGGGGTTCTAAAAAATGTCATTTAAATTTCAGAACCGCCCAAATATTTTACGCAGCCGAGCACATTATTCAGGGATTTCCTCAAATATTGTTATTTATTTATTCTGGAAAGAAGAGCTGGCATCACCGTGCCGTTGTTTTACGTCTTGGCAAGTGATTTTGAATGTAGCGCGGTTGCTATGGAAACTGTCCAATTTGGAGGTAAGGGCAAGAATAGGGAATCATTTGAATGGCATGGAGGAATCTTTCCTTAACAGCAGACGGAACGTCCCAAACGCCTTATTTCAGTCCATTTAAAGCTTTGAATGTCTGTTTGCAGTGAGACCTATGTCTGAAATATGAAATTGGTAGCGTCGTCATTGTCTTATGCAAGTAGTATTCATATGTGAAATGAATCGACTTTTTAATGGTGCTGCAGTTGCAAAAAAAACTTCGTTCTCTCTCTCTCTCTTCCCCCGGGTCACTTACGCAGTGGGTCCATTTAAAAATTTTAATGTCTGTTTGAAGTGATATTTGTGTCTAAAATATGAAATCGACAGCGTCGCCATTGCCTTGTGCAAGTAGTATTAGTATTCATATTTTGAAGTGAATCGGCTTTTTAATGTTGCTGCAGTTGCAAAACTTAATTCGGGTCAATCACGTAGTGAGTCCATTTTGAAAACTTTCAATGGCTGTTTGCAGTGAGATTTATGTCTGATAAATGAAATCGGTAGTCCTTGTCTAGTGAAATTACTGGTATTTTTGAAATGCATTGGCTTTTTAATGGTGCTACAGTTGCAAGACTTCATTACGGGACAATCTCGTAGTGGGCTCATTTAAAACTTTGTTTGCATTGAGATTTATGTCTGAAATATGAAACTGATAATCCTCATCTTGTAAATGTATATATATATATATATATATATATATATATATATATATATATATATATATATATATATATATATATATATATATATATATATATATATATATATATATATATATATATATATATATATATATGTGTGTGTGTGTGTGTGTGTGTGTGTGTGTGTAAAGACAAAAGAAAAGGTTGAACCTAGAGGTAACAAGGTTAGTAAAATGCTTATGAATGAGCAAATGATTAAAATTTGAGACCGAAATATGCAAACTTTATTGAGAAAAATTCACAAAGTGGTATCATTCAGTATGGCGTACGACAGCCATTATTCCTAATGCAGCATGCCAAGTGCTTTAGTAGTGAGTCATTCAGATTATGGAATCCTGCGACAGTCCATCTCATGCTGCTTGAACCCTGCCACGTAGTATCAGCAGATTACGCGGTACGAGTGGAGTGGTAACATTTCGTCCAATGGCATCCCATACATTTTCGATCGGGCACAGGTTTGGTGAGTATGCAGGCCATGGTAATATATCGTTATGTGGTAGAAATCTATAGAGACGGCAGCAATATGGAGTCGAACATTGTCTTGTTGAAAAAGCGGGTGAACTAACGAGTTCAGGAATGGGATCGTAGCTGGCTATAAAATTTCTTGTACGTAACGAATACCAAAGATGATATGGCATCATACGCAATTGCACCCCACACCATGAAACAAGGTTTTATGTACGTGCGACGCTGCACATCAAACCGTGAATCTTGGCGCTGATTACGTTTCCTCCAAACACCAATTCGATTGTCGTCTACACCCAGACAGAAGTGCGATTCGTCAGAGAAGACCACTCGATGCCATTCACCGTCCCATGTCTGTCTGGTACGACACCATTCCAGTCTTTGACGGCGATGCAGTTCTGTTAAAGGCAGTCGTCGTAAGTTTAGTACCACGTCGTGAAGCCGTCGACTAATGATGCGATCACTTATTGGATGATCAATAGAGTTTCCCACTGCCCGTTGGATATCTGGAACAGTGGCTGCTGGATTAGTACGTGCATGTCCAACAACACGGTCCTCTCTTGGTCAGGCTTCTTTAGGCCTTCCTGGTCCTTTAAGCTGGTTAACGCTTCCTGAGCTAGCCTGGTTAAGGCTGGCAAGCGACTTATTGTATCCACCGCAGCCAACACTGCGCAACAGTAACATAACTACAACCAATATGTTGCGCAATCCGTCGATTACACCATCCACCTTCTCGGAGGAGGCCATTTTCTCGGCCTCTGCCAAACTCTCCCAGTTGCTTAAATTGCTTGCGAACTTTTTTTCCGAGGCATCACTCAATGAGAAACGATGCAACCAATACAACAGTATGAGTCGAAATGAATACAATCAAACATGTTTTTGTTCGGTAAATAAGGACCGCATAAAAAAATCTTCCAAAACTTTACGAGTAGCTATAAAAAATATTTGTCGCAGCACATTAAATTTTTTTATGCGGTGAATAGGGACCGTATAAAAAAAGTCTCACGTTGAAAATAAGTCAAAATCTTACGAAATAACTAGAAATTGCTTTTTTAAACGAAATCAATTCACGAGGCTTGACAACTACTTGGAATCTTGTCAAACCTTTTGTCATAAGTTATAACTAAAAAGTGCAAAAAATTTAGAAATGCGGAATTAATTCAGAGCGAAAGAAACTCGAGTTTTCGTTTTATACCCGTTCTTTGAAAAATATCTTCTGTCCCAAATATTCGGAAATCGTTTACATTGCGCAAAGAACAAGAATAAGACTCGAAATAAAAATGAAGTATAAGATCTGAAAATCCATAAAAAACAAATAATTTCAGGAAAAAAAATAGCCTTTTCAGCAGTACTGGTAAAACAATCTAAGTAGGTATTAAATTTTATTTATTTAAGTAATTTTTATTGATAATTTCGTCTATTGTGTTCTAATTTGATTAAAATTTTGAAAGGACTTTAGTAGATTGTACTGAATAAAAAAAAATGTTTTTCATATACCGCACAAAAAAAGATCATACAAAAAAGATCGCACAAAAACAGGTTTGAGTGTATGCTGCGCTAATGGATGTCCTTTCATGCCCGGTAAGCAACGTGTTTCAGAGCTGCCCTGCGTGTGGCGCATGGTCAAACGATTCTGAAAAGTTACTCGTTTGCATTTCTAACGCAGATGTACCACTCCTCCAAATTTCATTTTCTCGGTCTCTACTCCAGAGGCTTATCAGTTCGAATCCAAAGTCGTGTACAAAAAGCTCGTGAGCACGTTAAATCTGTCGTAGCTTTAAATGTCCGTTGGCGTGGTGTGGAAGTTTGAAAAGTGGGGTGCCAGCTCAGGTGTTGCCTCGTCATCTGATTGTGTTTAAAAAGTACATGGTGTGGTGCTCGAATCTTTCCCTTCGGTATTGATCCCACACCGTCGCCAGTAACCCGTTGTGTTGATCCACTTCGACGTTAATTAGAAACCCTACCTGAATACGTTTTCCTTACTCGCAGATCAGATTCAACCCACCAAAAAAATTGTCCTAGCCCACCACTCAGATACAACCCTCAGATAGGTTTACCTGGCCCGTAGACCAGATACTGATACCAAACATTCATATAGATGCTCATTCTTAAAAGTAAATGTTTATAAATCAGAGCTGCTATTTTTCAACTAGAGCTACGTTGAAATTTGGAGCAAACAATTTTATAAATATATTATTTTTTATATCCAGTTTTTAGTTTCAATGGTAATTGGTAATGGTAATTTTAGTTAACGTCGTACTAGAGCAACACAACCGGCTATTGACGACGGTCCGGGATCAGTCCCTTAAGGACTAATTCCGAGGACAACACCTCGTAATTTTGAACCACGGTCAGATGACGAAGGAACACCTGAGCTGGCACCCCACTCTCCAAACTTCCACGCCAACCCAACGTGAGGACTTTCGGCCACGACAGATTTAAGGTGCACCAGCCACCTCTACACCATACGCTTACAAACATCCATGCCTGGACCCGGATTCGAACCAGGAACCTTCTGATCTAGAGGCTAACACCTTAACCACTATACCGGTTTAGTTTCAAAGAAGGCTTTTTCATTTGGTACAACGGCCTTATTAATAACATGAAAAAATTCGCAATAATTTCACTTTTCTTATTATTTTTGGAGAAGTTGAAAAGCTTTTGCATTCTTTAAACATTACGAACAAATTTACTCTTTAAACTTGCGTTGGAAAATATTCAAACTCCTGTTTTACCAAAGGGAGTAACCATGTGTTCTTATTTCATTTTATGCAAAAAAAAATGTTAATTTGGTTTTAATTGCTGACCGTATTTAAAAAAATGAATTATTAACCACCACTTCAATATTCTAAATTATTAATAGCTTCATGACGAAGTTATTAAAACTTCACTTTGTGTGATATGTTTTGCTCTTCTGATAAATATACTTGAAAAATGAAGAACACATTTTTTAAATGCGTAACTGGGTGTCATGTTTCCGCCAGCTGGAGATGAGTTTCTCATGATCCTTTGCGCTCTGGGGTAACCCAAAAAGGGTCGGAGGGATTACTCTGATCGCAAAGGAAACTGTGTGTGAACGCCTAACATCTAATCCGTCTAGATCATTGTATTCTTTCCTATTCAACTGTTTGGTTTTTATCTGTCTATTCCAAAATAAATGGTTTTTTACTTACAGTAGAGAGTGATGTGAAAGGTTTAACACTATTTTCCGGAAACAATTTTCCTCGAACGTGCCAAAGAAGCGGTTTACCGTTGACCGCTACGTAATACCAAAGTTCTAGTCCTTAAAAATATCACAAACTGCAATTGTTCTACAATAAAAAAATATGAACTAAAGGCGATCCTTAGCCTCCTTAAATAAGTTCCACTTATTTTGATGTGTGCGGGCATCACAACTCCGATATACCCGAGAGTTCTTTTCTTGTTTCATTTTCACCTCACCTATCCTTCAGCCTTTGCTTTTTCTTCCTGATTCATTGTTCTGTCTGTCTTGTGTTTGGCGCGGCTTGGTCATGTATGGCTCTTGCGTCTTACAACCCGAAAAAACATCTTAAATAAGTGTTGATTGTAATTAGGTGTATATAACCATATCTAAATACCGGCCCACCAACAGGTATAGTGATAAGGTGTTAGCCTCTAGATCGGAAGGTTCCTGGTTCGAATCCGGGTCCGGGCATGGATGTTTGTAAGCGTATGGTGTAGAGGCGGGTGGTGCACCTTAAATCTCTCTTGGCCAAAAGTCCTCACGTTGGGTTGGTGTGGAAGTTTGGAGAGTGTGGTGCCAGCTCAGGTGTTGCTTCGTCATCAGACCGAGGTTCAAAATTACGAGGTGTTGTCCTCGGATCTTTCCCTTAAGGGACTGATCCCGGACTGTCGTCAATAACCCGTTGTGTTGATCCAGTACGACGTAAACTAAAATTACCATTACCATATCTATTTACCAGTTGTTAGCAACCGGAGGGTTGCGAGTTCGAAACTATGTAACAGTGGTGCACTACGTGGGAACTGCTGTACTTTAAATCTGTTGTAGTAGTCGACCAACCGGTATAGTGGTTAAGGTGTTAGCCTCTAGATCGGAAGGTTCCTGGTTCGAATCCGGGTCCGGGCATGGATGTTTGTAAACGTATGGTGTAGAGGCGGCTGGTGCACCTTAAATCTGTCGTGGCCGAAAGTCCTCACGTTGGGTTGGCGTGGAAGTTTGGAGAGTGGGGTGCCAGCTCAGGTGTTGCTTCGTCATCTGACCGTGGTTCAAAATTACGAGGTGTTGTCCTCGAATCTTTCCCTTAAGGGACTGATTCCGGACCGTCGTCAATAGCCCGTTGTGTTGCTCTAGTACGACGTTAACTAAAATTACCATTACCATTACCATTACCAATCTGTTGTAGACCCATATGTCTTCGGGCTTGTGTGTAATGGTGGGGTGGCCAGTTTTGGTGTCGAACTTGTCACCCAACCGTATTTCAAAATATAAAATTGTCCTTGGCGATGTTGAATAAAATGGCGTTGTCCTTGGACTTTCCCTTCGGGATGATTTCCGGACCGTAGTCAATCTGTTGTATTGCTCCAGTACGACGTTAATTTAAATACCTACACCCTATACAGCTCCAGGCCATTTTAATCATCATGACCATTTCGATCGACCGAAATATATTTATTACCGCAACAAAAGCATCGACGTGGAGGACGAGAATTCCAAAATACCAAATATCGCAATCCACGTTCGGACATATTTGAAATGCAAGTGGACTTGACGACAAGAGACGGGAATATGCAGAACACTACACAGCAGGAACGGACTACGGTTCAGGAAGCTTTTAATAGAAATCCCTCATCGATTGTCTGAATCCCGAGTCGTCCTGTCTCGTAATTTCCAAAACTCAGCAACTGCTCCCGAGTGAATAATTCACGCAGCTTTTCGGACGCGGAACTCTCTCAAATCGCGTTAAATCGTCGTGTTCCAGAAGGTTCTCCGACCATTTAATTTCGGGGCCCCGATGCCGGCTGGATTAATATTTAACTGTGACCGTAGTTTAAGCGGGGTGGAAAGTGATTACCGTGGCCTCGTGCGGAAAGTTTGGAAAGCCGCCATCTTTGCAAAGAGAGGCGCGGATAATAAACATCATCAGGAGATGGTTATTTGAGTACCGTCGTACAGACGGCTTCGTCCCTCGACGCTTTTCGTGTCGGTGGCGACGTTAAACGAGTCCTATTTGCACGGAACATTGGATCAAAGAACGGCAAATAACACAATAAAGACGTTCTGGGGAGAAGTGGTGAGGTTCAATTTCCTTGCGGGCTTATCAGACCCTCTGGACCAGGGGTTCACAAACTGTATACCGCGCACCCTGGGGTGCCACGTAGAGAGATGAGGGGCGTGTCGCGAAGCACCCATGATCTATAATCTAATTTTTTGCTAAACACAATACCTAATATACATTTTCTAGCAAATAATGTACCACAGATAGATATTATATGATGAGGGCACCGTGGTAATTTGACAATTTTTAATTAACGTCGTACTAGAGCAACACAACGGATTGCCGATGGTCCGGGATCAATCCCCAAAGGGAATATCCGAGGGAAACACCACGTCGTTTTGAACCACGGTCATATGACGATGCAACACCTGAGCTGGAACCCGGAGTTTCCAAACTTCCACACCAACACAACGTGAGGACTTTCGGACACGACAGATTTAAAATGCACTAGGTGCCTCTACACCAGGGGTGGACAACTTTTTGCATACCATGCGCCAATTTATTTCACGTACGAGTTCAGATGCGCCATAAAACTCAAGCACCTATTCTACCTTCTTACGTTCATGATTGAGGTTGGAAAATAGAGATATGGGTAGGATATGCTTCATTTAGGGAAAACTAAATTAATTAATGTACGCCAGTTCAAAAGACACGCGTTTATTGGAGCACCAACAAACAACAGTGAGAGATGATCTCTTGGACGAGAGGAGGATCGCGGTAGTAGGGTGCCCGCTGATGGAGCTTTTGAGCCTCTTTCGATTTTGCTAAACTTGCAATGTTTGGTGTTGAATTTGTTACTGAGAGCAGCATAGAATTCTACAAATTTGAATATTCGCGAAATCGTTTAGCTTTTAATAAATTTCATGAATGCAAATGTTTGTTCATATCTGTATATCGTTCCCAAGCGACAATTTTTTTGCAAATGTTTTTAGTTCTGGAAACTGTGTTTATGCGGTAATGAACGCAAGAAGTTAATCAGGTCAAAATCATTTAGATCAGAAAAAAAGTTAATGAAATTTAATTTTCAATACTGAATTTGCTTTTAAAAAATTGCTACGAACTGATAAGTAAGAAGTCTGTATGAATTTTTCTTAGACTCTGGTGTTAAAAATATAAAAATGGATTCAGTTATGGCGCCTACTTTAAAATATTAAGTAGGCAAAAGTATGCAAATGCGCCACTTGTACTCATCCAATGCGCCACGTTTGGCGCATGCGCCACAGGTTGGCCACCCCTGCTCTACACCATACACTTACAAATATCCATGCACAGACCCAGATTCGAACCAGGAACTTTCCGATCTAGAGGCTAACACCTTAAGCATCAGACCGGTTGGTCGGTGACAAGGGTGCAGTGAAAAAATTCTAATTTTCTTAAGGGTGCCGTGAGAATATTCTAATAACCTTAAGGGTGCCAAGACTTGGATAAGGTAATTGGTAATTGGTAATTTTAGTTAACGTCGTACTAGAGCAACACAACGGGCTATTGACGACGGTCCGGGATCAGTCCCTTAAGGGAAAGATCCGAGGACAACACTTCGTAATTTTGAACCACGGTCAGATGACGAAACAACACCTGAGCTGGCACCCCACTCTCCAAACTTCCACGCCAACCCAACGTGAGGACTTTCGGCCACGACAGATTTAAGGTGCACCAGCCGCCTCTACACCATACGTTTACAAACATCCATGCCCGGACCCGGATTCGAACCAGGAACCTTCCGATCTAGAGGCTAACACCTTAACCACTATACCGGTTGGTCGGCAGACTTGGATAAGTTTGGGAACCCTTGCTCTAGACTATTGTAGTATGAACGCTTAACATTTAAATTTTCTTAGACAGCGTCATTGAAATCTTAGGTCTTGTATCGCATATTTTATTGTATTGTAATGTCGTACAAAACTTAAGGAACAGTAAGTTTCAGCTGCTGTTTTGCAGTGACTTTTTCCCAGCCACACACTGGAGCAACATACGACACGCGCATGCGTATTACGCTCCAACACCGAAAACACGTCGGTGCGCATGTGTATTGTGTTCCATTATCAGAAACTGTTGGTGAGCATACGTATTCCGTTCCAAAACCAAAACCCCATTGGTGCTCGTGAGTATTTCAGCATATTCAATATCGCAGGACTCATGTTGGACCCTTGTGCCTTGGCTTTATTTATCTTTTCAGATGCAACTATGATTCAATTAGTCTGGCAGTATAATCGATTAAGCAATTTGGCTTTCGTAGAATGACCAATTCCTGTCTCTATAAAGATAATTCGGCTGTAAAATTTCCCTCCACAAGATAACACGATCGAACCAGAGATCGGGTACGTGGGGACTGGTTCAAGTTAAATCTATCGTGTCCATATGTCCTCACGTTGAAGCGGTGTAGATGCTTAGAAAGCAGGTATCAGCTCAGGTGTTAACTTCTTCATCCGACCGCAGTTCAAAATTGCGAGGCATTGTACTCGAATCTTTCCCTTTGGGAGTGATCACTGACCGTTCACACTAACCTATTGTGTTGCTCCAGTGCGAAATTAATTCAACTATCTACCTACCTCTTGTTAGGTGTATACCTTCCCCTATTGGTAAGAGTAAAAAATACTATAGGCGATATACGTGTAGGTAAAAATGAGCATAGATCGATAAATCAAGAAAGTAGGTAGGTAGGTATTTTAATTAACGTCGCACTGGACAACACAGCGGCTATTGTCGACGGTCCAAGATCAACTCCCGAAGAGAAAGATCCGATGACATCACAAAGTAATTTCGAACCACGGTCGGATGATGCTGTCACATCAGAGCTGGTTCCCCACTCTCCAAACTGATTGGACACAGTATATTTAACGTGTACCAGCACCCCTTTATAATCGATGGTCTCTGGATGGATTCGAACTCTCGATCCTTCCGTTGCTAGTCCGTTGCTCTTACAACCGGGAATAAAGGAATAAATATATAAAGATACACCTGTGAAATAATACAATTTTTAAATACGAGTTCAAGTACACGAAACACACGTCTGTACTTATTCAGTCTTATAACGAAAACACTTTCCAACATTTTATCCTTTCTTTAGAAAATTCGGCGAATACACCTAAGACATAAATATAAATACCAAAGAATCAAATATCTCTAATTCTATTTTATCATTCTTTGAAAGTAATAATACAATACCAAACTGAATGCCAGATTTTAAATTACACTACGAACAAAGATAAATGAGACTGGAGGAGAAAGACTGGAATAAAGTCAGATACAGATAGCAAGAAATGGAAATAATTTATATTAATGCTCTATTTGAATTGAAGTAAAACCGCTCACCCTCCATCGATGTCCCATGAATAATGATCCCCCGCCATTTTGCAAATCTTTTAAAGAAATTTTCCGAAGACAAATATCGGTGGAGTGGTCGTTCACGGTAAGACGTTTGTCGCCAACTAATTTTTGTCGCCAAATCAAGATGGCGGCCCAATTTCATAACAGCAGATAGGGTTGCCATAACAAAAACGGCAGATGTGAAGAAAATCCGCAAAAGGTGAAGGTTACCATATTTGGCGACAAATCGCCTTCTTACCGTGAACGACCACTCCACCCAAATATCTTTCGATGTCTTCGGGTTTATTTCATGAATAAAAATTATCTCAAATTATATCTCGAATCCATCACTTAAGAGCTTACCAAACAAACACATTCACATTTCATTTGCACTCATGGGTAAACTTCAATTGAAAAGCGGTAATGAAGTCAGGGGAATTAATTCCACATTCCCTTTGTATGAATTAAATATTTGAGAATTAATCCTCAAGAAATACCAGAATTTGTACTCGCTTGTTTCTATACTTCGTTATAAGCTAAAGGTTAACTGTAATGGTGATTTTTTTCCTGATGCCTCCGCCATTTTTATCGCTGTTGTTCCACACACCAAATACTTATTTTCTGTTTCGTGAATGGGGATTTGGGGGAATCTTTGTGGTTATTTTTTTTGAAAATATGTTTGCCAAAGACAGTTTAATCGTCAAAACTTTTATCATCTTCGCGAGAAATTGTTTTATTTGATTTCGGGGTGGAATTGCTTTCTTTTCCTTTCCGTGGTTTTGGATTAATTGGGGTGCCGACATCAATTTTTTCTTCCATCTTTGAAAAGTTGAGAGAGAAAAGAAGATTATCAGCTGATTGAAGACCAAGTTACTTTCCGTCGTCTAAATCTGACTTGCTGGATGCGGTACCCTTCTCATTGACTTAATCACCGCGGCTTGATTTTGCTTTTCTTGTTTCAGGCAGAAGCTCTGTAGTTTGTTATTTGAAGATAGGGGCACTGGAGTGTTATTTTTTCTGCTGAGCTCTTGACGTTTTATTCTTTTGCTGGGAATATATTACTTGGCTGAGCAGAAATAAGGACCACCATCAGCACTCTGGCATTAAATCTGGTATAATCCAAATAATCGGACACTAGTTTTATAAGATATCATATTTCCCCCAAAAAATGTCAATAGTATCTGTTGGCGACAAGTATAAGTGTACGGCACATATTTCTTTTTGGGCAGGGGAAGAACTGGGAAAGGATTATACTTGCAGTATCATTCTAGTCACTTTTTCATTGATCATGTATCCTAACAATCTAACGTAATCTAATGCGGGGTAATTCAAAATTTCTGGTGCAAACTTTGAAGGGACGAATTGAGACGGCAATAATGTGATCAAACTTTACGTTAGCCCTTATTTTACGATTTCATAGTATATGCTCTAAGTTTTGGCACAAGATGTAATGCATGCCTGACAGCATCGACTGAAAAACAAGCTAACCAATTTCCGTGTTGCCGACAGTATATCTGTGGGATGCGTTTACAGACAAACATCCCAGTGTGAATATAATTTAATTGCGTTTACCTTACCTCCCTTAAGTTTGTTGAAACACCTTGTATACTTACTAACATATATCTGGTCTTTCTGGAATATTTGAATCTAGGGATGAGGAAAAAATTAGCTCTTTCATCTGTTATTTATAAAAAGAACGGAAGGAACCGGTTCTCTGCTCTTTTAGTTAAAGAAACATTCCTTTTATTTTTTAACTTCAACAATTTTAATGTTACTGAAAAAAATTGGAATTTTAGAAAAATTATTTTATATTTTCTAAAATTTTCCGCTGTTTTACCTTGAGCTATACGCTTTTTTTCAATTATGCGAAGTTCCGAAGCAGAACTGTTTATCTTACAGTTCTCGACCCATTTTGTTTCCTGTTTAGGTTTTGTTCCTCGCTCAGCTATACACCCATTCTCTATTCCTAAACTGCTCCCTTGACTGAAAATGCTTCCTGTTGTTCTCAAACTAGCCCCTCTCTGAATGTGCTTTCTATTCCTCTCAAACTGTTCCCACACAACTCCATATTCGTAACCTGTTCCCAAACTATTCTCTGTTCTCAAACTGCTCTCAGACTGTTCTTGAACTGCTCTCACTCTGTTCTTGAACTACTCTCACTTTGTTCTTGAACTGTTCCAAACTGCTCTCGATCCGATGCACTGTTCTTGAACCATAGCCCCGACGTTTGACGTATTTGTGAGAAGATCAAAGTAATAATACAAAGTACTAACACAAGCAACAAAAGATGACGCGTCAAGAAAATTCGGTCCTGTCTGCCTAACGCAAAAACTGTGGCGCCATATACTCCAGGTGAAAGTCACTATTAAGGAACAGGTTTTAACATTTTGAGTAGAATAAGGGGTTTTATAATAGTGGTGAGCAGAAGATCAAGTTGAAAAACATTTATTTAAAAAAAGATCATGAACAGCAATGAACTGTTCACTGTTGGAAACACTCACCAAACGGTCAAAGAAATCAGGGCTACGTGCGCGCGCAGAGAAGTTTGTTGTGGTGGTGGTATAGGGGGAATGAGAGTGTCCTTGCAAGGTCAAGGTCACCTCAACACATAAGAAACAGAAGTGATTATGGGAGGTAACTGACTCATGAGCCAACTATGAATGAGCAAAAAAACAAAAATATGCGAGGTTGTGGAACTCATATAACCACAGGTGGATTTCCTGACTGTCTAGGCGGGCCACCAAAAAACTCTCCAAGGGCCACATGCGGCCCGGGGGTCGCTATTTGCCCACCCCTGCCCAATGTGATTCAATTTAATTTTTTCTTCACTGCATCTTCTTGAAGTTTGAGCAGGAAATATTGAAACACCCCTATATATTTTAATGAATTCTTTTTCAGTGCATTTGGATTCTTTCTGGAATTTTAGCTTGCTTGGGGCTTTGGAATCTTGAGCAGTTGAAGACAAATATAGAGGCATTTTTTATTAGAGGTGTTTTCAGAGTAAATACACCAGCGGAAGACGGCAGGTTTACTTCCGGTCTATTTCCCCCATTCATCCTAATGCGAATAAGATTTAATTTTGGGCTCCATGTCTCTCCTTAAGGTTTGCATAAGAAGCTTTCAAAGGTCCTAGTATATATTTTGCCCATAAAAAATATTTTCATTTTTTTTTAACTTAATCACTTTTATATTAAAACTATTTTAAATATTTCGTTTGCTCTGTCTATTTCTCAGTTCGATCCCCTAAATATTATCCCGGGATATAATGGTTAATTCTTCAATACCACTTCATAGCTTGCTCGCTAAAGTGGGTTCACAACAATATTTTCTTAAGGCCTTTTTTACATCTTTGGTCTGATAGATCGAATATATCATGAAAACTTACATTTATTCACATATACAAGAGTTGACTGAATTTATTGGAGACTTGATTTCCAATTGTATACCATTTCAATAACGATTACATTTTAAATACTTGCAATAAATGAGCTAGAAAGAGAGAAGGTATATCGCATCCCGGCGAGAAAAGTGACACAGGTCAAAAAATAAAAATTTGGATGTTATGTCATTGAAAAATATGTATGAGGTGCCCCAGCGTGTTATATTACTATTCTATAGTATATAATAGAAGTTACCACCATAAATATACTTAACTAAAATTTAAAAGAAACATATACTATTTCAATATAAGTTTTATAGTATCCTTTACGAGCGGATAGAGATATGCAACTGTTTCCACTGACGTCACAGAATCGATAACCAATGAGAAGAGAATGGGAGCAGTTGTTGGCTAATCTGATCACATGACCTAGATACGTATGTCATCAGAATTTTTCTGTTGGCAATTTAGCTCTTCCTTTGGCGTACTTCGAAATTTATGTGAGGACAAATTTCTTTGCTGCTGTTTAGTTATATATTTTAGTTGACTCGGTAACTTTAAATTCAGATCTGCTGTATAATCAAGAGGGGGGGGGGCTATAGGAAAAAGGAAATAAGGCGTGTAACAGGATTTTCATTGATCTAACAACATCATCGAAAATTGTATCCTTTTATTATATAAGTTAATAATTATATAAGTTAGTGTTTTATGTATGCTTTTTGTTACATCAGAATGATCCTAAGCCAGGGGTGGATACGACACCATCATCCTAAAGCAAAGGGGAGGTAAAATATCAGCTGGTAGTGAGTTCAGGAGTGGTTCTTAGATTATTTATGTAAAATCAACGGAAGCTTGGAAAAATATAAAAAGGGTATTAAAAATTAGGAAAAGTAATTTAGAATCAAAAGGAATTAAATTGGAATTTTTCAAAAATAATTTGGAGGATCTAAACACTTTTTCGTCAGATGGGTTCGAACTCGGGAAGTCAACCTCCGCTGCAGACGTCAATCTGAAGGTAGGTGACTTTAGCCATTAGGCCATCGTTGCTTTCCGAAAAGTTGATCTTTAAAAGTATAAGTACTCTTAGGATAAGTTGGCGAGATCAAAATCAAAATGGTTACTGCAACAATCAGATTGGTGAGATATCCAAGTGAAGCCAAGCCCGTGAAACTAGCCAATCAAGTTGGACTTGCGTAAAGTACTATCATGGTTCTCTTCTCATTGGTTATCGATTCTGTGACGTCAGGGGAAACCGTTGCATATCTATCCGCTCGTGTATCCTTTAAGCTGAGTTCGAATGAAATAAAAGAACATCGTGTACAAAGGGAGTCATATGACCATGGTTCAAGATTACGCGATGCTCTCCTCGATTCTTTACCTTCGGGTTTGATCCCGGAGCTCAGCAATACCCCGTTTTGTTTGTTCCTCTTGTGCGACGTTAATAAACCACCGTAAAAAATTATGGTAATTGAAGAGTTATCGTCATTATCCACAGAATTTGATATAGATTAATTTTAAATGCTAAAATTTAAAGAAATTGGAGCAGAGACTGCTAGGCTAAAATGTAGCAATAATTGCAGATTCCAACATTATATTCAAATTTTTTTGCACCATATTAGATTACTATAAAGAGTGAACGCCACATACTTGCAGTATTCGTGTAACTTTCCGAACTTCATTTTTAATTTAATAACAGCATAAGTCTGTATATGCTAATTATATAATTATAAAATTCCATCAGGAATATAAAGCAACTAAAACGTTACAAAGCCATCAAGTTTGATTAAAATCGGAACACTTAAATCAATTTACGATAGAGATTTTAATTACAAACAAACCTGACTGCGAAGATTTTATTATTTTGTCCAGATGCTCTCGGGCATGATACATTCCAAGGTTACTTTAAACGTAGTTTATTGTCGTTTTAATTTAAATGCAACTAGCCATTAAACTACCAAAAAGAATTCGGAATTTATTCTTAAGAATTATTTTAGTATGTAGCTATAATTTAATTAACTTATCACACTGGAGCAATACAAAGGACTATTGGTGACGGTACTGGATCAAACTCACGTGGAAATATGCTAGGACAACACCACGTAATTTTGAACCATAGTCCGATTAGAAGGTCCCACCATGCCAATATAAGACATTTGAAGCCCAGACAGATTTAAAGTGCACCAGACTCCTTTCTACACGAAGGTCTGTGGTTGGATTCGAAATAGCAACCCTCTGGTTTCTAATCCGTTAGTCTTCCAACCGGTCTATAGCGGCCTCTAAATCTTTTGGCAACATTCGAAAAACAAGCCAGCAGGAAACACTACTGCCACCTACATTTGGTATCAGAAAATGCTCATCATACATTTTGAATATCAATTCGGTACCATAAGAAATGATATAGACCACACAAAAATATTTTTGCAGATAAATTTATCTCTAGAAAAATATTGATTCGCCATTTTGTTTTCATCATTTGACTCAATGAAGGTGGAGTTCAGTATCCTCTTGTCAAGTTCAATAAACGCAGATACGGATTATTTTTGCTCTCTTCTGGAGATTAGAGCCACTATATTATTAATGAGAGAATATATAAGAAGAGGATTAGGTTTAGGAGAATTGATTAAAGCTGATTACATTATAAAAAAATAATAAATTGGTTTCGAAGAATTCACACACACACACACATTGGTGAGAAAGTCTCTTTGACTTAATTGCATGACATCCTGGCGATTAAACTGTTTTTGAAAAGGATTAAAATGTAATCAGGCATATGTGTGGCAAAATATTAAGTTTTTTTAATATATTCTTTACGCATCTTTCTCCGTTTTAAAATAATATTTGTAGATTTTCGTCACAGAAATTGTTTAAAGGTGTTTATGTAATTATAATTGGAGGTTTCTTAGTAGCATCTGTGAGCTTTTTATAGATATTCAAAAGCTGCGAGATTTATAATCCTATGAATACCAATTATGTTCCTAATGGAAAAATCTAACAACCCAATTAGCCCGAAATAAAACACGCAGACCAATTATAACAGGAGTTAGGAGTTTTGTAAAGTAATGAAAAAGCTATTTGACATTTTATTACAACGATCATATGTTGCATTTTTATTATTCATACTTGTTATTAAAGTTTGTCATTCACATCAGGAATGCTTTAAACGACATTATAAATCTAATTAATTTTATTTTTAAATAATTCAAAGGAATTGGGGTTTTATTCGTTAATCATCCAAGCGGTTACGGCGGGATATTTAGCCTATCAAGATCTGACCACTTTTACTAGTGACAAGATCAATAGCTGGCCAATTTTGTTCCAATGATGCCATACTTTGACCAGCAAGATCTGGCCAGTATTCTCCCAATGATGCGATACCTCGATCTTCAAGATCTGGCCAGTTTTCTTCCAATGATGAGATACCTCGCCATCCAGATCTGGCCAGGTTTCTTCCAACGATGAGATATTATGTTCCTAATGGAAAAATCGAATAATCCAATTAGCCCGAAACAAAACACGCAAACCAATTATAACAGGAATTAGGAGTTCACCATCGACTTCGACCATCAAGTTCTGTCCACTTTTCTTCTAATGATGAGATAACTCGATCATCACAGGGGTTATAACAGGTTTTAAGGTGTGAAAAAGTAACAAAAGTGACTAATTAAACAAAAAAAAAGTGACATAAGTGACAAATAAGAATAATGAAAATATATTCAAGTTTAAAGATATAAAAAGAAAAAGATCCTCCCCATCCACCCCTATCTTTTTCTTTTCTTCTTTGGAAGGATATTTATTTTCTTCATTTAAAAGCACGTTATTTTAAAACGATATTAACAAAAAAAAATTGTAATTATGATTTTTAAATATATTGTTTATTTATGACATAGCTTGAAGAATTTCTTTCTTTTCTTTGAAAGATTGTGTGATTATTTTTTTTTTGTTCACAAAATCAGAAATTAATTTTGTCTTTTCCTTTTCAAGAGAAGAAAGCGCATTTTTAAAATCTTTCTTTGCTGACCAGCATCATCTGAGACTTTTGCCACCACTTTAATCATTGCCTAAGCAAGTGCTGCTTCCTTAAAATCTTTATTTTCCATCGCCTTCTTAAGTCTAACATTGGCTTCCTTTAACAATTTTGAAGCACTGTCCTCTACGCCTCATCCTTTCCTTACACATAATTTTAAGTTTTCGTTCTTCTTCTAAAACCTTTCTTTTCTTTTCCAACTGCTTAAAAATTTTATTCTCTGCTTCCAGTCTTTCATTTTCTTTCCTGTCCTTCTCTAATTTATTCTCGTGCTTTCCGTTTCATATCTTCTATATAGGCATTGTAGGCTTTATATACAACTCTTCTCATATCCATGAGGCTTTGATGTGATCGGCACCAAATAAGGTTGATTGTCAACGCCAAGCTACTTTTGACCATTATCAATGCATTGAGTGTGCTTTCTGGCATTGATGCTTCGTCTCCTATTAAAGCTCTTTCTGAAGCTGAGAAGTCACGTTCAATGTCACCATGAGAAAGTGACAAGCCTTTTCTAGCTTTGACACAACTGGGTATTTAGGATCCACATCACAAATGTCTCGCAGTCTGAAGAACTGATTCCAGTAAACATCAATAGGCTTCATTCTAGATCCTTCTTTCTCAAATTCTCTTAGGTGCAATTTCTACTCATCTGTTAGTATGTCTGTTGGAAACTCCAATGACATTGCTCTTGCAACTTCTAATACTTGTCGTACACTTTCACCACTAAATCTCTCAAAAGGATCAAAACAGGATAAACTTTTAAGGAGAGATGAACTGAAGGATGACTTCTTCAAAAGAAATGTAACACTAGCAATGAAATTCATTCTGAGCCCTTATAAAAAATTAATTTTTTTTCCTTCTCTTTCACATTCTGTAGCACTTTAGAAATTTGATCTCCAATCACAATATCCGCCAAAGGCAAGTTTCTGAGGACACATATCTTCCATTTCATCCATCTTCAAATCTCAAATGAATTCCTCTTTGTAGATCCTATCCAAAATTGTTCTTATCAACAATTCAAGTTAAGAATGAAGGTTATGTATTATAGGTTCCTTTTTTTTTAAGAAATTCGGTCACACGATTAAGTATACTCGCACTTGATACTACAAATATCACCTCGCCCTTCATAGTTTCTCTTCTAAGTAAATGAACAATTTTCATGTAGACTGGTCATTGTATCATGTTTGGCTTCCTTATTAGAATGTAGTCAAAGAAATACTTTTGACCTACAATCCACTATTCAAACAATCTTTCAGCAGCTGGCTTTAGGCTTAGCCACCTGCTTGAACAATGCTTAATTAAATAGTGAGTGGGAAGTTTTAACTCTCCTTGAATTTTTTTGTATGTTGACCAACGCTAAGCCACTGATTAAAATATCTGTGAATAGAAAAAACTTGTTCAGACACACATTCTCCAAGCTCTTTTGGACCTTTAAGAAAAGCATTATGTATTGTGTGAATATCACATGTCCCAATATTAAGTAGTTCTTTTTTTCGTGTAGAAAGTAATGAGTCGTTAATCGTTTAAAAAACTGACTTGTTGACATTGGGTTCATCTGAGCAAATCATAATTAGTTGAGATTGTTGAAGGGATAACTCACTCAAAGCTTGTAAAATCTTGTCACATAAAATATCTACCGTTCCAGATCCTATATAAACTGTCCAAAATGATTTTACATTGTCGATCTGACAATTACCTCACAAGAGTCAATAATTCATTCTTTCACACCGATTTTGGTAATTTTCAAAGCCCCCCCCCCCGAGTTCGAAATATCATTATTTTGCCTTTTTATCACAAAAAAAAAATACATAGTACAAAAAAATTCCAATTTTTCAAATTTAATTGAGATTTGACTTTTTTAGAGGAAAAGTTGTATTTTTATTAATTGCGCATCTAAAATTTTTCTTGTCTAAGTAGAATTAAAGAACTTAAACACATGAAAAAGTTACAAAAAAGTGAAAAAACATCTAAACGGTGGCAAAAAGGTGACAAAATGTCAAAAAGTGACAAAAGAATAAAAAAGTGATAACAGGTGACAAAAAGTGACGTGTTATAAGCCCTGCCATCAAAATCTGGCCAGTTTTCTTTCAATGATGAGATACCTCGACCATCAAGATCTGGCCAGTTTTCTTCCAATGATGAGATACCGACCACACCACACCAAAAAAGAGGACTTTAGAGGTCACGATCATTCTAACGTGCACCAACCCTTTTGTACACGACGGTTAATGGTTGGATTCAAACTCGCCATCTTCCAGTTGCTAATTCGTTTAAGAGTGGGGTGTCAGTTCAGGTGTTGCCTCATTATCATCTGACCGTGGCTCTAAATTATCTGGTGTTGCCCTCGGATCTGTCACATCGGGGTTGATCCCGGACCTTCACCAATAACCCGTTGTGTTGGTCCTGTGTGACGTTAATTAAGTACCTACTCCGAGATCAGAAATTGCTTAAAACTGCGACGTAGTTCGCAGAACAAACAAAGTCGTTGCGTAACTATTTTCCCTCTATTTTAACAAAATTTTGGCCGATTTTTTTTTAAATTCTAAGTTACGATGTTCAGCAGGGCAAACCTCACTCCTTGCCACACCTTGTTTTCTTTTATATCTACGGAACAACTTCCCTACGCAGCACAAATTACCACAAACACTTTATCAATAACCCATCTTCTGCGTTAATGACAAAATATTTAACTTCAAAAGTTATCCACAGAATTTCATATTCTGAAAGTATGCCTTGGTTTTAAATAAAGTAAGTAAATTAACTTCGATGTGCTTTATTATAAATATTTAATACATATTTAGCCGATAATTGTGTTTTACTTCTGTTTTTGATTTGACTGCAGTGTTCAAAATTGGGACAAAATGCCTGCAGAACAATTGCAATTGCTTGGAGTTGTGTTGCAGAACACTGAAAATAATTCTGTACATGAGGTACCTACCTAATGCATTGCCTTTCCAACCGAGCTACTGCGGTACAGTCATGAACTAGATGACCCTACAGTATTAGCAGCGAATTAAAAAGCAAGAGATTGCTTATAGAGACAGGAAATTAATATCATATGCACATCTTTCATTTCTTTTAGAATAACACTCTTTGTTTCGTGCAGTAAAATTTCTCACTTCTCACATATGGGGACGATTGTATCTGGAAGTAGACATACTATACACTACCCCACCATAATGTACCGGACAGCAACATGTGATGGTATAAGGTAAGAATACATGCTTTAATGGGGGGGAGTGGTCCCACCTGCTGCAGTTACACTAGCAACCTTTCTGGGCATACTTTCAACAAGGTTTTGATACAGCTATGGGTATTTGTGTCCATTCCTACTGCAAGAATTTCGCCAGCTCAGATGAATATTTCGGACGTGGTTTAATGGTCCGTAAGCGTCGCTCTAACTCGTACCACAAATGTTCTATGGTGTTTCGGTCGGGACTCTGGGCAGAACACGGAAGACGTTTGACATCCATATCTTGATGCCACTGCTTGACAGAAGCTGCTACATGGCATGGAGCGTTGTCATCCTGGAAGTAACATTCGTCCATTCCATACAATTGCTAGAGCGTTGAAAGAACCTGACTGTCCAAAATGTTCATGTAGTCGTCGGAGTTCAATTTACCAGGAACAACATGTAAAGGTCCCAGGCCATACCACGAAGAGCACCCCCAAACAAATACTCGGATTCTATGTAAATACGCTGGCGTGCGGTCCATTATTGTATGGTAGTGTATAACACTCATCATTTATCACAGTTAAATGATCCTACGAAATAAACGGGACCGCGGCAGCCCAGTTGGAACACCAATGGATTACCAACCAATCGGTTGCGAGTTTGAAATTTCGTTCAGCCAAAGACAATCGAGTATACGTGGAATGGTATATTAAATCTGTTGTGGTGTCAAATGTATCACGTTGGCCTGGTGTGGAAGTTTGGAGAGTGTAGAGACAACTCAGTGTTGTTATCATAATCTGACCGAGGTTTAAAATAACTTGGCCTTGTCTCTGCTTCTGTCCTTTCTGGATGGATTTCGGACTGAGGCCGATATCCCGTTTTGTTGATCCTGTGCAACTTTAATTAACTACCTACCTAAGAACTAAACCATCAACCAATATAAATTGATTACAGGGATAAAAATTACGTGGTAATAGGTAATTTTTAATTAACGTCGTACTTGAGCAACACAACGAGCTATTGACGACGGTCCGGGATCAATCCCCTAAGGAAAGATCCTAGGACAAGACCCCTTGCGTTGGGTTGGCGAGGAAGTTTGGAGAATGGGGTGCCAGATCAAGTGTTGCCTCCTCATCTGACCGTGGTTCAAAATTACGTGGTGGTGTTCTCGGATCTTTCCCTTGTGGGATTGATCCCGAACCGTCGTCAATAGCCCGTTGTGTCGCTCTAGTATGACGTTAATTTTAAAAAATACCTAGGACAACACCACGTAATTTTTAACTACGTTCAGATGAGGAAAAAATTAACTTGAACTGAAGAAACAAATTTCGAAGCATAATAATCGGACATTATTTCGCCAAGTTAAACTATGCACTTTTTTTTTAATCAAAAATTGCAATTTTCCGAAACCGTATCATAAACGTCTGTCAAAATTAACTTATTCCAATTTTTATTAGTTATTTGAAATATTCCTCTGTAAAGCAAACCCAATGGTTCTAAAATGTTCGTCTATAATAGAATCACCAGCCTGACGAAAACGCTTTAAAAATTCCTAATTGATCTAGTTCTGCAACGACTGTGGGTGAGTTTAATTACACATCGACTGTAAATGTAAACTTGTTGCTTTAAATGAAAACTCAATTATAAAGGGATAAAAACCTACAGCACTTTTCTTCCCTCATTTAATTCACCCTTTCAAAGAAATCAATTCAATTACAAGACGTGTTCGCCGACAAGTTGATTTCTGTAGTTTTTAAAGAAAAAAAAGTGATTTATCACAGATAAGTTACGTAACATCAATTATTCTTCGACGTCGTTTTATCTTCATCACTGCGAATTTAATCAACGTCAAGAACCTGAAGATTATGTAGTACCTCATTCAAGTTATTCAAGCAATAGTTTTATTCGGGAAATGATATTACTTTTATTTCTGTAATGCAATTGCAAGATTTTTGGGCTTTCTTAATGTGTTTCATTTAAACCAGCGTAAATTTGATTTAGTTGCATATTCTTACGAAATCAAATCAATAAGTAGTTACAGCTTTCTTAAACAGATGAAGCAAACAAATGAACTGTGCCTTTTTATTCAGTTTTCGTTATTTATAATTATTAGCGATTTTTCCCTGTCACTGTTAAAATTTTTATTTACTACTTGCAAAAAGATGAAAAGAGGAAGGAAATAAATAAACCGTTTCTCTTTATTAAATTTTCCTTATTTATTATTATTAGCAATCTTTTTTCCCCCCCATACTTATATATGTTTTTATTCACTTCTTGCAAAAAAAGGAATACATTTTTAAACCCGCTTTTCATTCTCTTAACCTTTTGACTACGGCTATGGATATTTAACTGGCGCGATTTTAATAACTTTCAAGTTACAACTGCTGCACTGGCCGTAGTCTAAATTCTCTCTTTGTGTGATTTTTATAACTTTCAAGTTACAACTGCTGCACTGGCGGTATGGAAGTTTGGAGAGTGGGGGTGCCAGCTGAGGTGTAGCTTCGTCATCTGACCGTGGTTCAAAATTAAGAGGCGTTGTCGTCGAATCTTTCCCTTAAGGGACTGATCCCGGACCGTCGTCAATAGCCCGTTGTGTTGCTCTTGTACGACGTTAACTAAAATTACCAATTACCAATCTAGAAACTTCATAAAATCCTGTATTCATTCTTTTTCAAATTATGATATTAATGAGACTTAAAATCAACACGTCTATAAGTAATACTATAACACATTTGGTTTTTCTTTCCTCGATAATAAACTTAATAAACTACCAATTGGTCATCTGACCGTGGCTCAAAATTACATGATGTTGTCCTCTTATCTTTTCCTTGAGGATTGATCCCGGACAGTCTTTAATAGCCCGTTGTGTTGCTCTAGTTAAAATACTTACCTGCCACTTTATCAATCGAATTGAATTATAACTGATAAGAGTTATATGGGCAAGTTATCTGATTTTTGTATCTTTTTACAAAGAAAAAGTATATGAAATTCTTTTAACTGTGTTTTTGAAATTCCTAAACACGTTTGACAGGAAGACTATCAGTCCAGCTTATAAAATCCAACCTTTATGAAAAAAATAGCACCTTTCTATCATTGGTATATTGGAAATCTTCCGTTCTGCTTTTATACCTCCATATGTGTTGCGAAGTGTTTCTTCTACGTTGACAAGACTGCACACTAGACATCTAAAAAGCATATCTTTACCATCACGCACCTTCCCATCATTCGCACCTTCCCATCATTTGCACCTTCCCATCATTTGCACCTTCCAATCATTTGCACCTTCCAATCATTTGCACCTTCCAATCATTTGCACCTTCCAATCATTTGCACCTTCCAATCATTTGCACCTTCCAATCATTTGCACCTTCCAATCATTTGCACCTTCCAATCATTCGCACCTCCGAATCATTTACACCTTCCAATCATTTACACCTTCCAATCATTCGCACCTTCCCATCATTGGTTTTTGGGAAATCTTCGGTTCAGCTTTTATACCTCAATATATTAAAAAGGTTTTTTTCTACGTTTACAAAACTGCGCACTAGACATCTTAAAAAGCATATCTTTAACATCACTCCAAAGTCACCAATTTGCATTTTGGCGATTCTCCCCTAACTGCAGTTTTCTAGTCGCAATTTCATGTTTTAAGCTCTGACAAAGCCACGAAAATTCTTGATTCGTACTGGGTTCATCTGACCGTGGGCCGACCAACCGGTATAGTGGTTAAGGTGTTAGCCTCTAGATCGGAAGGTTCCTGGTTCGAATCCGGGTCCGGGCATGGATGTTTGTAAACGTATGATGTAGAGGCGGCTGGTGCACCTTAAATCTGTCGTGGCCGAAACCCTCACGTTGGGTTGGCGTGGAAGTTTGGAGATGCTTCGTCATCTGACCGTGGTTCAAAATTACGAGGAGTTGTCCTCGAATCTTTCACTTAAGGGACTGATTCCGGACCGTCGTCAATAGCCCGTTGTGTTGCTCTAGTACGACGTTAACTAAAATTACCATTACCATCTGACCGTGGTTCAAAATTACGTGGTGTTGTCCTTGGACCCTTAGGGGATTGATCCCGAACAATCGTCAATAGCCCGTTGTGGTGCTCCAGTACGAAGTTAACTAAAATTATCAAATTACTTACTGGGTAGATATTCAATTGACGTCGTACTGGAGCAACACAGCGGTCTATTGACGACGGTTTCGGGATCAATCCCCAAGGAAAAGATCTGATTCGTAGTGGGGGAAATGCCGATTTTCATAAGAAAACAACATTCGAGTCGTAACTCGATTATTCCCGAAGCATCAAACTTGCAACGCGTTTTTGTAGAAAGATCAATTTTGCAGATGGGTGCCTTTGACGTGGTGGTAACGATATGATCGTATTATCAAGTACTAGTTCCTGAATTGATTTGAGTACATCAAACGTAAAAAAACAGCCAGCATCTCTATAGCATATCCTACATTGTATCAATGTCTATAACCAAGAAATCTCCAACCCCATTACAATAACCGAAAAATTAATTTCATACAACCTCCATGTCTGGGTGTGCATTTATCAAGCACCACAGACCAACAACCACCATGTTTATTTGCTTTTACTTCTGAAGCTCACTAAGTAATACTTCCTCAGGGGTACATCTCTTTTGATGTCTACGGGACGTCACGTTCCTGGGGACTCGAGTGATCCTTTCATATCCCAAGGGGTTTGCTGTCTTTAGTAAACATAAGAGTCGAGCTCCCTGGATGTCCAAACGGACCTTTTCTATTTTCATCCTACTACTCTGTTTCCCAATTCCCTTTTTTCCCCTCTCAGGATATTTTTTACTTGACGTTGTCTTGTGTTTGGCGATGCTTGATCATATACTTGGCCCTTTCGCCATAAAACTCCATAACAACTAACCAACTCTCAATGAGTGGACTAATTTACTACGCACGAGATTAATTTTCAGTGGGAGTAAACATACCAGGGACCTGTACCGGATGAAATGATGTTGTGACAGAAATGAATTGGAAGCGTAAATGAACAAGAACTTTGGGTTTCACCACTACAACATTTGTTCTATAACATCCTACAGTTTAGCAGATATTGACGGCAAATTTACAGATATTTTGGGACAAGAAGGGTTCGGCAGAGTAGCGAGCGTGTCCTCTCGATCTCAGTTCTCAAGGGTGTATGAAAACCACCTGTCGATTGAATCTTGAGTGTTCTCAAGGGGCATGAGATTGCTGGGATCGTAATGTCAGTGCAACATCAGATGAAGAGGGTTTATTTCAAGTGCCGAGGACTTTATAACCGATGTAATGTCAAATGAAGAGCTCTAATAGTACTTCTAGAGTTACTTATGGACAGTTGTTCCCTTGTGAGGAGATTTAGGATCTTCAATTAAGGAATTCTTGAAAATGTCTGCTTTGTGTCGGCTTAATCTTAAATGCCACGTTTAGAGCGTTACAATTCTTACAGGCCGATAATCAATAATTTAAGTTCCATGCATTTTCCCACAACCACGTGACAGATCTTCAAACCGAGCGACAGGAAGAAAAAGCAAAAAGCTGCATTATATGATCCATACATTTCACAAGAAAGTCGATGGCAGAATCACTGCCACTAATCAATAATTTAGATTCCATGCAAAATCCCAGAACCATGTACTATCCCAGAACCTTCAAACCGAACAACTGAAAGAAACAGCAAAAAGCTGCATTATATGATCCATACATTTCATAAGAAGATCGATGGCAGAAGCACTACTGCCACTAAACAATAATTTAGGAACCATTCAATTTACCACAACCACGTGACAGATCTTTAAAAAAGCAAAAAGCTGCAGTACATGATCCGTCCATTTCATAACAAGGTCGATGGCAAAATCACTGCTGCTGATCAATAATTTAGATTCCATGCATTTTCCAAGAACCATGCGATGGATCTTCAAACCGAACGACTGAAATAAACAGCAAAAAGCTGCAGTATATGATTCATACATTTCATAAGAAGGTCGATGGCAGAAGCACTACTGCAACTAAACAATAATTTGGGTTCCATTCATTTTATCACAACCACGTGACAGATCTTTAAAAAAGCAAAAGGCTGCAGTACATGATCCGTCCATTTCATAACAAGGTCGATGTGGCAAAATCACTGCTGCTGATCAATAATTTAGATTTCATGCATTTTCCAAGAACCATGCGATGGATCTTCAAACCGAACGACTGAAAGAAACAGCAAAAAGCTGCAGTATATGATTCATACATTTCATAAGAAGGTCGATGGCAGAAGCACTACTGCAACTAAACAATAATTTGGGTTCCATTCATTTTATCACAACCACGTGACAGATCTTTAAAAAAGCAAAAGGCTGCAGTACATGATCCGTCCATTTCATAACAAGGTCGATGTGGCAAAATCACTGCTGCTGATCAATAATTTAGATTCCATGCATTTTCCAAGAACCATGCGATGGATCTTCAAACCGAACGACTGAAATAAACAGCAAAAAGCTGCAGTATATGATTCATACATTTCATAAGAAGGTCGATGGCAGAAGCACTACTGCAACTAAACAATAATTTGGGTTCCATTCATTTTATCACAACCACGTGACAGATCTTTAAAAAAGCAAAAGGCTGCAGTACATGATCCGTCCATTTCATAACAAGGTCGATGTGGCAAAATCACTGCTGCTGATCAATAATTTAGATTTCATGCATTTTCCAAGAACCATGCGATGGATCTTCAAACCGAACGACTGAAAGAAACAGCAAAAAGCTGCAGTATATGATTCATACATTTCATAAGAAGGTCGATGGCAGAAGCACTACTGCCACTAAACAATAATTTGGGTTCCATTCATTTTATCACAACCACGTGACAGATCTTTAAAAAAGCAAAAAGCTGCAGTACATGATCCGTCCATTTCATAAGAAGGTTGATGGCAGAGGCACTACTGCCACTAATCAATAATATAGATTCCATGCATTTTCCTAGAACCATGCATTATCCCAGAACCTTCAAACCGAACAACTGAAAGAAACAGCAAAAAGCTGCAGTATATGATTCATACATGTCATAAGAAAGTCGATGGCAGAAGCACTATTGCCACTAAACAATAGTTTAGGTACCATTCAATTTACCACAACCACGTGATAGATCTTTAAAAAAGCAAAAAGCTGCATTACGTGAGCCGTTCATTTCATAAGAAGGTCGATGGCAGAGGCACTACTGTCACTTACATTCAGCTCGACAGAAAACTCTCTCTCTTTAAGATAAAAATAATCTCCTTAAAAATACTTTTATGTGGACGTGATTGATGAGTTTCCAATTTCATTAACTCTTCAATGGAAAAGGAACTTAAACTGAACAGAGATTATATTGAGTTTTAAAATAATTTTAAAGTAACTTACATCCTTTTTCTAAGTGAAGAAGCTTCCGAAATTGAGTTATGCGCCATGAAGAGATTTCGATAAAAGCCCACAAACTGCGATAAATAATAATAATTCTATAAATATGATAAATACACATCTCGAAAAGTATCAAACTAAAACTATTATATTTTAAATATTTACAAAATTTTATGCTACAAAATCGAGTAAACTCTTTGCTTAGTTCGTACAGAAACAGAATAGTAAAAATTTTAAATAAAGCCGTGTTACGCATATTTTTTCATACAACATTTTCTAATCGAAGGGGTATTGATTAAAAAAGATTTTGTGCTGTTTCTTTGAATATTTTTATAGATTTCTCTCAACGAATAAATTTTACGTTCTGTGCTCTGTGTGTGAATGATGTATTTTTAACTCATTTTTCTATTAGGGTTATTTCATTGAGGTCCATAGATTATGTTGAGGTGTTTAAAGTAGTTTATAAAGTATATATTAACTCTATTTTTTCTCTGTACGTCTTCTCTTTGTAGAGACGGTACGATTTATCTCTGCTTGTATTTATTTCTTCTGTGTTAGTAAAACCTTTCATGTGTGTTTGTATGCCCATTACTTGATGTAGCTGTCTTGTGTTTGATGGACAGCATTGCCAAAAATGGCCCTTGCGCCATAAACCCCCAAAACCAGGCAACGAACTCTGTTAAGACGTTAATCTATACCAACGTTTCCCAACCGAGGTCCATAAAAGCTTTGAGGTGGTCCACAAGAAAATAATTGCATTTTGGAAGTGCATAAGATGAGTTAAGGGGTGCAAGATAAAATATTTAAAATAAAATTACTAACAATAATATCATAGAAAAGTCCTGAAATTTGGAGTGAGAAGATACTCGTATTTTCTGTAACCTTGTTTAGTTGACGGCCTATTTAATGGGATCCTATTTAAAAGTCTTAGCAATAATTTATTTATTTTAGAAATATTATTTAAATTTTTTTACATTTTTGTCATTACAATTAAGTATATTTCAGTTTTATTATTCAAATTTTTGAAATTAGTAATTGACATTTTTGTACTATATTGGAATTGTTTAATTATTAGCTTCTACTAATCTACAAATTACTATTTCATTTGGGAACATTACATATGTGTATATGAAGGGGGGGGTCCATATGCGTAATGTTGGGACTCAGGAGGTCCACAAGCAAAAAATGATTTCGAACCGTTGATCTATAGTTACAATAATAGCATAAAATCCAAACTTTGAGCTCTTAAATAGTTAATGCTCTTAAATAGTTAAATATTTCACTTTTACATGATTTCGAGCCTAGGTGGCTCGATTGGAAAAGTAACGGATAACATACCGGAGGGTTGCGAAATCGAATCTAACAAACACGTCATGTACAAAAAGTGGCGTTGCTCGTTAAATCTGTTGTGGCCTCAAATATCCTCACGTTTGTGTGGTGTGGAAATTTGGAGAGTAAGGTGCCTGCTCAGGTGTTGCCTCGTTGTCTGACCCTGGTTCAAAATTACGTGGTGTTGTCCTCCAATCTATCCCTTGGGTATTGATAGCATCCTATGGCATTTATAGTACTGGAGTTCTCGAATAATAAGTTTTCGGACCACTGTTTTTTATTGTGTTTATAAATGTTTGATTGATGCGTTTTATAGAGTATGAATTGGTGAACTGATGATTAATGTGTAAAATATGTTTTTCTTTAATGTACGTAGATAAAATCTATGCAATTACTTTTACTAGAATATTGAGTCCTGTGATATATGATTATAGCATTAATTGAAATTTCTCAAGGACATAAAAATTCTTTACCTGGAAATAAGGTACGAATTCAAATTTAACTTTTGATGCGCATATAATTGACGTAACCAAGAAGCACGCATAAACGACTTGGGGGATTTGAAACGACTATCTCAAAACTTTGATAATTGGTAATTGGTAATTTTTAGTTAACGTCGTACTAGAGCTACACAACGGGCTATTGACGACGGTCCGGGATCAGTCCCTTAAGGGAAAGATCCGAGGACAACACCTCGTAATTTTGAACCACGGTCAGATGACGAAGCAACACCTGAGCTGGCACCCCACTCTCCAAACTTCCACGCCAACCCAACGTGAGGACTTTCGGCCACGACAGATTTAAGGTGCACCAGCCGCCTCTACACCATACGATTACAAACATCCATGCCCGGACCCGGATTCGAACCAGGAACCTTCCGATCTAGAGGCTAACACCTTAACCACTATACCGGTTGGTCGGCCCTCAAAACTTTGAAGATACCATAGTACTTAATTTCAGGAGGATTTGATGAAAAAATTATGAAAACGTCGTAAAATTGAGCAAGAACATCTATAGAAACCTTCAATTGAGCGTGTTGAAATTGAACTCCGTAGTAGAAAATGCGGATTTCGATCAGATAGTCCGATTCCGTGAGTATGTGTCGCTTTCAACGACTGTTGGAGGAAGGTTTGTTAGAGTGTGACGCGAAGATAATGTAGTTGTGTCTAATAAGTGGATTGCTACAATCCTAACCTTCAGTAGTATAAGTAGGTTGTTAATTATTTTTCAGAAATATCTGAATTATGAAGTTAAATTATGCCTAACAAAGCGTGTAAAATACTATTCAGACAGTAGCCCAATTGCCCAATTTGTCAGAATGATCAATAGCTTTTCCCCAAACCATGATATTTTCTTTGACGATCTCATACATTTTACTAATGTTATTAAATTTTTCGTTTAAAACAGTTTTTGACTTAATGGATGTGTTTAAATCGTAGTTTTTTTCTTTTGTATGTCAACACTGTTTTATGTAATTTTTGTATCTTACTTATATGTTATATGCTGTATAACTTGTACTGCTTTTTTCCTCTGTTGCAAGTTCTATAGTTTTGGCCTTTTGTTCGCTGTCGTGTACCATAAGTAATCTGTTTCATAGTATGAATAAATAAATAAGTTATATACAACTAAAGCGTTGGGATTAAGGTAATTTATTTTATGGTAGGAATAAAACATGCTTTGAATATTTTTGATATATTTTTTGTGCTTCAAAGTTACTAGATAATTCATCAAATAAATTGTAATCTTCAGGCACAGTTTTATTTCAGCCAACAAGATCTAAAAAACAAAATTATAATGTCGCTTTGCATTGCCAAATTGAATTTTGCTTTCTAACAAGAGATATTTTTTGAAAAAGGGGTAATATTAGAATCCAAACCGTTAACAGAATACTTTTCGTTCAAAATTTCTGAGTTAAGAAAATATTACTCTCACGACGTTGGTTTTCAATAACGTAAAAGGCCATCTCTTTCAACCGTACACATTTTGCAAACCTTGAGCTATTTCCTAATTGGGTGCATACATTTATTTGTTTACTTTGTCAACATTTTGTAACAAAGATTTTGCATGACAACTCTCGACAGTCAGCGTAACAAATAAAGTTAAGAGATTGATTTATGAAAGAAAATAACAAATTCCTCTTCTATAAGGCTAGTATGTATGCAGGGGGATTAGAAACTCATGGGGAAAATTTAAGAGGGTGACAGAAAACATCTAAACAAGCAATTTTCACCATACAATGGATAGGCGGAGAGCAAGCGGTGAACCGCTAGACGGCGCCGTAAAGAAAAGCATAAAGCGCGAGTTTTCTTACACATCGTCATTTCTACCGTGTATTTCAGAAAGCATGGCGGCGTACATGCATTTTATGTATAGTCTTGCGAATGGGAATGCTCTGGAAGCCGTAAGACTGTACAGGCAGCGTTTCCCAAGAAGACACGTGCCAGGAAGAAAAATGTTCGAGAGATTGCATCGGTGGCTGTGCGAAACGGGATCCTTTGTCACCGGCATGCATGATACAGGGCGTGGCAGGAGTGCGGACGCCACACGTTGTTGAGGACATTCTGCAAAGAGTGGAAGATCGTCTGTATATTAGCACGCGAAAGGTTTCCCATGCCGTAAATGTGCCCCACTCGATTGTTTGGCGAGCACTACGGGACGAAGGATTACACCCATATCCTTACACAGAAAGAGCAAGCCTTCATACCTGCATATCATGCGCCACGTGTCGAGTTTTCACGTTGGTTTTTGCAACAGCTAGCAGCGCAGCCTGATTTTAGTGCACATGTGTTATTCACGGATGAATGCACCTTTACTCGTGAAGGCACTTCTAATACGCACAACCTTCATGTGTGGACATCTAACAATCCGTACACACACGTACTCAATGCGTATCAGCAGCATTTCAGCGTAAATGTTTGGGCTGGAATTGTGGGTGACCATTTGATCGACTAATACCTTCTGCCATTCTGACTGGACGGCAGAACATACTTAACATTTTTACAACAGGTATCGCCAGACTTACTTCAACCTGTTGCAACCAACATACAAGCACGTACTTGGTTCCAGCATGACGGAGCACCACCCCATTTCAGCTTGGATGTGCGGAGCGCTTTAGACCTAAATTCCCAGGGCGATGGATTGGTCGGGGTGGGCCCACGCCTTGGCCGGCACGCTCAACGGATTTCTACTGTCTGGACTTTTTTTCTGTGGGGCCATTTAAGAAGTCTCGTCTACAAAAGCCCAATTGACTCCAACGAGGGCCTAGTTGCCAGGATTTCTGTTGCTGCCGGTGCCGTCCGTGTGTTTGAAAAAGTGCGCCGCTCGCTACGTCGGAGGTGTAACGCCTGCATTACCGAAAGCGGTTGCTCTTTTGAGCAGTTTCTGTACTTTTGCCACACATGCTGTCAGTAAAATAATTTAGTACCTCCTCTATCCGTTTAGTGTTTCGTTCTTTCATGTGATAGTAATGTCGCAATTTCTAATGAATTAATTTTTGACGCGTAATTTTATCTGTTGAATAGTATTCATAAAAATATTTATAATACAAAAACTACGAGTGTTGTTTGGTAACTAAGGTAAAAAAGCGAATCTATCTATATTAAAAAGAAGTTACGTCCGCCGTCGCCGCCTCAGGATTAAAAACTCGCTTTTTTCGCTCGATTCGTAGACTGTTTCTCAAGAAAATCACGGATTAAAGAATTACGAATGTTTTAGAGGCTACGTTATTTTTTAGAAATTAACATGGTTTGTTGAAAACTATACACGGAACAAGATGGAGAAGATTTTTTTCAATGCGGCTTTTAGTTTACTGCGCCATTGAGTGTCAAAGTCGAAAAAAGCGAAATTTCTAACGCGAGTGAGCAAAACACATACAAGTTTTCAGTCTTCAGCCGTGAGTTTTTTTAGGGTACCTTTAAACGTGAAAATTTGCACCTCGCCGAGTTTTTTTTTTAGAAATTTAAATTTGGTTCCTGGTAATATTTTTTGCAATTGGGGAAAAATCGGGAAATTTTCGTTATTTGTTTGGTTAAACTGTCATCTTTACAACTTATTGGTTCTAGTTTTTAAATTTGAAAACCTCACATGAAACATTAGAATATACTCTTTCTTATGGTACTATTATTTTTTAAGTTGGTTAATAAATAAATTCAATGCTAATAAAAGTTGGTCACACAAATTTCGGATCTTGTAGATCGTCATTTCCGATACAAAACTAAAACTGGTCATATATATAGATTATACAATTAGTTTTAAAATTTGAAAATTCCACGTGAAAGCTTAAAATGCAATTTTTCTTATGGTTGAAAATTATTTTAAAAATTGTTCCATAAATAAATTCGATGCAATGAAAAGCATAATTACGCGATAATGTACAAAGTTTTCATCGCGGTGTTAAACTTTGGATTGCTCTAGCTGACCTTGTAAAACTCGCTGTGACGTCATGGCCCGGAAAGACGCTTGCAAAAGAAATGTTGGCTTGCGTAGCAATCACCTGGGGTTGGTGGCAAAACAGGTGGCAGAGCCCCCTAGTTTTTTGGGGAAGAAACGACTTTGTTTCACAGTCTAGTTACCATTGAGGGCTGCACACTTGGTCTAGAGAATCTAATATTTTCTTTAGTTTCTATATTTAAAATGTATTTTCGAAGGCTGTGCAACATGTGGCAGTGACATCCTTCCCTGTTCAACGATTATTTCGTCCCACCCAGTAAATTTTAAATTTGGAAACAAGGGGGTATAGAATAGAGTTGAGTCCGGAGAATAGGACGAGCATCCACTTCTTAAAATAAGAAAAAGTTTAAGAAGGATAAGAAAAAATTGTATTACTGCTCAGAACTAATTTTTTCATTTACGTGGCACATGCTACAATGCTCACTTCAAACGTCTGTAGAAAGCAAACGGAGTGTCGTATTTGACTGAAATGTGACCTGAGACAGTACGAGGAGTGACAGCTGCCAGCACGTATCAAATTAAATGTGTTTCCGTTTCTTTAAAATTTACCAAACTATCTAAACTTCCAGACCAACGTGAGGACATTTGAGGCCACGACAGATTTAAATTCCACCAGTTCCCGTGTGCACGACGATCTTTAGTTGGACCTAGTTTCGAACTCGTATCCTTTCGGTTGCTAATCCGTTCCTCTTCCAACTAGGATGGTTCAAAACTAAGTGGTGTCCTCGGTTCTATACCTTCGAGTTTGCTCCCGTACCGCCGCCAATAGCTCGCTGTGTTGCGTTAATTATTGTGAAAACCTATCTACCAACTCCCTCAAAGGGTGAAAGAAAAATTTATATTTCATTGGGGGAAATGCAGATTGAAGTAAAATATTTTTCCTCTTTTACGTTTCACACACTTTTTAAGCTAAATATTTTAGCGTTGTTAAAGGAGGTATGTATTGAATTAACATCGCAGTAGAGCAACCCATTCCCCCAGGAGAGACCCCGCACCTATCCTTGTAAGGATTTAACGGTTTAGTAGTCTTCCTTGGATGTTTATTAGGTTATTATTTGCAGAGTTTCAGGTTTTCTTGACGATCATCTGATGGTCAAATGGAAACTGTGTTTAGGTTGTTGCTATAAAATCCCGCTCGCGGAATGCCAGGATATTAATGATTTTGCAAATGTTTTCTCTGCACTTCATATGCTTTAGTGCTAGGTTTAGCCATCATTGGATGGGTCTTGGTAGTGGGCAACTCATATGGAGTGAGCTTGTGAGGGGACATTCCAAGGCCATAATATATTGGAATTCCTTCTGTTCCACAAGAGCATTGGTTGGTTTGCGATACACCGAATCTGTGGAGATAGCTGGGGATAAAGCCATGGCCCGTTACAAATTGTAAAAGACATCTATTTTTGCGGGTTTCTATGGAGTCTGTGAAGAGATCGTGTGTTGAGCGGCCTATGTTCCATTTATCCTGCCACAGTTGAAGAATGTGGTCTTTAGTGAGTCTCTTGAAGTGTGAGACTGGAAGGGCTATTTGTTTGTCCTCTGAAGCATCTTTGTTTGCTGCCGCTGGCTTGGCAAGACTGTCTGCTTTTTCGTTACCCTCGTGTCCAACGTGAGTCTTGAATCATCGTAGTTCTAATGCTGGCTTGTTGTGGAGGATTTTTTGGATTTCTTTGATGAGGGGAAATCTAAATGCTTCTCTGATTGCAACCGACTCCACTTGGAACACACTGTTGTTAATTTGAAGTCTAGTCGACCAGGCTTGTGTTAATGTTCCTTCTTCGTGGAGGCAAAATATTGATCCCAATTCCGAGTCTGTCTTGGACTCATCTGTGTAGATGGAAATAAATGATGTTATGGATTCAGTATTAATAGATACGTCAGCTTCTTTGCTTTGTATATATGGATGGAAGAACCATCTTGTCTCCATTTCAAAATCTTGTGAATTAAATGTTACATAGTTCATTTGAACTGGTTTATGAAGACGAATAAATTCTGTTGGTTTTGCTTTGTGTGATAGGAGGATATGTAAGGCTGGTACTCTAATAATGATACCGAGATCTGATGTTGGGGTAGTTTGAAGAAGCCGAAGAGATAAAAAGCAGGAAGAGCCTTTGGATGGATTCTCTGTTGACGTATTTTCACGGAAGTCAAATTGTAGTAGATTCGTGTGGTCGTGTTTTTGAATATGGTATAGCAATCTGTTAACCGTTATTTTTTCCAGTCATTTTGAAATGGCTGGGAGAAAAGTGATAGGTCTGTTGGAATTTTAAGGTTGATAATCTTTGTGTCCGGATAAATTTCCTTTAAAATATTTGTCAAGATTTTTTCCTCTGTGCCTGATTGCCCTGAGTTTGAAGCAAGAGCTGAGTGGATCTTGACTTTTCTCTGTAATTTTGTAGGGTGTATGTACTAAAGGGCGGCGTAGCTTCTGTACAGAATTTTCTCCAGGACGCGCTAATTTTTCCTTACTGCCTTCATATAGAGTTCACGTTCTTTTTAGAAGACTGTTTGCATGACTTGTTTCACCGTTATGTTCTGCTCTCTTTGTCACATCTCCTTCTGAGGGCTAAATTTTTTTTCTTGTTGATCTCCAATTACTGAGCCAACCAGGTTGCTTTCTGTGATATCTTATGCGATTTCAGTTTGTATATTTTGGTACAACAGTCTTGAATGGTTGTAATTAGTGAATCTGTTGCTATTTTCAATTCCTGCAAACTGTTTTCTGCATTTAAGGAGCTTTCTATAGCAGAGATTAAGAGTCTTTATTTTTAAGTTTGATCTTCTTGTTGTGGTTTGCATGTTTTGTTTTGAACCTTTTAAAGCAAAGTTGGTTAGTATTGGCTATTAGTTGAACTATAATCAGGCTGTGATCGCTTTGGGGCTTTCGTCTTCAAAGAAGATTCTGTTCAGTTGTGACAGTTTGAAGGAAGTGCTTGCGAATGTCAGGTCAAGCTAGCCTCGTAAGACGGGAGATCGGCAGACTGGTTCAGTAAGTTTATGGGGTTGGAAGGCCAAGAATTCCAATACTGCTCTCCCTCTAGGATCTTCATTATTATTGCCCCATGTCTGACTATGCGCATCCCAATCTGCACAAATTAAGAAGTCTTCTGTAGAAGCACGTAGTTTGTTGGGTGCACACATGCTGTTGCTTCGCCACTTGGTGAGATATAAAATGATACTAATTTATATTGCCTATCGTCGATTGTGATTTTAATTTCTATAGTATCGTCATCGTTGTATTATTATGATTGATAGGGTTTGATGTTTTGGAATTAATAGCTGCCTTCCCGCTTGTTGATATGATTGATTTCCATGTAGATGGTATTCCTGAGACTTGATTATAATGTAGATAGAGTTCTTGGGCTAGGATTGCTATTCTGTTTTTTTGCTGTAAGATGTTGTCGAGATGTTAGATGTAGAGATGTTGCCATAATTGATAGCTATAAATTAATTTGGAGAAAAATATGCTGTTGCGTGTTATAGATTTCGATGTTATACTCACTGCTAAAAGTTAAGCACGAAAGGTAAAATGGAAAAGAAACCACAAGTACAGCTTTTATAGACACGAAATGCGGCAGGAAAGTAAAAAATAGGTTTATACGTGAAACAAAACGAAGAATTAAATATAAAGATGAAAGCAATATTGAATTTTCATAAATTATAAAATAAAGTCATATGAGAGTCATTAACAAAATTAAGTTTATAAATCCAAAACAAATAAACAAAACCGACATTAATAGGGTATGTGACCACCCCTCACTCTCATACAAAGTTTACAGAGTGTGACCATACTTTCCATGAGGTGATCAACCACTCCAGAGTCAAGTAATCGCCATTCCTCCTGTAGAGCAGTTTGCAACCCTGTGAGAGTAGCTGGGTGTAGGAAACGTGCATACACAGCACGGCCGAGGGCATCCCAAAGATTTTCAATGGAATTAAGGTTGGAAGAGTACGCCGGCCAAACCATACGCGCAATCCCCTCACTCTCCAGGTAGTCGTCAACGATGTCAGCTCTATGGGGACGCGCATTATCATCCATTAAAACGAAAGAAGGACCAACTGCTGCAGTGTACAATCTCACAGTGGGTTCTAGGACTTCATCCCGATACCGGACAGCCGTCACAGAACCCCGTCTATAGATGTGCAGGTCGGTGCGAAATCCCGTCCCACACCAATGCTTCCACCTCGGAATGTGTGATGCTCGATGATGTTCTGGTGTCGATTGCGTGTGCCTTGTTCTCTCCAGACCCTTACACGTTTGTCATCTGGGTCCAGGGCAAATCTCGACTCATCCGTGAACATAACATTAGTCCAATCAGTCACAGTCCAATTCTCATGTTGTCGACACTACTTTTATCGTGTCCTTCGGGATTGGACGGATAGAGAAATACAAACTAGTGGTTCCCGGGCGTACAGTCCATTCATGTGTAGCCTTCGGCGCACAGTAGTGACAGATATCGTCTTAACATTGGTCGCTGTAACCATAGATGTCACACGTGTGGCGGTCGCTCTCCGATTCTGCTTCGCTACAAAAACAATATATCGATCTTCCGCGGGGGTCGTAACCCTTGGGCGACCGGTCACGCGTCTTCGGACATCTGTTTGCCTTGTTTTGAATTGTGAAATGACGGAATGATGAACGCCGAAGGAAAGAGCAACATTACTTCCATCTACCTCTGCAGCAAATTGCAGCCTCTCAAATTCAGATTGGCTTCTGGAAATAAACATTTCCCTCTCCGTGCTTAACTTTTGGCAGTGAGTGTATTTTGGATTATTGGAGCGAGATTTCATGCTATATTTGGAACTGATTGCATAAGTTTTTGCATTTTAAAAATTCTCGTTGGTGGGTGTTGTGACAGTTGATTTGAATTGATGCGGTTACTGGCTTATATATGAGAGGTACGTTGTTGTTATTCTGTGGTAGTGTTCATGTGCTCTTGATATTATGTGCAATCTGTATCGTATGATGGGTGACAAGTATCCCCATCAGAGGATTCCCAAAAACAAGTGTATGTGTAGTCATGTGTGATGTCCTTCTCCAAAGAGACACTGTATGTGGTAAATTTGCAGTATCTTTGGATATGACCAAATGCCTGACATTTACAGCAGCGTTTTATATAGAAGTACACCTTGTAGCACAAAGAATACCAGTCCATATCTAGTCGTCTTTTTTCTATGATATAATAAAAGGCTGCTCGGCCACATTCAACAATAAAACTACATTCACCACTGGAGCAACGCAACGTGATATTAGCGCCGTCCATGGACTTATCCTGTACAGAAAGATGCAAGAAAAACGCATCATAAGTTTGAACCACTCTCAGATGACGAGGCAAAATCTGAGTTGGCACCTCATACTCCAAACTACGGTAACACAACGGGCTATTGACGACGGTTCAGGATCAGTCCCTAAATGAAAGAGCCGAGGACTACGCCACGTAGTTTTAAACCAAGGTGAGATGACGACGCAACAATTAAGCTGACACGCCACTCTCCAAACTTCTACACAAACCCAACGTGAGGACTTTCGGCCACGACAGATTTAAGGTGCACCAGCCACCTCTACACCATACGCTTACAAACATCTATGCCCGGACCCGAACCAGAAACCTTCCGATCTAGAGGCTAACACCTTAACCGGTCGGCGATACGTTTAGAAGAAAAATTAGAAAGATCGATTCCTAATGATCATCTAGAGCCACATTACTCGTCAAATATTTTCTTATTTACCAATCGAATTTATTTTGAAGTTCCTAAACCTATCGATACTAGTAATCCAAATAAAGTGACTTGATGCATTGGCTAGTGATTGTCCTTCAGGCTTACACAATTCGCAATTTTCTAACACTGCAGCGAATCTGGTGTAAGCGTCTTATAAATAACCTTTTTAAGATGGTAAATTACTTTCAGAAAGGTTGCTTGGGAAGCTAGTTTATAGTCTGGCAGCTCGCTCTGTACGGGCTTGATGAAATCCATTAATTTCTACCGGACACTTATCTCCTACTAAATCTTACGAACTGAAAACTTATCCGAAAGAACTTAAAGACCCGAAAGAAATTTATTCCCCAAGCTGCTTTTTTACGTGGGAAACATTTTTTTAGTGATCGAAAGTGAAGTATCATTCGCATGTGTTAAAGTGTTTCCCACCATCCTAACAAAAGAAAACTGGAGGAGTATTTGCAGATAAGGATAAAAACAAAATCTGAAGGACCAGATTTTAATGTAAGCTTTCATAGTATTTTTTATAATTCTATTTACACGTCGTCTGATGCAATTCCAGTTATCTCTCTAGACAACTACAAAAGCCATCGTTTGAAATATGTGTTCGGTGAAAACTGTCACTAGACCATACAAAAACTGAACTGGAATTCGAAATAGAAATGGTTGAATAAATTCTCTTATTTTCGGAGTGAGATATTTTCACATTTTTTTCGTGTTGAAGTTGAGTGGCAGTTTTGTTATGAACATTTTTCTGTATCTCCCATGAGCTCAGGTGTTGCTTCGTCATCTGACCGTGGTTTGAAAATACGGGGTGTTGTCCTCGGTTCTTTCCCTATAGGATTGATCCCGGACCGTCACCAATAGCCCGTGTCTCTTGAACGACGTTAATTGAAAATACCTACCTGTCTCTTCCATAATGCGCGGGGTGTCGCAAGTTTGAACGAGTAACGGATTATCAACAGGGGGTTGCAAGTTCAAACCTCGTTCCAACCGAATTACTGTCGTATGCGCAGAAGCTGATGCACGTTAAATCTGTCGTTCCGTCAGATGTCCTTATGTTGACGTGGTGCGGAAGTTTGCGGAGTTAGTGCCAGTTATGGTGTTGTCCTTGTCATCCCATCGTGAATAAAATGGCTAGGAGTTGTCCTCAGATCATTCCCTTCGTGATGAATCCGGCCTCGTCGCCAATAGCCCATTGTGCTGTACCAGCGGGACTTTAACCAATTACCTAACTTACTATTCCAACCAACCGTTATAGTGGTTAAAGCGTTAGCCTCTAGATCGGAAGGTTCCTGGTTCGAATCCGGGTCGGGGCACGGATGTTTGTAAGCGTATGGTGTAGAGGAGGCTGGTGCACCTTAAATCTGTCGTGGCCGAAATTCCTCAAGTTGGGTTGGTCTGGAAGTTTGGAGAGTGGGGTGCCAGCTCAAGTGTTGCTTCGTCATCTGACCGTGGTTCAAAATTACGAGGTGTTGATCCCGTACCGTCGTTAATAGCCCGTCGTGTTGCTCTACTACGCGACGTTAACTAAAAAATTATCAATTACCTAACCTACTATGTTGCATATGATAACCATTACATAGAAATTTGTGTTTTCCTAAATTTACTAGTAAGCGGTAGGCACAGTTGAAAGTTGTAAGCTATTCCGAGTAACCGAGTTCCGAGTATTGTAACCGAGCTTGGAACCAGGTTCAACCAAAGACAGTCTTGTATGCGAGGTCTGTACACTCTAAATCTATCATTTCCATCTCATGTGTTAACCTCGTCACTGGAGCATAGTTAAAAATGTCCTCGGACAATTTATTTGGGTAGGGTAAAAACGGCAGCCCCTTTGGAAGAGCAACGGGCCCACTACCAGAGGGTTTCGAGTTCGAATCCAACCAAAGACCGTCGAGTACAAAGGGGATCGAGAACGTTGTTTCTGTCGTGTTCTCCAATCTCTACGCGTTGGTGCGGTGTGGCCTCGTCATCTGAACGTGGTTCAAAATTACGCGGTGTTGTCCTTGGACCTTTCCCTTGGTGATTGATCCCGGACCGTCACCGCCAACCAACCGGTCTGGCGGCTAAAATGTTAGCCACTAGATCGGAAAATTCCTGGTTCGAATCCGTGTCAGTGGATGTATGTTTGTTAGCGTATAGTGTAGAGGCGGCTGGTGCACCTTAAATATGTCGTGGCAATGGTAATGGTAATGGTAATTTTTAGTTAACGTCGTACTAGAGCAACACAACGGGCTATTGACGACGGTCCGGGATCAGTCCCTTAAGGGAAAGATCCGAGGACAACACCTCGTAATTTTGAACCACGGTCAGATGACGAAGCAACACCTGAGCTGGCACCCCACTCTCCAAACTTCCACGCCAACCCAACGTGAGGACTTTCGGCCATGACAGATTTAAGGTGCACCAGCCGCCTCTACACCATACGCTTACAAACATCCATGCCCGGACCCGGATTCGAACCAGGAACCTTCCTATCTAGAGACTAACACTTTAACCACTATACCGGTTGGTCGGCAAAAATATGTCGTGGCGGAAAGTCCTCACGTTGGGTTGGTGTGGAAGTTTTGAGAGTGGGGTGCCAACTCAGGTTTTGCCTCGTCATCTGACCGTGGTTCAAAATTACATGGTGTTGTAGTCGGATCTCCTTTAGGTTATTGATCCCGGACCGTCGTCAATAAACCGTTGTGCTGCTCTAGTAAGACGTTAATTAAAAATTACCAAATTACCAAACCGTCAACCAATAGACCGTTGTGTTTACCCTGTGTGGCATTACTTAGAAATGCCAAATACAAAAATCAGTCGATGAAGGGTTCTAAGGAACACATCTATAGATTAAAGCATAAACTTTAGAGGGAAAATAAAGTTGCATAATAAGACCGATCATGCAGATTTCAAAGTATTTTTCATCTACCCTATAGAGAATTAATTGATATAAAGAAGGAACTCTTTAAATTTTTTTGCATAAATCTCATAGTTTAGTTCTAAATGCGTTAATCATATTACAAACTCGGTTTCTATATAAAATTTTGGTGCTTCCTGAAGCCATATGAAAGACGCGCAGAAACCTTTGAATCGTTACAACCTGACAAAATTTGATAATTAAGCTATACTAATGAGATAAATTATTCATAATTTAAATTTAATTTTATCATGTGTATGCCTCTGACATCTTAAATTTATATTTGCTTGCGAATTATATAATTTATATTGTTTTTGTCTGCATATGTTTTGAAGTTAGAAATCGGATTCCAAACGTCATAAATATTTTATAAGGTTATTTATATTGCGCTCGCATTTTCTTTTTAACAAACTTCTGGACTTGCCGTACGAATTCAGATTCATAAATACTGTGAAACTGAAATGTGCATAATGGATTTCTCGTGTTGGGGTAAGAGTCCAATTTAAAGTACCTTGGTTTCTTCTAAAAGGAGTTGAAATCAGATGATGCAATGCATGAGTTTCCATTCAAATTTAACATGGGATAGTAAGACAATATTCTTGCATTCAAACAAATGGTATTTTCATTATGGATTCGCTTTTTCTTAGAATGTTACAAAAATTTATTTTTATTTAACCCTCTGAGGTTAAAGTAAAATATAATTAACCCCACCGCACACACCTCATGACTAAATAATCACATCTTTTGGAATTTTCAACCTTTAGAAAAGAAATTCTACTTATATTTTCCTTGGAATAGAATCCCTTGGAAAATACTCTATCCTCTCTTTCCTTCGAAGTGAATCCTTTGGAAAAATTCTATTTTGGTCATTTCTTTTGAATATAATCCTTTGGAAATATTTTGTAACATCTCCTTAACCCTTCTTTGCATGATTTTTTCTTTATTGGTGAAATAAATCATGGTGATATAATTCATGTTTAAAATTAAAGGGAAAATGGTTAAAAAAATCTTAGTATATATTTATAGTATAAATTTAGCAAAAAACAATAGGATGGTATCATGTGGTATTTTTTAAATCAAACGCAAACTTTTTCAGAAATTGCTCTAAAAATAACAGAAACACATGTTACAAACTTTTCTTCCACTCATTTTCACTTTTTTAGCAATAGAAACTCAAATATAATAAAACAAAATTAAAAACGAAATCATACGTTTATTGCAACTACAACAAACAGCGGAATGACAACTTCAAGCTCGTTTTACTGATAGTAACACTTGCTTATTTTTGACAGCTATGTTTTTTTTTATGCAATGGACATTAAAAAGGTATCCAAACACGATCAACTTAAAGTGAACTTATTCTTTTATATAATTTTTGGGCATTCAATGTTATGATGGAAATTTCCACCATTATGCAAAGAAGTGTTAAAATTGAATCCGCTGAAAATATTCTATTGGTCCTTTTCTTTGTGAATAAAATCCCATATAAATAATCTATTACCTTTTTTCGTGGAAGTGAATCCTATGAAAAAATTCTATTGGTCATCTCCTTTGAATTGATTTCTTTGGAAATATTCTATTGCTTCCCCCCCCCCCCTTTCCACAGAATAGAATACTTTTAAATGATTCTGTTAGTCCTTTTTTTTTAGAATAGAAACCTTCGAAATTATTCTATAAATCCTTTACTTGGAAATATTCTGTTGGTTATCACTTTAGAATATTTCCAAAAGTTTCTATTATATTCTATTCTATTTCGTCTTGCCTTAGAATATAATTCTTTTGAATGATTCCGTTGGTCAAGGAAATCAAACCTGGCTAAAAGCCATGCGGGAAAGACTGCAAATAGCAGGGTGAATTTGTAAGCATGCTTAAGATAAAAATATTAAAGGAATTGAATTCGCGTCTCCTTGTAACTCTCAATATGTATACAAAACATGTTTTACAACTAGGAAATATAAGGAAAATGTTATGCCTACCTTTATACGATAGCCACCTTTAGAGATGTGTAATATTTACAGAAGTCAATCAGAAACTGAAAATAGAAATCTAAAACATAAATTTCATGTCAGATCAATGCGGTTACTTTTTTATAAAATGTAAGAGCAACTTGAATGTTACAATATTTTTCTATTATTGAACAGATAGTAAAACTGGCGGAGAGAATTTAAAAGCAATTATCCGATAGGAAGTCTAAAATAAATGCGCAACGTTGGGTTGGTACGGAATTTTGAAGAGGGGTGCCAGAGCCAAATGTTGCCTCGTCATCTGACCGTCGTTCAAAATTACGTGGTGTTGTCCTCGGATCTTTCCCATACGGGATTGATTCCGGACCGTCGTCAATAGTCGATGTGTTGCTCTAGTACGATGTTAATTAAAATTTACCAATTGTTAAAATAAATGCGACAACAGTGACCTATAACTATAATTTTATAGGTATTTAGTTAAATTTACGTCACACTGAAGCAACACAAAGGGCTATTGACAACGGGTCGATGCCAATCTCAAAGGAAAATATCTGAGGACAAGCCCTCGTGATTTTCAACAACGATCAAATGACGAGGTCCACACCTGAGCTGGCACCCCATTATATAAACTTCCACACCAGGCCAACGCTGGATCATTAGAGGCCTCTGTAGATTTAATGTGCCGCAACCCCCAAATTCAAGACGATCTTCGGCTGGATAGAGTTTTGAACTCGCTATCCGCCGGTTGCTTTCAAGATTGATCTCTTAGTCAATAGCCCGCAGTGTTCTCCAGTGTAATGTTAATTCTACCAACCCACCACTCCTGTTACTTATCCATGACTACCAATTGGGCTACCTCGGCCAGTATAAATATGAAACCCTCAATAATGAATATTTATATAAATAAGAATGGAGTGTTTGTTTGTACATTCAATATTTTCGACCCATTTCAAGTTTTCTATCCGTTTTGGACCCTACTGATGCCGAATCCGCTTCTTTTACGTTTGGTGTCTATCTGTCTGTCTGTGTGTCTGTATGCTGTGCCCTATACACGTCTACACGGTTTAATATATTTTCATGGAAATTTGCATACAGTGAGTACTTATCTTCATTTAGTGAGTGGAATTGGTTGCGAAAGTCTGTCTGTCCATCTTTCTGTTCTATGTTCTATTTTGTGTTTGTGTGTTTGTGTAGGCATCACGTGAATTTTATTCCAGATATTTCATTGCAATGCGTTTTATTTATACATTATCTATTAGTTTAATGAATGCAATATTAAGCATTAATTTATTTTTACATTTAGATGAGTTTCATGCTAAAACACCTGAATAAGTATACTTAAAACAACCATAATTTGTTTTTTCTTTGGAAAAATTGAAATGTACATTGAGCATTACGATTACTTTGATTTGCTTAACCAGTACTGCTGGAAAACCAATTATTTTTCACAAAATTTTTAATGGAATTTTAGCTCTGATATTTCATTTAATTCGAGTCTTATTTTTGTTCTTTGCTCAATGTGAACGATTTCCGAATATTTGGGACAGACGATATTTTTCAACGTACGGGAATAAAACGGAAATTCGTGTTTATTTCGCTCTGAAGTAATTTCGCATTTCTAAATTTTGTGCACTTTTAGTTGTAAGTTGTGGCAACTGTGCGAGATCAAGAGATAAAAATGAATCATAAATTAATATCTTAAGAACAATTTTTTCCGACATCTTTTACTTTGTTTTATTTCGCTGTTTTCTGTTTTAAATATTTATTATTTTAATAAAAGTGTTTTCCTTCTCATCACACGCAACACCACCTCGAAGTATTCGACTTAATAATGGCAGGTAAATCAGAATAAATTTTCAGTAAATTTTAAGTGTAGTTTTCCATTATTGAAAAAATAATGCCGTTATTTAAAGAATAATGCCGTTATTGAAAGAATAATGTCGTTATTGAAAGAATAATAATGTTTAAAAAATCCGAACTGTAATTATTCAAACATTAACAAATGAACTGCAATAATGACAGGAGAAAATTGCGAAATTCCACAATGTTGCATGCCGGATGCAAGAGTGCCCAAGTAGAAAATATTGTTTTGTTGACTATGAGTGCGAGATCCCTCGCAGTAAATCATCGTTTTTATTAATTGAGTTGAACTTGAAAAGAACTTTAGAAATGGAATTCCAAATCTCCCTCAAAATCGTCTTTTGTAGTAGTAACCTTAGTGTCACCTTTCGTCATTTTGTAGCTTTGTCATACAGCGAGGGTGCGATGTCAAATGTATTACATGAATGGATATGCATGTGTAGGATTTGTGTCGAAAGTAAGTTGTAAAAATTATAAAGATGGGTGAAAGGTATTCAAATAAATTTTTATTCTACAAAAAACGTAAGTCATTAGATATTTTGATTATCTCTTCAATTTAGAGTAAACCAATTCAAACCGAGTAAGGTCGGGTATTTTGCTAGTGTTAAATAAGTATATATGTATTTAATGGCCACACTGGAGCAAGACATCGGGCCTTCGGCGACAGAAGCGGCTCAATCCCATGATAGTACTTTACGCAAGTCCAACTTGATTGGCTAGTTTCACGGGCTTGGCTTCACTTGGATATCTCGCAAATCTGATTGTTGCAGTAACCATTTGATTTTGAATATGCGCGTTGTTTCGTGGAATTACAAATACAATACATACACTAGCGCCTCAGCGTACAGCGTAAGTGTCTGACAAGTTGACTCTGATTGGCTCCTCATATATATGTTGTATGGTTGTTGTTAGTAGTATTTCTCGCCAACTTATATACTAAGGGTACTTATACTTTTAAAGAGCTTTTTTTCCGTGAAGCAACGATGGTCTAATGGCTAAAGTCACCTACCTTCAGATGGACGTCGGCAGCGAAGGATGACTTTACGATTTCAAATCCAGCTAGCAGAAAAAATTTTATACTCTCCAAATTATTTTTAAAAAATTCCAATTTAATTCCTTTTGAGTCTAAATTACTTTTCCTAATTTTTAATACGCTTTTCATATTTTTCCAAGCTTCCGTTGATTTTACATAAATAATCTAAGAACCATTCCTGAACTCACTACCAGCTGATATTTTTCCGCCCCTCTGCAGTCCCCTTTGCTTTAGGATGATGGTGTCGTATCCACCCCTGGCTTAGGACCATTCTGATGTAACAAAAAGCATACATAAAACACTAACTTATATAATTATTAACTTATATAATAAAATGATACAATTTTCGGCTCCCACCTCTACCCACCCATAGCCATGGATCTGAAAAGAAAAAAAGAAAGGAAGAGATAAATTGCCAACAGAAAAATTATCATTACATACGTATCTAGGTCATGTGATCCGATTAGCCAATCAAGTTGGACTTGCGTAAAGTACTATCATGGTATTGATTCGCCTGTTTCGGCGACAGTCTGGGACCTATCTAGGCAGGAAGGATCCAAGGACAATACCACTCTGAAGTTCTCTTTAAATACCAAACACGAGATTGTATAAATAACAACTAGACGATGATAAAAAGCCTACCTTACTTATCTTCGTAAACATCATTTCAGCCTGGTGCATGTACCGAAAATACAAAGCATTATCTCTCAACCGAGGTAAACATTCGAATGTTCTAGTTTACATTAAAGAACATTTTAGAAAATAAGCTAAGTGTAAAATCCTTAATTTTGAGTCGACCAACTGGACTGGTGGTTAAGGTGTTAGTCTCTAGATCGGAAGGTTCCTGGTATGCAAGTTTGTTTTCATCATTCGTGAGGACACCACGTAATTTTGAACCACGGTCAGATGGCGAGACAATACCTGAGCTGGCATCCCACTCTCTAAACTTCCACACCAACCCAACGTGATGACTTTCGGCTACGACAGATTTAAGGTGCACCAGCCGCCTCTACACCATACGCTTACAAACACTCATGCACCTACCCGATTCGAAACAGGAACCTTCTGATCTATAAGCTAACACCTTAACCCCCAGACCGGTTCGTCGGCATCTAATCTAGGAAAGAAACAGTTCTGTATTTAGTTTGTTATACTGGTATATCAAACTCGGAACATAGAAATCCATTGGAACGACTGTTCACCAGAGAGAAAAGCTTGGACAACACAGTATATATAAAAACTAACTCGAAATAACTCGGGAAAAGATTTAAGATTTTGTCTTGTTGGTAAATAAACTGGAGTTAAAGCACTCTTGTTTGGGATACTTTCGTGAGAAAGTACTTAAAAGATTGTCGCCATTTCTAAACGTGTCTGAAAAAAATTTGAGAACTGGAGACGTTGTAGCTTGACTAGTATCGGAAAAAAATCGCATCATGTTCTTTCAAAGCTTTTAGACTTTAGTTTATCTTTGTTGAATGGGTCTCTCTGGAACAACTCGAATCTGTTAAAAAAAAAAATTGCGGTTACATTTTTAGGATCCTAAGAAATCCGTTACTCTGTGGATAATTCTAGAATTTATCTCTCACCAAGTTGAAGAGAACTTTCTTATTACTTAAAGAGGTATATTAAATTCAGTGTGCAATTCTGCCTTTCGGTAGGTAGTATGGTACTTAATTTACGTCACACTGTAGCAATACAACGGGCTATTGTGTTGCTCCTGTTGGTCTTTGATCCCAAGACACCCTTATCCCACCAAAGACTGCCGTGTGCATAGGCGGATGGTGCACGTTAAATATGTCGTGGCCTCAATTGTTCTCACGTTGGCGCGGTGTGTAAGTTTGGAGATTGGTGTGCCACAGAAGGCGTGACCTCGTCAACAGACCGAGGTTCAAAATTACGTGGTGTACCCCTTGGAGTTTGATACTGGACCGTCGCGAGTAGACCATTTTGTGTGACGATAATTAAATACCTACCACCCTATGGAGGGCAACTCCGGGTAATTGTTAACCACGGTTAGAATGAGGATAACAACACCTTAGTTTGCATCTTTCTCTTCAAACGTTCACACCAAGCCAACGTAAGGAGGCTTGTGGACACAATAGATTTAACATGCACCAGCCCACCTTTCTAGAAGTCGGTCTTTGGTTCGATTCGAATTCGCTATGTATATATATATATATATATATATACTAGCCACTGCGTGGCTAGCACGGCGTTGCCCGTGCTGTACTTTGTGGGGTTAGGTGTGTCCATTGTGAACGTTTGTAAACCACCGGTGTTTGCTACGCATTGCCATTTGGTTTGCTTCGCAAACCAACACCACGGATAACGCCGTGATGGCCTCGTTATTGTGAAATTGGAATTGCGAAGAGATCCAATTGGTGTGACGTGACAATTTCTTGGAGGGTGGAGTGCCAGCTGAGGTGTTATGTTATAATTTGACCGTGGTTGTACACGTATATTTGCCTTATTGGATAAAACTTTGACCCTAGTTAATAGGTAGTTGTAGTGCTTGAGAACGTTAATTAAAGATTACCCAATTTTCTCGGATACTTTCCTTAGGCGATTGATCCCGGACCGTAGTTAAGAGCCCGTTGAGTTGCTATAGAACGACGTTAATTAAAAATTACCTCGGATCTCAAAATTAGGGAATTAATCCCATACCCTCGTTAATAGCCAATTGTGTTGATTTTGTGTGATGTTAATTAAAAATTTCCTCATATTTCAAATTCGCTGAAATTTTTAATAAAAACATGTAAAATTTCTGTTGATTGTTGTATTATTTTTAAAATCCGTCTTATACACATGCATATTTTACGCATTTTACTGCAATGCCAAAAATTGTATTTCTAAGAATTAAGAGATTTAAGTTTTTGGAAAAGGCAGTTGAGAAAATTGAAGGGACAGAGAAAACACGCTTTTGTACTCAAAACCGAAAAAATGAGTCTCTTCTTTTTTAAATTTTACAACTTGAATGTGTGGTGTATCTTATTTTTAACACAACAATGAAATCTGTTGATTTGGGCAATACAGTATATTTTAACCCCAAATTACTTAAATAATAGGGAGACAGAAAAATTAGAAATATTTTTGTAAGTTGAGGTAATTTTGAATAAAATAGATTAATCGACCAAAATAAAGGTTTTTTTTTTATTTTGAGTACAAAGTGAATTATTTTATTCCTTATCTGAATTTTTAAAATTAGCAATGTTTGTAGATGTGGAATGCAACTTTAGAAACAATTAAATGAAATGAAATAAGTCTGTGCCATGTGGGAAAGGAAAACAAACTATAAAAATTAGCATTTTATACTTATTATTTTTCCCCGAGATAGTATACATGTACACTTTTTAAAATAACCATATGTGGCAAGAAATTGAAGTGATATCTATTTATAAAAAGTAAAAAGGTATTAAATTCTGTTGAACACTTGACCGTGGGAGAAACACGGTTTAATGAGACCGAGTCGTATGACTTTAAGTGATTGTGCCTTGATGATGACAGTGAAACTTAAACGAACTGGGAATTGAAGTTTTTAAAATTGGAATGGGATATCAGAAGTGATGATTGGTATTCTAGGAATGAATATGTTTAAACTTGCAGCATGTGTAGTGACGATGGTGGCTTGAATAATATTTGGCATGAGTTTCTTGACAGAGTGTTGTGCCATTGCATAGTGAAAGTCGATTCAGATTAGTGAGAAGCATAATCGGTGCTCCAATATGTGCGAAAGTACTCCAGATGGTTCCAATGTGTAAAAAAACTGTGCTGTGTGTTTTAAGGACTCATTTCTGTTATGCGTAATGTCTATAGATTTGTAAATTTAAAAACTATGGGGTAATTCTCGCAAGACTTGCTTTATGATGACATTGACATCTTTATTTATTTGGGAAAGATGTGCCCTTTGGCACAGCCATGCATGATGAGTGCTTTGCTACAACAGCAATATATTGATGAACCGCAGGGGTTGTAACCTTTTGGGTGTGGGCCACATGTGTTTTGACAGCTGTTTCTGTTGTTAGCATAATGATGAAACGACGGAATGAACGCCAAAGAAAAGAGCAACATGAGTGATTTATTGCCAAACTTGAAGGCATCCCACAGAGCGGCAGCGCTTGCTATATGTGTTGTGGAAGTGACAGAAACACGTCCGTCTTGAAAACTAATCCTACAAAAGTTGCAAACACTTTTTACAGCACTTACATGCAACTCCTCAAACCCTTCACAATGCTGGCTTCTTATAGGACTGTCTTTTTTATATTTGTCGACACGAAACTGTGATTGACTGTTCCATAACACATTTGCATAGTTCCATCTAACTCTGCAGCAAATTGCAGCCTCTCAAATTTAGATTAGCTTCCAGAAATTAACATTTTCCATGATATGCTTAACTTTTGCCAGCGAGTGTAGACAATAATAAAATGAAGTACTACATGTGTTGTCTGTTCGGCGTGTCCTGACGAATCTATAGTACTTCCAATAATGAAATTTGGCACATAGGTAGTGTGAATATTTTACAATTTTATAGTCCACCACAAATTTTAAAATTTAATCCAGAACATTTTAAAAGTAATGTAATGAGATATTTAATTAATATTGTGTTCCTCCGAATAGCAAATGTTCAATTGGTATTGACTAAATACGTATTTACAGTGCTTATGTAGCTGCCCCATTAATGGATATACTTTATAAAAATTTATTGCTTTTTTAAAAGCATATTAACTTTTAGTTAGCGTAAACTTTTAGTTTAGATTATCATAATGTATGATATAAGTATATATTTTTTTGTGTTTCCTCCATTTTTGGAACTGGATGACAGTTGTGCAATACGTTATTTGTTATTGCTTCTGTTTTAGAGTACGATAGTTTGGATTATCATTTTTAAAGCATCTAAACTTTTTGTTTGGATTATTTGGATATCTTTTTCAAAAGCAGAGACCTGTTTTATAAATTTATTGTCGCTATGTATTCCGAGATTAAATCGCAGAAGGTGTTGTACATACGACTGAATGAGATCACTCAGAGTGGAACAGTATGCAGATTTGAGAGATGCGGTGATGAACGGTGGAAATGCTGCGATAAAAAAACTGAAGTACACAGAAATCACAAAACTTCCAAAAATATATAAAAACCAAAAGTAAAAGTTTATGCTTTTGTAAATTTATGTGTTGCGTAAATTATAAAAATTAAGTATTGCTATGCTTTCCAAAAGACACCCAAACACAGAAAAAAAATAGCATTAAAAATCAACAAAATAACAGCATTTCGTAATAACATTTTTTTTTTTTGTAATTTGCAATATGCAAAAAAGGTAGTCATATAAGAAGCCAGCATTGGCAAAATGATGTTTAAATCCAAGACTAAATTTGTTAGCATATTTCTAAAAACGAAACCGTGATTGGCTGTTACCTAACACATTTGAATACTTCCATCTTCCTGTGCAGCAAATTGCAGCCTCTGAAATGAAGCTTGGCTTCTGGAAATTAAACAAAAACAAAAAAACAGCAGTTTTTTTTTTTTTTGCAATATAACGAAATATTGTGGGCCGTGAATGAAAAAAAAGGCAGTTATAGCGAAATGCCATAGTTTTGTTGCTCTTTTAGGCAATTTTTTGTTTGTTTCTGTGTTTGGGTGACTTTTGGAAAACATAGCAATATTTAATTATGATAATTTAGGCAACATAAATTTACTAAAGTATAAACTTTTGTTTTGAATATCGTTGAATCAGAGGGACTCGGAGAGTGGAACATTATGCACATTTGAGAGATGCTTTGATGAAAGGTGGAAACGTTGCTATACGTAAACTCCACAAAAATTGCTTAACTTCCAAAAAGATATAAAAAGCAAAAGTTAAAGTATATGCTTTTGTAAATTTATATGTTACATAAATTAACAGAATAAAATATTGCTATGCTTTCCAAAAGACACCCAAACACAGAAACAAACAAAAATAGCATAAAAAGATGAACAAAATAACATCATTTCGTAATAACAGTATTTTTTTAATTTACAGCCCCCAATATGCAAAAAAGGCAGTGATATAAGAAGCCAGCATTGTGAAGGGTCAGAGCATTGGTGTCATTAATAAAATAATGTTTAAATCCAAGACTGCATTTTTAGCATATTTCTAAAAACAAAACCGTGATTGGCCGTTACGTAATACATTTTAATACTTCCTTATTTCTGTAGAGTGTATTGTAAGACGAATATGAAAAAGTTACTTATGTTTAACTACACCTATTAGTCTGAACCGACTTCAGTTCGTATCGTAGCGTGTAAAAGTAGCCTCGCGATAGGATTTTGAGTTGTGACGTGGGCTTTGTATAAAGTCGATGTTGGTCTAAGTACACTATAGCGACAACGCAGTAAAATTATGACAATGTTATGCAAACATTACTGATATTTTCGTGAGGCAAAATGTATAATAGCAGTGTCGCCTAAAGGGAGAAGCTGATACTAAACAAAAGAATAAAAACAACATTTGTTTTGGTCGTATAACAAAACATTGTGGGGCGTAAATTAAAAGAGGCCGTTTTAGCGAACTGCCATAATTTAGTTATTATTTTATGCAATTTTTTGTTTGTTTCTGTGTTTGAGTGTGTTTTGGAAAGAATAGTAATAATTAAGAATAGCAATACTTAAATTTGATAATTTATGCAACATAAAAATGTACAAAAGTATCACCTTGAACTTTTGGTTTTGATATCTTTTTGGAAGTTTAGCGATTTCTGTGTGTTTGTTTTGCAACATTTCCATCCTTCATCAACGCATCTCTCAAATGTGCATACTGTTCCATTCTGAGTGATCTGATTCAGTCGTATCTACAACACCTTCTCCGATTGAATCTCGGATTACATGGCGACAATAAATTGATGGAACATGTGTTTGCTTCACAGTAAAATGTTGAAATTCGAAGAGTATATCATGATCCTGTGAGCGTAGAGCTACATAGAAGAAATGTTCTTAGTTTGCATAAATGATAGAAATCGAAGATTGGCGTGAGTGCAGTAAAGACCCTTTCAATACTGTGGACATTTTTAGGAAACCAAATAAAACAAAAATATAAGTTCAAACTAAACACTGAACATTTCTTGGGGTTCCTCGAGATCACGTTGGGTTGGTGTGGAAGTTTGGAGAGTGTGCAGGTGTTGCCAGCTCAGGTGTTGCTTCGTCATCTGACCGTGGTTCAAAATTACGAGGTGTTGTCCTCGGATCTTTCCCTTAAGTGATTGATCCCGGACCGTCGTCAATAGCCCGTTCTGTTGCTCTAGTACGACGTTAACTAAAATTACTATTACCTCGAGAAACCTTTGCCTCAAAAAATGCTTAGTGGCGTGAAAATTTGGGAACCCCTGCTCTAATAGATGAAATAGGACTCGCTCTACCCGATTACAAGAGTTAAATAAGGCAATTTAATACATTACAATATACGCAAACATCATCTTATACGTTTGGAGGAGTAACGAATTAGCAACAGGAGGATTGCGAGCTTGAATTTCAACAAAAAAAGACCGTCGCGTACAAGGGATCTGGTTCGCGTTAGATCTGTCGTGGACTCAAATGTACTCACGTTGGCGTGGTGTGGACGTTTGGAGAGTAGGGTGCCATATCAGACGTTGACCTCGTTATCTAACCGTAGTTGTCTTTGGATCTTTCTCTTTGAAATTGATCTTGGGACCCGTCGTGTTTCTCCAGTGCGACGTTAATTAAAATACCTACCTCGTGTATTTGATATAATCTACTACCTATATAATTTTTGTACAGAGAAATATTATATTTCCTCTTTTCTCTTTCGTACTGAATTGGTACAGTATTTTGCTTTGTTTATTTTATACCTGTATTTACCAGATGTAATTGTGTGTACAAGCCTCCTGGTATACGCTGTGAGACACGAGATTTTTGATAAGTAGGTATTTATTTTAATTAACGTCGTACTAGAGAACACAACGTACTATGGACGACGGTACGGGATCAGACGCAACGGCAAAGATCCGACAAGATTTTTTTAATACTTCGATTTTTTTTAATCACATAAGTTTGAACTTACACATCACCAGCATATCAAACATTTGCATCGACTAAACATCGACTGTTGACTAAAGTTAAAACGGGTAATTATTTCATCATAAAAAGAGTTATGTATCAAGAGATCCTTCATTTTTAAACATTGATAAAAAAAATAAGTGAAACTTTTTGTTCGTTCCCGTTGCTATTACGAAACAAAAAAGACGTTAATGAACCGGTGCTTATGATATCAAAACAAATTTTACCCTATCTTTAAAAAATATTTGTGAACATGCATTTTTTTATCTATTTGTGCAGTTTAAAATTCTTCCATTTTGTGCAATGATGTAAATCCTAAAGGTTGTTTACAATAAAGATGGGTTATAAAATAAGCAGTTACAATTTTTAAAATCCTTTTGTATAACATAAACACAACACAGAAGAGAAACAGTGATTTTGCTTTTTAATTCATCTCCTACACTCAATTCAACGAACTTTATTTTAGTAGAAATACATATTTTGTGGTAATTGAGGTTAGGTAAGATAATTTTAATAAACGTCGTACAACTGGCTAGTGACGACGGACCGGGATCAATCCCTTAAGGAAAATATCTGAGGACAATTTTGAAGCACTGTCAGATGACGAGGCAACATATGAGCTGGCACCCCACTCTCTAAACTTACACACCAACCCAACGTGAGGACTTTCTGCCACGACAGAGTTAAGGTGCACCAGCCGCCTCTACACCATACGTTTACAAACATCAATGCCCGGACCCGTATTCGAACCAGGAACCTTCCGATCTAGAGGCTAACACCTTAACCACTATACCGGTTGATCGGCCCAAATCTGAGAGGAATCATATTTTCTAAGGTTAATTAAACCTAAATAAGCTAATTATAACAAAATTTGAAAAACAATTTATATTTTTATATACGAAATCTGACCCATCCTCTAAATAAAACACTGGGATAAAGGGAATGAAATTTGCGCTTACATGTTTTAGTGTTCTCTTCATTAGTGAAAAGCAATTTCCGAGTGCGAAGTTTTACTTTTATCTAAATAATACTTTCTTATCTACACGAGAGTTCAATTTTCAGTTGAATTTGACTCTAATCTTCGTGGAAAGGCCCAAAGCAAACCTGACAAAGTGTTTTGTCGCAATTCCCACAGTACGTTTTGGGTTTTCCTTAGCACCCCTCTCTTTGACAACGACACTATTTTTCCCTCTTTAGTAGAAAATGGCCAACACCATCTTTACATATGTCTTCTTTTGCACTAGAAGGTACAGAAGAGATCCTGGGTCTACCTCTTGTTCTGATCACAGTCTTTTTGAGATAAGGTGTTATAACTCTTCGAAACTCTTTTAAGTTTAGGGCAACACTTTTGGTGCCAGCTTTTCGGATTATCCATGCATTTACCACAGCCGTGTCCAGAGTATGAATGAAAAGTGGCCAGTAGCACTTTTTTCCACGAATTTCAATTGCATATAGTCTAGCCAACTAGTCGTGGGGATCCACCCCACCCATATGTTTGTTGTAATAATTTATCAAATTAGGCATCTTCACGTTAACTTTATCTTTGTATCCTTTTACTCGTCTCTTCACATCAAAGAATGGTTCTAAAGTAAAGTTCGGATAAACTGTTTCAGACTATTCCTAAACTATTATCTATACTATATTTAAACTGTTTAATAATTTCGATGCTTCCTCTAACTTCAGAAACCTTTGCATTGACATGACTCAGCTCTTACTTTCAGTTATAAGGTTAGAAAAAACGCGTCGATTGTATGCTTATCGTCCCACTGTCCTATTTAGAGGAAAGTTAAAAAATAATGCACACAACAACTTACCTAATAACAATAAAGCTTTAACTAACGAACAGGATGATAAAATTCTCTCTCATAAAAAATGCACATCCAAGTGTTCAAATTAAACTGAAAAAGAATTCTGCAATCGCAAAAAGAAGATACAAACCATGCTAACTAAAGCTAGGAATAAACAAAGTTTCCAGCAGGACAAAGTTTCCAGACTTTGCGACACATAACTCATGCTAGCAGAATCTTATATATACCACTACATGTTCCAGGTGATAAAATGTTCCCAAAAAAACAAATATTGATTTCCACATGCTGTTTTTCAGCTGTCCTTTAAATAGAACAATGGGATAAATAAGGTTAATTAAACTTACCTTACCTTACTTATCTTCAATGGTACTCGATCCAAGATCGTCCTGTACGTGGTGTGGAAGTTTGAAGAGTGGGTTACCAGCTCAGGTGGGTGACCTCGTCATCTGACAATGGTTCAAAATTGCGTTGTCCTAGAAACTTTCTCTTTGGGGGTTGATCTTGAACCATCGCCAACAGCCCACTGTGTTGCTTCAGTGACGTTAGTTAAAATAACTACTTACCTACGTTTTTGCTTTATCGCTGTAAGGTAATTTTTGGCTACACGAATATTGCCTAAAGTTTTTTTTTTTACTTACCAATGGGGGAAGGCATACACATAACAAGAGGTAGGAAGGTAGTTGAATTAATGTCGCACTGGATGAACACAACAGGTTAGTGTAAACGGTAGGGATACTTCGGGTAAGGGTAACAATGGTACCGTCGTGTACTATGGGGGCTGGTGCACGTAAATCAATCGTGACCTCAAATGTCCTCACGTTGGCGTGATCTGGAAGTTTTGTTTGAGAATGTGGTGCCAGCTCACACACACACACAAATCTGACCTCATCATCAGACTGGCTCAAAATTATGTGATGTTGTCCTAGAATCTTTCCCTTTGGGTTAAAAATACAAAATTCCAAAAAATTTAATATGTATTTACATGAGGGAATTCTTCACGTAAATGGATATGCAACAAGGAAAGTTTGAAGATACGAGGAAGGTCAATCTAGATGATTGAGAGAAATGTATACTTTACTATGCTAGGTAGGGTATTTGTATTAACTTCCAACTAGAGCCACATGCACAGCATTGGTGACGTTTTGGGCTTACATCCAAAGGGAAAGGTCCGAGGAAAACATCACGTATACCTTACTATGAGAATACCAGATTAGGCAACCAGATTATGCAATACTCAATCTACCCTTTTGAAGTGATTGGGAATTTATACTTACATTAACTTGGTTATTTTCATGAAAAGAAAAGGTACTACTTATAAAACATACGCTGCAAAAGACCGTTTATAATTTTATAAGTAATGAAATGAGTATAGGGAATTAATTAACAATGTACAAATGTTGCAACTCATTAAAATTTAATTTATCACGTGCTTTAATATCACATCAAACTTCAATACAAATTCAACAGAACATTTCATCTTTAAAATGGCAAATGCAACAATACAATTAATAATTGGAAATTTGTAATTAACGTCGTACTAGAGCAACACAACGGGCTATTGACGACGGTCCGGGATCAATTCCTTGAGGGAAAGATTCAAGGACGACACCTCGTAATTTTCAACCACGGTCAGATGACGAAGCAACACCTGAGCTGGTACCCCACTCTCTAAACTTCCACACCAACCTAACGACTTTCGGCCACGACAGATTTAACGCGCACCAGCCGCCTCTACACCATACGCTTACAAACATCTATGCCCGGACCCGGATTCGAACCAGAAACCTTCCAATCTAGAGGCTAACACCTTAACCACTACACCGGTTGGTCGGCAATTTACTCAATATTTATCATTTCAACGTTGAAGTAAGCGCTCATTTTACCATTGGTTGCTATACAAGTAAAAAAAAATGTAATTGAAAAGAAATCGTGTCAGAAAACTAAAAATATATTAGAAGGGCGGTTTAATTATTAGCATGAATATGCTTTTATGATTTGGATATAGCTAAAACAAAAATATATCAACACATAAAATATTTATGTAAGTAGAAGCTAACACATATGTGTGTAATCGCTTGGAACAACAAAATAAAAAAAAATATGTTATAAAATAAAGACAGCGTTAATGAATGTAATTAATTATCAATTTTGTCACCATCCTTTTGAAATAAGTTTTTTAGAGATTAGTAAAGAAAAGGTAATTTCAAAAAGAGACAAATTATAGTTGATGTAAGCGCCTTAAAATTTTTAATTCTAAACACATTAAGTACATAAAGACTTTTTGCTTCCAAACAAAAGATGGCCCAGTTGATAGAATAGTGGATTAGCAACCAGAGGGTTGCGAGTTCGAAGCTTGATCCAATCAAACACCTTCGTGTGTGTAATCAGCTAGTGTACATTAAATCAGTCTTGTCCTCAAGTCTGCAATGTGAAAGTTTGGAGAAGGGGTAGCTCCAGGAGCAGAAAGTGCTTAAAACTGCGACGCGCGTCGCAAAACAAAGTCTTTGCAGAACAATTTTTCCTTCTTTTTAATCAGCCGACGAACCGGCATAGTGGTTAAGGTGTTAGCCTCTGGATCGGAAGGTTCCTGGTTCTAATCCGGGTCCGGGCATGGATGTTTGTAAGCGTATGGTGCAAGGGCGTCTGGTGCACCTTAAGTGGATGCAGTACCTAAAAATCACTCAAAATATCAAATTTTTTTTTATTGCTTTTAATTTGTTCAAGAAAACAAACACAAACGATAAGTAGGCGGTGACAAATGCAAGCGATGCGATTTCTAATATTGTATAAATATCGCCAAAAGAAGTTGAAATAAAAAACATCGCCAAGCAGGTGCTATGCGGAACTTTTGCCACCTTTCTAAATAAGTGTGCAAAATTTTACACTCGTAACTGTATTAGTTAAAAAGTTATAGACACTTTTTTGATCCAACACACAATAAAATTTACACGCTTCGAAGTCTGTGTGCGACTTTCAGAGACGAAATGTTTGGTTTTTAATTCAAAGTGTGTTGGCAAGAATATAATGAAGATTCCTGGTGCTTTTATCAGGTTGCATTGGCTCATGGTTTCTCCTGGTTCTCATATGAAGCATATTAAAACACCAATCAACGAATCGCATTTGGCAAAAATATTACCAATGGCTTGCTTCAACTGAACTGTTCAAACGTTCTGTAAGGTGTACCACACAAAATTCTAATGAAAGCCTGCACATTGTTATATGGAGTAAGCGCTCAAAGCAAAGTTGTGCATCACTGCAAAGTGTTACGATTGCTGTTTGTGATGTTATCACAGAATTCAATGTGGATACTCTAATAGGTGTAGAAGGTTTTCAAAAAAAAAACCTTTAATTGAGTGCGCATTCTAAACATCTTGCTATCTATAAAGACTATCGTAGAATATATATATAAGAAATAGAAAGAAGACAGCACTTTATTTACTAGCTCAGAAAAAAATTAAAACTGCTCGGCTACATAGACCAAAAATTTTTGAATAAATCGGGTTATTTTTAAATGTACATACTGATTAATGCTTTTTAATTATATTTTAATTTGTGTTAAGTTATTATGAACTGGATACTAAAAAAGTTAATACTCAAAACTGGTATATTATGTATTGATGAATTTTTGAGTTCGTGTCGAAAATGTGAAATGTTTTTAAACTTCAACTAAATTAACTTATTCCTACGGGTTATATTTTAGTTAAACGATTTAAATTTGAGTGAAAAATGCTTTGAATTGCTTTAATTGGTATGGAAATCAACATATTAATTCCAAATAGCACTGAGTTCTGTAAATAATTTTTTATACGGGTTTTAAAACTTTAAAAGCCTTTTTCTCAGCTTTGTATTTTTTGGCACTATAAGGTATTAAAAATGCTAAGGCTTTTTATGTATCAAAGAAAAAGCTTCCAAAATTTTAACACTTATTTTTATATTTCTTTTAAATAAAACTGTGTATGGATTTACATCTAAATGCTATATATATATATTTTTTAAATAGTTAAATATAAAATTTTTTATTTTTCGGTGGTTTTTGTATTATTTTATTTAAAAAAATTGTATAAAATTAACTATTATCTTGATTTAAAAATAAATACACATTTTTGTTAAATATATTTGAAATAAAGTTGAGAAAAACATTTGAAGCAAAATAATAAAAATTAAAAAAGAAGTAGCATTTTTAAAAAATTAAAAAAAAAATTGTAAAAATTGAATTTTTTTCTCGATTGCTTTTTTGACAAAATTTTTTCTTTTGAAATCAAATTATTATTTACAAAACAATAGAAAAATAACAATATTTAAATTTTATTATAAAAAATAAAGAAAATTTTTAAAATGGTACCACGTCCACTTAAATCTGTCGTGGCCGAAAGTCCTCACGTTGGTTTGGTGTGGAAGTTTGAAAAGTGGGATGCCAGCTCAGGTGTTGCCTCGTCATCTGACCGTGGTTCAAAATTGCGAGGTGTTGTCCTCGGATCTTTCCTTTAAGGGACTGATCCCGGACCGTCGTCAATAGCCCGTTTTGTTGCTCTAGTACAGGGGTGGCCAACCTTTTACATACCATGCGCCAATCTTTTTCACGTGCGAGTTCAGATGCGCTATACAATTCAAGCATCTTTTCAACTTTACGTTCATGGTCCTGCCCTATCCTTATTAACTTTTTTAATAAAAGTATGTTTATCGACATAATTACCATTTTTAAATGATTTAACTATATTGTATGTAAAACAATGTCCTATTACAGAAAATTCCTCAAATTTGAATTAGTCATTCGCAAACTCGCGTTTTCCTTTTAATAAATGTCATGGATGAAAATGCTTGATCACATCTGTATGTCGTTCCAACACGACATATATAACGTTTTGCAAATTTTCTTAGTTCTGGAAAGTGTTTACAGTGTCATGAGCGCCAGAAATTAATCATGTCAGAAGCATTATGATCTGAATAATAAAGCTCACGAAACTTCAATTCAGTAATGAATTTTTTTTTTAAATCAATAAGTACTATTTGTATGTTACTAGGCATCTTCATTACGTTTTGTTCACTAAGTGAAAATGCTTTATTAATGCGAGCATGTAGAATATAAATTGCAAACTCAAAAAATTGCGACGAAATGAGGAGTAAGAATGCTCTATGAATTGCACTGAGAGTACTATGGTGTTGAAAATATGAAGATATTTTCAGTTATGGCGCCTACTTCAAAAGAATAAGGAGGCACAATTATGCAATGCGCCATTTGTAATCATCCAATGCGCCAAGTTTGGCGCATGCGCCACAGGTTGGCCACCCCTGCTCTAGTACGACGTTAATTAAAATTACCATTACCATTCTTTTTAATTTTTAATCAAAATTTAGCTGATTTTCTTTTACATCATAGGTTACGATATCCTGCAGTGCAAAGCGCTCTCATAGCAAACCCTTTTTTCTTATCTAGCTACGGAAAAACCTCCCTACACAGCCCAAATTACCACAAACATTTTATAAATAACGCATCCTCTATGTCAATGACAAAATATTTAACTTCAAAAGTTATCGACTAGAAATCCAAATTCTGAAAGCATGCCTTGGTTTTAAATAAAGTTAGTTATTTCATTTTGATGTGCGTTTTATTATAAATATGCAATACATATCCGATAATTGTGTTGTACATCTGTTTTTGATTTTACTGCAGTTTGCAAAATCCAGACAAAATGCGCTCAGAACAATTGCAATTACTTGGAGTTGTGTTGTAGAACACTGAATATAATTCTGCACTTGTGGTAATGGCTAGTGCACATTATATCATTATTGTCCTCAGGTGAGCGCGATGTGAAAGTTTTGAGTTTTAGGTTGCCAGCTCAGGTGTTGACCTCGTCATTTGACCATGTTTCAAAATTACAAGTTGTTGTTATCGATTCTTCCATATGAATCCCAGACCGTCGCCAATATTCCGCTGTGTTCCTCCAGTGTGCCTTCCTAGTAGACAGGAAGGTTCCTGGTTCGAATCCGGGTCCGGGCATGGATGTTTGTAAACGTATGGTGTAGAGGTGGCTGGTGCACCTCAAATCTGTCGTGGCCGAAAGTCCTCACGTTGGGTTGGCGTGGAAGTTTGGAGAGTGGGGTGCCAGCTCAGGTGTTGCTTCTTCATCTGACCGTGGTTCAAAATTACGAGGTGTTGTCCTCGAATCTTTCCCTTAAGGGACTGATTCCGGACCGTCGTCAATAGCCCGTTGTGTTGCTCTAGTACGACGTTAACTAAAATTACCATTACCATTACCTAGTAGACAAAATGTTGTGAAAGTTGATTTTCAATTTCATCTTAATTGTAAGTGCAATATTCATCTTAATTGTAAGTGCAATATTCATGTTAATTTTCATATTTACTTTTAGTAGTCATTTCTTTAAATAAAAATAAGATACAACAGAAAAATCAATTTTCAAATTTTATCTGATTATTTTTATGCTTCTCTCTTCACTGAAATTCACGTTGGGTTGGTGTGGAAGTTTGGAGAGTGGGGTGCCAGCTCAGGTGTTGCCTCGTCATCTGACCGTGGTTCAAAATTACGAGGTGTTGTCCTCGGGTCTTTCAGGTGTTAGCGTCTAGATCGGAAGGTTCTTGGTTCGAATCCGGGTCCGGGCATGGATGTTTGTAAACGTATGGTGTAGAGGCGGCTGGTGCATCTTAAATCTGTCGTGGCCGAAAGTCCTCACGTTGGGTTGGCGTAGAAGTTTGGAGAGTGGGGTGCCAGCTCAGGTGTTGCTTCGTCATCTGACCGTGGTTCAAAATTACGAGGTGTTGTCCTCGGATCTTTCCCTTAAGGGACTGATCCCGGACCGTCGTCAATGGCCCGTTGTGTTGTTCTAGTATGACGTTAACTGAAATTACCATTACCATTACCTCGGGTCTTTCCCTTGTAGGATTGATCCCGGACCGTTGTCAATAGCCCGTTGTGTTGCTCTAGTACGACGTTAACTAAAATTACCATTACCATTACCTCTCTACTGAAATATTATTTAGATATAATACTTCTGAAATATAATTGAGGTAGGTATTTAACTGGATTAACACAGCGGGCTATTGGCTACGGTCCGGGATCAACCTTAAAGGGTAGGTATTTTAATTACCGTCGTACTGGAACAACACAACGGGCTATTGACGACGGTCCGGGATCAATCCCTTAAAGGAAAGACCCGAGGACAACACCTCGTAATTTTGAACAACGGTCAGATGACGAAGCAACACCTGAGCTGGCACCCCACTCTCCAAACTTCCACGCCAACCCAACGTGAGGACTTTCGGCCACGACAGATTTAAGGTGCACCAGCCGCCTCTACACCATACGCTTACAAACATCTATGCCCGGATCCGGATTCGAATCAGGAACTTTCCGATCTAGAGGCTAACACCTTTACCACTATACCGGTTGGTCGGCCCAATCCTAATAAGAAAGATCCGAGAGCAACACTACATAAATTTGAACCACGGTCGGTAATGGTAATTAATTTTAGTTAACGTCGTACTAGAGCAACACAACGGGCTATTGACGACGGTCCGGGATCAGTCCCTTGAGGGAAAGATCCGAGGACAACACCTCGTAATTTTTAACCACGGTCAGATGACGAAGCAACATCTGAGCTTAAACCACGGTCGGATTACGCAACACCTGAGTAGGCATCTTACTCTTCAAACTTACACACCACGCCAAAATGGAGGCATTTGAGGCCAGGACTGATTTAACGAGCACCAGCCCCCTTTGTACAAGACGGTATTTGGTTTGATTCATACGTCCCTCCGGTTACTTATCTTATGCTTTTCCAATCGGGCTACAGAGGCCCCTCTTTCTGTTCTGAGAGGAGAAAGACAATGTTCTTATTCCGCACAATTCTTACAACCAACCCTTAAATATAACTGAAGATGCAAACATCGTTATTTTTTCTTAAGACGTGTACTTGACAAGCTGAAATCTTTTAAATTAACTTTTTTATCTCAAGAATAAGATTAAAAAAACCTATTTTTAAAATAATTCCATTAAAAAATAATTTGAAAAGGAAATTTGTTTTTTAAATTTAAGCCTATCTTTATTGCTGTTAGAATATGCTTAATATAATTTAATAAAACCCTTTTCTTGCAAAAAATGTCATTTATAAACATATCCGTAAGAATCTAGTGCGTCTCATTTTTATTAATCCCTGATTAAGAAGTCAATGGTAATAGATATCCCCGTTTTATTTACTCTCATTTCTTTGTCATGTTATGATAATAAACAGATCTGTCAAACGAACATCCAAAGAGACTTCATTTTAGTTTCGTTCTACAACGTTTAAAAGTAACCTAACTACGAATATAGCGAAAAATGAAAATAAAGAGTAATAGATGATGTTAAGAACTAAATAAAACACTAAAGTCTTAAGTTTACTTGCTGCTCTAATAGGAAACATTAAATGTGTATTTCTTTGTTTCACACAATTAAGTATTTTTTTTTTCACATAAAAAGTTTAAGTGAGAAATATTTTTTTAAGAAAAATCTTTTTTGATGGAAAACAGATTTCGTTTTACAAAGATCGATATATTTTACTTTGCTGATAAGAAGTTTCTCCTGAATTCTTTAGAAACTTTCGTGCAGATTGCATTTTCTCAAACGTAAATTTTCTCAAGTATGAAAATTTCTTTTGGTTTTCTTTGTATATATTGTGTATGTTGTTGCACATTAGTTTTTACATTTATGCTTTATTTTGGAAAAATATGTTCGAACAAATTGGAAAACTGAATACGTTCTTTTATTCTATTAAACTAATCAAATTATTATAATTTAAAGGAACAATAACCATAATTATATTCATGCAAGAAAATTATGAGAACTTATTTGCAACCAAATATAAAAAAATTCATTAATATTAATTTCATTTTATCAAAATATAAGAGAAGTTTCATTTTAATTAACATTTTTAATAGAACAAATTCTTCTGAAAGCCTTATTAGCACCCAAAAAATCATATAAAAAAGCAGTTAATTAGTTTTAGCATGTTTTCTTAATGAGAAATTCTTAGGATATGTTGTTCAATTAATATCGCAATGGAACAAAGCAACGGGCTATTTGTGTTGGTTCTCGATCAATCTCGGAATGATCCAACGACAATATTTCGTATTTTTGATCCACGGTCAGATTATGAGCTATGCATCTGAGTTGTCATCCCATTCTCCAAACTTCATCATGCCAATCTGTAAAATTCTTGTAGAAGGAATGTAGTTAATTAACGCCATTCTACGACAGGTTGTGTTACCGTACCTTTTGCGACACCACTAACTTATTTTTCAACAAGGTAAATTCCCGTCTTAACGAAACGTATTGCTTTGAATTGTCTTTAAGCTTTTCCAACACTTACTTGGCCAGCTAGGTCTCCAGATCTATCCCCATTAAGCACTTAGGAAGTTATGGGAAGGCTATTGTAACCATCCCGGAATGCTTACCATCTTGCCCGACAATTGGAGACAATTTGGCAAGAAATTCCGCACGGCACCATCCGGGAACTTTTTCCGTCTATGCCAAGCAAGGTGACAGCTTGCATCCAGGCCAGAGGTGGACCAAAGCCTTATTGACTTCCTCCCTTTGTAACGGTCAATTTCTGAAATAAATCATTCAATTGTTCTAAAATTTTATTCGTTTTGTTTTTCTATGTATTTTTTTCACATCCACAAATTTTTATCGCAAGCGGACAGTTCTTTCTTGGTTCGTCGATTTTTTGTTGTTGTAGAGTGTATCATAATTAGCATTAGATAAATGTTTACTTAATTAGCCAATTTTTACTTAAAAATAGTCTGCTATTTACAAGGGATGCGCTATGAAAAATGCAAGTCACTTTTCGTTTTATTCGTTTAACGGATTACTCTTAAGGATTTCATGATACTTGATATACACAAATCCTCAAGTGTGGTGTTGTTTTCGTAGATTTCCACTGAAAACGTGAAGAAGTTTGGTAGATTCGATGGATAATTAGTGCCAGGTAAAAATAAAACTCTCCAATTTCTTCCTTACTTCAGCTTAAGTGCGTGAGAAAATGCTGTCTTCTGTAGGAATTTTAGAGAGGTAAACACTGATTAATCTTAGATTAGATATTTAAAAGGTGTGGGTCAAATATCAGGAGTTTGGATACTAAAGCTAGCAGGTTACCTATAGTTGTTCGAAGAGTTGAATTAATGTTATATTCGTCGAAAATTGTAAGAATTGTTTCTGTTATTTTAATAGGAAAATGCGAATTATAAATATTAGATGTGTCTAAAATATATTTTTCTTGGTAATCAACAGTATTTTTGTACTTTTGTACATATGATTATTGATTTCAATACACAGTAAAATTGTAAACGCAATGTACATAATGTGTATACATGTAATTATAATATAAATACTTAAGTAGTACATAATGGAAACACATATTATATAATTTATATAATTAAAGTACAAAGTATATCATGTCAATACATAGTATGAAGTGTAAATAAAAATACAACGTTTTCGCTCAATTTCATGCTAGATAGTTGAATTGACGCCACATTGTAGCATTACAACGGGCTATTGACGACGATCCGGGATCCATTCTGGAGGTAAAGATCCGAAGACAACACCTTTTTATCCTCGGTCAAGTAACGAAGTCAACACCTGAGCTAGTACGCCATTCTCCAAACTTCCACACCACGACAACGCGACGACATTTGAGGCCACAACAGAACTAACGTGCGTCCCCCCCCCCCCACATACACAACGAGTTATAGTAGGATCTAGTTTCGGACTCGCAACCTTCCTGTTGCTAATCCGCTACTCTACGAACTGGACTTCCACGGTCTTTCTGACCTCGCCGAAAAATGTGGGTTATAACTATTAATTTTCTTGCCACAAAATCCCGTTCTGGAATCCCTTTATGGCTTTTAACTTGTCTTGACCAGTCGATAGATCAACCGAGGTAGCCTGTTCGGAAGAGTAACAGACTAGCAACTGGTGGGTTGCGAGTTCGAAACGAACCAAAGACCGTCGTGTACAAAGGAGGCTGGTGCACGTTAAGTCTGTCGTGGCCTCAAATGTCCTCACGTTGGAAGTTTAGAGAGTGCGGTGCGAGTTCAGGTGTAACTTGACCGTGGTTTCAAACTACGTGGTGTCCTCAGATCTTTCCCATTAGGATTGATTCCAGACTGTCGCCAATTGCTCCAGCGTGACGTTAGTTAAAATACCTACCATCCCATCGATATATAGATACTTTTATTAATGTCGCACTGGAGCAAAACAACGGGCTATTGCGACGATCCTAGATCGATTCCCAAAGGGAAAGATCCTAGGTAAATTTTAATTAACATCCTACTAGATCAACACTACGGGCTATTGACGACTGTTCAGGACAACCCCCTAAAGGAAAGATCCGAGGACTACGCCACGTAATTTTGAACCACGATGAGATGACATCGCAACAACTAAGCTGGCACACCACTCTTCAAACTTCCACGCCAACCCAACGTGACGACTTTCGGCCACGACAGATTTAAGGTGCACGAGCCGCCTCTACACTATGCGCTTACAAACATGCATTCACTGACCCAGATTCGAACTGGAAACCTTTCTATCTAGAGGCTAACAACTTAACCACCAGACCGGTTGGTGGGTCAAAAGATCCTAGGACAACACCAGTACATTTTGAATCAGTGTCAGATAGCTAGATACCACTTGACCTGGCATCCCACTCCAAACATCCACACCAAGCAATCCTTGTCGTTATTCAGTTATTGCGAGGTTTGTGGGGGAAAAGTAATGCTATATATGTACTACTCGGACATCTCTTGACACTTAGACGTTTAAAAAGCATTTTTGGAGAGCACGTTGAATGGTGTACAGTAGAGGATAACGTATAGCTACCCAAACCAAACTAAAAAATAATTTAGGATGACATACGTAGCAAAATACCGAACGCATTTTTAATTCACAGTCATTGTATTTCTATTCCAGGGTTCTCTAATTGAACCCCTAAATTAGCTGATTGTGCATCTTTCCATGCTTATATTTCTCTACTGACTAGCTTCCATGTCATCTCCGAAGTATCATTTCTGGCCTATTCGTAATTCCCGCTCATAATGGCGTTGTAATTTATGTTCATAATGCCTATATATTAACGCTATGAGCGGTTTCGACGAGATATCTCGTCATCAATACATTTCAGATTTTGAGATTTTGATGACGAGATCATGATTTGACGATGATGTTGAAATCAAGGTCCAGTTCAACTTTTTCTTATGACGAGATATCTCGTCATTGTAGATCCTGTCTATTTTGCGATAGAAGTATATTAAATGTTTTAAACTGTAGCGACAGAAAGGACTATTGGAGGCGGTCAAAGATCAACCTCGAAAAGAAAGATCCGAGGACAGTACCACGTAATTTTAAACCACTGCCAGATGACAAGGTCACACCTGAGCTGTCACCCCACTCTCCAAACTTCCACAGCGCACCAAAGTGAGCGTATTTGAAGCTACAATAGATGCAACGTGCACCAGCACTCTTTGTATACGACGGTCTTTGGTTGGATTCGAACTCGCAACCCCCTGGTTTCTATTACGTTTCGCTTCCAACCGGGCTACCAACATCCTCGCCATGCCAGATACCTTATCGAAATAACCTTTAAGAGGTTTAATATAAATGAGGTTTTTTAACCACAAGCCCATGAAGTATTTGTAACTTGCACCACAAAAATATTAAAGTTACTCAAAATTATCCTTCAATTTGATAAAATTTGAAGACATGCATGTTTTGATTTTTAATATGTGCAATTATACCTACACCTTCTAACATCTGTAACCTTACATATCTTTCTGTATTTGGCTTGTTACTTCACTGTACTTCCGGAAGGTTCCTGATTCGAATCCGGGTCCGGGCATGGATGTTTGTAAACGTATGGTGTAGAGGTCATGGACGAAAGTCCTCACGTTGGGTTGGTGTGGAAGTTTGGGGAGTGAGGTGCCAGCTCAGATGTTGCTTCGTCATCTGACCATGGTTTAAAATTACGAGGTGTTGGCCTCGGATCTTTCCCTTAGGGATTGATCCCGGACCATCCTCAATAGCCTGTTGTGTTGCTCTAGTACGACGTTAATTGAAAATTACAAATTACCTAGAATTTTTCCCTTTGGGTGAGCGCCGACCAACCGGTATAGTGGTTAAGGTGTTAGCCTCTAGATCGGAAGGTTCCTGCTTCGAATCCGGGTCCGGGCATGGATGTTTGTAAACGTATGGTGTAGAGGCGGCTGGTGCACCTTAAATCTGTCGTGGCCGAAAGTCTTCACGTTGGGTTGGCGTGGAAGTTTGGAGAGTGGGGTGCCTAAAGAATCTGACCGTAGTTCAAAATTACGAAGTGTTGTCCTCGGATCTTTCCCTAATGGGACTGATCCCGGACCGGATAACTAAAAAATTACCAATTTTTTTACCTTTGGGTGCGATACAGGACCCTCGCCAATAGCCCGTTGTGGTGATCCAGTGCGACTTTATTTAAAAACTTACCCACCTGAATTTTGAACAAGGCTTTATTGTTGCTTCCTTTACTTTTTCTAATGCTCGACCACCTTTTCGGAACTATCAAATGTGAACTATAAGCTGTTGGTGAGGCTCACCCTGCTGGTTCAGAAAGTCCTCACGTTGGGTTGGTGTGTAAGTTTGGAGAGTGGGGTGCCAGCTCAAGTGTTGCTTCGTCATCTGATCGTGGTTAAAAAATACGAGGGGTTGTCCTCGGATATTTCCCTAATGGGACTGATCCCGGACCGTCGTAAATAGCCAGTTGTGTTGCTCTAGTACGACGTTAATAAAAAAATTACCATTGCCATTCACTGTACTTCCTGGTAAGTGTTGTCCTTGGATATTTCCCTTAATGGACTGATTCCGTACCGTCGTCAATAGCCCGTTATGTTGCTCTAGTACGACGTTAACTAAAATTACCATTACCACTATCGTAATTCCTGGTATTTTTTAAAAAATATATCGCGCTGAAGCAACACAACGGGCTATTGGCGATCTGTATTTTTTGGGATCTCATTGTTAGTTCGCATCTGACCGTGGTTCAAAATTACGAGGTGTTGTCCTCGGATCTTTCCCTTAAGGGACTGATCCCGGACCGTCGTCAATAGCCCGTTGTGTTGCTCTAGTACGACGTTAACTAAAAATTACCAATTACCAATTACCATTGTTAGTTCGCAATTGTTCTGAAAGTCCTTTATATTAAAGCTGCAAACCAGACTGCATTGCTAAAATGTGCATGCATCAGCGCTTTCCTTAAAAGTAGTACGATTCAAACTGACTGCCGAGTTTCTTTACCAAGTGGCGTGATTAAACACCTGTGTAAATAAAGTAAGAATAATCCCTTAAGGAGATTATACAAACTCCAGACAAAGATAAAGATCTGTAGAAAAAGCACGCACCGTCTGCCTTACATTCGAGAAGACCTTAACTACTCCACACCAAGACATCATCACACCAACCTGAAAGGTTTCTTCACAAGTTCAAAAACAGTACGTGTGCCTGAAAGAAACAATAGATGGCGCTGCAACTGTGTAAGTAACAGATTGTTAAGTGCCAAGCTTCTGTGATTACTGTAAATAGAGAAACGGAATTTCTGTTTCGTCTGTTTCTTTTGGACGAGGCGACGGTTACTTTTTCTGTAAACCGAAAATGTACCAGGCCCACATATGCAGTCTGGACCCCAGAGGAGGTTTAATAGATGAGCCCCTTGTGAAATAAAAAAGATTTATCTCAATCTAGGATTAACGCTCTCGGTATATCGCTGCATTTGATTGTATTGCTTTTTTATAGCTTCCCTGATAAATTTTCGCTTCGTAAAGGAAATCTATTTCTCTTAGAGTTGGATGCTCATAGGTCATATGTTTAACAATTTGAGCGTCGTGATATTTGCGACTTGTGTTGTGTTTACCTCGTACCACACTCAGTGACTAACTACATCTTTCTAAAGATTCTTTCAGCTTGCTGAAGGAATCTATTGGTTATGTCCTTAAAATATAATACTTTGGAACTATCCTATTACTCTTTTCCTTGGAATTAAATACTCTTAAACGATTCTATTGCTTATTTCCTTGTAATAGAATTCTTACGAACTCTTATGTTGCTCATTCTGTAAATATAAGCTTTTGGAACGATTCCATAGGTCATTTCCTTATATTTAAATCCTTTGGAACGATTCCATTCCTAATTTTCTTGGAATAGTATCTTTAGGATGTTTCTATTGCTCATTTCCTTGGAATATAATACTGTGGAACAATTCTATTGCTCGTTTTCTTGAAATGAAATACTTTGGAACGATTCTATTGCTCATTTCCTTGGAATGGAATGCTTTGGAATTATTTTACTACTCATTTCCTTGAAATAGAATGCTTAGGAACTATCCTATTGCTCATTCTGTATATATAAGCTTTTGAAACGATTTCATCGGTCCTTTCCTTATATTTTAATGCCGACAAACCGGTATAGTGGTTAAGGTGTTAGCCTCTAGATCGGAAGGTTCCTGGTTCGAATCCGGGTCCGCGCATGGATGTTTGTAAACGTATGGTGTAGAGGCGGCTGGTGCACCTTAAATCTGTCGTGGCCGAAAGTCCTCACGTTGGGTTGACGTGGAAGTTTGGAGAGTGTGGTGCCAGCTCAGGTGTTGCTTCGTCATCTGACCGTGGTTCAAAATTACGAGGTGTTGTCCTCGAATCTTTCCATTAAGGGATTGATTCCGGACCGTCGTCAATTGCCCGTTGTGTTGCTCTAGTACGACGTTAACTAAAATTACCATTACCATTACCTTTTATTTTAATCTTTTGGAACGATTCTATTGCTAATTTTCTTGGAATAGAATACTTAGGGACGATTCTGTAACTCATTTCCTTGGAAAATAATTTTGGAAATGATTCTTTTTGCTCATTCTGTAAATATAAGCTTTTAGGACGACTCCATTGATCCTTTTCTTATATTTGAATATTTTAGAAAGATTCCATTGCTCATTTCCGCACAATTGAATTCTTTTGAAAAATTTTACTCCTCATTTCTTTAGAACATAATCCTTTGGGAAGATTCTATTCTGCATTACCTTGGAATAGAATCCTTTGTAAAGAGTTCAGGAAGGTCAAAATTGGTTAGAAGTCATATAGGGAACGCACCAGATAGAGCAAGGAGGAATTATGCGTGCTATCTGGCTCAGGGAAAGTAATAACATAAGGGTGGATACATGAAATACATCACTATGGATTTCAATTACTTAATGTACGTAATATCAAATGTATGGATAATGTTTACAGCTTTGTTCAGTTACTGTACAGTTTTATTAGGGGCCCTTGTTGCCCAGTTGGTTAGCAACCGCAAGGTTATCCGAAACGCTATCAAACCAAGCACAGTCGTGCATTATGAGGCTGATGGTCGTTAAATGTGATCTGTCCTCATACGTCCTCGTGTTTGCGTGGTGTGGAGGTTTGGAGAGTGGGTTGAAATTGACCTCGTCATCTGGCAGTGGTTAAAAATGACGTGTCATCCTCGAATCTATCTCTCAGGGATTAATCCGGGACCGTCGCCAATAACCCGTTGTGTTGCTCTTGTGTGACGTTCATCACTTGCCTACCTACCATTCAACAAAAAATAATTAATGTCGATTTCTATGGTATACAAAGCTGAACTGCCTTTCCAAACTTCTTAAGAAAAATGTGATAACTGTGCTGTTAATATTAAAATATTCTACGTTTACAAATGCTTAGACAGCCAATGAAAGTCGTGTTGTCGAGGCTGGATTCACGTGAAATCTGCCGTGGTTGCGAATGTCCTCACGTTGGCGTGGTGTGGAAGTTTGAAAAGAAGTGTGCCAGCTCAGATGTTGATCTCGTCATCTGACCGTGTTTGAAAATGACGCGACGTTGTCCTGGGTAATTTTTTTTTTAGTTAACGTCGTACTAGAGCAACACAACGGGCTATTGAAGACGGTCCGGGATCAGTCCCTGAAGGGAAAGATCCGAGGACGACACCTCGTAATTTTGAACCACGGTCAGATGACGAAGCAACACCTGAGCTGGCACCCCACTCTCCAAACTTCCACGCCAACCCAACGTGAGGACTTTCGTTCACGACAGATTTAAGGTGCACCAGCCGCCTCTACACCATACGCTTATAAACATCCATGCCCGGACCCGGATTCGAACCAGGAACCTTCCGATCTAGAGGCTAACACCTTAACCACTATACCGGTTGGTCGGCACGTTGTCCTGGGATCTTTCATTTTGAGATTGATCCCGAACATGTTATAAATCCCGTTGTCTACCTACAGTACACCGTAAATTCAACTATCTACTTACACCTTTACTATCATAAATACAAGGAAAATATATACTACTAGGGGGCACGCCCCCTGCTCGCTTAGGCTCGCCAACCCCCGGAGGATTGCTTTGCAATCCTCATTGGTTCGCTGCGAGAAACCTATGATCGCTTAGCTCGCATCAATGAAGACATGTGTCCTAGAAGAAGAGATTGTTTACAAAATATGATATTCCAAAAAAATATTTTTCAAATCTAAATTTGCAGAAAATATATATACAGCACCTATGGAATCAGAATTCATATGAAGACTTTGAGCAATTTTTGACTCTAAATGTGAGCACTTTTGGAAATTGAATACTCAGCATGTTATTTGTGTGTACATTTCCCTAGCACTCTAGCCTTCCCCACTTTTTCATTGAGTTGTCGAAAGTTGTAGTGCAAGCGTCTTGTTGAACAATTGTTGGCCCTGAAAAGGACCGTTTTTTAAATGGCCCTGAAAAGATCCTCCGCTTTCTTTGATTTCTAATTATAAACTGTAACTTCTCGACTAAAATTCATTTTTTTTCAGTAAAATTTCATCCGATAACGTTATAAATGCAATTGAGGCGCGAGGCTTCGTGGTAAACAAACAATCGTACAGTGTTGCCAAAACGCGATAACATATAACGTCTTTTTTGCGTGCGACGTAAGAGAATTATATATATAGATTTTTTAACTTTAAAACCAATGTGCAAATTAATGTACGAATACCTTCCAGTCTTATGTTCCAATTCATTTTTGTTCAATATTTCTACGATGCTATCCAAAATAAAGAATTGAAGAAAAAAGTATATCAGCTGAAGAAAGACGTAGCTTATATAAGCGTCCATTCTTCGTACCACTGTTCGCCTACTTTCAGAAGGTTTATGTTCCAGGATTCTCTGTTTATTAACTCAATACGAAGCTTTGGCTAGACGGAAAAGGTTTTTCTCCCTTTTAGTTTACTTCTTTTTCGTTCATCTTTCATAGAATTGTTTTCAGACCTTTGCCAAACGAAAAATTCCATACTTTAAATAGGTTTGTCTTCTTGGTGTTTATATATGTGTAGGTATGTATTTTACATAACGTTGTACTAGAGCAACACAACGGGCTATTGGTGACTGTCTGGGATCAACCCCGAAAAGAAATATCCGAGGACAACAACACCACGGTCAAATGAACCATGGTCGCACCTGTGTGTGAGCTGGCATCCCACTCTCCAAGCTTCCACACCACAATAGAGTGAGGACATTTCAGGTAATGGTAATGGTAATTAAAGTTAACGTCGTTCTAGAGCAACACAACGGGCTATTGATGACGGTCCGGAATCAGTCCCTTAAGTGAAAGATTCGAGGACAACACCTCGTAATTTTGAACCACGGTCAGATGACGAAGCAACACCTGAGCTGGCACCCCACTCTCCAAACTTCCACGCCAACCCAACGTGAGGACTTTCGGCCACTACAGATTTAAGGTGCACCAGCCGCCTCTACACCATACGTTTACAAACATCCATGCCCGGACCCAGATTCGAACCAGGAACCTTCCGATCTAGAGGCTAACACCTTAACCACTATACCGTTTGGTCGGCGGACATTTCAGGTCACAACAAATTTAACGTGCACCAACCCTCTTTGTTCACGAGGGTCTTTGGTTGAATTCAAACTCGGAACTCCCCTTGTTCGTTGCTCTTCCAACCGGGCTATGTTTGGAATAAAATACTAAATGGATTCATTCGTATCGATACCATTATCAACAAATAAATATTTACTAATTCTATTTATGTTTTTAATTGATAAAACTGTATAATTCAGGGCACATATTTGAAAAATCGACTTATTATCTTCAAACTTATTTTCAAGAATAGAATTAGAAGATGGTATTATTATCCGTTAAGCCTACTGAAAGTAAGCGAGCTACGGATGCAGTTAAAATAAATACTCGTATCATGTATCACAAGTTATTTAGTTGTTAATTCAAACTTTTTCATTCAATTGTATCTCTTTTTAAAGAAGTTTTTAACTAGGTTCAGGTTTTAACAAGATTAATTAAGTTCTAATACCTCCAGTGCGCCTAGAAGGAACTATCAGAATACAATGTAATTTACAGGGTTGGTAAAATGCTTATGAATGAGTAAATTGTTAAAATGTGAGACTGAAATATGCAAACTTCATTGAGAAAACATTTTTAAAAAGCGGTATCATTCAGTATGGCGTCTGGCCACCATTATTCCTAATGCAACATGCCAAGCGCCTTGGTAGTGAGTTAAACAGGCTCTTTATGAAATCCTGCGACAGTCCATTCCATGCTGCTGGAATTCTGTCATATAGTTACGTTTTTTTTAAAAACATCGATATATTTAACATCAATGTATTGGAGTCGATGTTTTTGTAACATCGATGTTTTATTTTTAAATGAAAAAAGTACCGTTATAAAAATTTAAAAAATAACCAAGTAGCATAATTAACCAGTAACCATAATTTTCATAATCAGCTAATTGAACATACTTTTAGACTAAAGTGACCAAGGGAAAAGCGTCTGAAAAGTAGGGAAGCGACATCAATGTCGATGTTTTCAAAACATTTCATCAAGATTTCTTCAAATGACGAGATGTCTAGTTCATTAAGATCTGGTAAGCTTTCTTCTAATGACGAGATGTCTCGTCCATCAAGATCTAGTCATATTTCTTCTAATGATGTCTCATCCATCAAGATCTGGTCAACTTTCTTCTAATGACGAGATGTCTCGTCTATCAAGATCTGGTCATATTTATTCTAATGTCTCGTCTGTTAAGATCTGGTCAGCTTTCTTCTAATGACGAGATGTCTCGTCTGTTAAGATCTGGTCATATTTTTCTAATAATGTCTCATCCATCAAGATCTGGTCAACTTTCTTCTAATGACGAGATGTCTCGTCCATCAAGATCTAGTCATATTTCTTCTAATGATGTCTCATCCATCAAGATCTGGTCAACTTTCTTCTAATGACGAGATGTCTCGTCTATCAATATCTGGTCATATTTTTCTAATGTCTCGTCTGTTAAGATCTGGACAGCTTTCTTCTAATGATGTCTCGTCCATAAAGATCTGATCAGCTTACTTCTAATAACGAGACGTATCGTCCATCAAGATCAAGACAGGCCTTTAAATCTCTCGGAAGGCCGGAGTTATAAAAAACAGAAACACTCAAGATATTTAAATAGCATCGATTAAAAAAAAAATTGGTATTTCTACGTGCTTTTGTTTTATTTTGTATTGTGTGAAACCAACAGACCCTCGTGACAGCTGTAAATACGTCGTAATGTGATTGATCTCCAAGGCCCCTATTTTGTTTACCGATAAAAAAAAATCCCTAAAAATATGGAAAAATGATTTTTAGAAGAATTTACGCAGCACGAAACGTGACATAAGCAAACCTTTCAGATGATGGATTTTATTCCTTTGATACGTTCAGTTTCAAAATAGTTTCTAATGTAAGGTTGTTTGTGGAGATTTTTTTTATCAATGAAGAGAGCAAAGTGTGTGTGTGTGTGTGTGTGTGTGTGTGTGTGCTTGTGCTAATAAATAAGTAGGTTGAGTCGAATTCTCCCTTCCTTACTTCCATCGAATGTGCTCGGATGAACACGCCGTGGCCATATTGTAGAATGTTGAAGGAATCATTGAATATAAGCTCAATTAAAACAGGAACGGAGCAATTAAGTTAAAATTAAGGTTTATTTACAAGTTAGTTATAAATGTTGCAGAAAAGTTTCAAGTTAACTGGATTGTTTAAACTTAAAATATTAATTTACAGAACTATTGTTTCCTAGCAAAACGCCTACGCAAGGCCCCTCCCCCTATTCTGTCCACTCTGCTTCCTTCTTCCATAACACCCCGTTGGGTTCTTCGCGACCAAGGGGTCGTACACAAGTTGCCAATGTCTCAAAGGTGCTCGGGACCGGACTGTACAGGTTGGTAGGTAGTTAGTTAATTAACCTTACACTGGATCTTGCACAACGGGCTACTGGTGGCGGTCTAGGGTCCAGACCGAAGGGAAAGACGCGAGAACAGCTCCTCGTTATTTTGGATCACGATGAGATGACGAGATCAATTCATGAGATGCAAGTCACGCCTGGGCAGTAATCTTTTTACATACCTTATAGGGCCATGGAAGCCCGGTTGGAGGGTAGCGAGTTTAAATCCAATCAAAGACCACCGTGTAAAAAGAGAGCCCGTGCACGTTAAATCGATCGTGGCCTCAAATGTTCTCACGTTGGCGTGATGTTGTAGAGTGGGATGCTAGCTCAGGTGTTACTTCGTCATCTGACCGTGGTTCGAAAATACGTGGTGTTGTCCTTGGTTTTTTTCCCTTGGGGGAATTGATCTAGGACCGTCGTCAATAGCCTGTTGTGTTGGTCCTGTGCGACGTTAATTAAAATACCTACCTTACTTACTATTTCTGTTTTAAATGTGTAATGTGAAGATATGTAGTTGTATGTCATGTGAAGATATGTAGTTGCTGGAGAACCACATAACATACATTTGAATAAAGTTTTATAAACACCTGCATATTAGAGTGGTCTTAACGTTTGCCTGTCACCCAGAAGTTCGTGAATTAGTATCCCAGTTTATGGGCTAATGTTGATTTTTAGGTTGATGTTGGCCAGATGTTGATCATTATCTTTGTAGAAGATTCGGTAATTTACCAGCTGGATGAGCCTCACCAACAGCTCATAGTTCACATTTTATAGTTCCGAAAAGGTGGTCGAGCATTAGAAAAAGTAAAGTAAGCAACAATAAGGCCTTATTCAAAATTCAGGTGGGTAGTTTTTTAGATAACGTCGCACTGGAGCACTACATCGGGCTATTGGCAAGTGTCCAGTAGCGCGACCAAAAGGAAAGATTCTATTACTACACACGCCATCTGACCGTGCTTTAATATTATGTAGTGTCCTTGGATCTTTCCTTTGGGATTGTTCCTGGACCGTCGTCAATAAACCGTTGTGGTGCACTAATATGACGTTAGTTAAAATACACACCACCACGTAATTTTGAACCACGGTCAAATGACGACGTGAACGTCTGAGCTGGCACTCCATTCCATAACACACCAACGTGAAGACATTTGAGGCCACGGTATATTTAACATGCATAACGTCCTTCTAGAGCAACACAACGGGCTATTGATGACGGTCCGGAATCAGTCCCTTAAGGGAAGGATTCGAGGACAACACCTCGTAATTTTGAACCACGGTCAGATGACGAAGCAACACCTGAGCTGGCACCCCACTCTCCAAACTTCCACGCCAACCCAACGTGAGGACTTTCGGCCACGACAGATTTAAGGTGCACCAGCCGCCTCTACACCATACGTTTACAAACATCCATGCCCGGACCCGGATTCGAACCAGGAACCTTCCGATCTAGAGGCTAACACCTTAACCACTATACCGGTTGGTCGGCGGACATTTCAGGTCACAACAAATTTAACGTGCACCAACCCTCTTTGTTCACGAGGGTCTTTGGTTGAATTCAAACTCGGAACTCCCCTTGTTCGTTGCTCTTCCAAACGGGTTATGTTTGGAATAAAATACTAAATGGATTCATTCATATCGATACCGTTATCAACAAATAAATATTTACTAATTCTATTTGTGTTTTTAATTGATAAAACTGAATAATTCAGGGCACATATTTGAAAAATCGACTTATTATCTTCAAACTTATTTTCAAGAATAGAATTAGAAGATGGTATTACTGTCCGTTAAGCCTACTGAAAGTAAGCGAGCTACGGATGCAGTTAAAATAAATACTCGTATCATGTATCACAAGTTATTTAGTTGTTAATTCAAAGTTTTTCATTCAATTGTATCTCTTTTTAAAGAAGTTTTTAACTAGGTTCAGGTTTTAACAAGATTAACTAAGTTCTAATACCTCCAGTACACCTAGAAGAAATTGTCAGAATGCAATGTAATTTACAGGGTTGGTAAAGTGTTTATGAATGAGTAAATGAATAAAATGTGAGACTGAAATATGCAAACTTCATTGAGACAACATTTTTAAAAAGCGGTATCATTCAGTATGTCGTCTGACCTCCATTATTCCTAATGCAACATGCCAAGCGCCTTGGTAGTGAGTTAAACAGGCTCTTTATGAAATCCTGCGACAGTCCATTCCATGCTGCTGGAATTCTGTCATGTTGTTACGTTTTTTTAAAAAACATCGATATATTTAACATCAATGTATTGGAGTCGATGTTTTTGTAACATCGATGTTTTATTTTTAAATGAAAAAAGTACCGTTATAAAAATTTAAAAAATAACCAAGTAGCATAATTAACCAGTAACCATAATTTTCATAATCAGCTAATTGAACATACTTTTAGACTAAAGTGACCAAGGGAAAAGCGTCTGAAAAGTAGGGAAGCGACATCGATGTCGATGTTTTCAAAACATTGATGTTTTATAAAAAAAACATGGATGTATTGGAGCCGATGTCGCATTACTAGTTGCTAAACCAGTTTTAAAAAATGGGGGAAAAAGTTGAAATACATTGAATTTTAAAAACATCGATGTTTGAAAATATCGATGGTTTTTGGAGCGATGTATTATCAACATCGATGTTTTAATTTTGAACATCGATGTTTTAATTTTGAACATCGATGTATTATCAACATCGATGTTTTAATTTTGAACATCGATGTATTATCAACATCGATGTTTTAATTTTGAACATCGATGTATTATCAACATCGATGTTTTTAATTTTGAACATCGATGTTTCAAAGCATCGATGTTTTGCTGTCGATGTCGCATCACTAGTTCCAGCAGATTACGCGGTACGGGTGGAGTGGTGACATCTCGTCCAATTTGCTCCCATACATTCTCGATCGAGGACAGGTCTTATGTGTATGCCGACCATGGTAAGATATCGTTGCGTCGTAGACAAGCTCTAGAGACGGCAGCAATATGGGGTTGAGCATTGTCTTGTTGAAAAAGCGGGTGGACTAGGGAGTTCAGGAATTGGAGCATAACTGGCTGTAAAATTTCCTGTACGGAACGCTGGCCTGCCAAAGAGCCCGTAGCGAATAGGAAAGGTGATTTGGCATCATACGCAATTGCATCCCACACCATGACACCAGGTCTTCTGAACGTGTGACGCTGCACAACAAACTGTGAATCTTGGCGCTGACCATGTTGGCTCCATACCCGGATTATATTGTCGTCTCCACCCAGACAAAAGAGGGATTCGTCAGTGAAGACCACTGGATGTCATTCGACGCCACATGTCCGTCTTACACGACACCATTACAGGCTTTGACGTCGATACAATGCTGTTAAATCATTGCACTACACTTACAACTTTCACTTTGTTTTCGGGCCGAGGAAGCCCTGTTGGAAGAGTATCGGACATGCTACAGGAGAGTTGTAAGATCGAATCCAACCAAATACAATAGTGGGCCCGTGCACGTTAAATCTATCGTGGCTTCAAATGTCCGCGCGTTTGCGTGGTGTGGAACTTTGTATTGAAGGATTCCAGCTCATGTGTGGCCTCGTGATCTGACCGTGGTTCAAAACTAAATTATGTTATCCTAGGATTTTTTCTTTCGGGGATTGATCCCGGACCATTGACAATTGCCCATTGTGCTTCTCTAGTGTGACGTTAATTAAAATACATACCTTCCTCACTTTGTTTTCAGAAATTTCAGATGTAGACATTGCTTGTTAGAAAGCTTTTAGTTCGTTTCACTGGTCCTAAAATCATATTAACACTTGAATTAATTTAGATGTAACTTTCCCTCATCTTAATTTCTTAAATATTTAAGAATTTTTTTTTCTGCAAAATAAGTCGCATTTTCTTGATTGAGAGTCATAGATATTTGCCATATAAGCAGTATCTATTGCATTTAATTACCATCAAATGTGCTCTTAAAGTAAATATTTTCTTAAGATCATAGAAAAGCATATATATATATATATATATATAATCAGATTAGCTTGTTTTACGAGAATCTTAGTTCTTCCTTCCAAATGTTATCAGCAGACGAATCTTTGGATCACTAAGTTAATACAAAACAAAAGCAAAAGCAATTATTGCTTCTTGATAATTCAATTATCACGTTAATTAGTTTTCTCTTCATAATGTTTAAAAGGGAAAATGTATCTGCAAAAATATCTAAGTCTTGATGTGCTTTTTTTAAGATCCTTTTTATTTAATTGTGTTATTGAGGAAATATAGCTAGGGGTATTTCAGGTCCGTTGCTCAGAGCATTTGGAGTCGTTTGCTTTCGACATCTTTGCGGATTTGACTACCACTGAAATCACTGACTTTGTTAGAGAAGTCTATTGGATGGCTATTAACCCTTTAAGTGTTTTCAATGATCTACCTCGTCCGTGAAGATTGGAACAATTTTGCTAATGTGACCAGATATCTCATCATCAAACTATTGCTAGTTTCTTTATGACGAGATCAATAGCTGGTCAGTTTTCTTCTAATATCGATGTCTTTTTCATCATGATATCATATTTCTTCTAATGACGAGGTCTCGTTCATCAAGATATGATCAGATTTCTTCAAATGACGAGATGTCTAGTTCATTAAGATCTGGTAAGCTTTCTTCTAATGACGAGATGTCTCGTCCATCAAGATCTAGTCATATTTCTTCTAATGATGTCTCATCCATCAAGATCTGGTCAACTTTCTTCTAATGACGAGATGTCTCGTCTATCAAGATCTGGTCATATTTATTCTAATGTCTCGTCTGTTAAGATCTGGTCAGCTTTCTTCTAATGACGAGATGTCTCGTCCATCAAGATCTAGTCATATTTCTTCTAATGATGTCTCATCCATCAAGATCTGGTCAACTTTCTTCTAATGACGAGATGTCTCGTCTATCAATATCTGGTCATATTTTTCTAATGTCTCGTCTGTTAAGATCTGGACAGCTTTCTTCTAATGATGTCTCGTCCATCAAGATCTGATCAGCTTACTTCAAATAACGAGACGTATCGTCCATCAAGATCAAGACAGGCCTTTAAATCTCTCGGAAGGCCGCGGAGTTATAAAAAACAGAAACACTCAAGATATTTAAATAGCATCGATTTAAAAAAAAAATTTTGGTATTTCTACGTGCTTTTGTTTTATTTTGTATTGTGTGAAACCAACAGACCCTCGTGACAGCAGTAAATACGTCGTAATGTGATTGATCTCCAAGGCCCCTATTTTGTTTACCGATAAAAAAAAATCCCTAAAAATATGGAAAAATGATTTTTAGAAGAATTTACGCAGCACGAAACGTGACATAAGCAAACCTTTCAGATGATGGATTTTATTCCTTTGATACGTTCAGTTTCAAAATAGTTTCTAATGTAAGGTTGTTTGTGGAGATTTTTTTTTATCAATGAAGCACACAAAGTGTGCTTGTGCTAATAAATAAGTAGGTTGAGTCGAATTCTCCCTTCCTTACTTCCATCGAATGTGCTCGGATGAACACGCCGTGGCCATATTGTAGAATGTTGAAGGAATCATTGAATATAAGCTCAATTAAAACAGGAACGGAGCAATTAAGTTAAAATTAAGGTTTATTTACAAGTTAGTTATAAATGTTGCAGAAAAGTTTCAAGTTAACTGGATTGTTTAAACTTAAAATATTAATTTACAGAACTATTGTTTCCTAGCAAAACGCCTACGCAAGGCCCCTCCCCCTATTCTGTCCACTCTGCTTCCTTCTTCCATAACACCCCGTTGGGTTCTTCGCGACCAAGGGGTCGTACACAAGTTGCCAATGTCTCAAAGGTGCTCGGGACCGGACTGTACAGGTTGGTAGGTAGTTAGTTAATTAACCTTACACTGGATCTTGCACAACGGGCTACTGGTGGCGGTCTAGGGTCCAGACCGAAGGGAAAGACGCGAGAACAGCTCCTCGTTATTTTGGATCACGATGAGATGACGAGATCAATTCATGAGATGCAAGTCACGCCTGGGCAGTAATCTTTTTACATACCTTATAGGGCCATGGAAGCCCGGTTGGAGGGTAGCGAGTTTAAATCCAATCAAAGACCACCGTGTAAAAAGAGAGCCCGTGCACGTTAAATCGATCGTGGCCTCAAATGTTCTCACGTTGGCGTGATGTTGTAGAGTGGGATGCTAGCTCAGGTGTTACTTCGTCATCTGACCGTGGTTCGAAAATACGTGGTGTTGTCCTTGGTTTTTTTCCCTTGGGGGAATTGATCTAGGACCGTCGTCAATAGCCTGTTGTGTTGGTCCTGTGCGACGTTAATTAAAATACCTACCTTACTTACTATTTCTGTTTTAAATGTGTAATGTGAAGATATGTAGTTGTATGTCATGTGAAGATATGTAGTTGCTGGAGAACCACATAACATACATTTGAATAAAGTTTTATAAACACCTGCATATTAGAGTGGTCTTAACGTTTGCCTGTCACCCAGAAGTTCGTGAATTAGTATCCCAGTTTATGGGCTAATGTTGATTTTTAGGTTGATGTTGGCCAGATGTTGATCATTATCTTTGTAGAAGATTCGGTAATTTACCAGCTGGATGAGCCTCACCAACAGCTCATAGTTCACATTTTATAGTTCCGAAAAGGTGGTCGAGCATTAGAAAAAGTAAAGTAAGCAACAATAAGGCCTTATTCAAAATTCAGGTGGGTAGTTTTTTAGATAACGTCGCACTGGAGCACTACATCGGGCTATTGGCAAGTGTCCAGTAGCGCGACCAAAAGGAAAGATTCTATTACTACACACGCCATCTGACCGTGCTTTAATATTATGTAGTGTCCTTGGATCTTTCCTTTGGGATTGTTCCTGGACCGTCGTCAATAAACCGTTGTGGTGCACTAATATGACGTTAGTTAAAATACACACCACCACGTAATTTTGAACCACGGTCAAATGACGACGTGAACGTCTGAGCTGGCACTCCATTCCATAACACACCAACGTGAAGACATTTGAGGCCACGGTATATTTAACATGCATAACGTCCTTCTAGAGCAACACAACGGGCTATTGATGACGGTCCGGAATCAGTCCCTTAAGGGAAGGATTCGAGGACAACACCTCGTAATTTTGAACCACGGTCAGATGACGAAGCAACACCTGAGCTGGCACCCCACTCTCCAAACTTCCACGCCAACCCAACGTGAGGACTTTCGGCCACGACAGATTTAAGGTGCACCAGCCGCCTCTACACCATACGTTTACAAACATCCATGCCCGGACCCGGATTCGAACCAGGAACCTTCCGATCTAGAGGCTAACACCTTAACCACTATACCGGTTGGTCGGCGGACATTTCAGGTCACAACAAATTTAACGTGCACCAACCCTCTTTGTTCACGAGGGTCTTTGGTTGAATTCAAACTCGGAACTCCCCTTGTTCGTTGCTCTTCCAAACGGGTTATGTTTGGAATAAAATACTAAATGGATTCATTCATATCGATACCGTTATCAACAAATAAATATTTACTAATTCTATTTGTGTTTTTAATTGATAAAACTGAATAATTCAGGGCACATATTTGAAAAATCGACTTATTATCTTCAAACTTATTTTCAAGAATAGAATTAGAAGATGGTATTACTGTCCGTTAAGCCTACTGAAAGTAAGCGAGCTACGGATGCAGTTAAAATAAATACTCGTATCATGTATCACAAGTTATTTAGTTGTTAATTCAAAGTTTTTCATTCAATTGTATCTCTTTTTAAAGAAGTTTTTAACTAGGTTCAGGTTTTAACAAGATTAACTAAGTTCTAATACCTCCAGTACACCTAGAAGAAATTGTCAGAATGCAATGTAATTTACAGGGTTGGTAAAGTGTTTATGAATGAGTAAATGAATAAAATGTGAGACTGAAATATGCAAACTTCATTGAGACAACATTTTTAAAAAGCGGTATCATTCAGTATGTCGTCTGACCTCCATTATTCCTAATGCAACATGCCAAGCGCCTTGGTAGTGAGTTAAACAGGCTCTTTATGAAATCCTGCGACAGTCCATTCCATGCTGCTGGAATTCTGTCATGTTGTTACGTTTTTTTAAAAAACATCGATATATTTAACATCAATGTATTGGAGTCGATGTTTTTGTAACATCGATGTTTTATTTTTAAATGAAAAAAGTACCGTTATAAAAATTTAAAAAATAACCAAGTAGCATAATTAACCAGTAACCATAATTTTCATAATCAGCTAATTGAACATACTTTTAGACTAAAGTGACCAAGGGAAAAGCGTCTGAAAAGTAGGGAAGCGACATCGATGTCGATGTTTTCAAAACATTGATGTTTTATAAAAAAAACATGGATGTATTGGAGCCGATGTCGCATTACTAGTTGCTAAACCAGTTTTAAAAAATGGGGGAAAAAGTTGAAATACATTGAATTTTAAAAACATCGATGTTTGAAAATATCGATGGTTTTTGGAGCGATGTATTATCAACATCGATGTTTTAATTTTGAACATCGATGTTTTAATTTTGAACATCGATGTATTATCAACATCGATGTTTTAATTTTGAACATCGATGTATTATCAACATCGATGTTTTAATTTTGAACATCGATGTATTATCAACATCGATGTTTTTAATTTTGAACATCGATGTTTCAAAGCATCGATGTTTTGCTGTCGATGTCGCATCACTAGTTCCAGCAGATTACGCGGTACGGGTGGAGTGGTGACATCTCGTCCAATTTGCTCCCATACATTCTCGATCGAGGACAGGTCTTATGTGTATGCCGGCCATGGTAAGATATCGTTGTGTCGTAGACAAGCTCTAGAGACGGCAGCAATATGGGGTTGAGCATTGTCTTGTTGAAAAAGCGGGTGGACTAGGGAGTTCAGGAATTGGAGCATAACTGGCTGTAAAATTTCCTGTACGGAACGCTGGCCTGCCAAAGAGCCCGTAGCGAATAGGAAAGATGATTTGGCATCATACGCAATTGCATCCCACGCCATGACACCAGGTCTTCTGAACGTGTGACGCTGCACAACAAACTGTGAATCTTGGCGCTGACCACGTTGGCTCCATACCCGGATTATATTGTCGTCTCCACCCAGACAAAAGAGGGATTCGTCAGTGAAGACCACTGGATGTCGTTCGACGCCACATGTCCGTCTTACACGACACCATTCCAGGCTTTGACGTCGATACAATGCTGTTAAATCATTGCACTACACTTACAACTTTCTCTTTGTTTTCGGGCCGAGGAAGCCCTGTTGGAAGAGTTTCGGACATGCTACAGGAGAGTTGTAAGATCGAATCCAACCAAATACAATCGTTTGCCCGTGCACGTTAAATCTATCGTGGCTTCAAATGTCCGCGCGTTTGCGTGGTGTGGAACTTTGTATTGAAGGATTCCAGCTCATGTGTGGCCTCGTGATCTGACCGTGGTTCAAAACTAAATAATGTTATCCTAGGATTTTTTCTTTCGGGGATTGATCCCGGACCATTGACAATTGCCCATTGTGCTTCTCTAGTGTGACGTTAATTAAAATACATACCTTCCTCACTTTGTTTTCAGAAATTTCAGATGTAGACATTGCTTGTTAGAAAGCTTTTAGTTCGTTTCACTGGTCCTAAAATCATATTAACACTTGAATTAATTTAGATGTAACTTTCCCTCATCTTAATTTCTTAAATATTTAAGAATTTTTTTTTTCTGCAAAATAAGTCGCATTTTCTTGATTGAGAGTCATAGATATTTGCCATATAAGCAGTATCTATTGCATTTAATTACCATCAAATGTGCTCTTAAAGTAAATATTTTCTTAAGATCATAGAAAAGCATATATATATATATATATATATATATATATATATATATATATATATATATATATATAATCAGATTAGCTTGTTTTACGAGAATCTTAGTTCTTCCTTCCAAATGTTATCAGCAGACGAATCTTTGGATCACTAAGTTAATACAAAACAAAAGCAAAAGCAATTATTGCTTCTTGATAATTCAATTATCACGTTAATTAGTTTTCTCTTCATAATGTTTAAAAGGGAAAATGTATCTGCAAAAATATCTAAGTCTTGAAGTGCTTTTTTTAAGATCCTTTTTATTTAATTGTGTTATTGAGGAAATATAGCTAGGGGTATTTCAGGTCCGTTGCTCAGAGCATTTGGAGTCGTTTGCTTTCGACATCTTTGCGGATTTGACTACCACTGAAATCACTGCCTTTGTTAGAGAAGTCTATTGGATGGCTATTAACCCTTTAAGTGTTTTCAATGATCTACCTCGTCCGTGAAGATTGGAACAATTTTGCTAATGTGACCAGATATCTCATCATCAAACTATTGCTAGTTTCTTTATGACGAGATCAATAGCTGGTCAATTTTCTTCTAATATCGATGTCTTTTTCATCATGATATCATATTTCTTCTAATGACGAGGTCTCGTTCATCAAGATATGATCAGATTTCTTCAAATGACGATATGTCTAGTTCATTAAGATCTGGTAAGCTTTCTTCTAATGACGAGATGTCTCGTCCATCAAGATCTAGTCATATTTTTTCTAATGATGTCTCATCCATCAAGATCTGGTCAACTTTCTTCTAATGACGAGATGTCTCGTCCATCAAGATCTAGTCATATTTCTTCTAATGATGTCTCATCCATCAAGATCTGGTCAACTTTCTTCTAATGACGAGATGTCTCGTCCATCAAGATCTAGTCATATTTCTTCTAATAATGTCTCATCCATCAAGATCTGGTCAACTTTCTTCTAATGACGAGATGTCTCGTCCATCAAGATCTAGTCATATTTCTTCTAATGATGTCTCATCCATCAAGATCTGGTCAACTTTCTTCTAATGACGAGATGTCTCGTCTATCAAGATCTGGTCATATTTATTCTAATGTCTCGTCTGTTAAGATCTGGTCAGCTTTCTTCTAATGACGAGATGTCTCGTCTGTTAAGATCTGGTCATATTTTTCTAATAATGTCTCGTCTGTTAAGATCTGGTCATATTTTTCTAATAATGTCTCATCCATCAAGATCTGGTCAACTTTCTTCTAATGACGAGATGTCTCGTCCATCAAGATCTAGTCATATTTCTTCTAATGATGTCTCATCCATCAAGATCTGGTCAACTTTCTTCTAATGACGAGATGTCTCGTCTATCAATATCTGGTCATATTTTTCTAATAATGTCTCATCCATCAAGATCTGGTCAACTTTCTTCTAATGACGAGATGTCTCGTCCATCAAGATCTAGTCATATTTCTTCTAATGATGTCTCATCCATCAAGATCTGGTCAACTTTCTTCTAATGACGAGATGTCTCGTCTATCAATATCTGGTCATATTTTTCTAATGTCTCGTCTGTTAAGATCTGGACAGCTTTCTTCTAATGATGTCTCGTCCATCAAGATCTGATCAGCTTACTTCTAATAACGAGACGTATCGTCCATCAAGATCAAGACAGGTCTTTAAATCTCTCGGAAGGCCGGAGTTATAAAAAACAGAAACACTCAAGATATTTAAATAGCATCGATTAAAAAAAAAATTGGTATTTCTACGTGCTTTTGTTTTATTTTGTATTGTGTGAAACCAACAGACCCTCGTGACAGCAGTAAATACGTCGTAATGTGATTGATCTCCAAGGCCCCTATTTTGTTTACCGATAAAAAAAATCCCTAAAAATATGGAAAAATGATTTTTAGAAGAATTTACGCAGCACGAAACGTGACATAAGCAAACCTTTCAGATGATGGATTTTATTCCTTTGATACGTTCAGTTTCAAAATAGTTTCTAATGTAAGGTTGTTTGTGGAGATTTTTTTTATCAATGAAGCAAAGTGTGCTTGTGCTAATAAATAAGTAGGTTGAGTCGAATTCTCCCTTCCTTACTTCCATCGAATGTGCTCGGATGAACACGCCGATGCCATATTGTAGAATGTTGAAGGAATCATTGAATATAAGCTCAATTAAAACAGGAACGGAGCAATTAAGTTAAAATTAAGGTTTATTTACAAGTTAGTTATAAATGTTGCAGAAAAGTTTCAAGTTAACTGGATTGTTTAAACTTAAAATATTAATTTACAGAACTATTGTTTCCTAGCAAAACGCCTACGCAAGGCCCCCCCCCCCTCCCCCTATTCTGTCCACTCTGCTTCCTTCTTCCATAACACCCCGCTGGGTTCTTCGCGACCGAGGGGTCGTACACAAGTTGCCAATGTCTCAAGGGTGCTCGGGACCGGACTGTACAGGTTGGTAGGTAGTTAGTTAATTAACCTTACACTGGATCTTGCACAACGGGCTACTGGTGGCGGTCTAGGATCCAGACCGAAGGGAAAGACGCGAGAACAGCTCCTCGTTATTTTGGATCACGATGAGATGACGAGATCAATTCATGAGATGCAAGTCACGCCTGGGCAGTAATCTTTTTACATACCTTATAGGGCCATGGAAGCCCGGTTGGAGGGTAGCGAGTTTAAATCCAATCAAAGACCACCGTGTAAAAAGAGAGCCCGTGCACGTTAAATCGATCGTGGCCTCAAATGTCCTCACGTTGGCGTGATGTTGTAGAGTGGGATGCTAGCTCAGGTGTTACTTCGTCATCTGACCGTGGTTCGAAAATACGTGGTGTTGTCCTTGGTTTTTTCCCTTGGGGGAATTGATCTAGGACCGTCGTCAATAGCCTGTTGTGTTGGTCCTGTGCGACGTTAATTAAAATACCTACCTTACTTACTATTTCTGTTTTAAATGTGTAATGTGAAGATATGTAGTTGTATGTCATGTGAAGATATGTAGTTGCTGGAGAACCACATAACATACATTTGAATAAAGTTTTATAAACACCTGCATATTAGAGTGGTCTTAACGTTTGCCTGTCACCCAGAAGTTCGTGAATTAGTATCCCAGTTTATGGGCTGATGTTGATTTTTAGGTTGATGTTGGCCAGATGTTGATCATTATCTTTGTAGAAGATTCGGTAATTTACCAGCTGGTTGAGCCTCACCAACAGCTCATAGTTCACATTTTATAGTTCCGAAAAGGTGGTCGAGCATTAGAAAAAGTAAAGTAAGCAACAATAAGGCCTTATTCAAAATTCAGGTGGGTAGGTTTTTAGATAAAGTCGCACTGGAGCACTATATCGGGCTATTGGCTAGTGTCCAGTAGCGCGACCAAAGGGAAAGATTATATTACTACACCCGCCATCTGACCGAGCTTTAATATTATGTAGTGTCCTTGGATCTTTCCTTTGGGATTGTTCCTGGACCGTCGTCAATAAACCGTTGTGGTGCACTAATATGACGTTAGTTAAAATACCTACAGAAGACACACCACCACGTAATTTTGAACCACGGTCAAATGACGACGTGAACGTCTGAGCTGGCACTCCATTCCATAACACACCAACGTGAAGACATTTGAGGCCACGGTATATTTAACATGCATCAACCCCCCCCCCTGTACACGACGGCCTTTCGTTTGCATCTAGTTTCGAACTCACAACCCTTAGGTTTGCTAATCTGTTTATCCTCCAATCGGGCTACCCTCAGTCAAATTAAATTATCCATACTTTCGTAAAATTAACATGCATGTCACATTTGAATTGTTTGGCTCTGGGGTTTGAAAATACCTCTAACCAAAATGAACTCTTTCCCTCAAATTGATTTGTTGAAAACAATTTTTTTAAATCACATGCGCGTAATATCTGAGATTTATTTATTGAAATCATGTTATCTCAGTGAATGTTGATTCCGTCTTGGCCCAATTTACTTGTTTCTTTCAAGATATTGTTCAGAATTCGAGCAAAGGAAAATAATGTTAAAAATATTTCATTTTAAATTAAGTTTCTATTAAAAGAGTACTTTATATTTCCAAATTAAAGTTTTGAGAGGAAAAAGTCATTTATTTCATGTTAGCACCTAATTTTAATGGGATGCGGATATAAATTGCATTAAAGTAGTAATAATTGAATAAAAAAAAGCTCCCGCATTCCGATAAAAACTGGAGCATCGCTGGAAAAATCAAATTAGTAATGATTTCTAATGAAGAGTTGGAATCTAATCTCATAATGTAATTTCCATTTTTTGCAGACGTGGCATTATTTTACTAAGTTGGAATGATTCAGTGGAATGAAAAAATTGCTCGCTTGGATTTAAATCCTTCTGGACTCTGAGTAGGGCTTTCCAGAATCCTATCGTAAGACTTTAAACATGTTTTTCTCCTACTAGGAATAGTTTAATCCGAAATTATTCAGTTAAACTCCTGAGCAAATACTAAAAAGAGCTCAAAAAAAGGAATCGTTTTCTTCGGATAGTTAATTTAATTTCTGATTACCATAAAAAGGAGTTCCATCAGAATATCCGTGTTTTGGAAGCGTTTCAACTTCGATAAGATACTTAAAATGCGACATAGAAGTTCGAATGTGTTAAGAAATTCAGAAAACAGCCATTTCGTTGCATAGCCATTCCTATTTCCTAGATTTTGGTCTGAAGTTATTCTTTCGTTATCAGAATCGAAAACAAAGCTTCAAAAAAGCATTGATAGGGTTGCGGTAGTACAATTGGAAGCCTACCAACCGGTTTGGTGGTAAAGGTTTTAGCCTCCAGATCGGAAGGTTCCTGGTTCGAATCCGGGACAGTGCATGGATATCTGTAAGCGTATGGTGTAGAGGCACTACCTCCTAGATTAGAAAGCCGTCTGACTGATACGCAAACCTGATATGACATCACCATCAAAAGGTATACGATTCTTGTCTTATTTGAATTGAATGCTGAAGCAATCCGAGCGAGCGTTTCATCAGTGGATTTATTAAAAGTAGTTCGAATTATCTTTTGTACATCAGTTATTGTTATGCTTCGGTATTATCGTTTGCACATTAATTACTGTTACATTTTCGTATTATCGTTTGAACACTAGTTACTATTATATTTTCGTGTAATTCCAAAAAATAATGCCTGATAAGGCATCCGTGTAAATATTTCTAAGTATGGAGTCAGATAGAATAAAGTGTATTTTGTAGAGAACGATTGAATAATTTTATTCGAAGAGAATCTCGTAACAGGATTATCGTGAATAAATTTTACACTCGCAGTTGCTAAGAAATGGAGAAAAGGTATGTTGATTTCATTTTTAATATACTTTAATTAAAACCAATGAAATATTTGTCAGGCTACGAAATTCTTTTCGAATCACCAAAGGCCCAGCATCTCTTATCATCCTGTTTTATTCTTCTTCGGTTATGTCAATTATTCAGCAAGTTTAATAATATGTCGTATTATAATGGTATCCAACAATTCACAAACATAACTTTATTGAACTAAGCCTAACGTGCTCTTTTGTTTAAATCAAAATCTGTACACTACAAATATCTATAGAACAGCACTTTTCAGATTTTTTTGGTTAATATTATTACTCGGTTATTGTTATCTAACTCTAGGAGTCGAAGTAATTACAAAACGCGGATTCTACTGTAAAATACACTCATTGCCATAAAAATTTAAGCACCAAGAAATAATTGTGGGATTGTAACGAACCTTGGCATGAAGGTACATGTCGGCCAGATATGCAAATGATTAGAAATGCAGCGTGATTGCGCATTGCGTAATGCCACTAGAGGGCGTTGAACTTCGTTCTCCTTGGAGTATAAAACAGGTAAGCAGAGCTTGTTTGAGTGTACTTAATCTTTTGCAAAGGAAACGCTGAAGTAGACATGCCGTCATCGAAGACAATATGAGCAGCTGTCAGAGTTCGAGATGGTAAGAATCATCGGGATGATGGAAGCTGGGTGGTCAGCTCGGCGAGTAGCTCGTTAAGTAGGCTGTTCTGATTTTACTGTGAGGAGGTGTTGGGACCAGTGGATAGAAGAGACGTCATTTACACGGCAACCCGGTTCAGGACGCCCTCGACAGACCAGTCGTCAAGAAAACCGTAACATCATACGAAACGCACACGTAGAGCCAACTGCCTCATTGGCCGCTATCCAGACACAGGTAGCACCTTCACTACGGGCCCCTGTGTCTTCCCGAACCATTGCAAGGCGCCTGACTGAAGGACATCTGGTATCGCGGCGCCCATTATGTGTGCTGTCAATGACACCCACCCACCGACGCATCCGTTTGGAGTGGTGTCGCGCACGACGGGATTGGACTGCAACGGAATGGAACCAGGTCGTCTTCAGCGACGAATCTAGATTCAATTTGAACAGTGATGACAATCGAGTTCGTGTGTGGAGGCCCCGCGGTACGTCCATGACATCCTACAGCCACATGTGATGCCACTCATGGCAGGCCTCCCAGGAGCCATTTTTCAACAAGACAATGATCGGCCACACACAGCAAGGATGTCACAAGACTGCCTCCTCCACATTACCACCCTTCCCTGGCCTGCTCGATCCGCAGATTTGTCACCAATCGTGCATATCTGGGATCATTTGGGACTGCAAGTTGGACACCCTATGAGTTTGGTCGAATTAGAGACGCGTTTACAGTAAATGTGGAACGAGATGTCTCAGGACATCATACGGAACTTGTATGCCCCAATGCCCGCTCGTATCGCATCGTGCATTCGCGCTAGAGGGGGTCCAACAGAGTACTAAAAGTTCCGTTCATTTGTACTTTTTTTTTCAATAAATGGTCCTTTTTCTTTGATTTTCTAATCACTTACTTATATCAAAGTAGTACTTACATGTGTAAAATTTCGTTTCATTTTGACGACTTTTTCTTGGTGCTCAAATTTTTATGGCAATGAGTGTATACTAGTGTATAAAAGTGTTAATATGCGTTTATGAAGCCATATTGATTCCACATATTGAGGTCACAGATAATGAAATAGATTTAATTTATGATAACATTGCTTTAATCACATATTTAGCTGGTTATTGTTGTCGTTCAGTTGTAAAAAGGATTAAATGTGAAAGTTGTAGTGACAATTTAGTTATTTAAAATTCACTAATTATTCCTTCAGGCTTTCGGCATATCCATAATTGTGACTTAAAAATTAAAATACCCAGCTGCTGCTGTAAATGCCATAATGCATAATTTTATTGTTCTGCAAAACTTAATTGGGAGAGAATTTGAGTGTGAATTTTTTAAAGTACCAAATCAACGCCTGTTTGTTTTGCGTGCTTCTCAGGAAGTACCGATATCCAAGGAAATAAGTATTATACCATGCGAGCGGAATTCATCAAGTAAAATTATGAAGTTGCTTTTGTGATCAGCTACAAATGCACCTTTGAAAAACAGTTGTAGGTCCAAAAATGTCAAGATGATCAAATTACCAAATAAAAGAAAACTCGAAACATTAACACAGGATAAAAGGTAAAATTGTGTTTAAACCAGGGTTGTACATTTTCAATTATTTCTTCTTTTCCTTTAAGGATGTCTAATGTAATTCACCTGAGTCTCTTCTTGTTTTTTAATGCCTAGTCAACTTCTTCACTAAGACCTTCGGGCATAATCTTTCCTATTATTTATGCATCTTCGGTTAGTTCGTCTTTTACCTTATATAATGTACCATAAAAATGTTTTAATAAAAGTTACTTATACTTAGTTATACTTCTTTCTATTGTGTATATATTTATATTCGTTTTTGTATTTTACTCACCAGTAATTTGCTATTATATATATTGTTAAATTCCTTGTCTACAATAGCATTCATACTTAAACTTAGGTATCAGTAAAAAAACATGAAAGCGTCGTAATTTTTCTTTCTATTGTGCACATATTTATATACGTTTTTGTATTTTATTAACCAATAATTTGCTGTTATATCTATTCGACAACTGTAATAGTCTTCAAGAGTCTAATTATAGAATTGCCTCGAATGTGAAGCATAAAAATTTGTTGTATGCTTTGTATGTACATTTTGTGTATGTAAATTTGCGCTTTTTCTATGTACCCAAATACTGAGTTTGTACATTAATAAGAGTAATTTTCCATAGAAATGGATATTTCTTGGAGTATTTGTCTGAGTTTTAATACCCTTTAACAAGTTCTGTTTTGTTTAGAACCCTTCAATTAAAAACCCCGATACACAATGCTTTTTTAGCAGACAGTCTCATTTTCAAAGGTTTTCTGATTTTGCGATCGGAAGACTTTTTTCCCTTCTGCTGGTGACGTCATGAACTAGACAGACGGCTTTATTATCTAGGAGGTAGTGGTAGAGGCGGCTGGTGCACCTTAGATCGGTCGCGGCCGAAACTCCTCACGTTGGTTTGGTGTGGACGTTTGGAGAGTGGAATGCCAGCTCAGGTGTTGCTTCGACATCTGACCGTGTTTCAAATTTAAATTGTACTGTCTTCGAAAGTTTCCCTTAGGGGATTGATCCCAGACCGTCGTCAATAGCCCGTTGTGTTGCTCTACTACGACTTTAATTAAAAATTATCAGTTGGCAGAGTCGGGGATTAGCAACTGGAGGATTGAGATCTCGAAACTCGAACTTACCAGAACCCATCATGCTCACGGGGGCTGGTACATGTTGAATATGTCGTGGCCTCAAATATTTTCGCGTCGACGTGGTGAGGAGTTGAAAGTAAGGTGCCAACTCAGGTGTGATCTCTTCATCTAACCCTGGTTCATAATCACGAGGTGTCCTCGAATCGTCCCCTTTGAGTTTGATCCGAGACCTCGGCTATGGACTTGTCTATAGCCGTCACACAGATATATCGTCCATCGAGCTGATTGGCGTATTGTGGAAGTTTAGAGAGCAGGTGTGACCTCGTCATCTGACCGTCAGCTCAAGTATGACCTAGTTATACGACTGTGGTTCATAATCACAAGAAATCCTGCGATCGTCCCTTTTGGGTTTGATTCAAAACCTCGCCTGTGGTCGTCGCCTCGTCTATAGCTGTCGCATAGATATCTAGTCCATCAAGTCCTGTTTGGCGTGTGTAGAAGTTTGGAGAGTGCGACCTTGGACCTACCTACCATCAAGTCCTGGTCAGTTCTGCTAAAGACGAGATCCCTTGTAGAGACAACCACTAGGTAGGAAGGTGGTGTGTTTTTAAAGTCGCGGCAGCAACACAACGGGCTATTGGCGATGATGCGGCATCAAACCCGAAGAGAAATATCCGAGGGTAGTGCAACCGACCAACCGGTATAGTAGTTAAGGTGTTAGCCTCTAGATCGGTAGGTTCTTGGTTCGAATCCGGGTCCGGGCATAGATGTTTGCAAACATATGGTTGAGAGGCGGCTGGTGCACCTTAAATCTGTCATGGCCCAAAGTCCTCACGTTGGGTTGGTGTGGAAGTTTGGAGAGTGGGGTGTTGCTTCGTCATCTGACCGTGGTTCAAAATTACAAGGTGTTGTCCTCGGATCTTTCCATTAAGGGACTGATCCCGGACTGTTGTCAATAACCTGTTTCGTTGCTCTAGTACGACGTAAACTAAAAATTACCATTACCTAGATCGGAAAGTTCCTGGTTCGAATCCGGGTTCGGGCATGGATGTTTGTGAACGTAAGGTGTAGAGGCGGCTGGTGCACTTAAATCTGTCGTGGCCTCACGTTGGGTTGGTGTGGAAGTTTGGAGAGTGTTGTGCCAGCTCAGGTGTTGCCTCTTCATCTGACCGTGGTTCAAAATTACGAGGTGTTGTCCTCGGATCTTTCCCTCAAGGGACTGATCCCGGACCGTCGTCAATAGCCCGTTGTGTTGCTCTAGTACGACGATAATGAAAAAATACCAATTATCACTTGGGTGATTAATCCCGGACCGTCGTCAGAAGCCCCTTGTTTTGATCCAGTACACGTTTATTAATTACCTACCTGCTGAGGGCAATGTCACGTATTTTTGAACCACTGTCAGATGACAAGGTGACATCCTGAACCATCACCCCACTTTTCAAAATTTCCACACCACGCCGACATGAGGACATTTGAGGCCACGAAATATTTAACGTGGTAATGGTAATTTTAATCAACATCGTTCTTGAGCAACACAACGGGCTATTGACGACGGTCTGGGATCATCCCTTAAGGGAGAGATCCGAAGACAACACCTCGTAATTTTGAACCACGGTCAGATGACGAAGCAACACCTGAGCTATCACCCCACTCTCCAAACTTCCACACTAACCCAACGTGAGGACTTTCGACCACGACAGATTTAAGGTGCACCATCCGCGTCTACACCATACGCTTACAAACATTCAATCCCCGACCCTGATTCGAACATGGAACCTTCCGATCTAGAGGCTAAAACCTTAACCACTATACCGTAGATTTAACGTGTATCAGTCCCCGTGAGCAAAACGGTTTTCGGTTGCATTTGAACTCGCAACCCTCGGATAGCTAATCCTTTACTCTCCAAACCGGATTACTGCAACTCAAAAACCACTATGAGGGCAAACAATGTGAGCATATATTGCCCCTCCCCCACAATATATCTTAAATTATATTTCCCTACCAGTTACAAAGTTTAACATTATACGAATATCTCGTTTGGAAAGTGCAGGTTATTATTAAAATCAGAAAACGATACGAAGTTATTCTGCATCGAAAGTTGCAGCACTTTTATGAAACAGTTTGGCTGACTTTAGTTTTTTCCGTTCCAAAATAATTTAACGATTTGGAAATATCTTATATCTGCATTTCGTAAAGGACTTTAAAAATAGTTTTTGAAAACGGTTTTTTTGAAATCCGATTAAAATTCAGCGTTATTCAAGAGCACAAAACATCTCTTAAAGAGAAATGAGAACGCTAAATATTTATGCAACAGAAATGCATTCCGAAAAGTTTTGGATATAGAATTTATTGGAGGAGCATTTCTTTGCTGAGTGCTCCAACGATATTTTACATTTATTTTCCTTGAAATTCGAAACATGTTTGGAATCACATGAAATATGTATTGTTGCTATTCTATTTTTATGGATAATAATAAATAATGAGAGAGACCTCAGAAAGGATGCGTGGATATTTTCTTAGGCGTGATTTTCTTGGTCAAAAAAATCCCAGAGTTAGTGCGTCCTGCACTAGCGTTATATTTTATCGGAAATTGTCTTGGATTGTATGATATGGACAAAGTGGTTTGATTAGAATAAAGAAACGAATTGAATACACACATCTTTTTGATTACATTTATTCAATGTGTGGTACAGAATGTCTGCCGATTTGCAAAATTTTATTATACTGGGCAATTATATGAAAATAAGATAAGATTTGCAAGTCACATTGTTATCTCTTGAGAATGCAAGATCTATTGTAGTATTTTTAAGGGTCGTGAAGTCATCAGGGTCTGTAGCCAGTGACAATTTGTACTTAAACGAACATACAAAACTAAGCTCATTGCCATAGAAAGACTTCTCGAAATGGTCCGTTAAGCTTCAAATCTCTCAGTTCTATTTCGTTATCAATTTCCTTTTGTTCTGTCTCGTTGGCTGCAAATGGCGCAAATTTCGGTTCAATCCCCAAATCGGTAGCCCACCGCAAGCCATCTTTGAGCCGCTGCTGTGACGCCCATTTACGCTCGGCACTTATCATGACAACCTTTTTGGATCCCCAAGAGTTTCCTCTTTTGTTTGCTTTACGTTTTCTATACTCTTCCTGCTTCTTATTGACGAGATATTTGGACATTTCTAAGATAATAGTGAAATTTTACACAATTTTCGCACTTTCATTCCTTATGCTTTTTACAAATTGTCAGATATACTTACTTTTAATATATACTTACTGTTAATATATATTTACTATTAATATATATTCTTATTTTGTAGTTAAACAGATACAAAACGACGTTTTTCTTGATGTGTTCACTCGTCGGGAAACAGAGCTATTCTAATTTCAGTGCACGCACGACTATGCGCTGGCTACCTCAAATTGGCGGCCATCTTGTTTGTGGTTATGACATCAACAGAAATTTCCAGAACATAATTTTATGTCTTTATTCTTTTCTCTATCCGATGGTATATAGTGAGATTTTACTAGATCTGTTAAATTATAATAGGTATAATCAAAAGTCGGGTAATCATAAAAACGTGACTATCATTCCACCGTATTGTTAGACGTTTTCCATCAAAACAAAGATGAATAAACACCAGGCAGAACTTGCCTTGTTTTGTATGTTATTAAAACCTTTATATATGAACGAAATGTAGAGTGAATATAGTTTAATCTGAGCAGAAAAAAGAAAGAAAAACGGGTATTTGTCTTTGTTATAAAATGGCTTATCGAAAAAAATAAGTCTATAGCTTTATTCCTTCGAACATGTTTAGTTTTTAATTCTAGAAGGTATCTTCTTTTTGTTGAGAAATTTTTATGCTGTGAAATGTAATAAATTATACGCAGTAAACGATCGAAAGTTGTTTCGGGAAATATGTTTTGTACAATTACCTCTTAAAACAGTGCATTCGTATACCATACATTTTTTGTTTTATCTTTTTTTCTACAAAGGTAAGCATTTCATTTTTTCATGCGCATGGGTTTCAACTTGCCAATACTATTATTAGCTATTTTTAAGTTATTTGCTCTTGAAACATCTTTGCAATCTTATAGACAAAAACGTTATGCAAATATGTAACATTCAACAAAAATAGTTTGGATACTTTGGGAAATAAACATTTAACCTTTCATGCGCAGTAATTTCTCGTCATGATTACTACTAATTTCTAAATCATGTGCACTTAAACATCCTTCCAATCTTGTTCCCAAAGAAACTTCGCAAATATTTAATTCATAAATCATTAATATATGAAAGAAACAATGAGGCTTTATTAAGATTGTAAATAGAAGGATTAACAATTTCTTGTGTTGTATTGAAGGAAACCTCTCTTAGGTAACTCACATGAGAAATAACTGTTTTAGATATAAAAAAAAACAGGTTAACAGTATAATCCCCACGCAACAATCCACTTTGTAAAAGGAACTCTATATGAAAATAACCATAAATATTGAAATTGATTAGTCCAACTTCAATTAAGACTCCCCAATCTATAGTATATTGTGACGAGCGTATAGTTTTCAGTCGCTCTGATATCATGTTATAGAAATTTCCATGTTATAGACAGTTAAGCTTCGATTTGGTGCAGTGGAGCTAAGAAGAAATGGCGTTCAATCAGTCGTTTTGACGACATATCTTGTCTACGAAGATCAGACCAATTTTAAGAAAAACGTGGTATGACTAATGAGTAAATATGATAGCGAGATGATAAAGTTAGGGTCAATTTTCTTCCAATGACGAAATATCTCGTCCTTCAAGATCCTGTCTGTTTTTCGGATGACGAGATATCTCGTTTAGACAATCAACGTAGGGTAGAGGATAAGTCCTTGTGCAGGTTTTAGAAACTTATATAATGAATTTATAATATCTACTATTATAAAACAAAGTGTTTGTACGTCTGTTTGTTTGTTTGTTTGTTATGTGCACGTTCCTGATGAATCTATGGCACTTACAGTAATGGAATTTGGCACACAGTCCGAATTTCTTGCAAATTTGGTACGAAGCCCGAATTTTAAAATTCAATCTAGAACATTTTAAAATTAATTTAATGGAATTTAATTGAAAGTACGAGAGGGTTGCCGAGGGGAACGTAAAGCGAGCTCTTTTCTACCGGCCCTAAAGGACGTTCCACCCCGCATCATCTACTTGCCAAAGCTGTTGTCGCTATTGAGAAGAGAAAGTACGCGAGGGTTGCCGAAAGCGACGTAAAACTAGCTACTTTCTACCGAACCCCAAAAGACGTTCCACCCCGCATCATTTACTTGCCAAAGGCGTCGACGGTTTTCGCAAAGACTGTGACGTCACGCCGATTGGATCTCTTCAAATTCGAATTTGGTTGCATTTGACAATGACGAGGCCATCACGGCGTTACCCGTGATGGCTGTTATCCAATAGGTTATGAATTCATTGCAATAGGCTACGAATTTCCATTTGGTTTTATAATACGTTTCGCGAAAGAAACGAAATCGTGAATGTAAAATCGCAACTTGGAGGAATTTTTCAACAAAAATTGGTTAACGCCCGAGTTAAACATTACTACAAACTTGACAAATGTGTGTGTGTGTGTGTGTGACCCAAACTGACCTAAAAGTCTTAAAAATGACCTACAATTCACACGTAGAGGAGATCGGGACTTATTGGCATAAGTTGGCATTCACCTTGTATTTTTAACCGCAGTGATTTAGAGCGGTGATATCTCCACTATTTAACTATACGTATATGTTGCATTATGCACTCTAGTTTCAGTGTGATAGAAGCTTCCAGAGAAAGAATAAAAACGGATTTACGTTGTTTTCTTAATTGAAGGTTTTGATGTTTTATGAAGCCCTAGAATATGTTTAGGTGTTTTCAATGGTTGTGTTTGGATAGAGTGAGCAATAAAGATTGTATTCGTGTCTTGAATGCCTTGTAAAACTTATGTAGAAGACTGTGGCAGCCATCTTGTCGCAAAACTCCTGGTGGGCCAAGTTGGCATTTAAGTCGGGGGGCATGTTGGCATAGAAAAGATAATCTACCAATCTACCCCACGTCAGGGGTAAGTTGACTGTTTGAACACTTTCGTAAACAATATTTAACTAGTGAATTATACTATGTTTAGTGATGTTTTCTTCAGTAATTTGTAACCAAGAAGTTCCACTATCAGCAGCATTGGTTATATTAGCCGAAAGTATTACTGAAAAAAAATCAAAACCTAAAACTAAACTCATTTCAGCTGACCATTTGAAATAATCCAGAAGATAATTATACCGGCATGAAGCAAAAGGATGTCCGTACCTGAAGACATTTAGATTGAGATTCGATGCTACTGAGGGCGGGAAGGGGGTCCGAAATATATCGAAGTTCTACGATTCTGTGCCTAGCTTTGGACCAGTGTAACTTTGGATTCAGTTTAGCGAGGACTACGTACGTGGTGTCATACGAAAGCTACCGAACTACGCTACAACAATTTATAACAAACTGCATTTTAATGGTTCAAACTGTTAATTTAATTACTGAATATTCACAATAAACAATCGTTCAAACTTCCTATACCTGATTCATTTATTCTACAATGCAACATCAGGTCCGAGTATTGACGTCGAAAATACTGTTTTGTGTCCCCGACACATCCTACCAATTTCATTATATCGATTACGAGTGATTATATATATATATATATATATATATACATATATATATATATATATATATATATATCCGCACCTAGAAGGAATTGTAAAAATGCAAGGAAATTTACAAGGTTGCTAAATTGCTTATGAATGAGTAAATTATCAACATTTGAGACTAAAATATACAAACTGAGAAAAAATCAAAAAAGTGGTATCATTCATATTATGGTAGTATGACCGCCATTATTTCTAATGCAGCATGCCAAGCGTCTTGCTAGTGTTATACAGACTCCTTAGGCTGTATGACTCACAGGCTGCCCTAAACGTGGCGCATATTTGAACAATTCTGAAATTTGAACCGACCAACCGGCATAGTGATTAAGGTGTTAGCCTCTAGATCGTAAGGTTCCTGGTTCGAATCCGGGTCCGGGCATGGATGTTTGTTAGCGTATGGTGTAGAAGCGGATGGTGCACCTTTAATATGTCGTGGCCGAAAGTCCTCACGTTGGGTTGGTGTGGAAGTTTGGAGAGTGGGGTGCCAGTTCAGGTGTTGCTTCGTCATCTGACCATGGTTAAAAATTACGAGGTGTTGTCCTCGGATCTCTCCCTCAAGGGACTGATCCCGGACCGTCGTCAATAGCCCGTTGTGTTGCTCTAGTACGACGTTAACTAAAATTACCATTACCATCTGAAAATGTGATCATTTGCATCTCCAACGCAGATGTACCACTACTCCAAATTTTATTTATTTCGGTCTACTCCTTCCAGGTGCAACTTTTTAGTCTTAGTGTATATATGAGCCGTTTAGAGCCAAAGTGGTGTAAGTATATTAAACATTGTTATGAGGGGATATAGAGACTTTAAATTGGATAGTAGCCATAGAGCTTCATTGACTGCATTATCTTGTGCTGTTATCCGTGCGGTTATTTTGGGAATTAGAAGTTGCACCACCTTTCCAATAAGTAGTTTTTTATATCCAGAATTTGTTACCCGCTCATTAACTCAGAATTTTCAGAAAGTGGACTTACACTAATTTGGCTTTAATAGGCTCATATGTAGGTAGCTGATTAACGTCGCACAGGAGCAACACATCGAGTTAGTGGCAGGGATGAACTCTGAAGGGAAAGTTCCAAGTACAACACCTCCAACGGGGTCTACCAACTGCGGTCAGATGACGAGAAAAACACCTGTGCGATCTGACAGAACACTCTCCACACTTCCACACTATGTCAACATAATGTGTATAACTAGGGTCAGAAGTAATTGGGAATTTTTAGTTAACGTCGTACTAGAGCAACACAACGGGCTATTGACGACGGTCCGGGATCAGTCCCTTAAGGGAAAGATCCGAGGACAACACCTCGTAATTTTTAACCACGGTTAGATGACGAAGCAACACCTGAGCTGGCACCCCACTCTCCAAACTTCCACGCCAACCCAACGTGAGGACTTTCGGCCACGACAGATTTAAGGTGCACCAGCCGCCTCTACACCATACGTGAGAGCCGCGGTAGCTCAGTCAGTAGAGCGTCGGGCTCGCATCAGAAGGGTTGTGGGTTTTGTCCTCGGCGGAGCCTGCAATTCTGATGATTGCGAGATCGGCGCTTCGACCTGGCTAAAGACCGTCGTGTTCACTAATGGTGACTGGGGCACGTTAAATAGGTCGTGGTCACAATGTCCCCCATGTTCCCATACCAAATCAATACCTCTGGGGGTACCTGATCAGGGGGTTATCGGCCTCTGATTGGGATCTAAATTACGATATGTGTGAGTGAATGGATGTATGAAAGGGACCTTCCTGTAAAACGGATGTGTCATGTATGTCGAGCAAAGTCAGACTTCCTCCCAATGGGGCTCAATAACATGGAAGGCGCACCCCCCTCGCCTCTTGCCGTCTTCGACGAGCCTGGCACTCCTCTGGTCTGCCAGTGAAGGCATAAGAAACAACAACAACAACAACACCATACGTTTACAAACATCCATGCCCGGACCCGGATTCGAACCAGGAACCTTCCGATCTAGAGGCTAACACCTTAACCACTATATCTGTTGGTCGGCAGAGTCAGAAGTAACATCGGTGTAATGAAGCGGGAAATTAATGGAATTTCATGTTAAAAGAATAAGTGTTGTCACATGATACACCGAATCTGGTTTTCCCTAAAAAATGTTATCTCTCAGAGGAACATCTGAAATGTCACCAGTGATGAAAACATTAAGAAAGTCCTGTTTATAGGAGAAAACCACAGAACAGATTCTTATAGAGTGAATAACCGCATACCGTACCAAACCGTGCCAGAAAAAAAACTTTTACCATTCGCCAGACGGCGACAAAAAGAGAAAAGCAGTAACGAAAAATCGATATAACTTCAGAGTAGAATGGAAAGGTGAGAATGGCAATCGATAGAGTCGATACGCGATTACTCAATAAAAATGTATGCTGTTTCCTCGAAGCAGAGAATTATCACAGTAGTCCTAAAACGAGGGGAAACATATTGAAATTGTATCGAATTCTGTATATCTGTCTTATCGCAGTCACCAATGTTGGATAGACATTTAACACCCGTTTCACTAGATTTCGGGATACTGTAGCTCACACAACACACATCGGACCGCTGTTCAAAATTACGATTCAAAATTTCCTTGAATCTTTCCCTTCGGGTATGATTCCGGACCGTCACCAATGGTCGTTTGTGTTGCTCCACGTTAATTAAATACCTACCTAGCCACAACACACATTATGACAAAATATCCCTGCATGACTATGTATAATAGGAGAGGTTTTCAAGCAGTGCAGGGTATTTCTTTTACTCCAGAACACATTTAATAATTAGTGGCTCATCTAATGCTTGAAAGATTCTTTCAACCTCTACAAAGATTCCATTGCTCCTTTCTTTTGAAAAGAATCCCGTGGGAAGATTCTATTATTTCTTTCCTTGGAAGGGAATCCTTTGGGAAAATTGTGTTGCTCCTTTCCTTAGATTAGAAACCTTTGGAGTCATTCTATTTCTTTATTTTCATACAATATAATTATTTTTGACTATTCTGTTTCTCCTTTCCTTGGAGGGGAATCTTTTTAAAAGATTATATTTTACTCATTCTTTTAGAATAGAATTTGTGTTCTTATATTTTGTCGGCCATTTACTTAGAAATCCTTTGGTGAAAGATTCTATTGCTCATTTCCTTAGAATAGAATCCTTTGGTAAGGTTCTGTTAGTCATTTCCTTAGAATAAAATACTTTGGTAAGATTCTGTTGGTCATTTCCTTAGAATAGAATCATTTGAAAATATTCTATACTTCCTTCAAAATAGAATTATTTCTAGTTCCTCTGTTGTTCATTTTATTGAAAAGATTCTATCGCGTTTTTCCTTCGAATGAATTCTTTTAGTAAGATCTCTTGTTTGTCATTTCATTAGAATAGAATCCTTTGGAAAGTTTTTTCCCCTTAAAATAGAATTATTTTGAATGGTCATTTCCTTAGAAGTGAATCTTTTAAAAAGATTATTTCACTCTTTTCCTTCGAATAGAATCGTTTAGTAATATTCTGTTGAACATTTCCTCAGAATAAAATCCTTTTAGAAAGATTCTAATGTTCAAGAAGTTCAAAACCAGCAAATAATCATGCAGGGTGCATGCAGAATTATGCGTGCTATCTCCTCAGACGGTTAATACGATGGAGAAAATATTTGTTGTTTACAGACAAAATAAATATTAAAAGCGAATACGAGACGTTATTATCATTAGAATCGCTTCCCGTTCGAAATCGACAGCGTAATTGGTTTGCGTGAGAATTCTTATTTATTCGTTGATGTGCCGTTGTCGATTGCTTTCGATATTTTCGGTACATCAAACGGAACTCAATTTTCTATGCAGTGCTCAAAATTCGGAAGCAGAAAATAACACTTCAAAGGCCTGCGGAATTTAAATCGCACTTTGAAGCATTAGCTAGCAGAATTGATAAGTTCAACTAGCAACACAAACATAAAACTAATTAGTCGAAACACCACTGCAAAACGTCAAAATTTATTGCTGTCAATATTTTTGCTACAGCCCCTATTAAATGCTATAAAAATCAAAGTATTTCATTAGATTGCTGAACAAACCACTTAAATGTGTATTCGCACCATAAAGAAATCAAATACGTATTCGAAAATATTTAGAAATTCTATAACATTGTCGGATTTTACTTAAGAGAACTACTTACCATTTCAACAATTTGTTTTTTGTTTTCATATACATAACAAAAATTTTAGTGTACCTTATTCCAATACGCATTACAAAAGAAAAAAATTATTTTTTCATTCACAGTAATTAAAAAATTCAATTTCTGTAAAAATATTTCAATATTTTCAAATTCTTACTCAATCTGAAAATTTTAATTTATTTAAATTTTTTTCATTTATCTTCCATGAAGTGTCTCCCACAATTCTAGGCATGGGATTACATACACCACATTTTTTTTACAAATATTTTTGTAACAAAAACTGAAAAACAAAAAGTCAGTTTGATTTCAGCAATTTTTGAAAAAAAATTACTTTTTTCAAAATTTGATGCATGTACGAAGTTAACAAACATAACATAAAAAACGACAGCAAAATTTGATATCTTTACATCAATTACAATAAAAGCCTCAGCACTTTACTTACACAGTGTTCATAAAAACTAAAAAACTAAGAAAAAGCACCTTGAAATTTTAAATGTTTTCGGTCCTTACTTTCGATAGAAAAACTTTAATACTTTGCTGAATAATGTAACTACAGCTATAACATTTTGCGGTCATATATTCTTCAAAAATGCATCCATACTCTGTAACAAAAAAAATCAACGCACCAAGGAGTTGTCCGATTGCGATTAAAATTGATTGATGTGAAAAAAACATTCATAGAAAAACTTACGATTAAAATTTCAGAACAATTGAATTATTTATTTCAGAGTTTGAGCGTTACAAAGGGAAGAAGTCAACAAGGCGTTTGTTCACCTCTGGCATGGATGCAAGCTGTCACTCGTCGTGATATAGCCTTAGAAAGTTCCCGGATGGCGTCCTGCGGAATTTCTTGCCAAATTGTCTCCAGCTGTCGGGCTAAATGGTCAACATTCCGGGATGGTTGCAATCGCCTTCCCATAACGTCACACATGTGGTGTATGGGAGAGAGATCAGGACACCTAACTCTTCAAGGAAGTATTGGAAAAGCTTGAAGACAATTCATAACAACACGTGCCGTGTGTTGCCGGGCATTATCTTGTTGAAGAGTAAGTCACGGGTGTCGCTAAAGGAACAAACACAACTGGTCGTAGAATGTCGTCTATGACCGCTGTGCTGTAAGTGTGTCAGAAATTACTACCAAAAGGCTATCAAAGGAGATGGCACCTCAGACCATAACGCGCTGTTGTGGGCATGTGTGGCGTGCGATAGTAAGGGCAGGATCCCCACCCCGCACTGGAGTCTCCAGAATCGTCTGCGGTTGTCGTTAGGACACAGTTGGAAACGGAACTCGTCACAACCAGCGCTGTTGATAGAGCCCGGTACCACTGTAAATACTGCGCCTTCTTAGTGCGTCGATTTTTTTTGTTATCTATATATATATATAATTCTCTTACGTGGCACGCAAAAAAGACATTATTTGTTAACGCGTTTTGGCAACATTGTACGATTGTTTACCACAAGGCTTCGCGCATCAATTGAATTTATAAGCGTTATCGGTTGAAATTTTATCGAAAAAAAATGAATTTTATTTGAACTGTTGCAGTTTATAATAGAAATCAAAGAAAGCGGAATATCTTTTCAGGTCCATTTTAAAACGGTCCTTTTCAGGGCCAACAATTATAGTTCAACAAGACGCTTGCACTACAACTTTCGGCAACAAACTCAATGAAAACGTGTGGGTGGTTCGAGTGCTGGGGAAATGTATACAAACAACATGCTGGGTATTCAATTTCCAAAGCAGCGCTCACATTTCGAGTCAAAATTTGCTTAAAGTTTTCATTTAAATTTTGATTTTAGAGGTACTGTATAAATTTTTTCTGTAATGCAGCAATTTTAGATTTGAAAATCATTTTCTTGGAATATCATATTTTGTAAACAATCCCTTCAGCTAGGACACATGTCTTCATTGATGCGAGCGAAGTGAGAGCAGCGAAACAATGATGATTGCGAAGCAATCCTCCCGTGGTTGACCGGTCTCCTAGTAGAGTATATATAAATAAGAATGAAGGGTTTGTACTTTGCATATTTCGACTCATTTCAAGTTCTCTATCCGTTTTGGGTCCTTCTGATGCAAAATACGTCTCTTGCGTTTTTGGTGTCAGTTTGTCTGTCCATCTGTCTGTATGTATCTGTGTGTGCTCAATCTATATCCTAATGTGGTTTAATATATTTTCACTAAAATTTGCATACTGTAAGTACTTACATTCATGTAGTGAATGAACTTTATTGCGTTAGTCTGTCTGTGTGCGTCTTCCTGTTCTATGTCTGATTTTCTAATTGCGTGTTTGTACGGTATCACATAAATTTGTTTCCATATATTTAAATATAATTTCTTTATTTTATATATTGTATTTTGATTTAGTGAATGCACTGTTTGACTTTTCTTAGCTTACATACACTCTAAGGCAAAACAATTTCACCTGAAAGGTGTATACCGGTATAATTGAAATATGGAGGAGTGGTACATCTGGCTGCAGATGCAAATGATCAAATTATCAGAATTGATCGATCATACCACGCGAAAGGTAGCTCACAAACACACTGCATACCGGGGCATAAAAGGACATCCAGTAGCGCAGCAAATTCATTTCGACTCATGCTGTGTGTTGGTTACATCGTTTTTCATTGCGTTATGCCTCGGAAAAAGCTCGCAAGCAATTAGGCAACTAGGAGAGTTTGACAGAGACCGAGTAATTGGCCTCCGAGAAGGTGGATGGTCTAATAAACGAATTACGCAACATATTGGTTTTAGTGATTGTGATATGACAATCACATCAAATATTGTTTTGCCCTAAAAGCAGGCTGGCCACAACCGAAAAATGCTCCGTCTCTTTTTTTAGCGTTGGTATTATGTGATATGACAATCACATCAAATATTGTTTTGCAATAAAAGCAGGGAAACACAACCTACAAACTATTTGTGTCAATGTCCAGTCCCCTAACAAATCGCTGAACTTGAGTAGACCCCCTCGATTCCGAGAAATTGGAACGGGTGCGCTTTCACCCTTCACCCAATGAGGTTGATATCTGAAATGGCGCAATGTTACTCGGCCATTAGTAGGATTGACCCCCTTGCAAGGTCGGGGTTTAGCACCTTGAATATTGGGGGAAGGTCAGACGGGGAGAACGACAGGGAAACGCCAACGCTAAAAAAAAGAGACGGAGGCTTTTTCGGTTGTGGCCAGCCATTTTCCAAAAATATGGTAACTTTACGGTAAAACGATGTACCATCGACGAATTGAAGGAATGAAAAATAAACGAATATACCAAACCGAATACGGCTGCCTTTACTGTGTCATCACCAATATTAGAAATCTCTAGATATTAGATGGAAAGAACCATCTGACTCCAAAAGAAGGAACCTGTATACCCCATGCTTTACTTCAACCTGAAGGTATAATATATATAAAGGTATGTCCATATTTCTATCCGATACCAATTAAGAACTCCACTTATTTCCAATCGAATCTGAGGTCAAAACTGGATATTGGTATCCAGATCAAAATTGGGTATAATAACCAGTACACGGATGTTACCGTTGCACGCTGTTGGCAGCGGTGGATACAACAAGGCACATGCCAGCGTCAATCAGACTCAGAAAGGCCTAGAGAAACCGTACCGAGAGAAGATTGATGTGTTGTAAGACCTGCGCGTACTGATCCAACAGCCAGTGTTGCAGACATAACACGGGCAGTGGGAACTTCTCTCGATCATCCTATCAGTGACCGCACCATTTGTCTACGGATTCACTATCTGGGACTAAACCCAAGTAGACAGTTACGACGACTAGCTTTAACAGCATTGCATCGCCGTCAAAGACTGGAATGGGGCATCGAGTGGTCTTCACTGTCGAATCCCGCTTTTGTCTGGGTGGAGACAACAATCGAATCCGTGTGTGGAGGCAACGTGGTAAGCGCCAAGATTCACGGTTTGATGTGCAGCGTCACACGTCCAGCAGACCTGGTGCCATGGTGTGGGGTGCAATTGTGTATAGTACTAAATCCCCTTTGGTATTCGTTACGGGCTCTTTGACAGGTCAGTGTGTTACGTACAAGAAATTTTACAGTCAGTGACTCCCATTCCTGAAATCCCTGGTTCATCCGCTTTTTCAACCCTACAATGCTCGACCCCATATTGCTGCCGTCTTTAGAGCTTGTCTACGACTCAACGATATCTTACCATGGCCGGCCTACTCACTGGACCTGTCCTCGATCTAGGATGTATGGGATCGACGGATTGGACGAGATGTCACTAGGTATGCGACATCGATGTCGATGTTTTATAAAAAACATCGATGTATTAGAGCCGATGTTTTTGTAACATCGATGCATATACTTATGGATGTTTTATATTTAAATGAAAAAATACCATTATAAAAATTTAAAAAATAACCAAATAGCATAATTTTTATAATTAGTAAATTGAACATATTTTTAGACCAAAGTGGCCAAGGGTGAAGTGTCTGAAAAGTAGGGATGCGACATCGATATCGAAGTTTTATAGAAACATATATGTATTTACCATCGATTTAGTGAAGCCGATGTTTGTTTAACATCGATGTGTTAACATTGTCGATGTTTTATTTTTGAATGAAAAAAATTAAGAAAAATAACAGTGGCACTAAGTATTTGTCAGTGATGGCGACATCCCTTCCATCAAAAAGAGTTTTTCCTAACTGGTGGGATAGTTAGTGAAAAAGAAGTCGACTTAAGGTGGAGAAAATTAACAAACTTCTTTTTTTACAAACTATAAATAAAAAATATTGGGGCATATAATAATTATAAGCTTGTTCCTCCCATAAGTTGATAAAAAATTAATAACTAACTATAGTTATTGTTATGTCCCTACCAAATAATACTTATAGTTATTAGTTCCTATGTAGTTGTAAATAGTATTTTCTTTTATAGTATTCAATTTGAAAATAAAAGATTTGATAAGTGTTATTATTAATTTTTTGACTTTGTTTAGGCAGTTAAAAATATTCTTAATTATAAATTAATAAACTCAGCACAGCAAATGACAAATTAAATCTCCCCCCCCCACGAACATTAATGTTTGAGGTTGCTAAACCAGTTTTAAAAAATGGGGGAAGAAAGTTTAAATACACTGATTTTGAAAAACATGGATGTTTAAAAACATCGATGGTTTTTGGTAGATGTATTATAAACATCGATTTTTGAACATCGATGTTTCAAAACGTCGATGTTTTGCTGTCGATGTCACATCTCTAGATGTCACCATTCTATCGGTACCGCATAATCTGCTGTAACTACGCCACAGCGTTCAAGCAGCATGGGATGAACTATCGCAGGATTTCATAAAGAGCTGAATAATAAATAAAGCAAATTTTAGGTGTAATTTTTCCGTTATGGATAGAATAATAATGTTAAAAAAATTCGAACTAGAACTTTTGAAATACTATTAAACATAACGATTTACCATTTTTTTTAAATGGTATTAGGTTACCTTTGGTAGTTCCGTACCGAAGGCATTCAATTTTAATACAAATCCTTTTTTTAGACGTGCCACAAAATGTATGTTTCAAGAAAAATGTATTTGTCTCTAAAAACGTAGTAGTGATATATATCTTAATTCAATTTCTCATCCTTCCATTAGAGATGACGGAATTAGATAATGCCTGATGCAAGAGTGCCTTTAAATAAAAAAAAACATATTGTTTTGACTATGCCGCACACACAATAGATTCATCATTATTATGAATATTTTTAGTTGAGGAATTTCATATCAAAAGAACTTAAGAAAGAGAATTAAAATCCCCTCCAAATTGTGTTTGGTAGTAGTACCTTAATGTCACCTCGCGTCATTTTGTAGCTTAGTCATACAGCAAGGGTGCGATGTTTGTGAAATGTATTAAATGGATGGATGTGCATGTCTAGGATTTGTGTGCAAAGAAAATTGTAGAAATTATAAGGAATTAATATACAGAGTGTCCTAAAAGTTCCCGTACTCCAACTTTAAAAAATTATTGCCCGTGTTATTTTTTTTTTTGAATTATTGAATTTTATCGTCTGCTTATAGTTTTATCGAGTCTTTAATATTTATCGTTTGGTTTTCATCGCTCTCAAGTTGTGCGATAGTAAAGTTCCACACCATTTTGTTCATTGTAAGATGAGTTTATCACGTATTCTGAGAATTGCGCTGTTTGAGGCTTATTTTGTATGTAAATCATATGAAAGATGTACAGAATTTTGGCGACATAAATATCCAAATGATGCTATACCGAGTAATGATACGCTATATCAACTCGTTCGGAGATTTCGTAAGACAGGTTCGGTGGAACACAAAACATAGGAGTGGAAGATCGAAAGTCGTTCACCAGACTTTGTGTAAAGAACTCAACGGATTTTATTGCAATTCCTCATCAATCCGTGAGGCGTCTGTAGCAACAAATAGCACCCCAGCAAGAAAAGTGACCCAACTCAAAAAAACTGCTTTTGATAAAAATCAACTTAAAGATTTCTATAAAACTTATGTTGAAATAGTTTAAGCTTCTTTTAAATTTCAGGTAACTATTTATGGTGGTAAATTCTATTATATTCTACAGAATAGTAATATGTATCTGTGGTTCTGCTCTCGCCGAATTTAAGGTGTTTTCAGGTAAATATAGGTGAGGTCTTTGAGTTGTGTCACTTTTCTTGCTTTTTTGAAAACCTTTTTCTTTTGTTATGATCCTCTGTGTTATATTATGCCACTTTTCAACTCCAAATAATATTTTTTTACTTACTATAATATGATACGACCGTTGTTCCTCCCCCAGGAAAAATTACTTCTAAATTAGGATAAAAAATGAATATATATATATATATATACATTTTGTTTTATTAGAAAATACAAAATGATAGTTTATGAAAATTATTACAATTTGATAATAAGGTACAATTTAAGGAACAAATTTACGAAAACATAGATTCACAAATGGGCTTATATAATGTAGGAATACTTTTTTGGCCGAGATAAGGGATTCAATATAAACTTACTTTATAACAGAAATTTCCATTTTTTTCTTATACACCGCAACGCGCTGTATTGTACAGAAGCTAATTTGTTTTCTTCTGGCATTAGTGACATTGATCTTCGCATATCCTGTTTGTTCGTATTTTGTTTTCACAAAAAAAAATGCCGGGTCAATCTTTTGCATTTTGAGTATTTTTATGTCGCTTATTTTAAGAAGTTCATTGTTAGATGTTTTGTTATAGCTTGATACTATTTGCTGGGAGAGTGCTTTCAAGTCCACAAAACCCTGGTAACCCAATTCTGTTGCTTTATACGGATTTCCTTTTTTTTTTTTTTTTTTTTTTTTTTTTTTTTTTTGCGTACCGAATTAATCTAACGTGGGGATAAAGATGGGACCTGATTTAACAGCTCGCTTAATTGACTCATCGATGACGGAATGAACATTGTCTCCTTCGTTTTGGGTGTGTTGTTCTATTTTTAGTTGCAAGTTGTAAAAAATTTCAGAATAGTAAATATCTATCAAACTTAACAAAATACATTTTTATAGAATTTTAAGCTATAGCAAGAAGAAAAAAACGTGTGTAAACGTTTTACACAGAATGCATATAATAATAAATTATACTTATAAATGCCTTGTGTATTTCATAAAAGCAAACACGTATTCCAAAATTATCATAATAATGATTAAAAAACATGTAAGGAAATTAAACATTTGCTTACCTTGATTACGATTATCAACGAAAATCAAATAGAAAAATCAGAGATATATCGTAAAAAACGTAATTCTACAACGAAAATCAATATAAATCCATTCTTTCACTACAAAAAATATTCGTGGAATAAACTAACGGATTACAGAAACATAAAATGCAAACGATTAATAATGATTGTTTGGAACTAATTCAGTTGCGCATGCGAAAAATAATTTTAAAAAATACCAAGTTTGCCATATTATCTTCAAGTCCTATTTTAAAAGGTTTTGGGCTACTTATTTTATTCTCTTTATCGTCTCAACACTGCCATTTTTTTTTACTTGTATCACTTTTCTTGCCGGGGCTCGTCATGAACTAGTCTAAAAGAAAACTGACACAACTGCCCTCAGGTGGATAACTTGCGAGACAGAGGTGTGACGCTTCTCGTACACGTTGGGGCACCTCATACGTATTTTTTAGTGACATAATCTCAAAATTGTCATTTTTTGAGTTGTGTCACTTTTCTTACCGGGGTACGAAATGGTCACATAACAGGGATCAATACATAAGGCCTTAAGAGCTTTGCATTTTCGTTTAAAAATGTTACAGGAGCTAAAGCCACGGGACAATGGGAAACGGCTTTATTATTTCCGATGGTATTACGATCGACTCATCTCAAGAAACCTTTGGTCACCTCGTTCCCCTGATCTGAGCATCTCTGACTTTTTTATGTGGGGATATTTAAAGAATAAAGTTATAAAGTTAATGAAGATAATCACCAAATAATAAGTGATCTGAAAATTGCCATCACTCAAAGGATACAAGAGAGATACTCCCAGCATCTTGAAACGCGTTTCTAAAATTATGCACCAACGACTTCACCTTTGCCTCCAAGAACAGGGCGCAATTTTTGAACATTTATAATAAACTAGCAAAATACCCGACCTTACTCGATTTGAATTAGTTTACTCTAAATTGAAGAGATAATCAAAATATATAATGAACTAGCAAAATACCCGACCTTACTCGGTTTGAATTGGTTTACTCTAGGTTGAAGAGATAATCAAAATATATAATGACTTACGTTTTTTGTAGAATAAAAATTTATTTTAACATCTTTCGCCATCTTTATATTTCCTACAACTTACTTTGGACACAAATCCTACACATACATATCCATTCATGTAATACATTTCACATACATCGCACGATTGCTGTATGACAAAGCTACAAAATGACGAAAGGTGATACTAAGGTTACTACTATAAAAGACGATTTATAGGAAGATTTTGAATTCCCTTTCTTAAGTTTTTTTCATGTTCAACTCAATTAATTAAAATTACGATTTACGGCGAGTGCTCTCGCACTCATAGTCAACAAATCAATATTTTTTTACTTGTGGCACTCTTGCCTCCGGTATGCGACATTGTGAAATTTTGCAATCTTCTCCTGTCATTATTATAACGAATTTTTTAATGTTGGAAAAAGTTCCAGTTTGGATTAAAAAACATTATTATTCTTTCAATAACGGCATTATTCTTTAAATAACGGCATTATTCTTTAAATAACGGCATAACTACACTTAAAATTTACTGGAAATTTATACTGACTTACCTAACATTTTCAAGTCTAATACTTTGTGGTGCTGTTGCGTGTGATGAGAAGGAAAACCCATTTATTAAAATAATAAATATTTAAAACAGGAAACAGCGAAGTAAAACAAAATCAAAGATGTTGGAAAAAATTGTTCTAAAGATATTAATTTGTGATTCAATTTTATCCCTTGATCTCGCACAGTTGCCACAACTTACAACTAAAAGTGTACAAAATTTAGAAATGTGAAATTAATTCAGAGCGAAAGAACCAGAAAAAATATCACTGCTCGCGCGATCTTGTTCATTCTCGTTTCAATGAAAAATATCGTCTGTCCCTAATATTCAGAAATCGTTTTCATTGCGCAAAGAATAAAAATAAGACTCGAAATAAATGAAGTATCAGAGATGAAATTCCATTAAAAAAAATTAATTTTTTGAAGAATAATTACTTTTTCAGCAATACTGGTAAAGCAATCGAAGTAATCGTCATATTCAATAGACATTCCAATTTTTCCAAAACTACCAAATTATGGTTGATTTAAGTATACTTACTCAGGTGTTTTAGCATGAAACTCAACTAAATATAACAATAAAGAAATGTTTAATAGTGCATTCACTAAACTATTGGATAATGTATAAAATAAAATACAATGCAATCAAATATCTGGAAAACAATTCATGTGATGTCTACACAAACACAAAATCGAGCATAGAACAGAAAGACGGACAGACAGACTTTCGCAACCAATGCCACTCACTAAATGAAGATAAGTACTCACTGTATGCAAATTTTCATGAAAATATCTTATACCGCGTGGACGTGTATAGGGCACAACATACAGACAGACAGACAGACACCAAACGAGAAAAAGGCGGATTCGGCATCAGAAGGGTCCAAAACGGATAGAAAACTTGAAATGGGTCGAAAATATTGAATGTACAAACAAACACTCCATTCTTATTTATATAGATTATGTGTTTCGTAGAATAAAAATTTATTTGAATACCTTTCGCCATCTTTATAATTTCTACAACTTACTTTGAACACAAATCCTACACATGCATATCCATTGATGTAATACATTTCACATACATCGCACCCTTGCTGTATGACAAAGCTACAAAATGATGAAAGGTGACACTAAGGTTACTACTACAAAAGACGATTTTGAGGGAAATTTGGAATTCCTTTCTTAAATTCTTTAGATGTTCAACTCAATTAATAAAAATTACGATTTAGGGCGAATGCTCTCGCACTCATAGTCAACAAAACAATATTTTTTTTACTTGGGGCACTTTTGCATTCGATATGTGACATAATGAAATTTTGCAATCTTCTCCTGTCATTATGACAACGAATTTTTTAATATTTGAAAAGTTGTAGTTCGGATTTTTTAAACATTATTATTCTTTCAATAACGAAATTAATCTTTCAATAACGGCGTTATTCCTTAAAGATCTGCATTATTCTTTCAATTATGGCATAACTACACTTAAAATTTACTGAAAATTTATTCTGACTTACCTGCTTATTTTTAAGTCGAATATTTTGTGGTGGTGTTGCGTGTGATGAGAAAGAAAACACATTTATTAAAATAATTAATATTTTAAACAGAAAAAACAACGAAATGAAACAAACTAAAAGATGTCGCAAAAAATTGTTCTAAAGATATTAATTTGTGATTAATTTTTATCTTTTGATCTCGCACAGTTGCCACAATTTACAACTAAAAGTTCGCAAAATTTAGAAATGTGAAAATAATTCAGAGCGAAAGAAACAGAAAATATCACTTCTAGCGCGATCTTGTTCATTTCCGTTCGTTGAAAAATATCATCTGTCCCAAATATTCAGAAATCGTTTTCATTGCGCAAAGAACAAAAATAAGACTCAGAATAAATTAATTACAGAACTGAAATTCCATTAAAAAAAATTTAAAAAAAAAATCAGGAATAATAATTTTTTTTAGCACACAGTACTGTAAAAGCAATCAAAATAATCGTAATATTCAATATACATTCCAATTTTTCCAAAACTACCAAATTATGGTTTATTTAAGTATACTTACTCAGGTGTTTTAGCATGAAACTCAACTAAATATAACAATAAAGAAATGTTTAATATTGCTTTCACTAAACTAATAAATAATGTATAAAATAAAATACATTGTAATCAAATATCTGGAATCAAATTCATGTGATGTCTATACAAACACACAAACACAAAATCGAACATAGAACAGATAGACGGACAGACAGACTTTAGCAACCAATTCCACTCACTAAATGAAGATAAATACTCTCACTATATACAAATTTCCATGAAAATATATTAAACGGTGTGGACGTGTATAAGGCACATACATTCGGACAGACAGATGGACAGACACCAAACGCGAAAAGGGTAAATTTGGCATCAGAAGGGTCCAAAACGGATAGAAAACTTGAAATGGGTCGAAAATATTGAATGTACAAATAAACACTCCATTCTTATTTATATAGATGTAAGTTCAAATTTTTTAACTACGTTAGGTTGAAAATGATTTTCACCATTGGCATAAAAATAATTGTTTTGAAGTTTGTTGTTTTTGTATAATAAATTCACGAATCCTCAGTACAGGAAATTTTAGAACAACCTGTATTATTTTATACTATGAAAGACAAAAGTGATTATATATTATGATAATTTTTCTTCAATATAGAGTTAACCAATTCAACCCGAGTAAGTTCGGGTAATTTTGCTAGCAATCAATAACTGCTAATAAAACGATTTTCAACATTTTGTTAATTTTTAGGATATTGTGTCCCTTTAATGAGCTCCGTTGTAAATATAATATTTTTCTGAGAAGTATATTTGAACTATATCTGAGATGATTGAAGGGATATTTATACTTATTCATTTTTATTTTACTAGAGAAAATATTTGTAAAGAAAAATATAAATTTTAAATTTATGTTTCGAAGAGAAAGTATCTTAAATGCAACCCGATAGAAATATCCGATCAAGCTTGCTTTTAGAAAAGTCAAATAATGCAAGTTTAACGTTTATGAATTCTCTACTCAAACGCTAATGACTTAAATAATACTGAAACTTAAAGCTTAAATGCTTCATTAAGTATATTTTTAACTTTTATTTTATAACGTCTCTGTGAGAGACACATTTAGGAAGCAATCGGAAGATCTTTTTCTCTTCCTGAGACACAATGTACATTACTTTCAAATTAAATAATAAAAATTCACTAATTAACTCTTAAACTAATTAGTCTATATTTTATCCATCAAAAGCTCATGTTTGTTAAAAAATATATTGTTACAAGGTCAGTTTTAAAATTTCAGCAATGTCAAACGGGCTTAATGAAGGTAAGTTGAAAGAATATCATTGACTCAGGCAGGAAAAACTACTTAACTTAATAAAACAAGTATTCAGTTACTGAAGACGAATCATTTGATTACTGTAGCTTTCACGTCAAATAAACATTTTTTCAAATGTTCTGCCCGGAGATAAATAGTTTTTATCACTTTAATACTAAGAAATACTGAACAAGGAAAGTGTGCTCTGTATTAATCGAAGAATAATCCTGTGTTCTTTTTAGGGTTTAATGAATACTTAATTAGTGCGTAGGTTTGTTGAGTTGTTATGACGTAACGATAAAAAAACGCACAATTTGTGTTTTAATTACAGCGTATTTTTCTGATTGTGTAATTCTCTGCGAATACAATAAATTTTAAAACTTTTAAATGTATAACTAGATGTCTTAAGATTAATCGTTTGCTCTTATTTGCGTTTCCGGTAAGTCTGTAGCCCGGTTGTAAAAGTAATGGATTAGCAACACGAGGGTTGCGAGTTCGAATCCAACCAAAAATCTTCCTGTACAGAGAGGGCTGGTGCACGTTAAATCCGTCGTGGCCTAAAATGTCCTCGAATTGGCGTGATGTGGAAGTTTGGAGAGTGAGTTAACAGTTCAGGTGTTGCCTCGTCATCTGACCGTGGTTTTAAATTACTTGGTGATGTCCTCGGATCTTGGGTATTGATCCCGAACCGTCGCCAATAGCCCTTCGTTTCCCTTGTGTTGCTCCAGTTAGACGTTAACTAAAATACATACTGGTAGCCCGGTCGGAAGAGCAGCGGATTAGCAACAGGAGGGTTCCAAGTTCGAAACTCGGTCCTACCCAATACCGTCATGTAGGGGCTGGTGCATGTTAAATCTGCCATGGCCTCAACTGTCCTCACGTTGACGTGGTGTGGAAGTGTGTAGTTTGGGGTGCCAGCTCAGGTGTATATCTAGACATTTGACGTTGGTTCAAAATTACGAAATGATGTCCTTGGATTCATCCTTCGAGATTGATCCTGAACCAGGGCCAATAGTTCGTTGTCTAGCTCCAATTTGACGTTGATTCAAGTTTCCCTTTTTATTTGTGGGTATGGATTTAAGTTCTTGAGGAAATAATTATTCGGGAGAGTTTTTGTACTATTCCAGTGTTTTTGAGGGTTACTTTGAGGGGTTTTGTACTATCTTGTTCAATTTGGCGATAGTCATTTAATCCTATGTTCTAACCATAATACAAAATCAGAACTATATAGTCATGGAAGTGACTCAAACAAAAGCTTAAGATAATAGCAGCGGCCATCTTGTGAAGAACGGGTTATAATATAAGATGAATATTATATATATATATATATATATATATATATATATATATATATATATATATATAGTGTCACAGGACATAAATAATAGGAGTGGGTACTTATGTACAAAAACATTGTTTTGCCTGGAACAAGTGTTTGTGAACTCATGCCAGATAATTGTTGCACGAGCATATTGATGTATGGCTCGTGAAGTATTGACGTCAGTATTTATATTAATTAGCTTTTTTTTCTTTACATTCCAACTGTAGCAAAGTTTCAAAAATATCCTTGGAACAGTTTTTCGTCACTTGGAATTTTTCGACTAGCTTTATGTCAACTTTCATGCTTTAGAACAAATTATCAGTATGGACTCAAGGATGTGCTTAGACTGGAAGTACTATTCTAGAATAACATGCCTTTTGTCAGGGTATAGATACAGGGTGATTTGGAACTCAGAAGACAAACTTCAAGCGGTGTTAGCTAAAACAATAATTTTTGCATAGCAATGTATGGGCACAAGTGACGCGTTTAGGCACAAATACGAGAATTGTGCAGGAAATGAAAAAAAAAATGTTTATTTATATCATTATATCACAATTGCTTATTTGCAATTATTTTTACAACCACCATAGATGCAAGCTTGCCAGCGTTAGTGCATGGATTTCTGGATCTTTTCGAAGCTAGAGGGCAGTTTCGTTCGGCGCTATTTAACATCGTTCATTTCAGTGCTAAGCTTACATTTATGGTGGTGACTCCTTTGAGCAGTTATTGTGAAAAAAACACTGTAAATAAGTAACTGTTTAATAATTATGTAAATAAACATTTTATTTAATTTTCTGCACTATTTTGGGACTGCTTTGCCCAGTTGGAAGAGTAACGGGTAAACCATCGGAGAGTTGCGAGCTCCAAACTTGGTCCAACCAAAGACCACCGAGTACAAAAGTGGCTAGTGCAGGTTAAATCTGTCTTGGCGCCTCAAATGTCCTTACGTTGGCGTGGTGTTGGAGTTTGGATAGTGGGATGCCAGCTGAGCCCGTCATCTGTCTGTGGTTCAAAATTAAGTGTCTTTATCCTCTATTCTCTCTTCGGGTTCACCAATAGCTGGTTGTGTTGCTTTAGTGCGACATAATTTAAAATGCCTACCAACCCACTTTGACTTTTTAGAAATGCTCTGTTCGTCATTAAGAGGGCTGGTCAACTTTGTCGCCAATCGTTGTAAGTTAAAAAAAAATATGCGAGGTCATTTGCATAGAATCCTTGAAGCGGTCGAACAAGCGACAAGACTCTCTTGACACTCACTAATACGTTTTCAAACATGCTATATAACATGGATACAACACACATTTTTACAAGTTTACAGAATCATCTAAAACATCCTATATCTCTCAGAACCTACCTCGCGCACGCGCACGCACACATTCGCTAGCTAACTTTAACTGCCCTGCTCTTGCTTGACGAGTAAAGGTCAACAATATTAAGGTAATGTTGACTGTGCTGTCCTCTATTGAGGATAAAACATTTGTTTTATCTCAAATACTAATGTTCAATTACTAAATATCTTACTACTTAATGTTTACTACACCAAAATATTTGGCGAAGTTCACTTTTCCCACACTGAAGTAATAAATTTGTGGAAAACCGCAGCATGTGAGTGGTCATGAAGCGAAAAATAAAGAAGAACAGAAGGAACAACTGAAATAGTTTTTTTTACCCTAGCTTGGATGAGTCAATCGATTTTACCGATATCACGTAATTGATGAGTCACCCGATCATACCGATACCGCGTCGAGTTCGATTTGAGCTTCCCTATCTTGTAATTTGTGAAGAGACGCTTGAGCTTTGTGGACTCTGAGTGTGCATATTTGAAAGAATGTATTCAACAATAAACTTGTTGAGTGGGGGTTATTTTAATTCTATGAGGGGCTTACATGCTTAATTTCACCTTGCAATCTGCAATCTTCCCAGCATGACTTCGAACCAATTACGTCGTTTTAGAGTCAATAAGAATCTTTCCAAATGATTCTATTCTAAGGAAATTAGTAATAGTATCTCTCCGAACGATTATATTCTATGGATATAAGAGCACTAGAATATTTTCAATAGATTCTATTCACGGAATTGAGAAATAGAATGTTTACAGATGATTCTCTTTTGAGGAAAGGACCGACAGAAGTTTTGCAAAAGATTTTTTATTCTAAGTAAAGGAGCAATAGAAACTTTCAAAAGTATTCTATTCTTAGTAAAGGACTTATACAATTTTTCTGAATGAATCTATTTCAACAAAAGAAGTGATAGATCAATTTTTTTCTATATATTCCACGGGAAAGAGCTATGAAATCTTTCCATTGAATTCTATTCTACAAAATCAACCAAATGAATCGTTCCAAAAATATTATGTTCTAAGGAAAGGATCGATAGAATATTTCTAAAGGTTGCAAGAATTCGCGTAATCTGTTGAAATATGTAGTTATTTACTTATTAAATATGTTCTGGGTTAAAAGCATCAGTATTCTACATGGAAGTCTAGCGACGATCCGACGGTTTTAAAGGGGTTCGGCACCTCCATAGTCACCCATATTAAATTCACAAACTTTGGAGGCATCTCATTTATTCATAAATTACTGTATATATCTGAAATTTTTACAGTGTAATACACTCTATAACAAAAAAAATCGACGCACCAAGAAGGAATCATCCGATTGCTTTGAAATTTCGTATGCAAAAATGTTTTGACCAAATATGCAAATGATTAAAATTTGGTGTCCAATGAATGAATAGTGCGTTCTCCAGCGCATCGGAACTGCGTATCCAGCAGATGTATATAAGGAGTTGTTCTTGAACTGTTGTTAAAAATTTCTGCTGCATTGCGACTTAGGATACCTTTCAACGACTGAAAAAATGCCTCGTCGCAGGATTCGAGCTCATTACGAGCAACTTTCAGAGTTTGAAAGAGGTAGATTGAGCAAATCGAAGAATCGCTCGTCTTGTGAGTCGAAGCGATGCATGTTTTGCTACCGTTCCTTTCGCAGTACCCTGGGCTTATTTTTCAGCAAGACAATGCCAGACCACATACGGCACGTGTTGCTATGAACTGTCTTCAATCTTGTCAAACACTTCCTTGGCCAGCCAGATCACTAGATCTCTCTCCCATCGAGCATGTCTGGGATATGATGGAAAGGCGACTGCATCCGGTAGGGAATGTTGATGACGTAGTCCGACAATTGGAGCAAGAAATACCGCAGGAGACCATCCGGGAGCTTTATCGGTTTATGTCACACCGTGTGGCAGTTTGCATCCAGGCTAGAGGCGGGTCAACATCTTATTGAGCTCGTTACTGTAACTCTGAAATAAATCATTCAATTGTTCTGCTGAAATTTTAATCATTTTCTATTCTGTACATAATTTTCCTATCCACCAGAATTTTGTCTCCATCGGACAACTCCTTCTTGGTGCGTCGATTATTTTTTTGTTATAGAATGTATTTGAATACTTTTAAAGACTTTAACACAAACCTTTTAATTTTTTAAAAAATTCACAAAATTATAATTTTTTAAAATGACAAAAAAAAATTGAAATATTTTAGATAAAATATTTTTTTAATGTGTGCATTTTATATCTTATTCCTTGTGTTAAATTGTCCAAAAGTGCTTCTCAAACAATCATAAAAAGTTTCAAGAATGTATCTCAAGTAGGTTTTGAGTAATGAGCACCCAAACATGGAAAAAGTATATTCTGAGAAATGCGGCTTTAAACTTCCTAAAAACGTTCGTCGCGATAATATTGCATCTGTCTAAAATATTTTAACATATTTCCAGTTAACGGAATTCTAAAAATGAGGTATAGTAATAAAATGGACAATTCAAGTTTACATAAACAATAAAAATCTTAATTTTTTTTTCTCGAATTTTTAGGTGCCGGACCCCCAAGAGGGTAAGATTGAACAATCACACTTTTATGTAGGCGGCTTTCCTCTTACCCATAACTGGTTAGTTGAACACAATAAGCCACACACCTCTGTTAATAATCCACGATGGAAAAATAAATCGTATGAATGACTATAGTTATTAAAAAGCGCCGTCAATGGCTGCTATTGACATCATGACACATATTTCAAGAGAGAGATTTCTCTACGGCGATTTTCTTTCTACGAACGCGATACACTGAATTTCAGTTATGTAAAATCAATGTATCCGTGTGTTTCTAGTTGCACCATCGACTTTGTAATGAAATAAACAGAGCATCTAGGCGCAGTCGCTCTCGTAAGATCTCCGACGGAGAGTCACGTGGGCTTAGGAATCGACTTGGGTCTTGTAGCTATCGACGTACAAGCCAGTGTTTTTAATTACGCTGAATTCCACTTAGACCAATTAATGATTTGACCCACATTGGGATTCCTTCTTTACCCCACAACCGCGTGATAAATCTTCAAACCGAGCCGCCGAAAGAATTGAGCATGAAGCTGAATAGCATGAAGTCGAGCTCACGTACTCCGTCTATTTCACGGACACGGTAACCCGCTTGCCCATATAACCTACCTTTACTCGTATAGAAACTATGTGAAATTTTCAAGCTCGTTGATTCGTTGGTTTCTCACCGTCATCTATGACGTCACTCTAATGCAAATGCGTGAGAAGTAGTATCAATATTTACATTTACGTGCAATGCCGAGTCTCGTGGTGCTCACTGCTCTCAGTAAAACTCCTTTCTTTGAGGTTTTTTATTTATTTTTTTTTTATTTTTTACCCGTATTGAGCCTAGGTAATTCAGTGCAAATACGAAACAGGAGAACTAAGACTTGAGAACTTGTCAAATTCTTTTCAGCTGTTTACAAGGATTCTATAACAAAATTATGTATTTCGCCATCAGATTCTGTTTCTGACAATGAACGCGAAAGATTTCGTTTCTAAGTAACTTTAGCCTAGGCGATTCAGTACAAATACATAACATGAGAACTAAGACTTAAGAACTAGTCCAATTCTTTTCAGTTGTTTGCTAAGCATTCTTAAAAAGATCTTCTCTTGCTAGTGTATGTTGGTGCTCCAATAAACGCATGTATTTTGAACTGGCGCACATTAACTTTAGTTTACCCTAAGTGAAGCAGATCCTACCCCAATTATGAATGCAAGAAGGTAGAATAAGTGTGTGACATATGGCGCATCTGAACTCGGATGTGAAATAAAATTGGCGCATGGTATGATTTATAAAATCTCCAATGATCAATCATAATGGGATAGACTGAGCACGAGACTCACCATTGTAAATAAATATTCATACATCTCACGCATGCGCACAATGAGTGAGTGACGTCATGGATCACGGGTTGAGAAACCAACGGGTGGAGTGGTCGTTCACTGTAAGAAGGCGATTTGTCGTCAATTATGGTAACCTTCACCTTTAGCGGATTTTATTCACATCTGCCGTTTTTGTTATGGCAACCCTATCGGCTGTTACGGAATTCGGCCGCCATCTTGATTTGGCGACAAAAATTAGTTGGCGACAAACGTCTTACCGTGAACGACCACTCCACCAACCAACGAATCAGCGGACTTATAATTTTCCCATATCTTCTACTCGAGTAAAGGTAGGTAAAATGGGCAACCCGGTTAAAAGAATAACGGATTATCAAACGGAGGGTTGCGAGTTTGGACCCATCCGAAGACCGTTGTGCACAAAGGTGGTTGGTGCATTACGCAATTGATGAAGAGTCAAGTTTTAAGTCCAAATTAAGTACATTGATCTCGCTTCTCCATGTCACGATTGGAAACAGCGGTAGTCTGGTCGGTAACGTTACTAACAGAATTACGTTTCGTAACTGAATTGAAAATTATGTCTTATTCTAAACTAGCAGAACTACCCGGCGTTACTCAGGTTGAATATTTTAACTATTGCCAAGTTCACATGGAGTTTTTCTAACTTCTTTTTTTAGAAAAGACCATGTGAACACCCTTTGCGCGTTTTCTAACGTCAGATTTCCTTGGGCAGGTATTACACTATACAAGTTCTTTGACAAAAATCTTTTTAAAAACTTTTATTCAAATTTATTTTATAAAATGCCTTTTTTTTAATAAGAATGCCGGTATCTATATAAATACCTACTTCCGGTTTTCCCGCCTTGTATAAAATACTAGCCACTGCGTGGCCAGCACGGCGTTGCCCGTGACAGTTCTTTTCGTGGGGTAAGGTGTGACCACTGCTCGCTAATCCCTGGTGATTGCCACGAATTACCATTAGATTTGCGAAGCAAACTAAATGGGAATTCGTAGCCTATTAGGTAACAGCCATCATAGCGTTAACCGTGGTGTTGATTTGCTTCACAAACCAAATGGAAATTCGTAAACTATTGGAATGAATTCCCTTCGAATTCCAATTTGGTTTGCTTCGCAAACCAAATTATAAAAATTATGAACTAGCCACTGCGTGGCTAGCCCGGCGTTGCCCGTGCCCGTGGTGATGTAAGGCATTAATCTGGTGTAAAATTTTCTGCTGATTTCAAATCCCTTGAAGATATATTCAATTTAAAAATTATTTATTTAAAGGAAATCCTACTTTTTAGGTAACAATATCTAATGTAAAATTTTCCGCAGATTTCAAATCCGTTGAAATTTTCAATCTGTCTTTAGTAATTCCGATTTTACGAAAAAAAACTTAACAAACCCAGTCAATATGTTTTTTATTTCTTGCTCTCATTCCCAGAAATAGAATGGGACAGGAAATGTAAACTGTTTTTTTTCCTAACGCAAAGGGCAGAAGATGCAATCTGGATTTTTTTTTATATATATATATATAAGAAAGTTTGGAGCGTTTTTTACGATGAAAAAATTTGGCATGGTTCCAAGGTGGACGGCAAGGTCACGTGGGTAGAAAAAGTCAAGATTTGGGTGATTCTTCTTTCTCGGAAGAAAGGCGTTGAAAAACCGATAGAGAATAAAACTATTAAATTCATTTAAAAAACTTGTTGATTGAATTTCAAAATTCGCTGCGAACCAAAAAATTGCACAAAGTTCGGACTACCTGTATTCTAAATATCATTGCTGTAAGTGCCTTAGAATCGTCAGGACTTAGAGTGGAAGGAAAAGACAAACACTTCTTTTTGTAATATTAGAGATATGCCTTATTATTTATACTTCCGTATACGTATCGTGCCTCACAGCATATAGACAGATGTAACTAAACACTTCAGGACTTTGCGGCCCCAAACAGACAAACAAACACTTTCTTTTATAATAGTAGAGACTGTGGTTTGCTTCGAAAACCAATACCACGGGCAACGCCGTGATGGCCTTGTCGTTGTCAAACTCTGACAAATTCGATAACAGCCCATCATGGCGTTGTCCGTGGTGTTGGATTGCTTCGCAAGCCCAATGAAAATTCGTAGCCTTTTGGAATGAATTCCCTGCGAATTGAATTCTAAAGCGAATTTTAAAATTGACCGCGACCCAAAATTGCAAAAACTTCGGACTACTTGTGTGCCAAATCCCATTACTATAAGTGCCATAGATTCGTCATTATTTTCCGCAGGAAACAGACAGAAAATCGACAAAAACTTCTTTTTATAATAGTAGAGATTAATATCTCTACAACTAATTAGAGAAAAAAAAATCGAATATGTTTCGGAAAGTCAAATAAATACTCTATTAATAAGATCAAAAACTTATTTTGGAATTTTGGGTCAAAAAATGACATGTTTAACGTGTTCGGATACCTTAATGTGAATAAGTAGATTGCATACATTTGGTTAAGCAAACACTGATGCAATTTTAGCTCACTAGTTTCTGATTCCAGCATCCGGACTTTTTCATTGTCACAAGATATCTTCAGAATCGATACTTGGTTGCCAAGGTTGCGACAATCACGCATGGAATCAATAAATTTCGGAAATAATGTAAAGCCATGCATAAAGTCGTTTGATTTTTCTGATAGAAACTGCTGAAGCCTATTATTACCGAAACATGCTTTAAAAACAGCCAAAAATCTTATATCCTCTTATTCCGATAGACAAAATCTTCCCCAAAACAACCTTAATTTAAAACCGTTTCGCTAAGAAAGAAAAACACTTCACTCTTCAATAAAAAATAATAATAAACAGATTACAGTTTCGTTTTAGTTTGGGAGAAATAAATCATAGTTGACAAACATCGATTTTGCTGAAGAGCGACAAAACGCAAATACGATTTTATTTCGTTTTGCTGAACTTATCCCTCCTTTCATACGTTTGAACGGGTTTTGTGTCCAAATATATCAGCAATCGATCCACGTATCTAACGACCTGTATGATATTTTGTGTAGGAAAATATGTCTGGAATTTCGGAAAAGAAAGCGGATGCCTACAATAATTGGATGCGATAAATTTTTTAACTGAGTTGCTTATAAAAACGTTAGACTCTCTCAATTCGTGAGAATTTATTTTCTGTTGAATTTTCGTGCCTCTAATTAAGGACAATTAAGATATTTTTACATTGGTTTTCTCAAGTTTTGTTTTGAAGATTTTGTGTCTTTGTAAGGCTTTTGTGATTTTGTTGCCGACCTCAAATCACACTCTTGTGTTGAATACAAACTGTTTTTATTGCTTGACGATACAGGGTAAATTGATCTAATATGAGACACCTTTTTTAATTGCATTGGTGACTGTCTAATGAAAGATTTAGCAAACATCTATTTTATTTTCAACACTGTTACTAAGGCCCCGTTCACATGAGGCGCGTAAAACGCGCGTTGGCGAGGCTATCAGGGTCTCGCAAAGATAGATACTTGAATTAGAGGCATAAATAAACATAATTTAACGGCGGGATCCTGCTAGCCTCGCCATACGCGCGTTGAAACGTCTCATGTAAACATGGCCTAAAGCTGTTTCAGAATGTTGATAGATTTTTTTTTGACAAAATATACATTGCAACTATACGCAAAAAAAAATGTATAACAATTTTCCAATCAGCTGTATCGGGAATAGGTTACCCAATGTAACACACCAAGCTTTCTTAATGTTTTGTGCATTCACCATGACAAAGAAATACAAGCGTGACAAAAAAATCTATTTAATATCAAAATTATTTATTTACGTAAACATTTTTAATGAACTTACCTTATATACGTCTAAAGACCAGTCAAAAAGAAATCTTCCAAACTCTTAAAGGCGATGTGGCCCTATAGGTCGCCTTGCAATGAGGAAGGAAATATATGTTTACAATGACTACAGTCTCACTAGATAATAGTTCATGATACTTCCAGTAGATTACGACTCCGTACGGTAAAGATACGAGAATATCATATTAGGCAAGTATCTCATAATTGATCTCTTTCCCCTATTACTTGGCTACATAGGGCCCTTGCACCATAAAACCCCTAAACCAATCAACTTTTTTCTAACTCTAATACACGTCATAGAATATGATTTTCTTTGTCTCTAAAGACTTAACTTTGCATATTGGATATCTAACCCAGGTTAACCAAGATCAATCCTCATCAGGGTTCAGACGTATACATTCGTTCGGCAACACTCAGTCTTCTCTGCATGACTTTTAACCAGTTTTCCACCTTCTTGACCAATAGAATCGTCCCTGATTCTTTCAGTCAATTGATGATTCGATAGTCATTGTGTGTGTTTTGGGGGTAAAGCTACGGATTCCTAAGAAAGCGAAGCTGTTATCTAGCGTCCGTGATACGTCATGATGCGGCGGGCATAACTAGGCGGCCGTCTTAACGGAGACCAGAGATGTCAACTCAGACGGACAGAATGCTATGTAGAATGGGCGATACAGGCAGGTTTCGTGGTTTATTTTATTCGAGAAACAAAATAAAGAGACTTTTTTATTCTCTGGTTCAAGTTTCTATCTTCGCGATCGTTGAAGATAGTGTGAAAATTTCAACGGAATTCATTTCAACGTAAAATTCTACACCAAATCGATACCCAAAACAGATTTATTATTTAACTGTGTACCATATTATTATTTAATTATTTATTAAACAATTAACTATATATTTAAAGAAAATCACAAATTTAAGTATCGATTTGGTGTAAAATTTTCCACAGATTTCAAATCCGTTGAAATTTTCAATCTATCTTTAACGATCCCGATTTTACTAAAACGAACTAAACAATGCCAGTCAAAATTTGTTTGTTTTGCTTCCCTTCGCTCGAATCGTGTGTGTGCAGGAAATGAAATGTTGCCGCCACACGAGAAAAAACGTTCCTCAACTGATTGAGACCGCTATAACGATCGTCATGGAAATAGCGGTTCCGCTAATATTCGTTACGTTCACAAACAACGCTCTCTAGGAAACCAATGCCATCTGTTTATATAAACCACGTTTTAGTGACGTCATCCATTGCTACATTATGGCTGCTAGATAACGGCTCCGCTTTCTTAGGAAACCGTAGCTTTAACGGAGACCTGAGATGTCAACAATTGCAGCGTTTACGATTCTTCGTTATCCGTTGAGTCGAAGCAATCAGCGAGGAGAACAACGTGATTGACAGATGGGCGGAATTACGCAGACCCTTTGCATCGCTTCACAAAGTCTGAATACGGTGGTTTCCTCAGCTCCAACATTCGACGGATACGCTAGCATCACCTGACCTACTTTGACGAATCGAAATCCAACATCTAATGTTTTGATTTCACACATCGCCATTTCAGCTATTCCCGATTTCAGCTAGACCATGTCTGCGGAAACCGCAGTATGCTATATGATAATTACAGAAGTATCCAACGTTAAATAACGCTGGCCATGCCTTATATAAAAATTACTGCCTAAAGAAACTCATTTGCAGGTGTTTCAAAGGCCGTGGGAATTCCTTCTAAGTACATGTCTTTACACTAATCTCTATTATGCATAAGGGATACGAGGTTTTTTTTTCAAAATGTATTTACCATCCATGTATTGGAGCTTATGTTTTTTTTAACATCGATGTGTATACTTGTCGATGTATTGAAGCCGATGTTTTTTAACATCGATGTTTATACTTGTTGATGTTTTTACGTTGTCGATATATTATTTTTAAATTAAAAATGCACCATTCTAAAAATTAAAAAATAACCAAGTAGCATAATTTAAATAATTAGCACGACGCGGAGGGAGTATTCGAACACAAGTCGCCCGCCGACTAGAGGGTGAAGTCCTTTCTTTGTGTATTCTCTCGTTTATGTTATAACAACTTTTGTAGTTAACCAAGACAATTCTTTCTGTTTGATGCGACATCGATGTCAATGTTTTCAAAACATTGATGTTTTTTAAAAAACATTGATGTATTGGAGCCGATTTTTTTTAACATCGATGTTTTAGTTTTGAATGAATAAGGCACCATAGTAAAAATTAAGAAAAATAACCGTGCAACTAAGTATTTGTCAGTGAAAGCGTCATGTGTCCCATCAGAAAGAGCTTTTTCCCTATCTGGTGAAAAAAGAAGTCGTGCTAAGGTTGACAAAGTTAACAAACTTTTTTTACAAACAATAAATAACAAGTAAGTTTGATGTGTTGCCTCCCCCCAATACGTTGATAAATAATTAATAATAATTAACAATAATTATTGCTATGCACCTACCTAATTAAATTTATAGTTAGAGTACCTATGTCAAATTGTTGTAAATATTACTTTATTTTAAATTATTCAATTTGAAAATAAAATATTTGTTTATTGTTCTTATTAATTTTTTTTACTTTGTTTTGACAGTTAAGAAAACTTAACTTATACTTATAAATTAATAAACACGGCAAATGACAAATTAAATCTCCCCCTCCCCAGCGAACATTAATGTTTTAGGTTGTTAAACCAGTTTTATAAGAAATGGGGGGAAAAGATTAAATACAATGATGTTTAAAAACATCGATGTTGAAAAACATTGATTTTTTTTGGGCGATGTATTAACAACATCGATGTTTTAATTTTTAACATCGATGTTTCAAAACATCAATATTCTGTGGTCGATGTCGCATCCCCATTATGCATTGCTATATGTATATTTTGTATGCTCAGTTGCATCCGAAATAATAAAACGCTTAGTGTATACTAGTGAAAAATTGTTTTGGAAGTTGAATTGTCGTGTAGTGTTTATTTCAACTATTACGATCGATTTTTAAGTTTGTTGTCAAATTAAAGCGATTGATAAAATATATTGATGCATTTTGCCGATATTAATTACATATCTGGGTTACCTGTAAAAATAACTGTTTACTTTTTATAACTGAAACTATTGTGTTGTAAACATTTGTGGAAGTAGGAAACTTCTGTTGTATAATTATTCCATTACCCCTCCTATTTTAAGCAATCTTTGTTACTTTCTCAACTGTACAAAATACAACACTTGAATTTCAATCCACGTCTGAATGGGATGCATGCTGATGCCCTTTGCATAGCAGAAAACTACTTTTATTTCTGCATGCAATGTGCAGCAACGTAATTTGTCTTTCCTCGTTAATCTTCTGTTATTCACACATGTCCCATGAAATTTTATACTGACAAATGTAATCACAAACAGGATGTTTCTCAACCTCATACATTCACAACCCAGATGATAAGATCAAAATAAACAAGGCGACTACCAGACTTCTATATGTTCATGCATAAATTTTCTTGTTGAGAAACCTTTTAGAAAAGTATAATTTTGTAAGTTTCATTTTCCATCAAAATAGTATACGTAATTAATGAGCTGATCTTGCATGAACCATCCAACTTTATCTCACCTGACACGTTTGTAACTAATTTTTCATTGCATCATACCTAATATATGTGGCTGTTTAGTACTTGCTGCTAACGCGCCATGCTTGGCGCGCCCTCACTGACTGAGGGGTTGCCTTCTTTTGTAACCGGCTTTGCCCGCCAAAACCTCAGAACGAATTTTGCCCTTGATATGTGATGTGCTATGCTCCTTCTTCGTTTTGAAATAAACAGCAATTTTCTCTAAAAGGCATCACTGCATCATTTGTGTTCTCACCGCAATCAACTCTTCAATATACAGTCCACTCTCACTTGTTACACCGCAAATCTGAACTTAGTTTACCCGCTTTGAAAATCCAGCTATCGAGGAATCCTAACCCTACAGTGGCATAGTCGACCCCCCATCCACCAAACCACCTGTACAGTGGCGACACTCGGAGCGATGCCAGCGCCACGGAGTACATAAGACGGAGCGCAGGTGCAACAAGTAGAGCAGAACAGAAGACAAAAAGAGCGAAGTCGCCAGCTGCAAAGCTCTCATCGACGCGTTAGTTTGACGTCTCTTTAGTTAGGCTTTAGAGCCTAAAGCAGTAAACTTAATCGGAAAATATATCTTCATTGCTTTTAAACCGAGTTATTCTTCAGTCTTCATCCATCAAGACCCTAGACACACCCAAACCAGAACATATACTATGCAACTTTTTATAATATCTAAATGTGGAGTAGGTTTATTGAAAATTAATTAATTATATTTTATGAGACCTGTTTTTTCTGGATGAAAGAATAGCATTTTATGACTGTTTTCATATTTGTATTACTTCGAATGAATGCGATTCATTTCAATAAAAAAGATATCACCGATTGTTTGATAATGACTAGACTCATCATACAGTAGTGTATACATAGTCAGTTTCCTTCTTCTACAGGATCCACGTGTTGCCCTCCCCACAATGCCCCCTGTGTGGTCAGGGAGTCATGGATGCTGTTCACCTGCGTCAGTGCTCGGCCTTGAACCAAGAACCAGACACTGAGCAGGACGAGTCAAGGAAGTTTTCCTGTCTCTATGCCACCAAAGAGCCCAAAAACCAAGGGTGGGCGTTGGTTAACAAGCAAGTTTTCTTCGGATGACAAGATACCTTGTCCATCAAGATCTGACCAATCTTACTAATGACGAGATAACACGTCGGGGCAATCATCAATCTGAATTTGTGTTGAACAATTAAGGTTAAATATTTGAATGGATCTTCTCGAAATATAAAAATCGGTTAATATTTCACAAAATGTGGCAAATAAATTTAAAAAATTATGTTTGTTTAACCCATCTGGTGGTTGTCTCGACAAAGGGGATCTTTATTAACAAAATTTGTCAGATCTTGATAGACGAGATATCTCGTCATTAGATGAAACCTGACCAGAAATATTTAAAATATCTTTCGATAGTAGAAACTCTATAAACTCACTCGGTGAATTATTTTGTTGATTTTGACGGGGTATCTCGTCCACCGAGATTTGATCATCAAGAAATCGGCAATACCTCGAATGACGATATATCTCATCATTAGCAAAATTGATCAAATCTCGGTGGACGAGATACCCCGTCAAAATCAACTAAATAATTCACCGAGTGAGTTTATAGAGTTTCTACTATCGAAATATATTTTAAATATTTCTGTCTTAACCTTTTTTAGCCCTAGTGTCAACTGCTTCAAAAGGTTATGAAGAATATTTTCGTCTTATCCCAAACTCAGTTCGTGATAAAAAAAAATCTCCCCATTCGACAAGTCGTAATCGAAAATAAATAATAGAGGTGCTGCTCTCTAAGAAATCAGATAGCCAGCGACTGATCCCGTCCATTTTCTGTTGAAAGCATGGATATCGCCCTCATGAGACACAAACTCTCCCTTGGAGAGTTTTTAGAATGGATATTCTAACATCAGAGTGGCCATCGCAAGTCCTCCGAGGTGATTTTTTTCCTACTCGGATGCTTCTATCCTTTGAAAGGAGGATACTAGGAAAGAGGTAAAGTAGGATTCTCTAGCTAATGGAAGAGGATTTATGCATCGTCTTTTGAGGAGCTGTATTGGGCAGGTTTCGTGGTATATAAAGAAAAGAGCACTTAGAATATATCGAAAGAGCCTTATTTTAAACGTGTAAGCTCTGGCCACTGATATGAGACGGTCAGTTCAGAGGAAATAGCACTTATGTTTATCAAAAGAGCCTTATTTTAAGTGTGAACTCTGACAACTTTTATGCCGATCAACCGGTCTGGTGGTTAAGGTGTTAGCGTCTTGTTCGGAAAGTTCCTGGTTCGAATCCTGGTCAGGGCAGCGATGTTTGTAAGAGTATGGTGTAGAGGCGACTGGTGAACGTTAAATCTGTCAAGGCCTAAAATATCCTCACGTTGGCATGGTGTGGAAGTTTGGAGAGTGGGGTGCCAGAACAAAAGCACTTAAAATTTATCAAAGGAGCCTTATTTTAAGTGTGAACTCTGACAACTTTTATGCCGACCAACTAGTCTGGTGGTTGAGGTGTTAGCCTCTAGATCGGAAGGTACCTGGTTCGAATTCGGGACAGTGCACGGATGTTTGTAAGCGTACAATGTAGAGGCTACTGGTGCACGTTAAGTCTGTCGTGGCTTCAAATGCCCTCACGTTGGGTTGGTGTGGAAGTTTGGAGAGTGGGTTGTCAGCTCAGGTGTTGCCTCGTCATCTGACCGTGGTTCAAAAATATGTGGTGTTGTCCTCGAATATTTCCCTTAGAGGATTGATCCCGTACCGGCGTCAATAGCCCGTTGTGTTACTCTAGTATGACGTTAATTAAAATTACCTTACGTGACAACGTTTATACGCGAGCCAGTTTAAAAAGGGGATAAAGGTCCAACCTAATTTAAATTATGAGGTTTGTGTAACGAAGCAGAAGATTGGAGCTTTACTTAAATTATATCGTAAATTTATTTTTCTTACATACCTGTGATAATATTACTAGAACCTTGATTATCCGCGGTAGTGTAGATTGAGGCCACCTCGGTTAAACAGAAACTCGGATATTAATGAATGTTGTAACACGAAACAGCCTATACGGAATAGAAAAAAAAATCGGTAGGCTGTATCGAGAGAACATCCAAACCGTGGTTTCGAGGTTAATCCACGGGCCTTTATTAAAGGTCTCTGAGAGAGATGGCGATTGTAGCGTAGTTTTCGGTAGCTTTCGAATTACACCCTCTACTTAGTCCTCACTCAAAGCGTATCTAAAGTTACACTGGCCCAAAGCTCGCTCAACACCGTAAAATTTCGATAGATTGCGGACCCCTTTTCGTGCTCAGTGCAATCATTTTATTTCCAGTATTTCATTATTTGACTGAAAGTTGAAGTACTGCTGCAGTCTACGTTTATAGAGGTGGCAACGGCCTTGGCGATTTTTTTTTTAGCGCACTTCTACAGTCATCAAGGAAATAATTATTTCAAAAATCTTTTTCTTTCACAAATATTTTCCTTTTTAGAACGGAAAATGAAAGCTTCAAAACACATTTGAGAACATTTTGAAAAATGTATTATTTAAAAGATTCACAAGAAGTAAAAAACTTATACTGAATTTTTTTTACAAAAGAAAGTAGTTCGTTTTAACGGAATGCATTAAATAATACAACCTGATACGTCAGAACCGTACCGTGAAGAAAGTGTAATGAAATAAAATTCCACAACTGGCAAAAAAAACTATTAAATAATGAACCAATGAAGTCAAAGACAAAAAATTTTAAAGGAATAATGCAATCAAAGAATATTTTAAAATTAAAATAACCAATGAAGTCAGAGAAAAAAATTCAAACGAACCAATGAAATTAAACGATTTTAACGGATTTTGAAAGAACTTTCTAGAATAATCAAAATTAAAATTTAAACTTTCCGTTTGATAAGGTTGCTATAAAAATCGTAATAACCGTAAATACAGATGGGTTGTCTTAACCTACCATAACTAGCTACTAGAAGACCGCCAAAAAAAGCCGCCAATCCGTTGTCACTGCTATAAACGTAGACTGCAGCTGTACCAAAGTATAGGCAACTTATACCATATATCAAGCATTCTAGAAATAGTTAAACGTCATATTCTACAATTATGACTAGTATCTTGTACTACTCATCTAACTGTTTACGTACGACATTTTCTTGCACTTTTGGGATCATATAATTTTCTCTGAAAATTGGGTATTTTTTTCGGTAGAGACAAAACAAATAAATAATTAAATAAATATATCTACCACTGTGAAACACTTATCCTATTTCTTTGTGCTGTTTTTAAACAGACTTTATTTTCTAGATTAGTTTATTTTAAAAATCCAAGAGAGATTAAAATTTAAGCTGCACGAAAACGTACTAAAGACCAGTTTAGATAATTTAATATTCACCTTTGACATGAACTTGTTTAATAAATTGTTTCAGTCGAAAATATCGGCCTAAAAATTTATGGTCTCTTAAATTTGTATAGTATAAAATTTGAACTGTAATTGTCTATGACTCATTTAAAAAGAAGATTGATAGGTTAATCTTTTTTTTTTGGGGGGGGAGGGTCATGACTTACTAGCCCTATTTGGCCAAGCTGCGACAAACACAAGGTCAAACGTCAAGTAATTAAACAAACACAGTTATTTATTTGCCTATGTATGTTACACACACAAAAAAGATTTTGCTAACCCAGAAGAGAGAAATACTTACAGGTAGGCAATTTTGTAATTTTTAATTAGCGTCGTACTAGAGCAACACAACGGGCTATTGAAGACGGTCCTGGATCAAACCCTTAAGGGAAAGATACGAGGACAACACCACGTCATTTTGAACCACGGTCAGATGACGAGGCAACACATACGCTGGCAGCCCACTCCCCAAACTTCCATACCAACCCAACGTGAGGACTTTCGGCCACGACAGATTTAAGGTGCACCAGCCCGCCTCTACACCATACGCTTACAAACATCCATGCCCGGACCCGGATTCGAACCAGGAACCTTACGATCTAGAGGCTAAAACCTTAACCAACTATACCGTTTGGTTGGGCCGACCAACCAAGGGAAAGATTCGAAGCAAACACCACGTAATTTTGAAACACGGTCAAAACGAGGTCACTCCTGTGCTGGCACCCCTCTCTCTGAACTTCCACACTATTAACTTGTATACATTGGAAGCCACGGCAAAATTAACGCGTACCAGCCCCTTTTGTACATGAATATCGTTAGTTGGATTCGAACTCGCAACCCTCCGGTTACTAGTCCATTGCGCTTCCAATCGGCAACCTCGGCCCTTGGAAAAGAAGGAAGGTAGGCATCTTAATTAACGTCGGACTAAAGCAACACGATGAGCTATTGACGACGGTCCGAGATCAATCCCCCAGATGAAAAAGGAGGGAAAATAGTGTCCAAACTAAACAATAACGACACAATTCAAAAACAAAATACTATTAAATCTTCATTCATATATCGTATCGGATAAGATCCTATTTTGATATCGCTTTTTTTTATGTCTTGGATATTATCCCCAGCGACAATACATCTTTTTTGTATGCTTTTTCGTTTACACAAAAACTATCTTCGGAGTATTGTTCAAACGTAATTGATTGTCTAATCAGTCGACCTATTTTCAGCAGTTCTTCATATAAGACTCCTTTGTGTTCGCGAAAACTAATGAATTCTTTCATTAAGTTGCAACGTGTAGAGGAAGCAAAAACATAATAGCAACATCATCGACTGAGATACTTCTTTAGGTCACTTTAGATGTCTACCACTTGCTACAATCTGACCGACTACCTGACACACTGAATATTTCGGGTAGGTAGCCCGGTTGGAAGAGTAACGGATTAATAACCAGATTGTTGTGAGTTCTAAACACACCAAACACCGTTGTGTAGAACGCGGACTGGTTCCTCCTGTGTGACGTTAATGAATAATACATACATACATCGTTATTGAATCACATTCCTAATTAATTTCCTAGTATTCTTAGTAAAACCTGCAGTCTTCTCTGCATTACTTCAAACCAGTTTTGACTTCTATCGTTATTGAATCATATTTCGAATTAATTTCTCAGTATTCTTAGTAAAACCTGCAGTCTTCTCTGCATTATTTCAAACCAGTTTTGACTTCCATCGTTATTGAATCACATTCTGAATTAATTTCCTAGTATTCTTAACCTGCAGTCTTCTCTGCATTACTTTAAATCAGTTTTGACTGCCATCGTTATTGAATCACATTCCGAATTAATTTCCTAGTATTCTTAGTAAAACCAGCAGTATTCTCTGCATTACTTCAAACCAGTTTTGACGTCCATCGTTATTGCATCACATTCCGAATTAATTTCTCAGTATTCTTTGCAAAACCAGCAGTCTTCTCTGCATTACTTCAAACCAGTTTTGACTGCCATCGTTATTGAATCACATTCCGAATTAATTTCCTAGTATTCTTAGTAAAACCTGCAGTCTTCTCTGCATTATTTCAAACCAGTTTTGACTTCCATCGTTATTGAATCACATTCTGAATTAATTTCCTAGTATTCTTAGTAAAACCTGCAGTCTTCTCTGCATTACTTTAAATCAGTTTTGACTGCCATCGTTATTGAATCACATTCCGAATTAATTTCCTAGTATTCTTAGTAAAACCAGCAGTATTCTCTGCATTACTTCAAACCAGTTTTGACGTCCATCGTTATTGCATCACATTCCGAATTAATTTCTCAGTATTCTTTGCAAAACCAGCAGTCTTCTCTGCATTACTTCAAACCAGTTTTGACTGCCATCGTTATTGAATCACATTCCGAATTAATTTCCTAGTATTCTTAGTAAAACCTGCAGTATTCTCTGCATTACTTCAAACCAGTTTTGACTTCCATCGTTATTGCATCACATTCCGAATTAATTTCTCAGTATTCTTTGCAAAACCAGCAGTCTTCTCTGCATTACTTCAAACCAGTTTTGACTGCCATCGTTATTGAATCACATTCCGAATTAATTTCCTAGTATTCTTAGTAAAACCAGCAGTATTCTCTGCATTACTTCAAACCAGTTTTGACTTCCATCGTTATTGCATCACATTCCGAATTAATTTCTCAGTATTCTTTGCAAAACAGCAGTCTTCTCTGCATTACTTCAAACCAGTTTTGACTGCCATCGTTATTGAATCACATTCCGAATTAATTTCCTAGTATTCTTAGTAAAACCTGCAGTCTTCTCTGTATTACTTTAAGTCAGTTTTGACTGCCATCGTTATTGAATCACATTCCGAATTAATTTCCTAGTATTCTTAGTAAAACCTGCAGTATTCTCTGCATTACTTCAAACCAGTTTTGACTTCTATCGTTATTGAATCACATTCCGAATTAATTTCTCATTATTCTTAGTAAAACCTGCAGTCTTCTCTGCATTATTTCAAACCAGTTTTGACTTCCATCGTTATTGAATCACATTCCGAATTAATTTCCTAGTATTCTTAGTAAAACCTGCAGTCTTCTCTGCATTACTTCAGACCAGTTTTGACTTCTATCGTTACTGAATCACATTCCGAATTAATTTCTCAGTATTCTTTGCAAAACAGCAGTCTTCTCTGCATTACTTCAAACCAGTTTTGACTGCCATCGTTATTGAATCACATTCCGAATTAATTTCCTAGTATTCTTAGTAAAACCTGCAGTCTTCTCTGTATTACTTTAAGTCAGTTTTGACTGCCATCGTTATTGAATCACATTCCGAATTAATTTCCTAGTATTCTTAGTAAAACCTGCAGTATTCTCTGCATTACTTCAAACCAGTTTTGACTTCTATCGTTATTGAATCACATTCCGAATTAATTTCTCATTATTCTTAGTAAAACCTGCAGTCTTCTCTGCATTATTTCAAACCAGTTTTGACTTCCATCGTTATTGAATCACATTCCGAATTAATTTCCTAGTATTCTTAGTAAAACCTGCAGTCTTCTCTGCATTACTTCAGACCAGTTTTGACTTCTATCGTTACTGAATCACATTCCGAATTAATTTCTCAGTATTCTTTGCAAAACCAGCAGTCTTCTCTGCATTACTTCAAACCAGTTTTGACTGCCATCGTTATTGAATCACATTCCGAATTAATTTCCTAGTATTCTTAGTAAAACCTGCAGTATTCTCTGCATTACTTCAAACCAGTTTTGACTTCCATCGTTATTGCATCACATTCCGAATTAATTTCTCAGTATTCTTTGCAAAACCAGCAGTCTTCTCTGCATTACTTCAAACCAGTTTTGACTGCCATCGTTATTGAATCACATTCCGAATTAATTTCCTAGTATTCTTAGTAAAACCAGCAGTATTCTCTGCATTACTTCAAACCAGTTTTGACTTCCATCGTTATTGCATCACATTCCGAATTAATTTCTCAGTATTCTTTGCAAAACAGCAGTCTTCTCTGCATTACTTCAAACCAGTTTTGACTGCCATCGTTATTGAATCACATTCCGAATTAATTTCCTAGTATTCTTAGTAAAACCTGCAGTCTTCTCTGTATTACTTTAAGTCAGTTTTGACTGCCATCGTTATTGAATCACATTCCGAATTAATTTCCTAGTATTCTTAGTAAAACCTGCAGTATTCTCTGCATTACTTCAAACCAGTTTTGACTTCTATCGTTATTGAATCACATTCCGAATTAATTTCTCATTATTCTTAGTAAAACCTGCAGTCTTCTCTGCATTATTTCAAACCAGTTTTGACTTCCATCGTTATTGAATCACATTCCGAATTAATTTCCTAGTATTCTTAGTAAAACCTGCAGTCTTCTCTGCATTACTTCAGACCAGTTTTGACTTCTATCGTTACTGAATCACATTCCGAATTAATTTCTCAGTATTCTCAATAAAGCCTGCATTGTTCTCTGCATTACTTCAGACCAGTTATGACTTCCATCGTTATTGAATCCCATTTCTTATTAATTTCTCAGTATTCTTAGTAAAAATTGAAATCTTCCCTGCATTACTTCAAACCAGTATTGATTTCCTCGACCAATAATATCTTTCCTAGAATTCTTTTCAACCAATAGATATCGTGTGATCTGGAGTAAAAACCAACACTACACTACTCGAAAATTTCTCGCTGCTCTGAGGGTCGAATTAGGATTATTGATTTTGACATTATTAGGACATGTGAACAAAAATTATCCAACGCAATTCGCATCGTAAAACGAAAGAATCGTAAACTTTTACGACGCCTTTCAACGTTTCGCTTGTTCAGGAAGCGCATCGTCGTGTTCTAGCATTCGAAATTCTTCGAAGCGTGTTTTCACAAAATAAATGTTATTTGACTCACAGAACTTTCGTTTCTGTTTCTACCGGATTCTTTTCGCTCGAAGAAGTTCTTTGTGCCTTAAATGCAGAGAGAAATAACGAAATACATTAAACATGATTTTTTGGAACTTTTTGAGTCGCGTCGTATGGCGTTGTTTTGTCTTTCAAACTATCTTGACATATTTTACACTTTATTACTCTTTCTATATATTCTTCTGTAACATTGTTCATTGAAGTAACACGATGTTTTACTGTTTTTCTTGAATTCAATGTAAAAATAGGGACTCCGACGCAAAACAGTACAAAGTCTAAAATTCGGAATCCTCCCTGAAAGTGCGGAAACCCTGAATAGTGCACGTTTCATCGATACCAAAACGTCGACAGATCCTTTTTACCTCCTTTTCTCCATGGCGAATATCCCCTGTATTTATATTTTCTGGATATATCCTTCAAAGGTTGAGAAATTTCTTCATTAACTTTAGAACTAAGTCAGAATTTCATTCTATCGACAATACTTTGAATGAATTGCTTTTGATTACTAGGTACGATTTTGGAATTATGTACCAAGGCGATACCTTGGAATAAACTTTTCTTTTGCTTCTACAGCTATCGATGTTTTCTAGAAAAAGCAAAGCGTGCACGTAGTTTTTAACAAAAATCAGAGGGTATACGTAAGTTATTGTAAAAACCAGAGGGTATACGGCGTATACCACCGCGTATACCCTCCGCTACAGCCCAGGTCAGATGACGGGTCGTCATCAAGATATTGTCGATGTTATTATGGTGGTTATATCAAGATCTGGTCACTCTTTTTCTGATGACGAGGCGTCGAGTTCAAGATCTGGCCGGTTTTGCTATTGACCAGATACCTAGTCGAGACAGAATTGGCGCTGACTGGGAACATAAAGTCTTTAGTAATGAGTCCAGTTTCAAACTGTGTCCATACAACAACCGCAGACTTACGGGTATGGACACCTACACTAGCGCGTCTTTGTTGGAATGGCTCCGCGTTGCGTGGAAGATTCTATTTTGTACCGTAGGTAGGTCGGTAGATATTAAACTCGTGAAAAGTGAATCGATTCTTCAATTCGATTCTTTCGTAACTTTTTTTATCTACAGTGAGCTATGATTATTTACTTGTTATAATATCAATTGGACTAGACAAGAGAATGTATTTATTCCACACTGATGACATTTATTTTGGTTTTTGTATTGGATCAATCAGATTTACTTATGAAGGATACCTTACAGAGATCAGAACACTTCTCTGAGGGATACCTCGAACACTTATTCGTGATGAAAATCGAATTACATTTCGAATTCATTCATACAGTAAATCTGCTTCAAAATGATTGAAGACACGTAAAAAGACTACCAGACAAGTAAATAATCATACCTCAGTGTCGATCCAAAGAAGTTACGAAAGAATCGAACTGAAGATTCCATTCACTTTTCACGAGTTTAATATCTACCGGCCTACCTACGGTCCTAAATAGAATCGTCCACGCAACGCGGAGCCATTCCAACAAAGACGCGCTAGTGGACATCTACAGGGCAGCGTGCGGATCATGTCCCTACTATCGCACACCACACATGACAACGACAGAGTTTTATGGTCTGGGGTGCCATCTCCTTCGATAGCCGGACCCCTTTGGTAGTCATTTCTGGCACACTTACAGCACAGCGGTACGTAGACGACATTCTACGGCCGGTTGTGTTACCGTTCGTTTTACGACACATTTTCAACAAGATAAAATGCCCGCCCGCACACGGCACGTGTTGCTATGAATTGTCTTCAAGCTTTCCCAACACTTCCTTGGCCAGCTAGGTCTCCTGATTTCTCTTCCATAGAGTACATTTGGAAAGTTATGGGAAGGCGATTGCAACCATCCCGGAATGTTGACCCTTTAGCCCGACAGTTGGAGACAATTTGCAGGACACCATCCGGCAACTTTTTCAGTCCATGCCATCCTGGGTGACAGCTTGCATCTTGGTCAGAGGTGAACCAATGCCTTATTAACGCCTCCGTTTGTAACGTTCAAACTCTGAAATAAATCATTCAATATTTCTGAAATTTTAATTGTTTGTTTTAAGGGGGTCCGGGACACATTGAAAAAAAATTTTTATTTATTAATTTAGAATTTCGAATTTTTTTGTACTGATTACCCATCTAACTAATAAACAAAATCACAACACGAAATTTTTCCAAAAGTTTTTTAAAAATTTTAAATTAAAATTTTTCGAAAAAAAGTGGGGTCATATTAAATTGCTAAAACCCAAAATATTATTGATCAATTTTCAAAATTCTTGCAGTAAATTATTCACTAATTTATAAACTTTAATTTTGATTCAGCAATTTTAAAAATATTAATTTAATAAAAAATAAAAAATATTTAAATGAAAATTTTTGAAAATTTTAAGGTACTTTTTTTTTAAAAAAGTCATATTTTTAAAAGTAAATATTTGTTTCAAATTTGCTGAATCAAAATTAAAGTATAATGTTTGAAAAAGATATATTCCAAATTTCAACCCTTAAACTTTATCGGTTTTCGACTTATAGCAATTTGAATACAGGAAATCATGAAAAAATGTATCATGGAGAAAAACGCATTTAAAGTTTTAAAGATAAATGTTGTTGCCATGACAACAATTGTCAAGAGTGTTAGATTTTCAAAACAACGCACCACTAAAATTATTACATCTCTAGTTCTAATTAATATAAAAACATGATTTAGACGTCATTTTAAGCAGAAAAACAGAGAATTTCTTAAAATAATTTAAAAAATCCAAAATTTCACGATTTTTGTGTCCCGGACCCCCTTAATATGTATGTTCTTCACATCCACCAATTTTTTATCGCAATCGGACAGCTCCTTCTTGGTGAGTCAAATTTTTTTTTGTTATAGAGTGTATATACAAATAATGTACAGTATATATATATATATATACAGGGTGGTCCCGAATTCATGGTACAAACTTTAATGGTAGGTACAGGACATTGTAACAATGATTTATTGTATAGGAATGTATAGTCGCAAGTGACGCGGTGAGGCGTAAACAGGGGAAATAAAAGGAAAGAGAAATGGAGTGATCGGTTGGTATCATTGCCGGTAGAGGGCAGTAGATGTCTAGCCGCTGTTGAACATGATGCATCGCAGTAGGGAAAAGCGCCATTCACAATTGTGCTGCCGTAGACGATGGGTGACTTTACGTATGCAGAAAAAGCAGACATGCATTACATGTACGGCCGTGCAAATGGTAACGGCAGAGCTGCGTTACGAATGTATCGCGCGGAGTATCCTGATCGACGAATGCCGGATCATAGAATTTTTCAACGGTTACATCGTCAACTTTGTGAAACAGGTGCGTTCGACGTCAACAGACATGGCGCTGGTCGAGTAAGAGCTGTACGCACTCCAAGGCTGGAAGAAAGCATCTTGAACAATGTGGCTGATAGACCCGAGTCAAGCACAAGAACTGTTGCGCGTGACGAAGGTGTGAGTCATCAGACTGTATGCAGAGTGTTAAACGAAAATCGATTACACCCCTTCCATTTTCAGAAAGTACAAGCATTGAATCCGGCAGATTATCCTCGCCGCGTGAACTTCTGCCTGTGGGTGATGCAGCAATGTGCGTTGCAGCCGGATTTCGTAGATTATGTGCTATTTACAGATGAAGCGACATTTTCACGCGAGGGTGTCTTTAATGCGCACAATTCCCATGTGTGGGCAACCGATAATCCACATGCAACGCGTCGACATGCGTTTCAACAACGTTTCAGTATTAATGTGTGGGCTGGTATTGTGAACGACTTTTTGATTGGCCCATACTTACTACCCACGCGGCTCACTGGCGGAAGCTATCTTATTTTTCTGAAAGAAGTGTTACCACAACTGCTGCATGATGTTCCGATCGCCATTCGTAACCGCATGTGGTTTCAGCACGATGGGGCGCCAGCACACTTCAGCATTGATGTACGGAATTACCTGAATGCCACGTTTGGTACTCGATGGATTGGGCGTGGTGGACCAGTCCCTTGGCCACCCCGATCTCCCGATTTATCGAGCCTCGATTACTTTTTATGGGGACATCTAAAGCATCTTGTTTATGAGACTCCAGTTGATTCAGATGAGGATCTCGTCGCTCGCTTATCTGTAGCTGCTGCAGGTGTGCGTGAAATACCAGGCATCTTTGAACGTGTACGCCAATCGCTCCACCGACGCTGTCAAGCATGTATCGATACTGGTGGACGCAATTTTGAACAATTACTGTAAACATGACACTTGTCAACAACGCTTTCAATAAAATCTTTGTTTTTCCTTTCGGCCGTTATTTCCCCTGTTTTCGCCTCACCGCGTCACTTGCGACTATACATTCCTATACAATAAATCATTGTTACAATGTCCTGTACCTACCATTAAAGTTTGTACCATGAATTCGGGACCACCCTGTATATATATATATATATATATATATATATATATATATATATATATATATATATATATATATATATATATATATGACCCTCCCATAAGTCACAAAGAATCTATGGGGCGTGAGTAAGAGTAACAGATTAGAGACCGGAGGGTTGCGAGTTCTGAACCAATCAAAGACCGCGCGTACAAGGGGGCTGCTGAAGGGCAAATCTTTTGTGGCCTCGAATGTCCTCACGTTGGTGTGTGGTGAAAAGTGGGGTGGACTTCTAAGGTGTGACTGCGTCAAAAAACTTTCAATATATCCCTTTGGGAGGGGGGGGGGGGGGGATTGATCCCGGACCGTTGCCAATAGCCCGTTGTGTTGCCTCAGTGCGACTTTATTTGAAATATTTACGTACCGACAACAACACCACGTAGTTTTGAACTACAGTGAGATGACGTGGAAAACACATAAGCTGGCACCCCTCTTTCTAAACTCCCACACCACGCCAGCTTGAAGACACTTGAGGTCGCGACAGATTTAACTAACACCAACACACACTCCCGTGCCTAGTGTCGTGAGACACTGTACCAATTTAAATAAGTGTGGTTGCATGAGTAGAGCATGCCACTAAGGTGACAGGTCTACCCAGAATGTTAGAGCACATTACATTTATACATCCTTACATCTATACAGTACATACATTAAATCATTATACTAGGTTACATTATAAATATATATATATATGCATTATGCAAGGTGAGAAAAAAGTTCGTTTTTTTTTAGTCCCTTAGGATAATCAATGAATTTTCAAAGATGATTTTCAATGAATCTCACCTTGTTAATAATTTTAACCTTCGAGCCCTTGTTACATGCAATGTTCCTGAACCATGCAATTTTAAGGTGGTCGGCAGGTGTTCTCATATACCATGAGGCTGTAAGAGGGCAAACTGTGATGTTATGTAATGTAGAGGTGTGCCAATTTCACCACAGGAGCAGTTTTCGGACTTGATTTTCTTAAACCTCGTTAGGTAGGATCGGAATGGGCCGTGCCTTGTGAAGAAGAGTGTCTCTTCCCTGGTCCAACTTGCTGATTTTAGTGACACTTTCGGTTACACGTCATGCACCATCCTGTCTGTATCCCATTCGTCCCATGCCACGCATCAAGTAGCCAGCTAGTGGTTTCCTTTCTGTAATGGCTCTTGGGCCATTTCACCCCTTCTTTTGCGCATTCCATTGTTCTTGTCTCCTTTTGCTAATCTATCTGCTTCTTCGTTTCCGTCGTGAACCCCATGGGCTTTAATCCATCCTAAGCAAATTTCCTTGTTGTTGCCCGCACCAACTCCGTTTGTACACGGTTTTCTAATTGTATTCGAACTCGCAATACTGCTGACGCTAATCCGTAACTTTTCCAACCTGGTGATCGTATGGCCCTGTTCACATGAGGCGTTTTTGAACGCACGTTTTTGACGTCATCTTTCCGTAAGCATTAAGTTATATTTTTATTCCACTAATTCAAGTTTTTATCATTGCGATCGTCGAAGATAGCGTAAAAATTTAACGAATTTGAAATCTGCGGAAACTTTTACTCCAGATCGATGCCTTAAGTGTGATTTTCTTTAAATAAATAATTAATTATTTAATAAAAAAATAATTAATTAATCAAATCATAAATAATTAAATGATAACTCTGTTTTTGGTATCGATAAACGCGTCTGTATAAATTACGAAATGCTTCCTCCCATAAACTTCTAGACAGGTACAATCGGAATTTGCATTCATGCATTCCAACACCCCTGGATGCCCCTCTGACAATTAATGAATGCAAACAGCTATCGCACTCTCTCTTTTCAGCAGCATGGAACCTTATACGAACCTTGACACCGACTAAGAAACAAACGACGTTACCAGAAACACGTCACCCAAGACACGTTCGCTCGCAGCTTTTCATACTTCACAAACGGTCATATTTAACAGCGAAAGGCATTCACGGAAAGCGTGTCTTGATTTCTATCGGGGTAACACCACGCCTTTTAGGATTGAAACAGTATAGCATTTTTCGCTTTGTTTTTCTTTATTTATCCAACAAAGACAAGGAGCCACAATCATATAAGCAATCATAAATTACCCCTTATTACAACGCGGAAGTTCGCCTGATTGGATTTCATTGCGACAACCTCTCGATGCAAAGTACGTCATCTAACGGGAGTTCAAAATTACGTGGTGTTGTCCTTGGCTCTTTCCCTTCGGGTGTTGAACACAATGGCTGTTGCGAAGGTCCGGGATCAAATCCTAAGGGAAAGATCAGAGGACAACACCACCTAATCTTGAACCACGGTCAGATAACGAGGTCAAACTTGAGTTGGCACGCCGCTGTCCAAACTTCTACACCACAACATGAAGACATTTGAGGCCACAACAGGTTAAATATGCATCAACCACCTTTGTACACGACGGTCTTTGGTGGGATTCGAACTCGCGACCCTCCGGTTATTATTCCGTTACTCTTCCAACCGGGCTACCTTAAGGTGTAAACCTCTAGATCGGAAGGTTCCTGGTACGAATCCGGATCAGTGCATAGATATTTCTAAGCTTATGGTGTAGAGGCGACTGGAGCACCTTAAATCTGTCGTGGCCGAAATTCCTCACGTTGGGTTGATGTGGAAGTTTGGAGAGTGAGGTACCAGCTCAGGTGTTGCCTCGTCATCTGACCGTGGTTAAAAATTACGTGGTGTTGTCTTCGGATCTTTCCCATTGGGGATTGATCTCGGACCGTCACCAATAGTCCGTTGTGTTGCTCAAGAACGACGTTGATGATTAAAATTACCTTACGTAGATCACTAGGTTGCTGGTTCAAATCCGGGTCAGTGCATGGCTATTTGTAAGCGTATGGTGTAGAGGCGGCTGGTGCTCCTTAAATCTGTCATGGCCGAAAGTCCTCACCTTGGGTTGATGTGGAATTTTGGAGTATGGGGTGCCAGCACAGGTGTTGCCTGGTCATCTAACCATGGTTCAAAATTACGTGGCGTTGTCCTCGAATCTTTCCATTAAGCTTAGGTAATGGTAATTTGAGTTAACGTCGTACTAGAGCAACACAGCGGGCTATTGACGACGGTCCGGGATCAGTCCCTTAAGGGAAAGATCCGATGACAACACCTCGTAATTTTGAACCACGGTCAGATGACGAAGCGACACCTGAGCTGGCACCCCACTCTCCAAACTTCCACGCCAACCCAACGTGAGGACTTTCGGCCACGACAGATTTAAGGTGCACCAGCCGCCTCTACACCATACGCTTACAAACATCCATGCCCGGACCCGGATTCGAACCAGGGACCTTCCGATCTAGAGGCTAACACCTTAACCACTATACCGGTTGGTCGGCCCTTAAGCTTAGGGTATTGATCTATTGTGTTATTGTATTATTTTTTTATTCTAGTACGATTTTAATTAAAAATTACATAATACAAATACAAATACAAATATTGACGACCAGCTATAGGCTCAAGCCCAACAAGGCTGGTCCTTTGTTTATGAATTCCCCAATTCCCACTGACTATCCAATTGTATCTTAAATTTGTACACTCCCTTTGAATTAACTATATTTTCTGGCAACACATTCCAACTGTCTATTACCCTATAAAAGTAGTAGTTTTTCCTTAAATCCCGATTAAAATGTGTCTTATTCAATTTATACCCATGGCCCCTTGTTCTGTTATCCCTATTGAAATTTAATCCCTCTGTGTCCCCTTGTTCTGTTATCCCTATTGAAATTTAATCCCTCTGTGTCCCCTTGTTTAACAAACTTGAAAAGCTGAATCAAATTCCCCCTCCTTCTTCTTCTTTCCAGTGTATACATGTTTAGCTTACTTAAACGTTCATTATAGTCGAAATTTGCTATCCCCTTTATTGTTTTTGTAGCTCTGTGCTGAACCCTTTCAATTAATTCTATGTCCATTCTCATATATGGAGCCCAGAATTGTACAGCATATTCTAGAAGTGGTCTTACTAAACTCTTATATAACGGCAAGATTATATTCTTATCCCTTGAAGTTACAGTCCTTTTAATATACCCCAATAATCTATTAGTCTTTTTACCCGCAGCTAAACATTGGTGACCCATTTTAAAATCTCTGTGAATTATCACCCCAAGATCCTTGACTGTTTCTCCCTCCTTTACCTTTACTCCCTGCAGACAGTACTCGGCTCCACTGTTCCTGTAACCCATATGCAGAACTTGACATTTCCCTACATTAAATGACACACCCCATTTTACAGCCCATTCGGATATCTTATCAAAATCCCCTTGTAAATTCTCTATCTGTAACTTGGTATCCACTGTCCCCCATATTTTTAAGTCGTCTGCAAATATACTGATTCTAATCTTGATCACCTGACTATATCATCTGTGAAAATTATAAATAAAATTGGTCCCAAAATTGATCCCTGAGGCACCCCACTTATAACTTCTGTCCACTGTGAATAATTTCCTTTTACCTGCACTCTCTGCTTTCTACCCAATAACCAATTCTTTATCCATATCAATGTTTTTCCCTGAATCCTCAGCCTTTCCAATTTAAACAGTAATGCCTCATGAGGTACTTTATCAAAAGCCTTTTGAAAATCTATGTGCATGATATCCACACTGCTCTTATTATCCAACTCCTCAGTAATCTTTTCGTAGAACTTCAAAAGGTTTGTAGAGCAGGATATGCCCTTCCTAAACACATACTGATTCTCTGATAATAGTCTCCCCTCCTCCAAGTATAACATTATATGCTTTTTTAACAGATATTCAAATATTTTGAAAATTACTGATGTTAGACTTACTGGTCTATAGTTGCCCGGATCACTTTGTATTCCCTTTTTGAAAATTGGAATTATGTTAGCCAACTTCCAATCCATTGTTACCCAACCCATGCTATATGTTGAATTAAATATCGCGTGAATTACTTCCCCCAATTCTTCCGCGCATTCCACAAGTACTCTCGGATAAATATCGTCTGGACCTGATGCTTTAGATGGCTTAATTCTTTTCAACTGATGTACTATTTCTTCCCTGTTAAATTTGCATTCTTTAATTATACCCCCATCAAAGGCTCCATCCTTGGGAACCTTTTTTAAATTATAGTTACCATTGAAAACCCCCAGAAAAAAGTCATTTAACACGTTTGCCATTCCCACCTCGTCTTGAATTAATTCACCTCCCCTCCCCTCCAACGGGCCCAGTGTAGTACTAAATTTATTTTTACAACTTGCATATGCAAAAAATTCTTTTGGGTTTATATTTATTTGCCTTGCTAATTTTTACTCCAAGGACACCTTTTGCTTCCGACTAATAGTTTTAAACTCCTTTCTGGCTTTCAGATATGCCTCCTTGTCCCTGTCGTTACCAGTGCTTTTATATACTCTGTATGTTCTTTGTTTTAATTTTAAAGCTTTGTGTGTTTCTCCTAAAAACCACATAGGGAGCAATTTTCTAGATTTTCCTTTTTTCCCGAACGTTACATGTTTTTTTAACACCCTGTCTAATTTATTCTTGAATTCCTCCCATTGTTCAGAATGATGCGGTGCTAATAATCCCTTTTTGAATGTATCCTTTAACTCTTCCCTTATCCTATGAAAATTTACCTTTCTGAAATTTAGAATTATCCTACTATTGATTGTGTATGCTGACTGAAAATTTATACTTAATCTGATACTTCTATGATCACTTTCTCCCAGTGACTTATTACTAACAGGGCTACCAGCTCAGATATATATGCTGTTTTTTAAATATTTATTTTGTAATAAATCAGTATAGATTTTCTGATATCCGTATCGGTCTAGGCCCTGGTAAAACCTTTTTGGCGGGTCATATCTTATCAGAGGATATAGTGTATTAGAAAAAATTGTTAACTATTTGTGATAACAAAATTGGTATTGAAAAAGTAGATTGTAACCATTCTATAAGAAATTTGATTTTAATAGAAAATAATGATAATTTCTTGATGCGAAATTCAGAGTAAGAATTATTTTCTATTATTTTTATGTATAAGCAAAAGTACATTGGAATTTAAATTGTATTACTTTTGGAGATTGTACTTATTGGTTCACAGGGTATCACAATTCAGTGGGAGTAGTTGGATTCGAAATTTTGTATAGGTTTCCCATATAGTTATTCAGAGTTACTCTGAGAAATTGCAAATCAGATTTTAGTTTTGGTAACAAACGTAGTTAATAATTCATCTTAATTTACTACTCGTAAAGAAAGTTATTTTTTGCAATCATGGTTTTTCTTTCTCGTGGGAGAAAAGAAGACCTCTTCGCACTCGCAGATGAACTTGTGGCAAAAGTATGAGATAATTGTACACTAGCTGAAATAAAGAAAATAATCAAAGCCAGTGAACACTATAATGAAGAGGAGGTTAAAATTTCTTTAACCCGTATTATGGAAGACAGGTTAAAGAGAGAGAAAGAAGAAAAAGAATAGGAAAAATTTGTCAGACAGAAAGTAAATGAAGAATTTGCGAGACAAGAAGCAAAAGAAGAATTTGCGAGACAAGAAGCAAAACAAGAATTTGCGAGACAGGAAGCAAAAGAAGAATTTGCGAGACACGAAGCAAAAGAGGAATTTGTGAGACAAGAAGCAATAAAACTTGCGAGACAAGAGAAAGAAAAACTTAGAAATACAAGCTGTTATAAAGTGAGAACTACCTATTAGAGAAAGGGTGCCAAATCATAAAATTGAGCTCATCAAGATTACTCCGAAGTTTGAAGAAAAGAAAGATGAAATGGGTATATATTTAATCAATTTTGAAAGAAGAGCTAAAATGGGGGGGCAGATGTACCCAAGGTAGATTGGTTTCCATATTTACTGAGTGTATTGCCCTCAGAAATATTGAGCATGATGGCTATCGAACCGCCTGAAGATCCTAAGAGTTACGATTATGTGAAAGATATTATTCTCAAGAAGTACAAAACCAGCTCTGAGAAACTGAAGCAGATATTTTACCAACATCAAAAGGTCCCTGATAAAACATGGAGGAGTTACGCTCCTTAACTTACAAGCTATTATGATGAATGGGTTTCTGAATTGAAAATCAAAACTTTTGAAGAACTCGGAGATTTGCATATCACTGAGCAGATGAAAAGACGAGTGCCGTCTGAAGTGAAAGAACATTTTCTAGAGGAAGGGATGAAATTGAATTCTCCATTGGGATTTAGCTGAAAGAATAGACCGATTTGAAAGCTTTAAGGAGAGTCTTACATCCAGAAATACTAAAGATTACCAGAATAAAAAAAAATATCAAGGAAACATATGCTGGATTTCATAAGTTTAAGGAAGAAAATAGAGAAAATAAACCCTTTGTGAAAACAGAAGTAAACATAGAAGATTATAAAGCGAGAAATTTTGAACAAAGAAAACAACTTCAATGTTATGAATGCAATTCCTATGATCATCTTAGACTTCAATGTCCTGACTTGAATAAAACTGAAATCATAGCTGCTAACGAAATTTTAGGAAAGGGATTAACGGATTTGATGTCTCCCTACATTAGTGTTGGGACTGTAAATGTATCATAGATATCTATCTTACGAGACACAGAAGCTAGTATAGACTTAATTCCTAGAAAGTTTGTTGAGTCACACATGTACACGGATGAACACGTTCAAATAATATTTCCTTTTGCCGACAATCCTGCTTTCTTGCCTATAGTTGAAGTGGATTTGAAGTGCGAGTTGTGTCATGTTAAAATCAAAGCAGCTGTCAAGGATAATTTCATGGATAATTAATGCTACCTATTAAGCAACAAAACAATTGTACTGATAGAAAAGATGAAAAAAGGCAAACTCGGATACTGAATTAAAAAAACTTGCTATGCCTAAGTGCCAGCTTTCTCCATCTTTATATGAAAACTCGAATTACGACTGTCCTCGTAAAAGTAACGATTCTTCAAGTCCTAGCTGAGTTACTCTTATAAAGACGGGATAATTCAAAATGTGTTACATTTATATGGTTTCATACAATGTTGCGAACGACAAGTAATATATTTTTTTCACTACAATCAATTGAATTTGAAATTACTTATAATCGTCGTACTGGAAAACCAATTGCTAATTCCGTATGCAAAATTACTTCTAAAGTTAAAAATACTAGAAACTTCAGTCCTTGTAATATTCGTTTGCAAAAGCTCTCATCTGTGAGGTACCGCGGTGTTATCTATGCTCTTGAAGGAATATTTGGTTTTATTAAAAGGGGTGATGCAAAGAATATTTTCCATTTTAATTATTGCAAAATGTTCAAAACCCTTAAAATTGGTATTGATGTTGAATTTGGAATAAAGACTCGTAATAACAAAGCAGTTGCTGTACATGTAGCAAAATTGCCTTTGGGGGACAAAGATATTTGAAGACGTTGAAACTCAAAGTCTGGTTGAGGAAATAACTGAACCCTTAGGTAAATCGAGAAATCATTTTAGAGAAAGTATAGAAGTTAAAGATGAAGTTGAATTTACTTCGATTCTGGGTCCAACATTTTAATTACGAGAAAAGTGAAAGCAGTTTGCTGACTGTTTAAGTTGAACACCTCATGTTCAACATCTATATATATATTTCTCTTACGTGGCACGCAAAAAAGACGTTATTTGTTACCGCGTTTTGGCAACATTGTGCGATTGTTTGTTTACTAGGAGCCTCGCGAGTCATTTGAATCTATAGCGTTATCGGATGAAATTTTATTGAAAAAAAATGAACTTTAGACGAGCTGTTGCGGTTTGTAATAGAAATCTAAGAAAGCGGAGGATCTTTTCAGGGCTGTTTAAAAAACGGTCCTTTTCAAGGCTAACAATTATAGTACAACAAGACGCGTGCACTACAACTTTCGACAACAAACTCAGTCAAAAAGTGTATGGGTGGCTCGAGTACTGGGGAAATGTACACACAAACATGCTGGGTATTCAATTTCCAAAGCAGCGCTCACATTGCGAGTAAAAATTTGCTCAAAGAATTCATTTAAATTCTGATTCCAGAGGTACTGTATATATCTTTTATGTAATACAACAAATTTAGATTTGAAAAATATATTTTTGGAATATATTTTGTAATCAATCCCTTCTGCTAGGACACGTGTCTTCATTGATGCGAGCGAAGCGAGCATATGTTCGCGCAGCGAACCAATGAGAATTGCGAAGCAATCCTCCGGGGGTTGGCGAGCGTCAGCGAGCAGGGGGCGGGCCCCCTAGTAATTTACTATTTTTGTATTTTTTACTGTTTCTTGCATTGTTTTACTTTTAGTGTTTCTTTTATCTTTACAACAAAAATGTTGATTTTAATAGAAATTTTGAAGTCTTATTGGTATTTTGAAATTGAATTGCTTTTTTGCATTTACTGTGTAAAATTTTGATGTACTTATAGTGTTTTTATACATTTTAGTTACAGTAGGCAGTACAGCCAGAATCTTTAGGTCGTGCCTCGGTTAAGTGGTCAGCTACTTCGTTTAAGTGGCTCTCAGAGTTTCCCGGTCGTTCAAGAGCCTTGATGATGATGTTCGCACCCATGAATGAAACAAAGGCAGTTAGCTTTCGGACTCCGTCTAGTTGGACGTCTTCGTATCAACAGGATTATTTTCAGATTTTAGCATTAGTAATGTTCTCCTTGTTCTAATAATAAATCCATGTATCGTATCGTGTGTCCGAATAAATTTAATTTCTAATGTCCTAAAAAGTTTCGATTAATTCGGTGCAACACTACGTAGTTTTGAACCACGGTCAGATGACGATCGTTCAGATCTAGATTTATCCGCAGTATGCAAAGTTTACACTTCTTGATGTCATTTTGTTCCACTTAAATTCCTCTTTTAAGCTGTTTACGTTTTCTATGACACGGTTGAACTTAGTGCGATATTCTTCGACACGTCGTCATTTTACGCTCCACACAATTTTCACACGAATGGTTTAAACGGTCAATTAGCCAATTGGAATTGTAGAACTATTCAATTTAAGCACGCACTCGCCACTACCCGCCTATTAGAACTGTAGCTACACTTGTAAATATGGTTTTGAAACATGGACTTTTTTAAGTAAGAACTCTTTAATTATCGTAACAGTATGAATTGCATGTAGTGTATCTGTATACCTTTTGTATTTGTTAAAATATACATTTAAACCTACACGATATATTTTATTTACAATTTTCACTTTAACCGAGTTTTTCGGTCATCCAAGTTAGTCTTCGTCCACATTAACTTGGATAATCGGGACTCTACTGTAATATTAAAACCAACCAGGAAACCGACTGACAAATGAAGTTAGTAGCACTTGCACTTGAGCTTGAAGTGCACGAAATATCAACCTTCAATTGATGATTTAGCAAATTCAATTCAGCAACAAAAAAGTCACTAATGTAAAGAATTATTTGCTCTTTTTTTTAATAAATAAATGTATCAAAAATACAACTTTTTGTATTAGGGCTGTAAAAATAACAAAATTATGGATATTTCTAGATGTGACACGGGCACCCGAGTTAAGTTATTTTTTTCTGGTTTTTGACACACCTAGCTCTAAAGGTTCTCCATCACTGCTCTACAGTCTATCCGGTTATAGGTCATTTATCCCTATAAACTGATTCCCACTGGACTTATGGGGCTTCGAGACATCAACACTTTTCGTGACGCGAAAGTTACTGCGGATGACCCCCATGCATGCGCCTTATACCACCGGACTGAGTTTAAAGACATATTCATGTCAAACGGTATGTCGCGGAAACGATCTGAAATAAAAACAAATTCAACCAACCAGAAAAGTTAAAACCGCCCGATTTCCAAAGCAACCTTTTCCACGCGGAACCCATTCAACATTTAATTCCAGGCACTCGCCACGTAATAAAAGTACGACGACGCAGTGTCATATTCCCGGGTCATAACTCCGCGCTGGCACATTTCCCACACTCACATTCAGAAGAAGACGCTGTCTCATGACTCGCTGAGTGACCTTCAATCAATGAAAGACCATTTATCTTTTTCGTATTTCATTATTCATTCCCCCGACTAATCTTAGCTCATTGGAGAACGGATGCCTAAGTTTAAGGAGGATGTTAAAATGTCTGAGACGTCAGCGCTATCGATTTTTTATGGGCTCTGATAAGGCTTTCGTTGGGGAGAGAGAGTTGACTTTCTTTGTCCGCTGGAAACATCGACTTCGGACCAACCGCCTCACCTTTCGCTAACGTGCGTGCACAGATATCGACTGTTTGTTGTTGAATGGCGACAGCGGTAGAAACATTTCCCTTCTTTCTTTTTATCCGTGTAACGTTGGGTTGGTGCGGAAGTTTGGAGAGTGGAGTGCCAGCTCAGGTGTTGCCTCGTCATCTGACCGTGGTTCAAAATTACGTGGTGTTGTCCTCGGTTATTTCCCTTAAGGCAGGGGTTCCCAACCTTTTAGTAACTGCGTACCACTTGAAAGTTTTAGAAATTTTTGGCGTACCACCAGTCTTATATTTTTTAAGGAACATATATCTAATGTCCGAAAAGTGCCCAATGGCTTGTTCTATTTCCATTAAAATACTAAGAAAGCTTCATATTTTATGATTAATGCACTTGTATTTCGTATTAATGATGTTTTAATAAAGGAAAAAATAAAACGATTATTGAAAATTACAGTTTAAATTTTTACTCACAGGTCTAAAAACAAATAATTTTAAATAATTATTACAAACTATGCAAACAAAGATTAACATAGTCAAAAATCAATTTCTAGTGCGAAAATTGTTGTTTGCCTTTTATTAAAATATCAATATCAGGAGAAATGAAGCTTAACTTCACTCGAAAGTCCTCTTCAACACTTACTCTGTTTCTATATTTATTTTTTATATATAAAAGTTCAGAAAAACCTGTCTCACACAAGTAACTAGTAACAAATGGCATAATACAGGGAAAGATATCAACTTAATTTCGCCTAGATAGCCATTTAATAGAAATAGATAATCAGCAACAAAGTTTCTCTTTAAATAATGTGCTACTGTTAGCGTTATGTATTACAATGTAATAAAAACATTAATCCCAAATTGATTTCATATAATGCCATTTTTCCTATAAACGTGGTTTTACATACTAAAAAATCGAACAAACTTCGTAGAATATTTGGGTCGCTCGTATCATCCTTACGTACCACCTGATACGTTACCGCATACCACCAGTGGTACGCATACCACCGGTTGGGAATCTCTACCTTAAGGGATTGATCCCGGACCGTCCTCAATAGCCCGTTTGTTACTCTGGTAAGACGTTAATTAAAATTACTTTACTTTACCTCATCTTTTTATCCGTGTTTTATAGGGCCGCGGTGACCCGGTTGGAAGGGTAACGGATTAGCAACTAGAGGGTTGCGAGTTCGAATCCAACAAACACCTTCGTGTACAAAGTGGGCTGGTGCACGTTAAATCTCCTGTTGTCTCAAATGTGCGCTGGCGTTGTGTGGAAGTTTGGAGAGTGGGGTGCCATCTCGAATGTTGCCTCGACATCTGACCGTGGTTCAATATTACGTGTTTTCCTCGGTTCTTTCATTTGGGGATTGATCCCGGCCGGCGTCAGTAGTCCGTTGTATTACTCCAGTATGACGTTAATTAAAATACGTACCACATTTAGTCACCTTTATGCGATTTTCTTTGCTCTTGAGTCCGTTTAATATGTCTTTCCTGTATTATTCCTAAAAATTGCAATTTTGTTTTTTTTTATTTTCCCTCACTTATATCCTATCTATACCTCCCTTAAGGGACTGATCCCGGACCGTCGTCAATAGCCCGTTGTGTTGCTCTAGTACGACGTTAACAAAAAATTACCAATTACCAATTTACCCTATTTATACGCCGACCAACCGGTATAGTGGTTAAGGTGTTAGCCTCTGGGTCGGAAGGTTCCTGGTTCGAATCCGGGTCCGGGCATGGATGTTTGTAAACGTATGGTGTAGAGGCGGCTGGTGCACCTTAAATCTGTCGTGGCCGAAAGTCCTCACGTTGGGTTGGCGTGGAAGTTTGGAGAGTGGGGTGCCAGCTCAGGTGTTGCTTCGTCATCTGACCGTGGTTCAAAATTACGAGGTGTTGTCCTCGAATCTTTCCCTTAAGGGACTGATTCCGGACCGTCGTCAATAGCCCGTTGTGTTGCTCTAGTACGACGTTAACTAAAATTACCAAAATTACTACCCTATTTATACCGTAGACATTAACTGATTGTGTTGTTTCACTGCTACGTTAATTAAAGTACCTACCTACCTCATATCTTGGCTTCTCCGCCTCTATGTTTTGACCATTAACAATCAGGTAGGCAGGTATTTCAATTAACGTCGTACTGAATCAACACAGCAGGCTATTGGCGACGGTCCGAGATCAAACCCCAAGTTACCCTCCCAGGACAACACGTAATTTTAACCCATTGTGAGATGACGGGGTCATAGCTAAGCTGACACCTCATTCTCCAAATATCCACACCACGCCAACGTGAGGACATTTGAGACCACGATACATTTAACGTGGCCCAGCCATCTTTGTCCACAACAATCTTTGGTTGCAATTGAACTCGCAACAATCCGGTTGCTAATCCGCTATTCTTCAAAACGGGCGACCACGACTCTTTGGAAACGGATTGGCAAGCGGAGGGTTGCGAGTTCAAAACTCGGTTCAACCAGACCGTCGCGTAAGCAGGGATAGTGCACGTTAATCTGTCATGGCCTCAAATGTCCTCACGTTGGCGTGGCATGAGAGTTTGGAGAGTGTGGTGCCACCTCATTTCTTGACCTCGGCTCAAAAACACGAAATGGATCATTCTCTTCGGGGTGTATTCCGGATCGTTGCTGAAGCCAAATGGTTTTATCCGGTATGACGTTAATTAACTACTAACATAACCATCCGTATATGTATTTGACTTACGTCCGGGATACAGAAATCGATGTTTTTGTTTATAGTTGAACAGTACAACCCTCCCCCTCCATTTCGTTCTTTCTTTTTATCTATGTCTGAAAAAACTTTTGCGAACTTTCCTCTTGAACCTTTATTTAGTACTAGCCATTGCGTGGCCAGCACGGCGTTGACAGTGACAGTTATTCTCGTAGGGTTAGGTGTGACCACTGCTCGCTAACCCCCGGTGATTGCTACGAATTCCCATTTGGTTCGCTTCTTAAACCAAATTGGAATTCGTAGCCTTTTGAATAACAACCACATCATGGCGTTGCCAAATGCGGACAAATTCGAAATTCGAAGAGATCCAATCGACGTCACAATCTCTTGCGAAAATATAAATATTTAATTGAAAATTTATTTATTAAAAGAAAATTAAATGTATACGGTATCTGTAAGTAAAATATACAGATATGGTGTAAAATTGTATGAATGTATTTATGTAAAATGTATGTGTAAAATTTTCCGCAGATTTAAAACCCGTTGAAATTTTCAATCCATCTTTAACAATCCCGATTTTACAAAAAATAGCTTAACAATGCCGGTTAAAAAAAAATTATTTGTTTTGCTTTCCTTCGCTGAAACGCTTTCAACGCAGGAAATGGAATCTCATTTCTCGATTATGGGAAAAAATATAAAAGTTACAGTTTAAAAATTATCTATTTAAAGAAAATCATATTTTTAGTTTATCGATCAAATGTGAAATTTTCCGCAGTTTTCAAATCCGTTGAAATTTTTACTCCATCCTTAACGATATAGGAGATAGAAAAAAGAACTGTATAACTCCAGTTAAAACTTTTTATTTGTTTTGTACTAAGGCTGAAAGCGTTGCTCGGAAAATCAAACAGAAAGACGGAAAAATTAAATTTAGAATCTGTCATATCTTTATGGTGTTGCCATTCAAAGAAAAACAATAATAATTAAATTCCATTAAATTCATTTAAAAATGTTCTAGATTAAATTTTAAAATTCGGGCTGGACCCTTAAATCGCAAAAAAAAATCCTGTGTGCCAAAGCTCATTATTGTAAGTGCCATAGATTCGTCAGGGCCACTGGATAGAGGCACACACACATAAACACTTCCTTTTATAACAGAGATTTATCATCATTAGAGCTTTTTGCAACCAAAAATACTCGAATTTATTTTGCATGTTTTTGCATATTTGAGAGACCATTTTGAATATTTGGAGGTTTTTGCATGTTTTATGCATATTTGGACGATTTTTCTCTATTATTAAACATTTATACAAAAATTTTTTAAAATATTCATAATTTTAAATTAAAATTTAATAAACACGAAAAAAAACTGTCACGGGCAACGCCGTGCTGGCCACCCAGTGGCTAGTAGATAAATATAAGAAAGTGAAACACAAAAATTGCTTTCATTGTGGCTTCCAGTTCAGCCTTAATTTAATTAAATAATTAGGCACTCATGAAATTCCTTTCAGTGTTCACTCTTCAGAAGGAAAATAAGATCGATTTTAAGTGAAGGCCACTTTGTGCAACGTAAGCTAGGTCCTTAGTCAAGGTCAGTGACTGATCAGTTATGATTTACCCCCTCCTTATCACCCACATATTTTTTAAATAACAAATACATCTGCTACCTTCTCTCGGTGTTCCGTTCTGTGAAGTCTCAATTAATCCAGTCTTTTTGGAAATTAAATTAACATTTATGGTTACCCACAATTATTTACAGAGGTTTAATAATAATGTAAGCGAAAGCGCGAAGCAAAACCCATTGCTCAGTTTTATAATAATGGAATTGTTACGGAGACATCTCATTCAGACGGAGTCCGCAAGCTATCTGAGCACATTTTCGGTTGTCGGGGCGACGTATTTAGGTTACCCTAGAGACAGGATACCTCCCACACAGTCACCCGCCATTCCAACTACTCGAACGCGGTAGGAGAGGTTGTACCAGAATGTGAGCTGACGGATCCCAAGACATATTAGCTTACCGATTCTTCACCATCGTCTCATGTGACTTGGAAAGGTCTTTCTTCTCATTTAAGAATGTTTTAAATGACAAAAAACGAAGTTTCAAGATTGAAAACCTTGAAAAAACAATCAATGTAATTTCAATTAGTTGGAGAGCGTTCAATGATGTAAGTAGGCTAATTTACGCTCGGGGCAAGAACTTGCCTTGGCACCCCACCACCAAACAAACCAAAATTATAAAACCTTCCTCGACAACACCTGTTATCGCCACCGCAAATTAATTCCACAGTTCCAAATTTTTTAAATTCAACTCTTAGATAGTAGACTTGATTTCAAAGGTAAATAGATTAATTTGCAGCAATTTCATTTTTAATACAAGAAAAGATACTGGATTAATCCTAAGATACTTCATTGACAAATAATCTGACTGCCACTTGGGAGACACGATACCGTTATCCTAAACACTCGGGCGCTACGGCGTTACAGCCCCTTCTTTACTCACATAAAACTCATACAACACTTCACACATTCTGCACTTAACTTCTTTTATAGTTTTTTGGCTTTTGTAGTCAGCTAATAAGTTTTTCCTCTTCATTTTTTATCATGCGTAAATCTATATTAATATAATAAAAAAACTCGGATTGTTTAGTTAATACTTCCCTTCTAAATCCACATGCCCCGTATGCCCCCTCCCTCCCAAGTTACGTCCCTGAGGACGTTTGAAGTGCTTTCAATTTAACCTACATTTTTTTAAATTATGTAATATTGTATATTTTTTATTTTGTATATTTGTTGGCTTTGTATATTTTTTACTTATCTTTATCTGCGCTATCAAAACAAAATTGTGTATTAATTGAATGAAAGTGTGGCTCATTTTCACTCTATCCTCCTCACTACCCTTTTTATATGAATGAAATTTTGTTTTGCAATTTTGCATATTTTTGGGTTTTTGTGCATATTTTTGGATTTTGTAATGCATATTTCAGGTCACATTTTTGCATATCGATCCCAGCTCTAATCGTCATATTCAGTAGTTCATCGTGTATTGTTCATCCTTTATTGTTCACAAAAATAGCATATAATTTTTTTCTTTGCAAGTTAATCAAAATTGTCTTTTCCTTCCGTCCTATTGTATTTCTCCGGGTCCATGTTTTACCCATCATTTGTCTTATGTTCATTATTAATCTATATATATAATTCTCTTACGTGGCACGCAAAAAAGACGTTATTTGTTATCGCGTTTTGGCAACACTGTACGATTTTTTGTTTACCACAAGTCCCGTGCATCAATTGAATTTATAGCGTTATCGGATGAAATTTTATTGAAAAAAAAGAAAGAATTTTAGTTAGGCTTTTGCAGTTAGATTTTAATATAAATCAAAGAAAGCGGAGGATATTTTCAGGGCCATTTAAAAAACGGTCCTTTTCAGGGCCAAGAATTATAGTTTAACAAGACGCTTGCACTACAACTTTCGGCAATAAACTGAATGAAAAAGTGTCGGTCGTTCGAATGCTGGGGAAATGTACACACAAACAACATGCTGGGTTTTCAATTTCCAGAGCAACGCTAACATTTCGAGTTAAAATTTACTCAAAGTTTTCATTTGAATTCTGATTTCAGAGTTACTGTATATATTTTCTGTAATACAGCAAATTTAGATTTGAAATTTTTTTTTTGAAACATCATATTTTGTAAACAATCTTTTCTGCTAGGACACATGTCTTCATTCAGGCGAGCGAAGCGAGCATAGGTTCGCGCAGCGAACCAATGAGGACTGCGAAGCAATCCTCCAGGGGTTGGCGAGCGTCAGCGAGCAGGGGGCGGGCCCCCTAGTTGTTTTATATTCTTTGAGGTCAATGAATGAAACAAATGCCAAGCACTTGATCTTACGTCAGTTGTCATCTCGCCCTCCCAATACTTCTATACTGTACTACTAAAATTATTAAGTGCAGAGCTCGTGTATAAGTGTTGAGCCGTCATAGGTTGTCTACTATTATGTAAAATACTGTTAGGGGTGTCAACAGGTGGTATTTAATTAATGTCGCAATGAAGCAACACAACGGGCTATAGGGAACGACCTCTGAAGGTAAAGATCCGATGACAACACCGAGTAATTTTGAACCACTGTCAGATGACGAGTTCGCACCTGTGAGGAGTCAACAGTATTTCATTAAAATAAGTGTACACGCAGACAAAGGGAGCGGGGTGCAAGTTGAGGTCGCCATTTGATGGTTCAAAATGATGAGCTGTTGTCCTCGGTTCTTTCCGTTCGGGGTTTATCCCGGAGTGCCGTCAATAGCCCATATGTTGGTCAGGTGCGAGGTTAATTATCTACCTACCTAAGCACGAAGCGTTCACTATTCTAACGAAACTTCTCGCAACCTCATTTCAGCAATTTGGTGAAAGGCCAACGATATATTTTTAAAAAATCGACTCGTGTGCGAAGTGAATGCGAGATTCGAAGAAGTTCAAGTCGTTAATAAACAGTATGAATAGTCTCATAAGAGTTACTGTGATGCAATTAAGGTGTTATTTACGAGTATAATTATGACATAAAGTTGCGATAATTTTGGTTAACAAAAAAAATTGGTAGACTGTGTCGAGGACACAATACGTAGATTTGAGTAATTAATGAAATGAACATAGGAAGTTTGAACGATTGTTTATTGTGAATATTCAACAATTCATTCGCAGTTTTTGTTATTAAAGCTCCGTTTAATATCAATCGTTGCTGAGAGATGGTCAACTAGTATTAATTGTAGCTTAGTTGGGTAGTTTTCGAGTGACATCACTCTCGTAGTCCCACTCCACCCAACCCAAAGTCACACTGGCCCAAAGCTAGCCCAGCACCGTAGAATTTCGACGTATTGTAGACCCCCTCCCCGCACTCGGTCCGAAGGTCATATAAGGTACGTAATCCTTTGTATACACGACGCTATATTTATCTTCTCGATGCTTCTACTGAAATTATTAGATGAAACAAAAGGCTTTGTTCTTAACGCTAGACATTTAATGCATACCCTTTATTATTGTTGTATATGCATATTCATGTCGGAAAAAAATATAATATTCATTCTTTCGTGGTTAATTTTCATTGCTGTTTTAAACTATATTCTAAATGTATAAAAGCCGCTATAAATATGTAACATATCTATTTACATGACGCTTATTTTATTCTATCAATAGATACACACATATGGAAAAAAAAACCTTCAGAGCAGACGCTTTGAAATAATTGAGTTAATTTACCAAAACAAGAATGTAGGAATCTCGCACTCATTAGTCAAAAATCCCTCGAGGGTTTAAAGGTTCATTAGATTAATGATGAACGCACATAAAAATAGAATTTTCTATGAAGAAAAAAAATTATTTTTGTCCTTCTCATTAATGTAACATGCTAAGAACATTTAGAATACACAGAATATATGACATATGTTTACATAAGTACTAGCGCACTTTTCTGTGTTGTTTAGGTGTGACGTTAACTCAACTTCATACCTGTATCAGCATTTGTTAATTCGTATACCAAATGTTCGAAGGGGCGATAATTTTTCATAGTCGCACATCAAAATTTATATTATCTTTTATTTTTCAATTTTCTACCGCGGCATTTATGTTTCCAAGTAGTATATGCATAAACGTTACCTGTAATAATCTTTTATAATGCGAGAATTTGTTCTTGGAATTGTTTTTTTACATACATAAGCTCTATTTTTAAATCCTCTTTTTTAAGGCCATTATTTCTTCCATTAAAATTGTCGGCTTACACGCACTAAGTCAAAATTTTCAAATGGAAGTTATTAGTTTTCCAGACCAGAATGTGATAATCTTCAGACTGTAAGCTACCACTAAGTAATTTTTTATTTGGAGGAAAGTTAAATTTCTTCCTGACAAATACACTAGGTAAATAAAATATGGTGAGTAGTTTTTTTTTCGTTTTCTCGGAACTACATATATAAATTTTTTTGCTTAAAGTGTTTCGCTTATTGCCCGACATAATACAAATAATGGAATGTTATATTTCTAAAAAGAATTTAAGCGGACACACAGGGTACCCTTTAAACAGTTTTTTTTTTCTTATTCACAACAAAATGTTTAGTGTTCTTTATTCCACTACACATTTAAAAAAAAAAAGAGAAAAAATCAGTTTTTCATTCCCAATAATTACAAAATTCAATTTCTACAAATATATATGAATATTACCAAATTCCTACTCCATCTGCAATTTTTAATTTTTTTTCAATTTTTTTTATTTAGTTATCTTCCTTGAAGCTCTCCCCGCAATTTTGTGAATTGGATTACATGTAGTACACTACCGTCTGTGAAAATTGCAACACTATGAAAGAATCGTCAGAAATAAATGAAATTTATTCCACGTATCACTTATAGGGGTTTAAATAAACGATCAAATTTACAAACAAAAAAATAATAAAAGTAATGCTGTAAAAACGCGAAGGACTTCTTCTACCCACGTTGGCCTTGGAACCATGCCAAGTTTTTTCATCTTTTATATTTTCACAAGAAATTGTGACGTCACGTAAACTTTCTCTTTAAAAAAAAACCAGATTGCATCTTCTGCCCTTCGCGTTAAAAAAAAGAAACATATTACATTTCCTGTCCCCTTCCATTTCCGCTTCCATTCTCATTTTCAATGAGAGCAAGAAATAAAAAACATATTGACTGGGATTGTTAAGTTTTTTCTTCGTAAAATCGGAATCGCTAAAGATGGATTAAAAATTTCAACGGATTTGAAATCTGCGGAAAATTTTACTTTAGATTGATGTCTAAAAATATGATTTTCTTTAAATAAATAATTTTTAAATTGAATATATCTTCAACGGATTTGAATCTGCGGAAAATTTTACACCAGATTAATACCTTACATCACAACGTTGCCCGTGGTGTTGGTTTGCGAAGGGAACGGGCTACGCCGGGCTAGCCACGCAGTGGCTAGTAATAAATAATTTACAGCAGTCATAAGACGATACACACATTTTAACGCACCTTTGCAGAGCTTTTTTTATAAATGGCTCACTCGGGAGTTTAGAGGATGTTTCTCGGCCCATACATGCGTGATCGCTTTGTAATTCTGATCATTTGCATATCCTAACCTGTTATGCCTTTTCTGCAAGTTCCTTTAATTTGCACGATTCCTTCATGGTGTTGCAAATTTTTTCAAACAGTAGTGTGTATACCGTAATAAACAACATCAAAACGTTTCATATCTCTATATTAATTACAGTAAAAACCTTATCATTTTGAATACACTGTAATCATGAAAAATATAAAACTGTGGAAAAGCACTTTGAAGTTTTAAATGCTCTATTTTTCAGTCCTTACATTGAAATACTTTAAAAAAAATATTATTGCTACAGTTATAAAGTTTTGCGCATATATTCTTTAAAATTAAGTAATTAATAAATGGTAATAAAAATAATTTCAATATTTTGATCAATTTTAGGATACTGTGTCTCCTTAAAAAGAACCTAATTCTTGGAATGGATTTATTCCCCATTTTTTTATGGATAGTTCTTAATACAGTAAATAGTCCAAAATCCGGAATCCTTCCACATTTCAGACTTTTCCAGATATCGATTATTTGTATTTTTTTTTTGTAAAAAAAAACCTTAATCTACTCCACCTCCCGCACGAATTTTGCGTTTGCAATAGTAAAATAGCAGAACTATAAATAGGAATAATTTTTTAAAGAGGAAAAATACATTTTAAATACAATACAACAGATTTTTCTTGCAAATCTTCTAATTTTTCTGTGTGGTATTTACCCTGAACATGTACGTTATTTTGCGTTGTTTCATCAATTAGGTCCAGGATTAACTCCTTGTTCTTTAAAAAATTGTCCGAAAGTTGTAAAAAAGTGAGAAAAAAAAGCCGGTTAACAAAGCCGCCGGATTTTGGACAATTCCGTATTTTGCACGTCCGGATTTGGGACTTGGTACTGTAATTTAAAACGACTTATAGGTCACCGAAGTACACCCCATACACTCTCGCACATAGTATTTTCAGAAAAACATCTGCATCAACCCACACACAGACATAATTTAACTTACCCAAATCAGTTACTTAAATCAAATACAATTCACTACTTTTTAAATGTGCATTTCTTTTCTAACGTCAACTTAAGTGGCCGGAATAATTGTAGTCGGATTGTCTCATGTGATAGGTATAACTTCTAAAAATAAATGTTTATGCAATTAATATGTAGTCATAATGACTGTGCTAACAACAATTTGTTTTGCCTCAAGAAATCGTGCACTTTATTGTGATTGGCGGTGATTATAATTAGTAGCAGCGCTATGCGGAAGTTAACAGAATGGAAGTCGTGGAACAAAAGAACTATCTATTGTTTAAACGGATGACTCAGTAGATTCACATCTCTTTTCATTCCATCTCAGAAAGCGCATTAAGATTGCTGCGCAATTCGTCAATGTCCGTATTATAACCTATGAATTTCAATTTTCATTTTTTTTTTATTATCATTTAGGCATCGTTTTGAAATGTACAGTGTGTTTCGAAAATACACTCATTGCCATAAAAATTTGCGCACCAAGAAAAAGTCGTCAAAATGAAACGAAATTTTACACTTGTAAGTAGTACTGTGATATAAGTAAGTGATTAGAAAATATTAAAAAGGATCATTTATTGCAGAAAAAAGTACAAATGAACGAAAGTTTTAGTACTCTGTTGGACCCCCTCTAGCCGCGAATGCACGATGCGATACGAGCGGGCATTGAGGCATACAAGTTCCGTATGATGTCCTGAAACATCTCGTTCCACAGTTGCTGTAAACACGCATCTAGTTCGGCCAAACCCGTAGGGTGTCCAACTTGCCGTCCCAAATGATACCAGATAGGCTCGATTGATGACAAATCTGGGGATCGAGCAGGCCAGGGAAGGGTGGTAATGTGGAGGAGGCAGTCTTGTGACATCCTTGCTGTGTCTGGCCGAGCATTGTCTTGTTGAAAAATGGATTCTGGGAGCCCTGCCATGAGTGGCATCACATGTGGCTGAATGATGTCATGGACGTATCGCTGGGCTGTCATTTTGCCATGTATCAATATTAGGGGTGACCGTGTATCGTAAGCAATGGCACCCCATACCATCACACCAGCTGTGAGAGCGGTGTGTCGCTGTAAAGCGATGGCAGGAGTGAGGCGTTCACCACGGGGCCTCCACACACGAACACGATCATCACTGCTCAAATTAAAAAAATTTAATTAGATTCGTCGCTCAAGACGACCTAGTTCCATTCCGTTGCAGTCCAATCCCGTCGTGCGCGACACCACTCCAAACGGAAGCGTCGGTGGGTGGGTGTCATTAGCAGCACACGTAATGGGCGCCGCGATACCAGATGTCCTACAATCAGACGCCTTGCGATGGTTCGGGAAGACACAGGGGCCCGTAGTGAAGGTGGTGCTTGTGTCTGGATAGCGGCCAATGAGGCAGTTGGCTCTACGCGTGCGTTTCGTAAGATGTGACGGTCTTCTCGACGACTGGTCTGTCGAGGGCGTCCTGAGCCTGGTCGCCGTGTAAATGACATATCTTCTGTCCACTGGTCCCAACACCTCCTCACAGTAAAATCAGAACGGCCTACTTGACGAGCTACTCGCCGAGCTGACCACCCAGCTTCCATCATCCCGATGATTCTTCCCCTCTCGAACTCTGACAGGTGCTCATATTGTCTTCGATGTCGGCGTAACGGCATGTCTATCTCCGCGTTTCCTTTGCAAAAGATTAAGTACACTCAAACAAGCTCTGCTTACCTGTTTTATACTTCAAGGAGAACGAAGTTTAACGCCCTCTAGTAGCATTACGCAATGCGCAATCACGCTGCATTTCCAATCATTTGCATGTCTGGCCGACATGTACCTTCATGCCAAGTTTCGTTACGATCCCACAGTTTTTTCTTGGTGCGCAAATTTTTATGGCAATGATTGTATCTGGCCAGATTTAAAGGTGCCTGGATGGGACCAAAATAGACATTTATAGAGAGGTAATTAACTAACGTCTCGCACTGGAGCACCATAACGGGCTATTGGCGACGATTCGAGATAAAAACCCGAAGGGGAAGATTCCAGGACAACACTACGTAAGTTTGAAAAAAGGTAAGATGACGAGGTCACACCTGAGTTGGCAGAGCTCTCCAAACTCTTACATCACGCCAACATGAGGACATTTTAGGCCATGAGAGATTTAAGGTGAACCAGTCCCATTCGTACACGCCGGTCTTTGAACGGTTTCGAACTCGCAAACCTCCGGTTGCTAGTCCGATACTCTTCTAACCGGGCGACTACGGCCCCCAAAGTGAATAAGATTAATCGATTCTTCTGGCGTTGAGTCGTATTCCTAATAGTACATGCCACTAAGAGCACACCAGACACAATTAGCTTTTAAACGTGTCCCCTTCAATTCCATTCAATTTACTTGTTCAAAGACAATTTGGGTTTTTTTTTCCAACATATCTTTGTCGCTAGTTTATAAAGCAGTTAAGTTGTCCTATGGGAAACAGCGCCCATGTAACGTTACTTTTGTTCATTACTCGGATCTGTCCTGTACCAATTGTATTTTTACAGTCCGGTTGTGCTAAGGACCCTGAGGACCTAACAATTGTCCTCCTGACCATTGTGAAGCCTTGCATCCTCTAGTTAGGCTGGCGGTCATTGTCTTTAAGAAACATGTATAATCCTTCGTTGTGTTTTTCTTCTCTGTACTGATTTATATCTTTCAAATTTATAAATATGTTACTATGCTTTTTGGAAGATAAGGACACAATTGATGGAAAAAACATTTAATTAAACATAAAAGGACTAAACATAGAAGGACAAAACATAAAAGGAATAAACATAGGAACATCGTCATCATAAGACAATCGTCTTTCTTTGGAATGTACGCGTGGTAGCGATATCCTTCGGCGGGACTTTCCTCTACAGTTACAGTTAATGATTGCGCGGGCGGCGATCTCATTCGGCAGGAGATACAGTCACAGTTCGGAGGGAGTGCAACACTTGCGAAAGAAGTATTGGTTTGAGAAAGCAAACCAAACGGATTGCGTAGCAATCCCCGGGGTCGGCGAGCGTAAGCGAGACGCAGTGAAGCCCTCGCGGTGACGTCATGAACCGGAAAGTGAAATCAGAATAATACGAATTATTCAGATAGTTTCACTCTGTGAAACTAATGTTGGTTTGCGAAGCAAACCAAATGGCATCTGTGACAGGAGTGTTGGTTTGCGAAGGAAACCAAATGGGATTGCGCAGCAATCCCCGGGAGTTGGCGAGCGTAAGCGAGCATGGGGCGGTGCCCCCTAGTATATATATATATATATATATATATATATATATATATATATATATATATATATTATATATATATATATATTATATATATATATATATATATATATATTTATATTATATTATATATATATATATATATTATATATATATATATATATATATATATATATATATATATATATATATATATATATATATATATATATATATATATATATATATATATACTTATATCATTCAAATACGTAATTTAATGAAATATCAAAATCAAAATAAAAATCATATGTGTTAAACCAGAAAACGAAAGTTAGAAGAAAAGTTAAAACTAACCATGCAAGCGCGCTGAAAGCTGCAGACATAGCATAGCAAGGAATATATTTCTCCCAAACAAGAGGAAATTCACAAAATAAAAACCAAAAGGAATTTATTGAAAACGAAAGTGTTGGTGGATCAGGGCGTCCTCAGGAGTATATGAGCAATTTCTTAGCATTTGGCGGCTCATATTCGTAGAAAACACCATTTTGTGTTGTATGGATCAGGCTCCTCCCTGATGACGCCCTGATCAACCAACACTTTTGTTTTCAATAAATTCCTTTTGGTTTTTATTTTGTGAATTTCCTCTTGTTTGAACTGTTTGAATTTCCTCTTTTATATATATATATATATATATATATATATATATATATATATATATATATATATATATATATATATATATATATATATATATATATATATGTGTGTGTGTGTGTGTGTGTGTGTGTGTGTGTATAACAAAACAAAAAAATAAGAACCAAACAGCCGGGGTGCATTATACCAAAAACCGAAACTCGAAACTACCCATGCAAGCGCGCTGAAGCTGCAGACATAGAATGGCAAGCAAAATAATTTCAAAATCACAGGAATTTAAAAAAATTACAGCAAAAGTCTTTAAAAAATGATAAAAAATGAAGAAATGTTGGTGGATCAGGGCGTCATCAGGGAAGAGCCTGACCCAGACAGCTTAAAATGGTGTTTTCTACATGTGAGCAGCATTAAGCTGAAAACATTGCTCTAACACTCCCCATTTTTTTAAGACTTTTGCTGTAATTTTTTTTGAAATTCCTGTGTTCTTGAAATTATATACATTACATCCATACTCAGACCCCGGATTCAAACCAGGAACCTTCCGATCCAGAGGCCAACACCTTAACCACTAGACCGGTTGATCGGCAAAACCACGAAGGACCGAACTTGGCGTCGACTTCAGCTGACCATATGAAGTCGTGGCTCAATAACTAATACTAAATCAATGTTTTTCCAGATACTGGTTTTTTTATTATTATTTTTTTTAATATGATTTTTTTTTTTTTTAGGTTTGCCGTGTTTTTTTTTTTGAGTACGAGAAATCATCAGGATGGCCGGTTGTAGGAACCGCGGCAGCAGCGCCCTCTCAGAACGCCATAGGTTAAAGACCCCTCACAACGCTATGGGAAAAGGCACCTTTACCCCCAGACGCCTTTGAAAGCTGACACAAGTTTCCGAGCAGAAACGACTGCTGCAGATAATGACTGTGAACTCTTTTAAATTATAAATTAACTGTATATAATAGCTGTAGATATAAAACCATTAAATGTCGATACAATATAAGATTCGAAGTCTGTTATGAATAGCTAGACCTCATCAAACTGAATGAATGAATACTGAATGTATGAATATATATATAATTTCGTTAGGGCGAAGATGGTAATGGTAATTTTAGTTAACGTCGTACTAGAGCAACACAACGGGCTATTGACGACGGTCCGGGATCAGTCCCTTAAGGGAAAGATCCGAGGACAACACCTCGTAATTTTGAACCACGGTCAGATGACGAAGCAACACCTGAGCTGGCACCCCACTCTCCAAACTTCCACGCCAACCCAACGTGAGGACTTTCGGCCACGACAGATTTAAGGTGCACCAGCCGCCTCTACACCATACGTTTACAAACATCCATGCCCGGACCCGGATTCGAACCAGGAACCTTCCGATCTAGAGGCTTAACCACTATACCGGTTGGTCGGCGTTAGGGCGAAGAATTCCGTAGAGTTTTAGAAATATTATTGATCTCTGTTGCTTCAATCGAGCATACTTAAAGTAAGCGACGAATCACATAGTGACTGTGGCCGCGATAACCAGGTTGAAAAAGTAACGGTCTAACTGAGTTCAAATCCAATCAAAAGGCGTTAAATCCGTCGTGGGGCCTCAAATGTCTTCATGTTAGCGTTTTGTGGAAGTTTGGAATGTGGGGTGCCAGCTAAGGTGTCGACCTCGTCATCTGACGGTGGTTGAAAACTACGAGGTGTCCTCGAATCTTTCCCTTCGGGTTTGATCTCGGACCGTCGCCAATAGCCCTTTGTTTTTCTTCAATGTTACGTTAATTAAAATTGCTACCTACCCTTATCTTATATTGTATTGCTTATCTTATATTGTTTAGATCCGTTTGTTGCCATACGTAAACATATAATTACTATGTTACCGAAATATATAGAGGTTGCCTCCATATAAAACAACTGCCCACCAACTGGCATAGTGGTTAAGATGTTTGACTCTAGATCGGAAGGTTCCTGGTTCGAATCCGGGTCCGGGCATGGATGTTTGTAAGCGTATGGTGTAGAGGCGGCTGGTACACCTTAAATCTGTCGTGGCCTAAAGTCCTCACGTTGGGTTGGTGTGGACGTTTGGAGAGTGGGGTGCCAGCTGAGGTGTTTCTTCGTCATCTGACCGTGGTTCAAAATTACGAGGTGTTGTCCTCGGATCTTTCCCTTAAGGGACTGATCCCGAACCGTCGTCGATAGCCCGTTGTGTTGCTCTAGTACGACGTTAACTAAAATTACCATTAACAATTACCCTTCCATATAAAACTGCCGACCAACCGGTATAGTGGTTAAGGTGTTAACCTCTAGATCGGAAGGTTCCTTATTCGAATCCGGGTACCGGGCATGGATGTTTGTAAGCGTATGGTATAGAGGCGGCTGGTGCACCTTAAATCTGTCGTGGCCGAAAGTCCTCACGTTGGGTTGGCGTGGAAGTTTGGAGAGTGGGGTGCCAGCTCAGGTGTTGCTTCGTCATCTGACCGTGGTTCAAAATTACGAGTTTTTGTCCTCGGATCTTTCCCTTAAGGGACTGATCCCGAACCGTCGTCAATAGCCCGTTGTATTGCTCTAGTATGACGTTAACTAAAATTACCATCACCAATTACCATTCCATATAAAACTGAATTATACTTTAATGTAACTCTCCCACACAAAAACGAGCATAATCTGACTCCAAATCAATTTAATAAATAGTTTTCCCCCGGGAAAAATAATTGTCCCGAAAAGAAGTAATTCAAAAATGAACCCATTTACTTCCGAAACGGCGCCGGAAGTGCAGAGAAGCAATCATAAGGAAGTTGAACCCGTGAAGCCTTTTTACTTTCAACGGACAGGGAGAACAATCGAAAGAGTTTTCAACACAAAATAAAGCTTTTTCCCAAACCCCATTCACGGTAGTTTAGTATTTTTATCTCTACTAAATAAGATAAGGCTGAACAATGGCGGAAATAACAGAGATAACGTTTCGTCGTAGAGTAGCTTGTTTGCGGAATAGTAGATCCCAACGACTCTGTCCCGATCGGCGCATATTGTTTTGTTTTGGTGTTCGACGGGCTTTTTTCCAAGTCGTTTTACCACTTGAGAAATATTTACTTAAGTGTAACTACCCCATTTGAGTGTGTTTGCGCGTGAAATTGAAAATTTTCTGTCGGAGAATTCCGGGGAGTGGAGGTATATAACGAATTTTTAACTCAATTGAAATGGGTTTCCTTATGAAAGAGATATATATAGTTGTTAAGGTGTTAGCCTCTAGATCGGAAGGTTCCTGGTTCGAATCCGGGTGAGTGTATGGATGTTTGTAAGCGTATTGTGTAGAGGCGGCTAGTGCGCCTTAAATCTGTCGTGTCCAAAAGTCGTTGGGTTGGTGTGGAGTTTGGAGAGTGGTCCCACTAGTTTTTTACATATTTAATAACATTCTGCATTCGTGTAAAATATGTGATATCAGTGCTTCAGTGAAAGATATCCGTAGCCTAAATGACGCACTTTCTTTAGTTACCTGCAGGTGTTGCATCGTCATCTGATCGTGGTTCAAAATTACGTTGTGTTGTCCTCGGATCCTTCGGCCGAACAACCGGTATAGTGTTTAAGGTATTAGCCTCTAGATCGGAAGGTTCCTGTTTCGAATCCGGGTCAGGGCATGGATATTTGCAAGCGTATGGTGTAGAGGCGGCTGTTGCAACTTAAATTTATCGTGGCCGAAAGTTCTCACATTGGGTTGCTGTGGAAGTTTGGAGAGTGCGATGCCAGCTCAGATGTTGCCTCGTTATCTGACCGTGGTTCAAAATTACGAAGCGATACATCGAATGGCATAGGCTGGGACGGTGGTAACTAGTTGAATATGAAAGAAAGCAGCGTACTTTACATAAAAAGTAGCAATAGTTTCATTTCTGCATAAAATGTTTTAAGTAAGAGGTAATGGTAATTTTAGCTAACGTCGTACTAGAGCAACACAACGGGCTATTGACGACGGTCCGGGATCAGTCCCTTAAGGGAAAGATCCGAGGGACAACACCTCGTAATTTTGAACCACGGTCAGATGACGGAGCAACACCTGAGCTGGCACCCCACTGTCCATATTTCCACACCAACCGAACGTGAGGACTTTCGGCCACGACAGATTTAAGGTGCACCAGCCGCCACTTCACCATACGCTTACAACCATCCACGCCCGGACTAGGATTCGAACCAGGAACCTTCCGATCTAGAGGCTAACACCTTAACCACTATACCGGTTGGTCGGCAAAGTAAGAGGGACTGTTGTATTGGTTTGAAGCATAAGTTCTTCCTGTTTTAAGCGCTGGAAGGCAATGCATCGCATGACCAAAAGTGTTATCTACATTACACGTGTAATATTTTCAGGTTGTTTGAAAGCAGCAATTTTAGAGAGTACTTAGAGAAAAAATCGTGTTATTCGGTTGCGTTTTTTATATTTGGTTAAGCATTGAAAATGGCAGAAAATAAGGAGCATTTCGACCTATTATGCTTTGTAATTTCAGAAAAGGCAACAATGCTTCACAGAGGTAAAAGAAGATATATGTCGTGTAGGGTGAGTGCCGTTGACAATTTCACGTGCCTTAAACGTTCTCACATTTGAAATTTTCAGGCATTTTACGTATTCGATTTTTCCACGCGCAATTCTAATCATCGTATTCAACTCAAAATCTGTATGTACATTTTTCGTAAAGTTAAAAATAAAAGCTACCCACAACGAGTGTTATATCATTTCTATTTATATAAATTTTGATCAGACATTTAATAAATATTTGAATTTTGGATTGAAAAATTAAGTCTTACTAGGAAAATAATTTATTTTAAAAAATGCCATGTTTTGATACTAGGTATGTTTGATTCTAGGGTATGTAATGTGTATTGTAAATAAATATTTTTGTATTCCCAGCTATATAAATACGCCTAGAGCATTTTAAACGGTACAATTTTTTCGCAATATTTAAAAATTAAAATTTTAATAACTTAAAATATTTTTATTATTTTGACACTACATTTCAATGGTAATTATTTGAGCTTATAGCTATTAACATATCCAAATTTCAAAAGAATCTCTTGAAAATTAAAAAATAATTTTGAAACTACTGTCCCCTTTTAAGTGGTTTAGAAAGTTTCGTCACCTGGATCTGTTCCTTAGCCATAAACCTTGTAGCTTCTTGAAACTCTGGATGATACAGCTACCGAAGATATGGAGAAAGGTCGTCGAATAGAACGGCACATTCTACGTATATTGATTAAATGCAGTTTTTAGTACAAATAAGAAACATTTTATTCAATTTTTGTCAAAGAAACGGGACGAACTTGCTCAGCTACCCAATACATTATTCCACATTTTTCTCCCATTTTCAACCAATTTTGTTTCAATTGTATTGACACTTAGATAGAAGAGAACTTCTTATTTGTATAGACGCCATTTCAAATTTAATTTTATCCGAACATAAAAATTCTTTTCACAAAAAATATTTGAAACTTTTGTTCAAAGAACGTGATGCTCATGTGTGTGTACAGTCGCGGAAAATTAACTAACCACCTCTCTTCATTCTAGCAACTTTCACAGTAGAGAAAATTCAAAGATGTTTTGAATTAAACGATGTCTTCCGTAAATTCAAATGCATAAAATCTGCTTAAGAGGCCGTATTCATATTGAATTGATCACCAACTTCATAATTTTCAATGGGAAGTCCTATTGCAACACGCAATTTCGAATCTATATCAAAATTTAACTTCATATATCAAATTGCATGTCATTAGGTCTTACGGTTTCGAAGTTATGAATACAGAAAGATTGGAGCTCATAATACAGGGTCAAAACAGGGACAGGGACATAAAAGGATGTCCATGTCCCTGTTTTGACATAAAAGGAAAGGGACATAAAGGGAAACAGGGACATAAAAGAATGTCCCAGTTTCAATGGTATATTATAAGATTTTAATTTAGACTATTTACAACAAATCATATATCAAATTCAAGGTAAACTCATTTAGTTTTTCTTACAAATGTTCAATATGTGCACCTTTAGATATACGGCACACATCCAACCTAAAGTTCAATTCTTACCGTAACAGTGGTGGCTTATCTGGATATGATATGTTGGAAGAATGGCTCTTTCCTTTATTAGTAGAGGGTGAACCTGTAAACTTTATTTGTCAACAGGATAGAGCCCCTTCCCATTAGAATCTCTACGTATGAGAGTGGTTGAAGGTGTCTAAATCCCTGACCGTTGGATGGGTCGTAATAGTCGAGACGACAGAGCTCTTTTTCAATGTCCTCCATATTCACTTGACATAACGCCATGCGATTTTTTTTTCTTCGGGAATTTATAAAAGATCGTATACGTTCCGCCGCTACCTAATGATTTGCCAGAGTTGAGACACAGAATTGAAGAGGCTATAGCTCTGGACGTGTTATCCAAAGTGTGGGAAGAATTGGACTTAAGGTTGGATGTGTGCCGTGTAACTTATGATGTACATATTGAACATTTGTAAGAAAAGCTAGGTGAGTTTATCTTTAATTTGTTACATGATTTGCTGTAAATAGTCTAAATTAAACTATTATAATATACCATTGAAACTGGACTTTTATGGATCTTTTATGGACACCCTGTACTAAATCAGTTTCTTAGACTTATATATAGATATCTTCCTAAATAATATTTATACAGGGTGTTTCAGTGAACCGTTTCAGAACTTCTAAGAAGGGTAAGGTACATCCTGACAACTCGAAATCATATAGCAATGTGGGGTCGGAAATGGTTTCCTGAAGCGGTGTTGTACACAGAAGCACCGTAAAGAAAAGAGACCGTAAGTGAGAAATCCTTTTAATAATACATGAAAAGAAGCAAAAGGTACATGGATTAAAGTAAGTGTTCGAATACTACTGCAATTCTTGCAACCAGCTCCTCAACATTGTCAACAGGGGTGTCATAAACTAGCGATTTCAGATGACCCCAGAAATAAAAATCAAGACATGATAGGTCGGGTGACCGAGCAGGCCAACGCACGGGACCACCACGTCTGATCCAATGCTGACGAAATGTTCCAGGTAGTTACGAACATCTTCGCTATAATGGGCAGGGGTTCCATCGTGTTGGAACCACATTGTATGTTGCGTCGATGCAGAAATCTGTTCATCTCTCAAAAGTTGTGGCGATACTTGCTGCAGAAAAAGCAAGTAGTTATGCCCGGTTAGACGAGATGGTAACAGGTAAGGTCCGATGAGGTGATCTCCCATAATACCGGCCCATACATTGACCTAAAATCGAATCCGTGCTGCACGACGTCGTATTACATGTGGGTTCTCGACCGCACAGATATGGTCGTTATGCGTGTTGAAAATTCCTTCCCTTGTGAAGGATGCCTCATCGGAAAACAACACTTCAGCAGGAAAAAGGGGATTTGTAGCACATTTTCCAAGGTACCACTGTGCGAAAGCAATACGAGGTGCATAATCCTCCGGTTGCTGTGTCTGGACACGCTGCACGTGAAACGGACGCATGTCTTCTTCTCGGAGAATCCTCCAGACGCTGTAATGGGAAACCCCGACTGCGTTTGCTACACTTCGTGTACTCGTTCTTGGATTCCCCTGTACATGCTGCAGCACATTCTGTAGTCCGTGCTGTTCTTACCCTGTCCCTGTCAGCTCTTTCTAATGAACCTGTCTCAGCTAACCACTGGTGCAGTCTTGCAAAGAAATTATGACTGGGGATACGCCTCGTCGGATATCGTTCCGCGTACAAACGCTGGTCGGCTGGCCCACTACAATTTGCAGCCCCGTACGCCAAATGCATATCGGCTAACTCTGCGATCGTGTAATCATCCATCCTACTAACTTGGCGTTCTTGTGCGAAATGAAGATTCCTTACACGAAAGCTCGGGATTTTCGCACAACGCCATCTACCGCGTCAGGAAAGCATTTCTGACTGCCCATTGGTGTATGATTTTGGTTCGTCAGGATGTACCCTACCCCTCTTAGAAGTTCTGAAACGGTTCACTGAAACACCCTGTATAGCGCTGATATTTTGTACCGTGTTATTGTTTAAAAAACACAAACAAAATCCACCTTATATTTCATTTAAAAATAGTTTTTACTATGTAATAATAATTAGAAAACTAATGTTTGAAAAAATTACGAACTACAACCTTATTGAATTTTGATGGGAATCGATTCAGAAAGACTTTTGATATGGCCATGCAAAATTCCAGCTCATTTCAATAATTAGTTTTAGAGCTATATTAAATTTTCCCAATTATTGCAATTTATATTATATTTTCGTATTATCGTCTGTACACTAATTACTATTATATTTTCATATTATCGTTTGCACACTAGTTACTGTTATATTTTCGAATAATTTCGTTTGATAATAATGGCAACAGTATGAGAGAGATCGCACCAGCTTCTGATCGCGTTCATTCCAAATAAGAATGCCTGATAACGGAGCCGTGTAAATATTTCTGTGAATGGAGACAGATTAAATAAAGTGTATTTTCTTTAGAGAACTATTGAATAATTCGATTAAAGGAGAGTCGTAACAACAATCACTCTTGCCACGAATAAGAATGTACATGTTTAATTTTGTCCTAGTTTGAATGACGAATTAGATTCGTCATCTGTTACTTAGGCAAAACAAGTGCATGGCGAGTTTCAGTCGTCAAATGTACCCATGGGGTTAAATACTTGAATAAACAACTAAAGGGGAAAGCGAAGAAAATTAATTTAATATTAAGCAGCTTATTACAGTTTGATATGTTGAACAGGATCACAATCTTACGAGCCTTGACCCGCATTAATTTAAAACTAAAAGAATACGGAGGCTTAACAGTGGAGTAAATGACACCAAACAATTACGTTTACAGTTTATATGTATTAAGGGGGCACATTACCCTAATATGGATTAAAATGTTGAAAAATATTTTTTTTAACTATACAATTTTAAAGAATATGTGCGCAATATTTTTTGCTGTGGCTACATTATTTAGCGAGGTATTCAAGATTTTCTATCGGATATGAAAACGAAACCAAAAGCAATTGCAACTTCAAAATGCTTTTTCTCGGCTTTTTATTTTTCATGACTATAGTGTTTTTAAAATGCTGAGGCGTTTATTGTAATTCATGTAGATTTGAAACTTTTTCTGTTGTTTACTATGTTATATTTCATAACTTTGTGCATGGAATAAGGATCTGGAAAGATAGTTATTGTTTTAAAAATTGCTAAAATCAATTATGACTTGGTTTTTTTTTCAGCTTTTTTTTGTTACAAAAATATGAGTATTTGATACAAAAACATTTGTAAAGAAAAACAAATAACTGTGGTACATGTAATCCAATGCACAAAATTGTGAGGAACACTTCATAGAAGGTAAATACAAAAACATATATGGAAAAAATTAAAATTTGCAGATGGAATAGGATTTTGTGTGAAAATAATGAAATATTTTTATATAATTATTGAGAATGAAAATATTATTTGTTCTTTTTGTAATATATATTTAAAGTGTATTCGAATAAAGGTATACTCAAACTTTTTGTTGTGAATATGAAAACAAAAATAATAGTTCGAATTATATTTAAAATATATACATATATATGAATTAATATCTTTTAATTATATATTAAATATATCGTGTGGAAAGCATTTGAGTACAGTAAGTAAAATCTTCGCATTCCATAGATTGTTAAGAAGAAAGTCCTACTCATAGATCATATCCAACCACCGTCGTGTACAAAGGTGGTCTAGTTCGCTTGTTAAATTTTTTGTGATCTCAAATGTTCTCACGTTGGTGTGGAGTGGAGGTTAGGAGAGAGTGGAGCCAGCTCAGGTTGAACTGACTGGGTGCTCACCTGATCATAGTGTTGTCCTCGGATCTTCCCTTCGGAGGTTGATTCCGTACTATCGTCAATAGCCTGCTGGGTTGCTCAAGTGTGACGGTAATTAAAATACCTACCTTCCCACTCATAGAATGCATACTTAACCATATTTTATCAATCCTTATTAACTGTAACTTTAACCTTTATGTGATGTTATGACCTTTAAAATAAATTACGGATTTCATTAAAATAATGTAATGTGCTTTCTCTTCAAGTAGAACAATAGAAGCATATTCATAGTAGCTAAGAAAAAAAATGAGTGCAATTATTGTAAAAGAATCAGTTGACACAGCGAAAAAGATTTCAAAGGAGAGCAATCATTTTGTTAAATTTTGAAACAAAATCTGTTTTTTCGTTTCTTTATACAAGATATGTTTCGCACATACAAGTCAACTTCGTTCAATAAGTTTTCTAAAAATATGATGGAACGATCAGCTAAGTGAATATACTTATGTATTGTGTATCAAAAGGCATTATTTTTGAGTAGGTATGTAAGTATTTTAATTAACGTCGCACTGCAGCAACACCAACGGGATATTAGTGACTGTTCGGGATCAAACCCGAAAGGTAAATTGGTAATTTTTTAGTTAACGTCGTACTAGAGCAACACAACGGGCTATTAACGACGGTCCGGGATCAGTCCCTTGAGGGAAAGATCCGAGAACAACACCTCGTAATTTTGAACCACGGTCAGATGACGAAGCAACACCTGAGCTGGCACCCCACTCTCCAAACTTCCACGCCAATCCAACGTGAAGACTTTCGGCCACGACAGATTTAAGGTGCACCAGCCGCCTGTACACCATACGTTTACAAACATCCATGCCCGGGCCCGGATTCGAACCAGGAACCTTCCGATCTAGAGGTTAACACCTTAACCACTATACCGGTTGGTCGGCTCAAACCCGAAAGGAAAGTTCCGAGGACAACACTACGTAATTTTGAACCACGGTCAGATGACGAGGCAATACCTGAGCTGGCACCCCACTCTCCAATTTTTCACTAAAACCAAAAGTTTTTAGATTTTTTTTTAAACCTAAAATTGTATCTTCAAAAATACTGTCTATAAAATATTTATAAATTCCATAAACTGTTTATTTGTTGACAAATTTTATTTTTCATTCTGTTGTTCAGTTGGTAAGAGTACTAATATTTTGCAACTTGTAGTACAGCTTATCAAAAACTTATTGTTCTTGAATTGTATTAAAATATTCGTAGCTCATATTTGTGCATTGAATTTAATTCATTAATCATTTAGTTTTGCTTTTTCACTTGGTTAGGGTTAAAAGCATTTCAATAATTTATATAAGCTCTGTATAGAGAAATTTAGAGCAGTGTAGTGAAAACTATATTTACATGGAATGTATTGATTTTTTCGTGTTTTGTATGTGGTTTTGTTTATTTATTAACACTGAATGTCCTTATATGAACACAAATTACTAAACTATAGAGAAGCATGTAATGTATTTTATCCCAATAACACTACATGAAAGTAAAAAGAATTAAATTCTTATTAAGATACAAAAACATAACAAAAAATAACCAGGCTTGCTTTTAAAAATATATATTTACCATTTGTCTTTTTTGAAATCTTTCCCTATTATTTCATCCTAATTCAATGCTGACTTTCATTTTCTTTCTTCTTTCGCTCGCTTTAAACCTTAAAAAACTTTTTCATATTGCTGTTTCAGGGCTGATAGTAAATACTTTAACAGGCTTCCCTTTGCCGACATACTGAGCCCCGTAGACAAACCGTGAATATAATTTTGTCCGGCAGTGACCATCATTATGTACGGGTCTCAAAATTGAGCTGCATACTATAAGGTGGTGGTAAGATGGGTCTGCTACCCGGACAATGCAGGTGCTTTGCCGCTTGACTTAAGGGCTGGGTTACGTTATTGCCAATTCATCCTGTTCAAGGCTGGACGAGAGTTGGAGATCAATGGGGAAGTCTTTTTCTCACATGACATGGAGCAGAAGGTGAATGTTTTCACTCACCCAGCCGATCGCATATCTATTCCTTATGACAGCAGGAAGCCAAATTGTGCGGAGATGGAGATTTACACTGACGGGTCTGGGCTGAATGATAGGTATGGAGCAGCTTTCGTGGTAATGTACTTTGGTTGTATTGTCGAAGAACATACGTACCGGCTTGGTGACCAAGCAACAGTATATTTGGCAGAGCTTGCAGCTCTTGAAAAGGCGTACGAGTGGGTTCGGGACCGACCCCTGTACTTCGCCAACAAAACCACCCATATCTATTCGGACAGCCTCTCTTCGCTCATGGCGTTGAAGGACCCACTCTGCACTCTCCCAGTAGTGCAGAGAATCAAAACTCTGTACAAGGCGGTCACTAGCTACCAGGGTATCTAAATGCATTGGATAAAAGCTCACGTCGGTTTCACTGGTAATGAAGCGGCTGATACCGCGGCTAAAAAGGCCACTGACAAGAGCGAAGTGGAAATACACGTGCAGAGATCGTACTCTACTGTCAGCAACTGCCTCCTGCAGATCTTTATGGATCAATGGAAGTGGCGATAGAGTGGAGACTTGGTAGGCAGAGAAACTTATAAGTATCTCCCCAATCCTGACCTCAGAAGACACGTGTACCACCCGATTGCGACTCAACTGCTTACAGGTCATGGTCGCTTTCCGCAATACTTTAGACGTATGCGGCGACAAGGATCGGGCTTGCGTCAGTGTGGAAAAGTGGGGGATGCCTCTCACTATCTCCTCGACTGCGAACTTGTCAAACCTCTTAACCAGCACCTTGGCTGGTTGCGCTTCCGACCCCAAGACTTCACTACTAGCCCAGAGTGGTTCCAAGCAATCCTCCGCTTGGGAAACTATGTGACCAAAAGGCTGACGCCTCAAATTCCCCATCTAAGGTATCCTCTCCCACCCTAGAAGTAAGTGAATTTCATTACTCTCTGTTTCTCCTACCGCCTTGGTGATCAGACACGAATCGAAGGCACTTGTTCCGGAAGTCTGTGGCTACCCTTTCATCGAAGGTCCCCTTGGCAGATGCCGGCGACTACCTTCCTCTTTTCATTTTATTCCTAATGCATGTTATTTAGCAACTAATGAAGGCCTCGTGCTAGAAGTTGCGGAAATGTATAATCTGTGATGCTTAACTCTGTGTTTATCAGCAACAGATGAAAGTCTTGTACTGGAAGTTGCGAAAATGCATAACTCTATGTGGCAAATCTGTATTTATGTAGCCAAAACTGTATTTCTGTGTGGTACTTGTACCTATGCCGCCTAGGCATACACACCCCTGGGAAGGTGTACACGCTACTGTCTGTTGGGGAAGTAGTCGTGGGTCAACCCGGACGGAAAGCTGGTGGTGGCTTTTAATGTCCGGGAAGACTGTCCGTAGGGATGATAGCAAGATGATGGGGCTGAGGACCCGAGATCCGGGCAAAAGGATCGGGGGAGGGCTCTGCGCACTTGGGGCGGTGTGCATCCTGAACCAAGTAATTGATAAACAGTTAGTAACTTGTTATCAGTTTACGTAGACAATGCTTGGGGTCCCTAAGTGGATTCGTGTTGGTTCCAAGGAATGAAGAGTGATGGCCCCCACCACTCGGACCGCGGCTCTTTCTGGAGTTGCAAGGGGACTCCATAACTCCGCAGATCATGGGCCTATCCGTGTAGGAGGAATATGTCAGTCTCTAACGTGGCGAAGCCGCTCTAGCCAGCAGGCTATCGGTTTGGGTCGTAGGAACTGGCACAGGGCGATGCCGCTGTTCCTGCGATCAAGTAGCGACAGGAACCTCCTTAGGTGCCACACGGAAACTAGCGGTGTCGGGACCACTCCCCGGCTGCCCTAGACCAATACCTGTACGCTAACGAAAGAAGGCTATCTGGCGGACGGCAAGGGTATGCAAGACTCCATAGATGATGGTATCGGTTGCCCACGGTACCGGATAAACAGGACGTTGGGGCAGCCTGCTGTTCCGTTGGGCTACTCAGGAATGCCGATAGGTTCCTAGGAGATGCCTGGGTGTGCGCCTCTGACACCCCTCGGCACGAATCTATGAAGAAAACTTTTCCGGCTCAAAACGGACCTAAGGTTGACTGATATCATTGAGCCGGACCACATATCTTCAGCGCACACATTCCGGGGTCGACCACGTCCACGCCCTATCGTGTTCATCCTGGGCAGATAAGGGTTTTTCGGACGGCGCGTCACTAGGCCCACTTCTAAAATTTCTCATTAGAGGCTTTCCCTAGCATCCGCTAATCCGCTGTGGGTTTTCAGTAACTCGGTACGGAGGGGTCTGCTTCCATTCGAAGGAAGGAAGGAAGGAAGGTAAGATGGGTCTGGGAATTCAACTCACGACTTCAGGTTAACTTCGCTGGTGCGGTAGCTAGGGTCGCCAACTTTTTCTGAGACAATTCCGGGACATATTGCACAAAACTGAAAATATTTATGTCGTCACACAAAGTTCAAGAGATCGTATGTCTAAAAGCTGCATTTTTCAAGAGAGCAAAAAAACTAATTTTTTCCTTATTATTTGATTCTATTATTATGTACTTTGGGTTTTGTACTTATTTTATTGGATCAGCTGATGACATTAGAGATTTTACCACGACGTGTGTGGAAATATCAAAATGCCACACATAGCAATAATAAAAGAAAAAATAGAATTTTTAACATATCGTACCCCGGAAAGAAAAGTGACACAACTCAAAATTACAGAATTTAAGAAACATCAACTTAAAGAATACTTCTAAACTTATATTGAGATAGTATAAGCTTCTTTTAAATTTTAGGTAAGTATTTGTGATGGTAACTTCTCTATTATATTCTATAGAATAGTATTATAATACGCTGGGGCACCTCATACATAGTTTTCATTGACATAACATCAACATTTTTATTTTTTCAGTTGTGTCATTTTTCTTGCCGGGGTGCGATATGACCTTTTGAACTTTGAGTGACGATATAGTATTGACTTGGAATAGTAGAGGGGAACGGATATTTGATGGACGCAAAGTCATATGCAATAGAAAGAATTATTTTGAAGTGTAAGTGATATTGATCAATTGCTTTCTCTGAAATTCCGGGACAGTTTGGCATTCAACTGAGATTCTGGACAGCAAGTTTAATTCCGGGACAATCCGGGACGACCCTAATGGTAGCCCGGTTGGAAGAATAACGGATTAGCAACCGGAGGATTACTATTTTGAATCCATTGACCATCGTGTAGAAAGGACGATGGTACATGTTAAATCTGTCGTGACATACAATGTCCTCACGTAGGCATGGGCTGGGTTTGGAGAGTGGAGAGTCTGCTCAGGTGTAACCACGTCATCTGGCCGTGGTGTTTTCCTAGGATCTTTCTTTTGGGGCTTGATTCTGGACCGTCGCCAATAGCCCTTTATGTTGCTCCAGTATGACGTTAATTATATACCTACCTACTTCGTTAATTAAGTGATCCACTTTATATTTAGCCATGTCTTTGTCTTTGTTCCTTAACGCAACGGTGACGAAAAATCTTGTCCAGCAAGATCTAAACAATTTTGGTAATGATGAACACTTCCTCAAGATATTGCCGGGGTTTTGATGGTAACCGAGATCAAGGATTTGTTTTCTTCTAAAGACTGGGTATCTCTTCCTTCAATATCTGGTCAGTTTTTATGATGACCTTGTCAAAACAACCGCCTGGAAGGTTAAGCATGACAAGATCTATATATATATTTCTCTTACGTGGCACGCAAAAAAGACGTTATTTGTTACCGCGTTTTGGCAACATTGTGCGATTGTTTGTTTACTAGGAGCCTCGCGCCTCATTTGAATCTATAGTGTTATCGGATGAAATTTTATTGAAAAAATAGGAATTTTAGACGAGCTGTTGCGGTTTGTAATAGAAATCTAAAAAAGCGGAGGATCTTTTCAGGGCTATTTAAAAAACGGTCCTTTTCAAGGCTAACAATTATAGTACAACAAGACGCGTGCAATACAACTTTCGACAACAAACTCAGTCAAAATGTGTATGGGTGGCTCGAGTACTGGGGAAATGTACACACAAACAACATGCTGGGTATTCAATTTCCAAAGCAGCGCTCACATTGCGAGTAAAAATTTGCTCAAAGTTTTCATTTAAATTCTGATTCCAGAGGTACTGTGTATATCTTTTATGTAATACAACAAATTTAGATTTTAAAAATATTTTCTGGAATATCATATTTTGTAATCAATCCCTTCTGCTAGGACACGTGTCTTCATTGATGCGAGCGAAGCGAGCATAGGTTCGCGCAGCGAACCAATGAGAATTGCGAAGCAATCCTCCGGGGGTTGACGAGCGTTAGCGAACAGGGGGCGGGCCCCCTAGTGTGCTTATATTCTGCTTTTGTTCAACAACGTTTATCCTGCTAAAAAAAAATGACGATTTCAGACAAGAAGTAAAATTACTTACACATCCGTAACCAGAGTACACAAAAGGTTACTTCTGAGCCCGGGAGCAGAAAGTGCTTAAAACTGCGATGTACGTCGCAGAACAAAGTCTTTGCAGAACAATATTTCCTTAATTTTATTAAAATTTTGGCCGATTTTTTTAAATCATAAGTTACGATGTTCTGCAGTGCAACGCGCGCTCCTTGCCACACCTTTTTTTCTTCTCTGACTATGGAACAGCCTCCCTACACCGCCCAAATGATCACAAACACTTTATAAATAACACATCTTATATGTCAATGACAAAATACTTAACTTCAAAAGTGATCGAGATAATTGCAAATTCTGAAAGTATGCCTTGGTTTTAGACAAAGTAAGTTAATTAATTTTGATGTGTTATAAATATGTAATACATAGTTAGACGATCATTGTGTTTTACGTCTGTTTTTGATTTCACTGCAGTTTTCAAAATTCGGACAAAATGCCTGCTGTACAATTGCAATTGCTTGAAGTTGTGTTGCAGAACACTGAATATAATTCTGCACCTGGGCTTCTGAGCAAAAGTTTTCCTATGCAGAACTAAACGCCCACAACGAAGCACTCCTTAAAGTCTACCGTGGAAACGAAATCATATTTTGTCGAGGGATTTTATATCCCCCAAACTAAACTTCCAACACAAAAACCAATTAAAAACGAATCAAGCCCGACATTTTCGATGGAACGTATTTTAGGGCAGGGAAGAATTAAATAACGCCCAGCAAAAACTGCGATACCGTTTGAACACTCCAGACAGTTAATTGCACTTAAGAACTCATTTGGCGGTGGACAGAAGAAAAAAAAAACCGCCAAGCGCCTGGTTATGCCAACGGGGTGATGGAAAAAAGAAAAACGAGATGGCAGTATCCTTTCAATTTACTAATGGCCGTGGAAGATGATGTACCAACTTCCTTTTGGCGCTCTGCCCTGGCCTGCATCATTAAGATGTATTAGCGACGGGCCAGGGTTCTAAGCTAAACATAAGTCCCTTTTGAAGACTTGGTAATTACGCGAACTAGAAAGGCTGTCAAGTTTCCTCTCGCGTTTTTTTAATTTAATGAGGGTGGTTGTGCGTTTTAATGAGTAAACATCCCAGTTAGACAACTTCCGACAATTTGCGTAATTATTCTGAAGTGGCCGATTTGTCTTGAAATCGCGAATTGTGCGAGGGGAAGGTTGAGTTTCTGATCCCGACTCACCAGTAGGATGGGGTCGAATGTCCTGAATCGTTATTATTTCAAGGAACATTAGCGTCTCGTATAGAATGTGGGGTATATAATAGCTTTTAAAGTTAATGATCGCTTTGAGCCTTTTAGTGGATAGTGTGGAAAGACTACGACGCGGAGAGAATTTTAAAATGCGTTAAAGTAGCTCCAATAATTTTGATCCGTATGTTTCATATTCAATTTTCGGACGTTTTAAAATGCATTTAAATAAAGCTTTGACGGAAATCTCGTAATCTCTCTCTTTAAATCGAAAATTACGAGAGTAAGGTTAAGTTTCTGATCCCGGCTCTCGGAAATGATAGAGTCGAATGTCCGGAATTGTATTTATTTCAAGAAACATTAGCGTGTTTTGAATAGAATCTGAGATGGATAATAATATAGTTGTAAGTAAGTAAAGTTACATAGTTAAAGTATAGTTGTAAGTAAGTACAGAGTTATATAGTTAAAGTATAGTTGTAAGTAAGTAAAGTTATGTAGTTAAAGTATAGCTGTAAAAAGTAAAAGTATAGAATAGAATCTGAGATGTATAATAATATAGTTGTAAAGTCAACGATCGTTTTAAACCTTTTACCGTATTGAAGAAGGATTGCGATAATTAAAAAATTAAAAAGCGTCAAAGTAGCCCAGATAATTTTGATCCAAATGTGTTTCATATTAAATTTTAGAACGTTTTGAACTGTATTGAAATAAATCTCTTGTGGAAGACTTGTCTTGTAATTTACAACAGAAAGGTTAAGTTTCCGATCCCGGCTCTCGGAAATGATAGAGTCGAATGTCCGGAATTGTATTTATTTCAAGAAACATTAGCGTGTTTTGAATAGAATGTGAGATGGATAATAATATAGTTTTAAAATCAACGATCGTTTTAAACCTTTTACCGTATTAAAGAAAGATTGCGATACTTAAAATATAAAAAAAGCGTTAAAGTAGCCCGGATGATTTTGATCCAAATGTGTTTCATATTATATTTTAGAATGTTTTGAAATGTATTGAAATAAATCTCTCGTGGAAGACTTGTCTTGTAATTTACAACAGAAAGGTTGAGTTTCTGATCCCGGCTCCCCAAAAGATGATGGTCGAATGTCCAGAATTATTATTATTTCTAGCAATATTAGCGTTTTGAATAGAATGTAGGGTATATAGAATAGCGTTTTAAGTTAATGATCGTTTTTAACCTTTTTGTGAAAAGACTGCGAAGAAGAAATATAAAAAAAAGCATCAAAAAGCGTTGAAGTAGCACTGATAATTTTGATCTAATTGTTTTATGTTCAATTTTGGGACGTTTTAAGATGTATTGAAATAAATCTCTGTTGTATGATTTCTCTTGAAATCATAAATTTTGAGAAAGGTTAAGTTTCTGATCCCTGCTCTAAAATGATGGGATCGTATCATTTTAGATAAAAATCATTATTATTTCATTATTATTTCAAGGTGCATTAGCGTCTTTTGAATAGAATAGCTTTTAAAGTTAAGGATCGTTTTGAATAGTGAACTGTGGAAAGACTGCGATGAAGAAAACCTAAAAAAGTGTTGAAGTAGCCTTGATAATTTTGACCTAAATGTTTCATATTAAATTTTAGGACGTTTTACAATTGAAATTAATCTTTTGTGTACTATTTGTCTTAAAGAACGTAAATTATACAAGAGAAAAGTTAAGTTTCTGATCCTTGGCTATCGAAAATGTCGGGTATAAAACGTCTTGAAAAGAATGTGGTGTATATAATAGCTTTTATTCCTCCTGGTGGTTGATTCGACGAGGGATCTTACCATTAACAAATTTGACCCGGTCTTAGTTTGCGCAATATCGCTAAAATAGAAAAAGAACTGACCAGAACTTGATCCCGTCATCAGAAAAATTGGTAATATATTGATGACGATGTATCTTGTCGTTAGCAAAGTTTTTCTCATCTTGGTGGACGAAATATCTCGTCAAAGCTACTTGGAGGTTTGGATTAATGATCGTTTTAGGCATTTTAGTGAATTGAGGAAAGATTACAGTGAATAAAACAAAGTGTTCAAGTAGTACTGATAATTTTAATCCAAACATCTTGAATATTAAATTTTAGGACGTTTCAAAATATATTGAATTATTAGTAACTGACATAAATTAACTAAATAGAAATTATAGAAACCAATAAAGATTTTTATACATAAAAAAAGAATTCTGATAGTTTCAAAGTAGTATTATAAATATGAAAGGCTTTGTTTATTTTTTAAGGATTATTTTTATACAACAGTGATTATTTCTAACTGAATTATCAGTAACTGACATAAATTAACTAAATATAAACGATAGAAACTACGTAACAAAGATTAATCTCTCTATATTAAAAAAAAGTTACCGCCGCCGCCGCCGCCGAAGAATTGAAATTTTTGTTGTTTAGCTCCATTCTTAGACGGTTTCCCGAGAAAGTACTGATCGGAAAAATATGAAATTAACATGCTTTGTTCTTCATCGTATTCCCTGGATAATTATTAAGATTTTTTTCCGATGCGGCTATTAGTTTAGGTTTTATTAAGTGTTAAAGTTGAAGAAGTGAAATTTCTTCCGCGAGTGAGCAAAACACATTCAAAATTTCAGTCTTTAGTCGTGAGTTTTTTTTTAAGAGTACCTCTCAACGTAAATTTTTGCAGCTCGTCGAGTTTTTTTTTAAATTTAAATTTGGTTCTTGATAATATTTTTTTGAAATTCAGGAAAAATCGGGACATTTTTGTTACTTTTTTTTAAAACTGCCATATCTATATCTAATTACTATTAGTTTTTAATTTTTAAAATATAGCAGTATACCTCAGAATATACTCTTTCTTACGGTACTATTATTTTTGAAATCGGTTAATAATTAAATTGGATGCGATCAAAAGTTCGTCATACAAAATTCGGAATCTTTGGATATTTTCGCTACTTATTGTTAAAACCGTTTTGTCTACGGCAAAAGCCATTATTTTTTAAATTTGAAAACATCACTGAATACATTACATTACACTCTTTCTTATGGTACAATTATTTTTCAAATTGGTTAATAAATAAAATCGATGCAAATAAAAGTGGGTCATACAATTTTCGGAACTTTCAGATCGTAACTTCCGATACAAAACTAAAATGGTCATATCTGTATAGTATTACTGTTAATTTTTAATTTTAAAAATATTGCAGTATACCTCAGAATATACTCTTTCTTACGGTACAATTATTTTTAAAATTGGTTCATAAATAAATTCGATGCAATCAAAAGTTGGTGACACAAATTTCGTATTTTTCAGTTCGCATAGCTGCTTCCGAAAGCAGTAGTGGGTTACACTTTTGACTATCGGGTTTGCCAGATATCAAATTTATCGTAGCAACAATTGCCATAAAAACGATTTCTTTTTATTTGGCGAGGAAAAAGGCTCGCTTTTTTCCCTCTGTTTTCAAGACAGTTTACCGACAAAGTACAGATCGTAAAGTTTGGATATTAACAATGTTTAGTTAAAATTGTACAGGGAACAAGATGCAGAAGATTTTTTACTGATGCGGCTATTAGTTTAGGGTGCATTAAGTGTTAAAGCAAAAAAAAGTTAAATCACTTGCGAAAGAAGTATTGGTTTGAGAAAGCAAACCAAACGGATTGCGTAGCAATCCCCGGGGTCGGCGAGCGTAAGCGAGACGCAGCGAAGCCCTCGCTGTGACGTCATGAACCGGAAAGTGAAATCAGCATAATACGAATTATTCAGATAGTTTCACTCTGTGAAAGTAATGTTGGTTTGCGAAGCAAACCAAATGGTATCTGTGACAGGAGTGTTGGTTTGCGAAGCAAACCAAATGGGATTGCGCAGCAATCCCCGGGGGTTGGCGAGCGTAAGCGAGCAGGGGGCGGAGCCCCCTAGTACATAAAATAATGAAGAATGTTGAGAATTCAGAGTAGCATTAAAAATATGAATGGCTTTGTTTATTGTCTACGGGTGATTTTGTTCAACACAGTGAATATTAGGTCGTGAAAGTGTCTAAAATATATTCGCTTTCGTAGAAAAACCATCATCTAAATTTCTGGTTTTTGATTTTTTTTTTACACCGTTTCGTGGTATTTATAATTTTTAATGGAATCGTCTGATATATCTATTTTACATTAATTACCCTCCTTGATTTTAAACAAAACTACCAAAGGGGACCTCTACAAAAGTCTATTAGTTTAGAAGTGATTAATAATGGCTCAAATCGTAAAATGAAGTCCATGAAAATCTCAAATCGTAAAATGGCGAAACTGCGGCATTATCTCGCCCTGTTTTCCCATCAACATTTTTTTACTGGTGACACTCTTGCACCAGGATGCGATAGTTCTGTATATCCTCAACACTAAGAGAAGGATATAAAAAAAATTTACAACATTCGTAAACAATTGTTTTTTGGACAAATACTTTTTCTTGAAATTTACCCCCTAACAAAATCCCTGTACAATAGTTTACCTCTTTCATTATGATTTTTAACAATTTCATGACAATGTTTCTGTATAGGGGCGCTTATACGAATGGGATATGTGGGGCTATAGCCCACCAAGATAGTATAAAAAGCAAAAAATATTCTTATTGAATTCATTGATTGCTTCTTAAAAAATCCAATATATAGGTGTTTTGATACTTCTCTCCTTACAGTCAACTAATATTTTCATTGCTTTCAGCCCATTTACAAAAATGTTGCATTTCATATTTACTGGGGTTGGATAAAATAATTGAAAGCATGTAATATGTTGTTCATTAAAATGTTATTACCTTTTCCCTTCAATACAGGTTCTATTACTTCTTGGAGCTGTCACTTTAAAATTAATATCGTCTTAAATTAAACACTCTAAAACTGGTCTCTAGGTATAACGCTCTATAATTAGTTTCTTGGTACCACATTCCAAAACTAGTTTCTAGATAACACACTCGAAAACTCAACTCTTGGTAACACACTCCAAAACAAGTCTCTAGATAACACACTCTAAAACGAATCTAGATAACACCCTCCAAAACTAGCCTCTAAAAAACGCGCTCTAAAACTAGACTCTTGGTAACACACTCCAAACGTAGTCTATAGATAACACACTCTAGAAATGATCTCTACATAACATACTCCAAAAATTAAAACTAGATAACACACTTCAAAATTAGCCTCTAGTACTACATTCTAAAACTAGCCTCAACACATTCTAAACTAGTCTCTATGTAATGCATTATCTAGACGACTCTTGAGAACACACTCCAAAACTAGCCTCTTGGTACCACTTTCTAAAACTAGCTTCTAGATAACACACTCCAAAACTAGTCTCTAGATAACACACTCCGAAAGAAGTCGCTACTGTAATACACTCCAAAACTGGTCTCTAGATAATACACTTCAAAACTAGTCGCTACTGTAATACACTCCAAAAACTACTCTTTAGGTAAGACAATCTAAAATTAAGCTCTGGGTAACACACTCCAAAACTATTCCCTATGTATAAAACACCCTCTACAACAAGTCTCTGATTAACTCTCTGAAACTATTTAATATTCAAAAAATAAATGTTCCCTCAAGTTTAATCACCTCTAAATAAAAAGCTTAAAATTGAAACGTTACCCCTAAAGATTAATATCCTTGATGCGAGCCTGGTTCTGTATGTTAAAATCGATGTTATAAGTGGCTCGTGAATTATTTTCCTTCGGGAAGGATTACTATTCAATTAGACTTAGCAACAAGTTCAGTGCATGACTTTCAGTTAAGTGGAAACTCGAAAAATGAGCTCTAGTGTTAGAAAAACTTACATGTAATCGCCCAAATTTATATGATGTATACAGTAGAAGTTTGTATACATATATATATATATATATATATATATATATATATATATATATAAATTTGATCGAGACAATGACTGGCGGGCAATAAATATGATCAAATCGGGTAAAATATTTTGGTTTGAATGTGATATCATCTAACCTTGCAGCTATGGAAGTCTTGTAATGCATTCCCTGAGTATTTATAGAGCCAATAGCTTTTTAGTTTACAGTCTGTGTTCGTCAGTGGCGATATAAAGTAAGACTATTGATCTTGAGGAAGAAGCAGTAATTGATCACAGCTAGTTTTGTGAACGGCAACTCAGTGGATAAAATATCGATCTAGGCTCCAGGATTTACTTTTAGTGTAATATATTTTATGTGGCACATCAGACACCTACGCTAAGGATTTATTGAATCATTCTTAACAATTTGGGAATTGCGCTTGAGAAAAATAGACCTCAATTACTCAAAAGATAGGACTTTTTGTCGTCATCTAAAGAAAATCTCGTTTTTAACACTGACAAAGCCATCAAACAGAAACATTAAACTTATTATTTTAATACAAAAAGAGATTATATTATAATGTGCGACACAAGTAAAGCATTTCAGTTCTGATGTAATTCTTTTGGCAATTCTTGTCGTGGCGTGAAAATTTGGGAGAGTGGGATGCCAGCTCAGGTTTCTCCTCTTCATCTGACCATGGTTCAAAATGACGTTGTGTTGTTCTCGGTTCTTCCCCTTGGGGGACTTTATCCCGGACAGTCGTCAATAGCCCGTTGTATTGCCTCCAGTATATTTATAACAATAAAAATACCTACCTAACTTGTCATCATATCGGCAAGAAAAGTGGCACAACTCAAAATTGCAGAATTTGAGAAACATCAACTTAAACGATACTATAAAACTTATATTGAAATAGGAAAGTATTTATGGTGGTAACTTATATTGTCGTGTAGATTTGCAAAAGGCAAGCGAGGACAAAGATTGCTGATCTCAACTCGAGACTTTATTATCTTTGAACTGAGTGATACATCTCCTTTTATACCTTTTCCAAAAAATGAATCGAACATTCGAGAATTCGAAAGTTCTAGAAATTAACATAAGTATATTACTGAAGAAGTGAGAAACAAACAGAAAGGGAACTTTAAAATGAAATCTACTTTTAGGCCACTTGCCTCTAGTGGGATTGGAACTCCGTACCTTCCAATTTGCAGTAAGGTGCAATACCCGACTGAGCCACGATTTTCAGACGAAGTGAATAAGTTTCGCTACAATATTATATTCCATAGAATAGGAATGTAACACGCTGGGGCACATCATACACATTTTTTAATGACATAACATCAAAATTTTAATTTTTGTATTTAAAAAAAATAAAAACTTTAAAAAAAAAATTTTCATTTTTTTTTTTTTTTTTTTTAACTTGTGTCACTTTTTTGCCGGAGTGCGATAGGATACTTGTATTTTGAAATAAAATATGGATTATGAGAAATCAAGAGGGTGACCTGCAAATCGCATATTCCCATATTCATTTACAAAAAGTTGCACTGTTACGGCAAATACGAAATAAAAGTGCGTGACGCGAAGGTATGTCGGATGACATTCCCGGCAATTTGATGCTTGGCTGGATTCCAGGATGCAATCTATTAATAAAGTTTCGATTTCCCCAAAACCGTTATAAATTGCTCATCATGTTGCGAGATGATGACGTGACCTATTATCTGTGATGTCTCTCTTCTATAAATATCCATACCAAACTGAATTACATAAGAAGGTAGAGATGGAACAGATAAAATAACTTGAGACAATTCATGACCTCGTCATCTGACCGTGGTTCAAAATAAAGTGGAGTCCTGGGGACTTTCCTTTTGGATTTTATGGCCAATAGCCCGTTGTATTGTTCCAGCGCGACATTAATTAAAATACCAACCTGTTTACACTAAAAAAACTGCTAGGTTTTGCTTTCTTTCTCCGAGAATAGACAGGAACGTGGTAGCCCGGTTGGAAGAGTAACGGACTAGTCACAGGAGGGTATCGAGTTCAAATCCAGCGCAAGACCGTCGGGTTCAAAGGGGCTGATGCACGTTAATTCTATCGTGGCTTTAAATGTCATCACGTTGGCGTGGTGTGGAAGTTTGGAAGTGGGGTTCCAGCTCTGACCGTGGTTCAAAATTAAGTGTTGTCTTAGTATCTTTAACGTCGGATTTCATCCCAGATCTTCGCAGGTAGCACATTGTGATTCTCCAGTGCTGCCATGAATTAAAATACTTACCTACCAAGCTCACCTGTAAATGTTTCTTCGGCATAGACCAAATTCAATGGTTCCATTCAATAGGGAATAATGTCTTCTATAAATTCATATGAATTCAATTTGCTTTAGAGGCCATCTTTATAATAGACTGTTCGGGAACTTTGCATCCGGAACTTTATTCATATATCTTTCACAGGAGAATTTTCCTATCAATCTGAATTTTTTTTCATGTCACACAAAAATCCAGACGAAATAAACGTACTGTTTCCTTTTTTCGCTAATTTCACAAAACAATTCTGACCCTCCAAGCGGTGTTGACTAGATATCTCGTCCCTCAAAATCTTACCAATTTTTTTAATGTGAGATATCTCGTCATCGAGATACTACCGATTTTATTATGACAACAAGATCAAGATCTGGTCAGTTTTTCTTCTAATGACAAGATATATCATCCATCAAAAATCGGGTCAACTTTTTTTAATGACGAGATGTCTCCTCGTCGAGGCAACCACCTTGTGGAACTATAGAATTAATATTAGAACAATTCTAAATAGCTACCTTTATGTATTTTGATGCAAATACATTCGGAAAGACTATTTATACCATCTTCTACTTTGAGGAGAAGGTTGAAATTTGTATGGCCGTATAGGTATTTAACGTCGCTATGGAGCAACATTAACTCGATCCTGTATCAACTGCGAGGGAAACGGTATGGGAATACTCCACATAATTTTGAACCACGATCAGCTGACGAGGTCACACCTGAATAGGCACCCCACTCTCCAAACTTCCACACCAACCCAACTTGAGGACTTTCGACCACGACAGATTTAAGTTGCACCAGCCGCCTCTACACCATACGTTTAAAAACATCTACACAACGGCCAACGTGAGGATATATGAGGCTATGACATATTTAAAGTACTCCATACCCCTTTCTAAACGACGGTATTTGGTCGAACTCGCAACCCTCCAGTTGCTAGTCCGTTAGTCTTCTTATCGTGGATATAAAGTCCTATTCAGAGAGAGTGGCAGATTTCGATCATAATATTTGAAGGTAGCTATTCATAATGCTTTCGAATTTTAGTAATTATGGGTGACCAATGAAGTTTTAATCAACTAGGATAAATGGTACATAAAGTGGATTAAGCAATATTTTATTTAGAAAAGTAGTCATTCGGTTTCTATTACCTTTTCCAAACTACCTAACACTTTTTTATATAGTTCTAGAGGGCTCCATCCCCTGCACGCCTACGCTCGTCAACCTAAGGGATTGCTACGCAATCCCAGTTGGTTTGCTTTACAAACCAAAACTCCTTTCTCAGAGTTTTAAATTTGCTGCGACGTCGAAACTATCTTAATTCGATTATTCGTGATTGGACTTTCCGGGCCATGACATCACAGCGAAAGATCCTCCCCTGCTCGCTAATGCTCACCAACCTCCGGTGATAGCTACGAAATATTTGCTTTGCTTCGCAAACCAACACACATTTCACAAGTGATTTCTCGTTTTTTTTTACTTAAACAAGTAATGCACCCAAACTAATAGCCGTATCAGCATAAAACCTTCTTCATCTTGTTTCCTGTACAATTTTGAATAAACCATGTTAATCTCGTATTTTTTTTTATCTGTACTTTCTCGGGAAACCATCTGAGAGTAGAACGAAAAAAAGCTAACCTTCCTCTCTATGACGTCACAGCAAGTTTTAAGGCCAAATAAAAAATCGTTGCTACGATAAATTTTATATCTAGCCAACCCGTTAGTTAGAAATGTAACTTTTCATTTTCGTGAAGAAAAATGAACTCTATCGCTCACGATCTAAAAAATACGAAATTTGTCTGACCAACTTTTAATCGCATCGAATTTACTTATAAACTAATTTCAAAAATAGTTGTACCGTAAGAAAGAGTATATTCTAAGGTTTCCCGTGATATTTTCAAATTTAAAAACTAATAGTAGTAAGCTATAGCTATGACAGTTTGAACAAAAAGATAACGAAAAGGTCCCAATTTTTCCCGAGTTTCAAATATTATGATATTATTAGGAACCCAATTAAAATTTCTAAAAAGACTCGACGAGCTGTAAAAATTCACGCGTTTAAAAGTACTCTAGAAAAAAATACTCACGGCTGAAGACTGAAAATTTGTGTGTGTTTTGCTCACGTTAGAAATTTTGCTTTTTTCGAATTTGACACTTAATGCACCCTAAACTAATAGTCGCATCTGAAAAAAAAATCTTTATCTTGTTCCGTGTACAATTTTGAACGAAACTTGTTAATTTTGTGTAATTTTCTAATCCGTACTCTCTCGGGAAACCGTCTAAAAATCGAGCGAAAAAAAAACGAGTTTTCAATCCTACGCTTTTTTAATATAGAGAGATTTCCTCATATCAAAAGAGTACTTCAAGTTTCCTTCAATTTTGGTACTAATGTAGTTATTTAATTGGAGCAGCACAAAAGGCTATGGGTAGTTGTCCGGGTTCAATCCTGAAGAGAAAAATCCGAGTACAACACCTCTGCATTGAACCACGATCAGATGATGAAGTCAACATCTTAGGTGGCACCCCTATCTCCAAACTTCCACACCATATCTACGTTGAGGACATTTCAGGACCAATTTGGTTACTTGATAATAATGTATACACACAATTAATATCATATAGTAGAAGTTAAGTTTAAAAACAAGCGTAAAGTATATTTTGTTTGGTATTTTTAAAAGTAATACATTTCAAGTCAACTAGAATAATCGAATTCAAAAGTTTTTCGTAACATAAAACAAAATGATCTTAAAACTTCAAAGTGTGCAGAACATTTTAACAAAAGTTGTATAAAACTATACTAAAAATCAAAATAGCAGTGGAAAAAATAGAAAAGCGTGAATAAATTTTAAGGTCTTTTTTAGATAAAAAAAACTATATGGAGTTTGTACTGAACATAACACATCATTTTCGTTAGCTAGTCTAATCTCTGAATATATTCTTCATTATTCTCCATTAATTCTCAATTGGATTCAAATCTGACGAGTTTGCCATTCAAAGAAATGAGCTGTATTTGAGCTGATTGAGACGGTTCGTCGTCTTTGAAGCATAACAGGTGAAGACCTGTCCTGTTCAAAGAAATAAATTCCTCCCATACTCGTATATCTTCGGATGCTTTTACCATAAAATGTTCAAGATTTTCTTGATAAAGCTCCGAATATATTTTTCGTTCACAGCATAGCCTCCCAGATCCTCTTCAGTCATGCAAGCCATTACACTGGCTACAAATTTAATGGAACGTTTCGTGAATTACTTATCGAATGCTTCTTGTTTCATTTGTCAAGCACGGATGCTTTGCCAAACACTGAGCAATACCTTATTCCAGTCAATCAAGTCTCTAGACAGTCTACTTCTGCAACTTCGCATCGCGGTCATTTTTGCTTAGTAGTCACTAACCACTGCGTGGATAGCACGGCGTCGCCCGTTACAGTGCTTTTCGTGGGGTCAGGTGTGACCATCGCTCGCTAACCTCCGGTAATTGGTACGAATTCCCATTTGGTTTGCTTTGCAAACGTTTTTCGTTAGCGTTTTTTGCAAACGTTTTAAATCGTTAAAACTTTATTTGTTTTTTTCGTCCGCTGAAAAATCGTTCCTCGGAAAATGAAACGGGAAAAAAATAAATTTAGAATCTGTCATCTCTTTATTCCAATAAATTAATTTTAAAATGTTCTAGATTAAATTTTAAAATTCGGGCCTTCGCACAAAAATTGTAAAAAATTCGGACTACCTGTATGACAAATCTCATTATTGTAAGTGCCATATATTCGTCAGGACAGTTCACACAGACCACAAACGCAAACACTTCCTCTTATAACAGTAGAGATAATAGTCTTCGTCTTTTTCACTAGTCACTGAAACCTTAGTTTATGAAGATGCTTTAAAGTTGCTGATTTTCGAAACATCAATTCTGCATTCTGTCCACTTCCGGTTGAAGGACCACACACTTCTGAAGAGAAAAAATGAAAATAGAATAATAAAGCGAAAAAAAAGTAATAATTGTATTAAATCGTTAAAGTCTTGAAAACTAAATTAAAGGCAATTGGTAATTTTTAGTTAACGTCGTACTAGAGCAACACAACGGGGGCTATTGACGACGGTCCGGAATCAGTCCCTTAAGGGAAAGATTCGAGGACAACACCTGGTAATTTTGAACCACGGTCAGATGACGAAGCAACACCTGAGCTGGCACCCCACTCTCCAAACTTCCACGCCAACCCAACGTGAGGACTTTCGGCCACGACAGATTTAAGGTGCACCAGCCGCCTCTACACCATACGTTTACAAACATCCATGCCCGGACCCGGATTCGAACCAGGAACCTTCCGATCTAGAGGCTAACACCTTAACCACTATACCGGTTTCTAAATTAAAGGAAAATTAAGAAATTAAAGGAAAAATTGAGAAAGATAAATTTTCAAAATTACAAAGATCTGACGACTTATTTCTTTTGCTGTGCCAAGGTAGATCCAATAGAAAATCTCCTGTGATAGCTAGGTAATTAATTAACATCTCACTGGAGCAACACAACGATGCTATTGGTGATGGTCAGGGATCAATACCAAATGAATATACCTGAGGACAACACCTCATAATTTTGAACCACGGTCAGATGAAGAGAACAACACCTGAGCTTGCACCCCAATCTTCACACTTTTACACCATGCGAAAGTGAGGAATATATTGGAGGCCACGACAAATTTAATGTGCATTAACCGCCGTGTTAACGACGGTCTTTGGTTGAACAGACTTACAAAACAGCTATATGTACCGTCATGTAAGAATTTGACGGACAGCTGGTTTAAAATTAAACTATTTATTTACATAAATATTTACAAGATAATTATGGGCACAGCCATCGACAACCGAAACCTGCCTGAAGCCAAAGTAACAAAATTGGCAAAACAGAGACGTCTGTCTCTCGTTGAATCTCGAGTCCGAATCCCCCAAAATCCACGTTCGCTTCGCAGAACCGCCGCTGACAACGAGAGGGGGGGGGTGAATTCCGAGCCCTCTAGAGATGTTAGCCCCCCACACAGCTGCGAAAACCGTCTGTCATGCCGACTTGAGTCCCCCACCGCAAAAACTTGATCCCAGATACGAGACCGGGGAACCGACGGAAACTCCAGCTGTGAATGGATCAAATGGGCCGTCGCCGCACGTGCGAAGACTAAAGTTGTTTTCGCATTCCGAAACATTCCAGCGTCCACGTGTTAGGGAAAAGGGTCGGCAAGTACCATATGGTACATATATGATGTTGACACTTTCAATTTTAATCTGCAAAGAGATGTCACACAGAAGCAAAAAAAAGTGGCCCGGGAGCAGAAAGTGCTTAAAACTGCGATGTACGTCGCAGAACAAATAAAGTCTTTACCGAACAATTTTTCCTTAGTTTTATCATATAGCCTGTTGTAATTCTCTAGTAAGACGTTGATTACAAATTAACAAATTGCCTTAATTTTATCAAACTTTTGACAGATTTTTTTTTCAATCATGTTACGATGTTCTGCAGTGCAAAGCGCGCTCCTTGACACGTCTTTTTTCTTCTCTAGCTGCGGAACAACCTTCCTACACCGACTAAATTACCACAAACACTTTATAAATACACATTTTCTATGTCAATGACAAACTATTTAACTTCAAAAGTTATCGACAGAATTGCAAATTCTGAAAGCATGCCTTGGTTTTAGATAAAGTAAGTTAATTAGTAGTGATGTATTTGATTATAAATATATAATGCATATTTAGCATAAAATTGTGTTTAACATCTGGTTTTGATTTTACTGCAGTTTTCAAAATTCGAACGAAATGTCTGCACAACAATTACAATTGCTTGGAGTTGCGTTGCGGAACATTCGTTCCGTTCGCTGGCGTTCTCCATATGAACTTCCGCCGTGAATCAGACTGAAAGCTAAACCTGGACTCGCCGGAAAACATTATACAAGCCCACTGTGACGATGTCCATATTGCATGTTCTCTACTCCAAGCTAACCGCTGGCGACAGTGAGTTGCCGTGAGCGAAACACATCTGACAGGCCTGCGAGCATATAGACCAACATGTCCCAAACGTCTGTAAACGATTTGCCTTAAAACTGTCATGCCCATGACAGAAGATAGCTGACGAGAAAGGTTGGATGCTGTGCTCCATCTGCTTCTTTTTGCAGTTACTGCCAAATACCGGTCGTCATTCGGCGTTGTAACTCGGGAGAGACCTGTACTATAACGTCTACTGACATTTCCATCATTTTGGAATCGTTGCCAAAGACTGGAGATGACACTTTGGGCGATTCCAAGTTCCACTGAAACTTTCGTCTGAGTACGCCCACATACCAGTCTGCCGATAATTCTACCACGTAAAAAATCATCGACATGCGTCCTCTGTTCCATAACTATTCGATTGTGGCACTGAGCTGCTTACAGAACGCTTGTGAACAATTTTACTTCTTTGCTATCATTCCTTATATACACCTCTCTTACACTCTCGTCATTGTGACGTACTATAGGCGTCATCTGATGGCTTCCTGTAATTTGGATATTATTCTTGAAGATGTGAGTGATAATTCTTCAGTTCAAAATTTTACTTTAGAGTTCGATTTCCGTGTGATTCTGAATTATCCTTAATTTATGGACATAAGTGTAGCTTCTTACCTTTACCCAACGCTAATACCAAGCTAACACCTAAAATAGTATGTCAATTGAAGCGGGTAATAAATGTTGAGGCGCAGCTCTTCCCACTTGAACACGTGACTGGCTACTGACACATCATTCCACACCACGCGCTGCCGCGTGATTGGCTCTTTAGCTTTGACGCCACAACACGCACTGCAGCGAGATCGACAGCGAACGTGTTAAACAGTCTAATCAAATGGAATTGTGGTATTCTCTTCGATTTAAGAACCCACGCCACATCGATTAGTACTGGTTACAGTGGTTAAACAGCATGTGTAGAATTGGGTGTCAAAGTGTGTATTTGTGCCAGAAATGTGACAGTTCCCCCAGCACGCTGTTCAAAAATCAGAGGAGGAGTGGATAGTGGACAATCTGGTCGAAGCGGCCCTCTCCTCTACACGATGGTAGGTCATTTTTACCCATCGACTGATTTCCCCTGGAGTTATGAGACTTTGAGATATCAACACTTTTCGTGACGTGCAAGTTTCTTCCGATGACCCCCTCCATGCACGTGCCTTAGACACGCCCACCCCAGGAGCGATTTTAAAGACGTATTCAAGTCAAAAAAAACTTTCGATCCTCAGTCAAAACTGTGGGAAATATTTCATAAGTCAGTGGAAAATTCGGTTCAACTGAAATGGTGATATAAAAGTGCAATTTACTCAAAACGGACCCATTCAGAACACAGTATTATGACTCATTTGGGAACTTCATATGTGGCTTACGTCCATGATTCAAATGCTGCTTTTTAAATAAAATTTCCGCTAAGTTGTAAGCTTTAATGATTAATTTCTAAATTTAGCATCAAAGGACTAATTAGACGCATCCAAAACGTTTCGGTACTTTTCACTTTATTCCAAAGGAATATTCCACGTAGGCGGTATTACCCCACGGTGGGAGTGGAATTACTCCCTCGAGACCTGGGGTAATTCCACCACTCTGTCTACTTTGATATATACTTTAATACAATTTTATAAAAATAAATAAAATGTCGCCGGGTTTTTTTCTGTGTACATAACTTTATACTCTCTTAACATATTTCATCAGTAATTGCTTTGGGGACAGTGGACATTCTAAACAAACATTTTAAGTTATTATCCAATTGATATGAAATTCGCGCACATTGTTTTCTACTATACATGCTTGTTGTTTTCAGATGTATAAGACTATATGTGTTTCCATGTACTGTCGAAGTTTTAATTCACATAATAGTTTATATTCCTATTAGTCAAGTTATCAATTGTTAAATCGAGACATTAGTTCTTAAGCACCTAGAAATTTTGCCAAAAAAAGCATGTTCATAAACATTTTTCAAGGGTTACCCAAAACATTAAGTACTTATGTACCGATTTCGAAAGCAGTTTAATAAACTGTGTGCAAAAATTATGAATACACATAATTTGATATTATGGAAACTAAACCATTCACCACGTTAATAGAACAGAAAAAATAAGGTATATATATATATATATATCGTCATCTGAACATAGTTCAAAATTACGATGTAATTGTTAGGGGCAATGATGGCCCTCCCACTGGGTGCTCCTTCACAAGTGACCATCACTTCTGGCCTTGTAGTGGCCAATGACCTCGGTCAAAATGTGCCCGCCATTAGGAATATATATATATACAGAGAGATATTGCCCCCCCCCCCCCTTTCCTCATTTCATAGAGTCGCGTATTCCTACCCTTAGAATAGCCTACTGTGAAATTCATTTATTTCATTGCGTAATTTAGTATTTTATGTTGCCAGGTTTTTTTTTTTGCTAGACCTTTCTAAGGACTAATGGATTTTGTAAAAAAACTTGTACTTGAAAAAAAAAATAATTATGCCATGTTAATTAGTTTACAAAAAAGTCAATGGTACTTCTTCCCTTCGAAATCATTTAATATCAGTAAAGTCAACATTACACTTAATTATAGCATAATATGGACAATTTGTGCATTTAGTATTTCAGCAATTAAGTATTAAATCATTCATTTATAATTGAAAATAAAATACACTGAAAAGTATTCTTATTATCACGATTAATGACACAATTGTGTTCAACACTGATGATGAAAAAACTACAAAATACACTCTATGACAAAAAAATCGACGCACCAAGAAGGATTTGTCCGATGGAGACAAAAATTGGTGGATAGGAAAATTATGTACAGAATAGAAAATGATTAAAATTTCAGAACAATTGAATGATTTATTTCAGAGTTACAGTAACGAGCTCAATAAGGTGTTGACCCGCCTCTAGCCTGGATGCAAGCTGCCACACGGCGTGGCATAGACCGACAAAGCTCCCGGATGGTCTCCTGTGGTATATCTTGCCAAATTTGCCCCAATAGTCGGACTACGTCATCAACATTCCCTACCGGATGCAGTCGCCTTCCCATCACATCGCAGACATGCTCGATGGGAGAGAGATCTGGTGGTCTGGCTGGCCAAGGAAGTGTTTGACAAGCTTGACGACAGTTCATAGCAACACGTGCCGTATGTGGTCTGGCATTGTCTTGCTGAAAAATAAGCCCAGTGTACTGCCAAAGGAACGGTAGCAAAACAGGTCACAGAATGTCGTCAACGTACCGCTGTGCAGTAAGTGTACCTCTAATGACGACCAAAGGGGTCCGGCTATCAAGAGAAATGGCACCCCAGACCATAACTCTTTGTTGAGGGCCCGTGTGGCGTGCAATAGTGATAGCAGGATCAGCACGCTGCCCTGGGCGTCTCCAGACGCGTCTTCGATGATCGTCAGGACACAGTTGAAGCGGGATTCGTCGCTAAAGATTAAACGTCCCTAGTCTGCATCATTCCAGCCTGATCGAGCCAAGCACCACTGTAATCTGGCTCGACAGTGTGCAGGTGTGAGTGGCAGATGGCATAACGGCCGGTACGAGCGTAGATTTCGTGTGTGGTTCGCACGACTGATGGTTGATAGCGATGAATCAGGCGCTGTGACAGCTGATCTGATAATCACTCAGTCCTCGCGATCTGTTTTGGCCCTACGTCGACCGCTACCATCATGACGCTGAAATCTGCCACTGTTCACCCACTCTTGCCATCATCTTCTAATCGCCGCATCGCTTCGACTCACATGACGAGCGATTCTCCGATTTGCCCAACCTGCCTCTTTCAATCCAATGATACGACCTCTTTCAAACTCTGAAAGTTGCTCGTAATGAGCTCGAATCCTGCGACGAGGCATTTTTTCAGTCGTTGAAAGGCATCTTAAATCGCAATGTAGCAGAAATTTTTAACAACAGTTCAAGAACAACTCCTTATATACATCTGCTGGATGCGCAGTTCCGATGCGCTGGAGATCGCACTATTCATTCATTGGACACCAAATTTTAATCATTTGCATATTTGGTCAAAACATTTTTGCATACGAAATTTCAAAGCAATCGGATGATTCCTTCTTGGTGCGTCGATTTTTTTTTTTGTTATAGAGTGTAGAAACAATCAAATGTGTATTTTTCTGACCTTTAGCCTTGCAAAATACCTTTAGATTGTGCCTGAATCGATAGCATTGAGCACCTCCTTTTCTATAGCCTAGGTCGCTAATCCGTTCAGACGCTCTTGGGAAATGGTCGACCTCAAGTAATTTATAATTAGTTTCAATTTGTAAAACTCTTCTCTCCAATTGCAACTGACACAGGAATGGCAAGTAAGATTCTAAAACTCAAAAAAATATTGGGAAACGTATCTATGAAAGAATTACTAGTTGAGTAACATAAAGTCTTTTCGAGGCAGCTCTTTTGTGGTAGCATCGGTGCTATATGTAAGATCTAATCCAGCAGCTCATTTCCATCTAAATCGCATTCGGTTTTGTCAGTCAAAACTCTTTGTATATTTAAACTGATTTCTGTTTAAATATGAAGACAGTATTGACTGACGGTTCGCACAGTTCATTTTTCTCCATTGCTGAAGGCTATGAACGTCATAGAGAAATTTGAAGTTATCACTTTGTTTCTGCATTTGGTCAAATCTTCCTGACAAAGAACTAATTGCTTGAGTTAAAATCACATAGAAGAAGTTTACTTCGAAAGAGGTCTCTCCTGCCCCAACAGGTTGATCTTCCCTTTCGTAATGAAATCATTTCTTCATTTTCTTTTTTCTGATGTGAGTTTCAGCTGAGAACTCTGGACTGATCTCCAATTTTTTACGTATAGATTTTACTGCGTCAATCATCGCCTTTTTATAACCGGCGCCCTTGTCGGGTGACCGACCCCGCCAAGCCTTATATACGGTACAGTCCATCTTGACGCCCGATGCGACTCTATCTGCTGCATGGGTCTCTGAACAACCCTGCACCAGTCTTTAAACTTCCGCACCACGCCAAAGATTTCAGAGGTTATTGTAATTTTAAAGATTCACCTATGCCAGGCCGGCCGTATGCATATTGAGGGAATCTAATCAAATCAACACACTGGCTTATAAATTAAATAACTACAACTCTGTCTTCCAGGCTGAACTTTCGGCAATTCATGTTGTTGTTGTCGTGCGGGCCATATATGGCCTAATTGGGGGTGCCATTGCCCCGGAGGGTTGGACTTCTTCATACATGACACATCCGTTTTACAGGAAGGTCCCTTTCACACATCCATTCACTCACACATATCGTAATTTCGATCCCAATCAGAGGCCGATAACCCCCTGATCAGGTACCCCCAGAGGTATTGATTTGGTATGGGAACATGAGGGACTTTGTGACCACGACCTATTTAACGTGCCCCAGCCACCATTAGCGAACACGACGGTCTTTAGCCAGGTCCAAGCGCCGATCTCGCAACCATCACAATTGCAGGCTCCGCTGGGGACAGAACTCACAAACCCTTCCTATGCGAGCCCGACGCTCTACTAACTGAGCTACCGCGGCTCTTCGGCAATTCATAATGCCCTATTATGGGCTAACAATAAAAAAAAATTTCATATTTTCACCGACAGCCTCAGCGCGATCCATGCACTAACTTCTTACAAAACTAAAATCCAATTATGTACACATTGTAACGTTTTCAAGTGGTAGCTATTAGGAGCCTCTCTAAAGGAACAACTCACAGGTGGCTCTGGACTAAATATTTTTATTGAAATATATTTGAAATTGGATCATATAGAGTATGAGTTCGTGATAGTGTACTGGTAGAGTCCTTGGTCTTGGGACTACACGGTGTCCAGAATACTCGCGGCTGATTATCCGGCTCGCGTGAGCCCATCTCTAGTTCTTACTCGAATCTGGATCCAGAGGGTCTTAAAAAAAGGTTATTTCAAGCCTCTTTTCGGTCTACTCCTTATAACACTGGGAAAAACCTTCACCAAAACTTTTTTCATTTGTATATTTACCGAATCGCTTTTTATATTTATACTTCTCTTCTTCACTGTAATATACTTCGTCTCATCATAATTGTACTTCTATACCTCGTGTTCTTTCATTTATCCACCGACGATGTACATTTCTGGACTGGATCAATTTCATATATAACTTGTGTATATACACTCTAAGACAAAAAAAAAGTTGCATATAGTTTGTAGTGCAGCGTCACACGTCCAGAAGACCTAGTGTCATGGTGTGAGGTGCAATTGAGTATGATTCCAAATCCCCTTTCGTATTCGTTACGGGCTCTTTGATAGGCCAGCGTTACGTACAAGAAATTTTACAGCCAGTTACACTTCCATTCCTGAACTCCCAAGTTCACCTACTTTTTCAACAAGACAATGCTCGACTCCATATTGTTACCGTCTCTCCCAACGACACAGCGATATCTTAAAAAGGCCAGTATACTTACCGGACCTGTCCCCGATCTAGAATGTATAGTTTGCCATTGGACAAGAGTTCACCGCTCCATCCGTACCGTGTAATCTGCTAAAACTACGTGACAGGGTTGAAGCAGCATGGGATGGATTGTCGCAGAACTTCATAAAGAGTGTATGACTCACTACCTAGGTGCATGGCATGCTGCATAAGGAATAATGGCGGTCATACGCCATACTGAATGATACCACGTTTTTTTTTTTTCTCAATAAAGTTTGCACATTTTATTTTCAAGTTTTAATCATTTACCCATTCATAAGCACTTTACCAACCTCGTAAATTTCATTGCATTCTGACAATTCCTTCGAGGTGCAACATTTTTTTTGTCTTAGAGTGTATCTAAATTGTTCTTCTGAAATGTGTTTCCTGTTTTTTCACCTTTTCTAATTCGTGTACATATCTAAATATTGCTTTTCTGAATTGTATTCTACTGTTGTTCATCTTAAATTGTATAGTTTTCTTTGTGTGTGGTCTGTGTTCTCTTGGTTTTATTTATGTATGTACCCAAATTGCAGGTTTTGAAATGTTCATTGAACTTATTTATTATTATGTAAACTTCAACTTTAAATTCGTATTTAATTGCATTTCACTTTAAATTTCATCCCATTTGTATATTGTATCAAATCTAGTGCTGTAGCAATGTAGAATGTAATTTGTAAATCTATAAATGCCACGTGTGCTCTAAACAATCGGCACTATCTTGATGACGAGATATCTCGTCGAAACTATGTAGAGGGTTAAAAAGACAATAGACTTTCAAAATCGCCAAAATCGATTTTTTAAATTTATCATTGAAAATGAATTGATATCAAATTCTGTGGATATCAAAAAGGATTTTATATTAAAATGCGATCATTTTCGACGGAGAAAACGGAGTTGGATAACCTTTCCCTTTTCCCAACTCTCCTGAAGGTTTAGAGCTTGAACAAGGGAGGAGGGGATAACTTTTACAAGCACTAAGATGCCGAGATGGGAAACTCCACCGCCGGGAAGGAGGGATTACGAGATCAAGAGCTGGTCAATTTTTATCTAGTGACGACACATCTCGTCTAACAGGATCTGATCAGTTTTGCTAGTGACAAGATCGAGACAACAGCCAGAGGGTTAAACGTATCACATAGACTTTAACCCAATGGTGAACGCCATTATCCTGCTTTTCACTCTACTCTAGTGCCATAAATGTTAAGCAGCTAAGATATATCAAATTTAAGGAGCAAATTGCATAATTTGTTAACTTTTGTCACTAAGTGTCTATAAAGGGTGGGCTAAAAAAAGTCCATGACATATTTCAAAATCTATTTATATAACAAAAGGATGTGTGTGTATATTCTCTATTCGAATCTACACCTTTTGACCAATCCACACCAAATTTGGTAACATGTATTCGAATTTATTATAGCAATTTAGTCACTACATACAATTGGTTCCTGGTTCGAATCCGGCTGAGTGCATATGGGTATTTGTAAGCGTATGGTGTAGAGGCGGCTGGTGCACCTTAAATCTGTCGTGTACGGAAGTCCTCAAATTGGGTTGGTGTGAAAATTTGGAGAGTGGTATGCCAGCTCAGGTGTTGCCTCGTCATCTGACCGTGGTTCAAAATTACGTGGTGTGCGTCCTCAAGAGGGACTGATCCCGGACCGTCATCAATAGCCCGTTGTGTTGCTATAATACGAAGTTAATTAAAATTACCATTACCACTACATAATATTATATTTCAATGTACCCTTTTTGCACCCTTTATGGCTCGAGTCCCATCTAACCTATACTCAATTTCAATCCACGTATTTGCTAGCATGGATTGCGGAATAGTGTTGTTTACTTACGTGATTTGGTGTCTTCAATTCTTCGAACAATTCAACTATATTTTTATGCCAAAAAAATTAACTAGATGCTATGTAAAGCTATTAAGTGAAAAGGGCACACTAATATGACAATTGGTTTAGTTTAAATATGATTTTGAAATGTGTTATGGACTTTTCGTCCAGCCTGTATATCGCAAAAATTGCATTGATTTACAACCTTTAAGCCTTTTAAATTCCAAAACATTCACCAGTCTCAAGGGATTCTTTCCAGCATGAAATTTCTTTCTAATGCCATCTTTTATGGATCGTGTGATCCTTCAAGCACTCATTGTCGAGAACGTGGAAGGCTCTATGTTAACCCAGGGCTCCATGAGAGGCAATATCACATCGCAGCCTCTTTTAAATGGAGGGAGTAGATGCCTTCCTGGAGTCTTTGCCCTCTCATTTCAGTGTCGTCTTGAAGAAATTATGAATCTTCAAGCAGCTAACTCGACTTCGGCACATAAGAGATTCGAATTCGTATCCAAGCGCTTCAATCTACCAGTTCCTTAAGGGCGGCGTATTTAGCTGCTCAGACACTGGTGGGTGTAAACAGTATGCAATATTCATCCTAACCAATGTCTAATCGTGAAGTATTCACTTATAAAGTTCTACTGCTACATTTTCTTTTGAAAGTTGACTCAGATTTATGCTCTGTGAGTTGTTACGAGTATAATTTTTTATTCGGGATAGTTTCCTGTTATTCCTATCTTTTATGCCATTTTTGATGGCTACAATATTAGCTAAAGCTTCTAATTAAAGCTGTTAAGAAATGAGACTGAGAATGTCGAGATAAAATTCTTTTATGAACGCCATTTTTTACCCTTAATAATTCGTCCGAACTGTATTACATTCCTTAGAAATTGAAAATAAGATAGCAGTCCCTAACTTTGCTCAAGAAACGTCAATATTTTATCTTCCGCCGAGAAAAAACAACTCCCTTTTCCAGACGTGAAACTATCAAAAATGGAAATTAAAACCGAATTGAATTAGCAGAATATGTGGAAACTTGAGCAGGAGAAACTTTCTTTTGCAGGCGAAACTACGACATTTCCATGAAAAAGAAATTTCACCATTTATAATTAAGAGCGAATTCCACTTCTTGGGATCCTCGATGGTTCTTGATAAAAAGAAATAACTCTCCTCCCGCTGAAACCCAATTTCAACCCAGAAATGTCTCGAAATATAACCGCAGCTGGGTTTTTTTTAAAGACGTTGGGGAGAGATGAAAGCTAAGCAAAATAAAAACGACCCTTACCACTTCGGTCGGACCAACAATTCCTTTGTTGACGAATGAATAAAACATGACATAAGCGGCTGCTCTATTCCGATGAGTCTGGTATATCTTAGAAAACCACTCGACTTGAAAATTTACCTGCCAATTTCTAGCATACGCCGGTATGAATGCATACTGGCGATGAAAATACATTGCGACTGAAACTTTAGGAGTGTTTTATAACAAACGAAAGCCGAAATATGAATAGTGGGATTTTGAATCCCGCTTGAAAAGGATGTCAAGTGCTAATTTTGGAAAAGATAGGTAGGTATTTTAATTCGCGTCGCACTGGAGCAACGCAATGGGCTATTATCGACGGTCAGGATTAAAAGCAGAAGGAAAATATCCGAGGACAACACCACGTAATTGTGAACCACATTAAAAATGCTGGAGTTACGATTACGGTAAGAAAATAAGCAACTGTTTGGGAAAAGTAGGTAGGTATATAATTAACGTCACACTGAAGGAACACAATGGGTTATCGAATGTAAAGAACCGAGGACAACAACACTTAATTGTGAACCACGTTAAAAATGCTGGAGTTACGATTACAGTAAGAAAATAAACAACTGTTTGGGAAAAGTAGGTAGGTATATAATTAACGTCACACTGAAGGAACACAATGGGTTATTGGCGATGGTCCTGGACCAATTCCCGAATGTAAAGAACCGAGGACAACACCACGTAATTGTGAACCACATTAAAAATGCTGGAGTTACGATTACGGTAAGAAAATAAGCAACTGTTTGGGAAAAGTAGGTAGGTATATAATTAACGTCACACTGAAGGAACACAATGGGTTATTGGCGATGGTCCAGGACCAATTCCCGAATGTAAAGAACCGAGGACAACACCACGTAATTGTGAACCACATTAAAAATGCTGGAGTTACGATTACGGTAAGAAAATAAGCAACTGTTTGGGAAAGGTAGGTAGGTATATAATTAACGTCACACTGAAGGAACACAATGGGCTATTGGCGATGGTCCAGGACCAACCTCCGAATGCAAAGAACCGAGGACAACAACACGTAATTTTAAACCACGGTCAGAGGAGACGAGGTAACACCTGAGCTGGTATCCCACTCTCTAAACTTCCACACCACGCTAACGTGAGGACATTTGATGCCACTACAGACTTGACGTGCACCAGTCTCCTTTGTACCATACGGTCTTTGATTGGATTCAAACTCGCAAACCTCCGGTTGCTAATCCGTTACTCATCCAACCGGTCTACCGGGGCCCGTGAATTCTAAAATTGCTAAAATATAGTCCTCTTGTACGTGGGGACTGGTGTATGTTAAATATACCGTGGCCTAAAATGCCGTCAAGTTTAGCGTCGTGTGGTGAGTAGGATGGCAGTCAGCTGATCGTTGTTCATACTTACAAGGATTGGATTGGATATCGTTTTATGGCATTAAGTCCTCTTGGGACATATTAAGCCTAACTCAAGATAAAAAATTAGAAATATAATGTAATAATAAAGTAAAATGAGTCAAGTCATAGTGAATGAATATTACATAAAATTATATGTGATGGATAAAACCACTGTCATGTAAAAAGTTAAAAATATTTGGATGAGGATTCTCTCCAACTATGCCTTCTAAAATCAAGGTATATGAAATAAAATGTTTAAGTCGTTGATAATTAAAATGAGGACATTCTATTAAAATGTGTTTCCCCGTTAGTGGGCAAATGCAGTAATTGCAAATAGGATGATCTTCTCCGAGGAGAAGGTGTCTATGTGTTATCCGAGTATGTCCAATACGGAGACGTGTTAGTATTACATCCTGTCTTCTCAAAGGTAGCGATTTCCATTGAATTATATTTGGTTTTAAAGCATGGAGTTTGTTCTCCGTTTGATCATTCCATTCGTTCTGCCATTTGTCTTCTAAAAATTTGTAAATACAATATTTTAAGTCATGTAAGGAATGTTATGATTAAAATTATTTACGGCCGATTTTGCGGCTTTGTCAACTATTTCATTTCCTGATATCCCAACATGAGATGGGATCCAACAAAATACCAAGCTAAAGTTTTTTGAAGAAATATGATAAATCCTTTTTAATGACTCTAAAACAATGGGATGACTGCCATGATCGGGATGTTTCAATGATTGTAAAACGCTTAATGAATCTGTGAAAATGATACATTTTTTATGACAATGATCAGATATATTTTCTAATGCTTTATAGATGGCCATTATTTCAGCGGTAAAAACAGAACATGAAGAATGGAGTTTAAAACTGTAAAGAGAATCATTCATAGTGAACGCAGCTCCAACATAGTTTGCCCTTTTAGACCCGTCCGTATAAATATGTATAAAATTAGAGTATTTTTCTATATGCTTTTGAAAGAGCTGTTTGTAAATAATATCAGAGGTATCTGCTTTATAGAAATTTTGGAACGGGTTTTGGAATTCAAAATAATGACTAAACCAAGGAGAGAAAGCATACTGTTTTTTTTGGGTGACGTCAAGTGAAGAAAGTTCGGATCCGTTCAACACATCCAGCATTCTCAAGTGAAATGTAGGGATGAAGGATGTTTTAGCTTGATAAAGGCGTTTTAAATATGGACTGTGATGAATGGTATGCAATGGGTGATGAGGGATTGAGGAATTTCTAAAATAATATTCTAAGGACAACAAATGTCGCCTTAAGTCCAGAGAAGGTTCAAAAGCGTCCACATATAAGCTGTTTGCGGGTGAAGTTTTAAATGCACCAGTACATAAGGCGCAAAGCTGTGTGTTGGATGGTGTTCAGAGTTTGAAGTGCAGATTTTCTTGCTGAGCCATACACCACGCAGCCGTAATCTAATTTTGATCGTATTAAAGCTCTCTAAATCTTTAAAATGCAAGTCCGATCAGATCCCCATGATAATCGAGATAAAACTCGAAAGATGTTAAGAGCCTTTTCGCAACGTTTGCGTAGATTTAAAATATGCGGTTGAAAAGTCAACTTCTCTTATCAAATATAATTCCTAAAAATTTTATACTGTCCACAACATTAATTAAAATATCTTTGAAAAATATTTCAGGGTCAAGGTGAAGATTTCGTTTTTTACAAAAATGAACACAAGCGGTTTTGGAAGGTGAGAAACTGAAACCATTTTCGTTTGTCGAATGTGTGATTTTTCTAACGGCCTGTTGAAGTTGTCTTTCAATTAATCGAATGTCTTTAGCTGCGCATGAAATTTGCAGATCGTCAACGTAAATAAGACCTTTTACTGATGGAGGCAAATTAGAAACAATATCATTAATCTTTAAAATAAATAGAGTCACACTTAAAACACTGCCTTGTGGCACTCCCTCCTCTTGAATAAAAACATCGGATAACATAGATCCAATCCTTACTTTAAAATATATTTTCTCTAAGAAGTTTTGGATGAAAATAGGCAGATTTCCTCTTATGTCGTTTTTAAAAATGTCTTAAAATTCCATGTCTCCATGTTCGACCATAAGCTTTTTCGATGTCGAAGAAAATCGAGACGAGATGTTTATTTTCCACAAATGCATTTCTGATTTCAGACTCGAAAGCGACTAAATTGTCAATAGTAGAACAATTTTTTCTGAAGCCACTTTGAAGTGGGGAGAGACATTTATCTTTTTCTAAAACATACATTAAACGCGCGTTGACCATCTTTTCTAAAATTTTGCATTAGCAGCTTGTCATGGCTATTGGACGGTAATTCGAAGGGTTCTTGGGGTCTTTATTCGGTTTCAGTATGGGTATTACAATAGCATACCTCCATGACTGCGAAAAAGTATGCTCGGTCCAAATTCTGTTGGAAATTTTCAGGAGATGATTTAGAGAACTATTTGAAAGATGTTTGAGTATGATGTAACTAATATTATCTGGCCCAGGAGTTGATTTGTGAACTAAGGATAAAGCCTTTGTCAATTCGGGAAAAGTAAAATCACAGTTATAAGATAGTATACGGTTTGAAGTAAAATTAACTTTATTCTTTTCAGATGCAATTTTAATTTTTTTAACTTTTAGAGTAGTTAGTTGAGCTGGATATTTCGGAAAGGTGTGAAGCAATTGCGTTTGCTATTTCTTTGGGTGCTGCTAGTACTTGGTTATTGTATTCTAGAATCGGAATTTGTCTATTGGGGTAAACACCGGAAATTATTTTAATTCTGTTCCACAATTGCTTACTTTTGGTCTTACTATTTATATTATTGACATAATTTATCCAAGAATCCCTCCGACTACGTCTTTGTATTTTTCGAAATGCCGCTTTTGTTTTTTTGTAAATAATAAAGTTTTCTCTTGTTGGATATCTATTGAAGATATTCCAGGCTTTCCTTTGCTTCCGATATGCATCGCTACAATCCCCATTCCACCACGGTTTCTTCTGTTTTTTAGGCACATTAATGACTTTTTTAATGGAAGCGTCTGCACTTCCTATAATTATATCTGTTATTTTTTAAGTGACTTCATCGATGTCTTCAGTTTCTACTATGTTAGAAATAACTGCGAGCCTAATAAAGAGTGGCCAGTTGGCAGTTTCAAATATATAGTTAGGTTGGCTAACAGAGGGAGGTTGGTATTGGGTTGCATATTTTAGTTTTATAGGATAATGGTCACTATTGTAAAGGCAAGTATCCACAGAAAAAGTCCAAAATGGTAAAATTGAAGTAGTGCAAATTGCCAGATCTATTGAATGGTAAGTAAGTGAAGGTGAGTGAAAGTAAGTAGGTTGGCCGTTATACATAATACATAAATCATTATCTGTTATTATTTTTTCAATTTCCTTGCCTCTACTATTAATGTCTGAACTGTCCCAGAGAATATGATGGCCATTTAGGTTACTAAGTATAATGAATGGTTGCGGAAGTTGATCTATTAAATTATTTAAGTGAGAAGTGGCGACATGGGTGTTAGGAGGTAAGTATAAATTGCATATTGTTATTAAAATATTGACATGAAGTCTTGCAGCAACAGCTTGGAGTTTTGTTGCAAGGTTAATTTGGGTGACTAGTAAGTCATGGGAGGTAAGCAATGCTACACCTCCACATGCTCTTTGGCCATCATCGTAATCTTTTCGGAATATAGTGAAATGACGAATGTTGGTGGTATCATTCTTTCTTAGATAGGTCTCCTGGAGGGCGATTGCAGCTGGTTTGTGTTTATTTATATCTTTTACGTCATCAATTTTTTGACGAAAACCCCGGCAGTTCCAGGAAAGAAAGGAAGCCATAAAAATAAAGGATAAAAGAAAAGAATAAACTACTTGTGTTTTCTCGTCCTAGGACGAGATCTGTCTTGCCGAAGATCCTTCTTGGACTTGGGTGGCGAAGTCTCCAAGCCATCACTCTCCAACAGAGGAAATATCACTTTCGGTGTTGTATAGATTTATAAGGTCGCTGGTAGAAGGATCAGTTGTGAAATTTCTAGATGTAACGTCAGTTTGAAGAGAGGTTTGAGAAGAACTTTTTGCTATTTTAATATTGCTTTGTTCAGATGATATGGCTCTTTTTAAAGAAGTATTTATAGATCGATTTGGTTGATTTATGTGTTTTGTATATGTTGAGGCTGTAGCTCATGCTTTAGAAAAAAGAGGCGTTATAGGTTGGTTCATTGAAGTTTTATGTTGGGCAGATGGCTTAAAAATAGTTACATCGGTTTGAGTTCCGTTAGTTTTGAAGGTTTTTTTTACTATTGAAGAGTAAGATATTCCAGGTTTCGGGGTGCGATCATTTACAATTTTTCGGGCCTCCGGAAATGAAATGTTTTGTTGCACTTTAATTGTTTGGATTTCTTTTTCGGTTTGAAATTTTGGGCAAGACCTGCAAAAGCTGGATGGTCACCTTTGCAGTTCACACAGCAAAGGGATGACGACGTACAGACATCGGTCTTGTGTTCTGTGCTACAGCATTTTGCGCAGGTTTCTTTGCCACGGCAAGCGAGAAAAGAGTGGCCGAATCTTTGTCATTTAAAGCAACGAACTGGGTTAGGTATGAACGGTCGAACTGGGCAATTCATATAGGCTATTTTAACATGTTTGGGTATAGTCGGTGTATTGAAAGTTATTATAATATGTTTGGTGGATATTCTTTGGCCATTTCTTGATATAGTGATTCTTTTTACATTAATTACAGATTGGTCAGACAGGGATTCTAGGATGTCTTGTTCACTATCATGAACTAAATCGGATTCGGAAATTACGCCTCGAGATGAATTTAAAGTTTTATGGGGTGTTACATTTACTGCTATTGGACCAACAAATTTTACTTTTTGGATGTTTGAAGCCTGTGTTTTATTTGTTACTTCTATAAGTACGTCTCCTGCTAGGTTTTTTTTAATATTTTTTGTACCTCCTACCATTCCCAATATAGTTTTGTGAAGTAAAATAGCCGATATATTTTTTAAGTTGCCCTCGTTACTTTTCATAATAAAAAATGTTTGTACTGGTGTATCTTTGTTATTATTTACGTTAGATAGGTGCTCCACAAAGGAGAAGTTGTCATTTGATTTTCCATGTTTAATGAAGAAGTGTTCAGTCCCCGGCGGCACCACCCACCATGGAGTCCAACGAGGGGGTACAGGTTCCTGTACCGGTGCTAACCAGGGACTATACGAACCCAAGTCACCCCTATGACTGCCCTAAGGAGCTAGTTGGTGAGCAGGTCCTTAGTCCTAGCAGGATAAACCCACCAGCCGATTAATGTACTGGGACCAAAGTACATTTCCTGTTTATTCGAAGCAGGAGCCGAAGCAATGTATTGGGGCGTTATGTTGTCCCTCAATCACCAGGATCACCTTTTCCGAGGACACAGGTCTCAACGCACGGCAAGAGGAGCTGAAAGCAACAGAGCGGCGAAAAGCTTCTCAAGCGGAGCCCTCACCTCCGAAGAAGCAACCACAACGAGGGAGGAAAAAAGAAAAAAGCAAAGAGTAGAGGAGGAGAAGAACGAAAGGAAGGGAAGATCACTCAGGTACCCCGGGGTTGTGAAGCCCGTACAAACCTAAAGAAGGAATGCCCCTGGGGGCCATACTTACAAAGGTGTTGTCCCTTTTCTTTCGTGGTTGATCCCGGACCGTCGACATTAACCCTTTGTATTGCTCCAGGGCGTTGTAAATTGAACTACCTACTGTAACATCATGTAATGCTGCTTTTAATAAGACATGAAAACTTTCCAAGAATCGCCAAAGATAGGTGAAAGAAAACCTCCTTTAAAAGGCCAGACTTTGAAATCAAAAGGAGCAGGTGAGCCCCAGGGCTGACGCCGGCTATGGAGCAATAAACCTCCTTATCCTATGAACTTTCAAATTAAAGGGAACTTTTTGTAGGAACTATAGAACTCAGTTTTTGAGGATTTTTTCAAATAAACATCACTGTAAATAGACCCATAAACAAGATTTCTTACAAGCTGTTTTTAATGAATACTATGTACGTCAATTGTATACTATGTACGTAAACATTCAATATTTTTTAGAACGAAAAACAACACAATAGAATTGATCAATACTAGAAATACACGTGAATTGTTAAATATAACATCATAAACATACACGAATTGGGTAAAGCGTATTATGAATCCTATCACAAAATTATAGTGATATTAATCCTATGTCTCGAAATATAACCGCAGGTGGTTTTTTTAACAGACGCTTTTTTTCCCCTTACATCTGGAAAAGGTAGAAGCTAAGCAAAATAAAAAAGATCCTCACCACTTCGTCCAACCAACAATTCCTTTGTTGAATCATGAATAATACATTACATAAGCGGCTGCTCTATTCGGATGAATCTGGGATATCTTAGAAAACCACTCAACCTGAAAACTTACGGCCAATTTTAGTACACGCACGCGTATAAATGCATACTGGCAATGAAAATACGCTACATCTGAAGGTTTAGGAGTGTTTTATAACAACCAAAACCGAAAAATGAATAGTGCGATTTTTATGCTCCCTGAAAAGGTTGTCAAATGCTAGGATTGAAAACGCGAAGAGTAAAGTCTCGAGTTATTTGGATCCTCTAAGATTAATCCAACATTTGTGTTCAGACTGGGATGGGAAAACAAGCCCCCCCCCCCAACTGTTTTTAAAAGAATGTTACAACAAAGCTCAAAACTAAGAATTTATTTTTCTTTAAAATTCTTGTTTATTATTATTATTTAATTTATAATTTAATTTTGTTTAATTATTCAATTTATTTATCGACTTTAATTTTCGCTCTTCTGTGCTTGTAAAACTTTTCTCGTGCGATATATATATATATATATATATATATATATATATATATATATATATATATATATATATATATATATATATATATAATATATATATATATCGATATATATATATATATATATATATATATATATATATATATATATATATATATATATATATATATATATATATATATATACTGCTGGCCACCGTAAATGCAACAGCCTGAAGGAAGCATGCAAATACTATGAAATTTACAACATGCGTTAGCGGAGGTGAGTTATGCAAATGATTAGAATTTTAACGCAGACGCACATCACGCGCGCCTGTTCAAAGCGCTTTTTAAGGCTTGGAGATTTCGACGATTTCAAGTACAGCAATTGTGTTTTTCTTGTGGTTTTTTCAAAAAAACGATCATTTATGCCCCGTAGAAAACAGCGATCATCTTTTGATCAAGTATCCGAGTTCGACAGAGGAAGGATAGTGGCCTACTGAGATTGAGGATTATCTTTCAGGGAAATCGATAGTCGTGTTGGACGAAACCAAACAACTGTGATGCGGATATGTGATCGTTGGATGCAGAAGGGTACGACGGACCGACGTGTTCGATCGCATCCACCTCAGTGCACCACTTCACGTGATGACAGGCATATTGTGCGTATGGCTGTGACGGATCGCTCAGCCACATCACGAACCATAGCACAGCACATTCAGTCTGATCATCCAGTGTCTGCGCGTACCATTCGACGCCGTTTACAGCAAAGTGGTCTGTCCGCAAGACGTCCATTGCTTCGTATACCCTTGACGCAGAAACACAGACGTCTTCGCCGCCAATGGTGCGATGAAAGAAGGATGTGGACGGCAGAATGGAATGAAATTGTCTTTACTGACGAGTCACGCTCGTGTCTGCAACACCACGATGGTCGGATTCGAGTCTGGAGACACCGTGGAGAGAGGATGCTGAACAGCTGCATTATGCACCGCCACACTGGTCCTACACCGGGTATTATGGTATGGGGGGGGGTATTGGATATCACTCTCGCACTGCTCTAGTACGCATTGCCGGTACTTTAAACAGCCAGCCAGCGCTACATCTCCGAGGTGTTGGAGCCAGTTGTCCTTTCTTACCTTCAGGGCTTGCCCACAGCCATATTTCAACAGGATAATGAGCGACCACACGTGGCACGCATTGTCCAAGGGTTCTTCGTCAATCGCCAGATTGAATTGCTTCCCTGGCCAGCTCGCTCTCCGGATCTTTCGCCGATAGAAAACATGTGGTTCATGGTTGTTCAACGATTGACCCAGATTACATCCCCAGCTGCCACACCAGATCAACTTTGGCAACGTGTGGAAGCTGCTTGGTCTGCTGTACCCCAAGAACACATCCAGTCTTTTTGAATCAATGCCGAGGCGTGTGGCAGCGGTGATCTCCAACAATGGCGGCTACTCTGGCTACTGATTTTGGCAGGAACCACACTTCACAGAAGTCTATATTTTTATCATTTGATACTTGGTCAACATGTTAACTACAAAATAAATTTTGTTGTTATATCTCTTGCCTTTCTTGGTGTTGCAATTTGGGTGGCCAGCTGTGTATGTATATATATAAGTATCCTATGTATCGCTCTCTCTCTCTCTGTCTGTATATATATATATATATATATATATATATATATATATATATTAGAGAGAGAGATCCTGAACTCCTTCAATTCCATCCCACCCTTCCATCATTCTCACGGTAAAGGAAGTTTGGATAGTGGGGTGCCAGCTCAGGTGTTGTCCTCGTCATCTAACCGTGGCAAAAATGATAAGGTGTTACCTTAGGATCTTTTCATTCGGGATTGATCCCGGTCAGTCGCCAATAGCATGCACCAGTGAAACGTATTTTCAACTACTTACGTGTCTACGCATTCCCTTATGCAATGGCGATTCGGCATTTTTAGACCCAAACCAATTTTCCTTCACTCACATTTCATTTCTCTTCTGATTTCCATCTTCCAGATTTCTTATTACTTCCTGTTATCATGCTGCTGAAGCATTTAATTAGAATGGATAGCTCTTCCGAGTAATTTTAGTGATATTATGCTGCCTATAGCTTTAATTAAGAATATTTAAACTAAGCAACAAAGATGGAGGATGAATCCCTTAACGGTCTATTTGATATTGCTTATTTTATGTTGCCATTCGACACTAAAGTAATAACGATCGATTTCTGTATCACAAGGGGATTGGAAGTGTAACGGTAATGGTGATTTATGGTGGTGAGTGATAAGGAAAGTAAAATGCTCGGATTTGTGTGTGAACCAACATTATAATTTATTCAAACATATCTAAATATACAAGAATGTGATCCGGCGAGCGGGGAAAGAGAGCAAGTTTCCTTTCGGCATTATATAATTATCTGACCGTGATTCAAAATCACGTGATGTTGTCCTCGGTCTTTCCTTTCCGGGTTGGATTCCGGACTGTCAGCAATAGATTATTGTGTTGCTCCAGTGGGACGTTAATAAAAATACGTGCCTAGCAAGCTATACTTATACCGCACGGGTTGGTGCAATATACACTATCCTACAATAGCAGACAGCAAGACTTGAGAAGAATACATGGGTAGTATAAGGGAAAGAATACATGCTTCAATAGGGGGATGGTCCCCTACGTGCTGTAGTTACACTAGCTGCAAGAATGTCGAAAGCTCAGCTGTAGATCTTGGATGTGGTTCCCTGGTCCATAAGCGTCGCTCTAACTCATTCCACAAATGTTCTATGGCAGTGCTCCCCAACCTTTTTATCGCCGCGGACCGGATCAACGTTTGATAATTTTAGCGCGGCCCGCTGGGGGTGGGGACTTTGATTGTTAATATTTTAGATTTTTTTATTTAATAATTTAATTGTATTTAAACATACGTTTAAAATAAAATACAGTTACACCAAAAAATGAATATTAAGTGATTTGACGTTTTAACTCACTAGAACGCTTAATCAATGAGAGCCCTGAGCTTGTTTCTTTGCAACGAGACGGTTTCATCTGGGGGTAATAGGAGACAATGACACCCGAAGTGTGTTGCTTATGTCCAGTTTATTCCTTTGTTTTGTTTTGGTTGCTGTCACTGCAGAAAACCTCGCTTCACATAGATAGGTTGTCGGAAATGGCAATAGGGATATAAATGCTGTGGTGGCAATCTGAGGGTATTCCACCATGATTTTAATCCAGAACACCGGCAGAGTTGTTGTCTCGAACGTAGTTTCAACGCCGCCTTCATTTGCAATTTCCAACAGTTGATCTTCTTCTTGCACAGACATTCTAAATTCGCCTGATTTGTTGACAAATGGGTCGCGGATCTATTCCTTACTAGTTAGTGGGTCTTTTGTGGTTGGGAGGTAGCGCTCGAACTCTTTTAAAAGCAAAGACAGGTGATCGTGCACCAACTGGGAGAATGAATGTTTAGGCTCAGTCTCGCCTAAAATCCCCGCTAATGTCTGAAACATGTCCAAAATGCCTCTGTTCACGCGCCGTCCCCACAACTTCAGTTTGGCTTTAAATGCAGCTACTTTGTCTGCCAACTTGAAAACAGTTGTCGCATTTGTCAAAATTGGAAAATAGAGACATACAGAAATCATATATATATAATTGAAGCTCTAGTAACAAATTTCAAGTTCTGATTTACCGCCTCCTAATTTGAGTTGACATTTCATAGATAAGAACCGCACAAACCCGAGAGAAATACACCACAGTAAATAAAATTGAAATAATTTAATGTTCCTTTGGCGGCCCGGTACCATTTGATTCACGGACCGGTACCGGTCCGCGGCCCGGGGGTTGGGGACCACTGTTCTATGGGGTTTAGGTCGAGACTCTGAGCAGGCCATGGGAAGATGTTTCACTTCCATATATTGATACCACTGCTTGACAGAGGCTGCAACATGACATGAAGCGTTGTTGTCCTGGAAGTAACATTCAAACATTCCATAAAATTGCCAGAGCGTAGGAAGAACAATTGTCCAAAATGTTCATGTAGTTGTCGGCGTTCAATTGACCAGGAACAATATGCAAAGGTCCCAGGCCATAACACGAAAAGCACACCCAAACAAGTAGTCGGATTTTATGCAAATCCGCAAGCGTGTGATCCATTATTGTAGGGTAGTGCATATAGAAAGACAATAGGATACTAATTTGTAACCTATATAAACTAGACAATTTAAAAAACAAATTAACCCGAGATTTCATCTATGTATTTCTCTGGTGCCATTCAATATTTTATTTCTTCTTGTGAGCCCCAACTGTAAGCTTGCGGATTTAATGCACCTCAGTATTGATTTTTTGCGTAGTTTCCTACTTTTATTTACTCGAGCGTATCGAAAGAATAAAAGAAGACAAGATTCTTGTACCTGTACAAAAATAAAATGGAAGTCAAGAAACACAAGGAACAATACATTTTAAAACCAATCTATACCAACTTTTTTTCTCTCAAAGGCAGACAAAATTTTGAAGGAATAGTTTTACAATCGAATTTTTTCTGGTTACTGTTTCTACCGGAAAGAAAAGCCAAAGTAAAAGTTCTCGAAAAATCAGATTTCTTCTACCGAGAATGGGTGACAGGAATACAGTAATGTTCTTCATGTAATATTTATGGGTAATGAGCTTAAACAAGAATATAAATCCAATTGCTAAAACTTTCTTCAAACTTAGAAAATTGTGAAGTACCCGTATATGGATGGAATCAGCCAATAAAGCTTTGTCAATCTTATATACGAACACGCTCTTAGTAATAATCCCTATGTGAGTTAACTTCTCTTTACAAAAACAGGGTCACGGGTATCCAGGTTTTAAGACCAACGGATTAGCAACCGGTGGGTTGCGAGTTCGAAACTCTGTTCACCCTAAAATCATCGTGTCCAGTGGGGGTTGTACACGTTAAATCTGTCATGGCCTCAAATGTCTCTACGTTGGCTAGGTGTGGAAGTTTGGAGCTCATGTGTTCTCGTCATCTCAGTGTGGTTCAAAATGACGAGGCGTTGTCCTTGGACATTTCCATTCGGGATTGACCCTGGACCATCGTCAACAACCCGTTGTGTTCCTCCTGTGCGAAGTTTCTTAACTACCTACTTTACAAAACGTAATTCGCGTTTTTGTTCATTTTTAACTTTTGTGAAAGAATTTATATGTATTTCGTTGGAAAGATTAAACAATATTTGATAGAGCTGTCATTTGCAAAACAGTAACAAATAAAGTAAAATACCAAACATCGTTTATTTCCTCACAGATGAGTTTTGACAGTCACTATTTCTTTTTTTGAATTTATAAATGCTGTTAAATTAGTGAATTTAAAAGTTTGTAAGTTGGGTTTATATTAGTCTTACATCAACTGGTCGAATTTGCTAACCAGACAGGACTCGACGTGGTGGACATAAAAAGGTTTCCATTACGTTCCATTCATATTTCCTCTATCAGCAACCTGCGAGATGTTAGATTCCTCCCTCGGGTCTTTCTGTCAGAAAAGCTTTCCTTGTATTTGCATGTCCATTTACAGGACGTTGTTGTGCACAGATTGACACAATATGTCCGTTGTGCCATTAAACCTTAAAATAAATAAATCACCACAGCTAATCAGATGAAATGAAGGAGAGTAACGTTATAATGTAGCTGGAGAAAAATACTGTAGAAGCATTCTAGATGTAGTCGGTGGTGTCTTTTAATTGGATATTTTATCGTTCTTTACTACAATTACAGTGTTTAAAATTACTCTGATTCTGTCTCATTAATGTATCGAATTGTGATCACTGATCATATATTAGAGTCAGTACCATTTATGATTAGTTCTGAAAAATATATAAAAAAATTGATACGAAAATTATAAAAGATACGATTTTTTTCGAAATACTATTAATATTTTTATAGAGGAAACAACGCGGGGAAAACTGGATGAATCAATTTTTAATTATGTACTGCGGTGTATGCTTAATTTTTTTAAGAAAATTCAAATAAGTGCTTGTGTAAGTCGATGAATTGCACCAAAGGAACAATAAGTCTTTGTTACTAAAAAAGAAATTCTCAAGTGAGCATACTTAAACAAAATTGGAAAAAAACACCGATTGTTACTCTTTCGAAACCATTTAATAGAAATCTATGTAAACATTTATTAATTCATTTAAAGGTTTTGATGATATTAATTGCTTTCCGAATTTTTTCTCTCAGAATGCCTGATAGTGAATAAATCAGACAATAAGGCTCTCCTCGCCAATTTATTAATTGTTCCATCAGTTAATGCTCTTTCTAAGATAAACATTAAAAAATAACACTATTGGAACTTGTTTTAAAAAAGATTGTGATAGCTGTATTCTATTACCGATTTTTAATACAATGCTCATTTAACCACGTATGAACTCCAACTACAGATAATTTACATCATTTAACTTAAAAACAAGCTTCGTGCAATTTGCCTTTCCGAAACATTGAGCTGTTTATGTCGATTTAAATGAGAAAAGAGGTTCATATAAATGGTACATATTGAACTTGTTGTTGTTGTTTCTTGTCCTACAAAATAGTCTGACGAAGTTAGACTAGGTCCAAGAATCCGTTGACACAGAGAAAGTCGATCATAAGAAGAAGAGATGAGTACATATCCTCCCTAGAGAGGTCCATGCAATCCAGGATGTGCGCAGCAGAAGCCTGGTGTGCGTGGCACTTTGAGCATGTAGCGTAGAGATTCTTGCCCTCAAAAAATGAAAAAAATTTCAAGTGGCCACTGGCAAGATGTGAGAGGCTGGTCTGGGACTGTCTATCGCACGAAAGGGCCAGAAACAACCCTGGCTTACCACCCATATACCAATGGTGGGAGGGAGGTACAAACCAACTTACTTTGTTTTGGGATTTTTTTCCGAGAAAAAGTTCCAAATAAGTGAGTTCAGAAGAGGAGGGGGTTGGATGACTGCAGCCCTCCTTTGCAAGGTTGTCAGCTACTTCATAATCGAAAAGATACGCGTGAGATGGAATCCACTGGATGTGGATGTCATGAAGCAGTGATATGAGCCTCAACTTTTTCAGGATAGAGATGCTTACTTTGTCCCCTATGAAGGTCCAATTACTAAGGTGTTGAATCGAGCTGTGGCTGTCACTCAAGATCCAGAGAGGGCCAAAGTTGTTTTCACTTAGGATAGCCTGAAGCCAATACGATACGATACGATTGGATAGCCAATATGGAGAATGTAATTCAGTTAAAGGCGCTAATGGAAAATTCTTACCAGATGACAAATCAGCAGTCAACGGCTTAGCTGCCCACTATCAACTGACTAGTGGGCTTTCCTTTACGAATGAGGATAGAATTATTTTGAGCAAAGCGAGAAATGTTGTTCATGGATGTCTCAGCTCTGACCTTGGAGACCCAGATCTCGTCAAGCACTTTTCTTTTCGGTAATTACTCCTAGCAGTATCATTTCTTGACCTTAACAAATCCCCTGACCCAGATGGCCTTCACATCCAAATGCTGGGAAACCTTGGCTGTAAAGAAAAATAGTGTCTAATTGACATAATCAACCTATCGTGGAAGAAAGGGAAACTGCCACAGGAATGGAAAAGGTCCTCAATCATTCCTATCAAGAAACCAAATAAGACGACTTGCTCGCTGGACGATTTTAGACCTATTGCACTAATCTGTACGGCAAGCAAAATAATGGAGAAAAAGATCTTAATAAGACTTCATTTTTTTCTGGACAGGAACAACTTAATGCCCAGCGAGCAATATGACTTTCTTAGGGATCATAGTACCATAGACCAAATTCGGTATTTCTACCCCAAACCATCAGGGATGCCCAAAATCTTAAACCTACTAATCATACAGTAGCTACTTTGTTAGATATCTCGAATGCTTTCGACAGAGTCTGGAAGCATAAACTAATTTTAAAGCTACATGAAGCTTTTAACATCCGAGGTAATACCTTGGCATGGATCTCGGATTTTCTTCAACAAAGAAGTATCAAGGTAAAAGTTTATAAAACATTTTCAAATACATATAAACTCAGCCAAGGAGTCCTTCAGGGAGCTGTTCTTAGCCCAACTTTGTTTGCTATGTATTGGGCTGATGTAGAAGGGGTTCCTTCCTCTGGGACTAGTATACGAACGTTTGCTGACAACATTGCTCTCTGGAGCTCTGGTATCAACATAGCTGAATCAGAATCTAGACTAAATGATTCCTTGATGGCTTTGTCCAATTTTGCCGCACAGCATAAACTATGTTTTAATTTTACTAAATCGATTGCCACCTTTTTCACTACCAACAAACACCTGCCGAAGTTATAAGAAACATAAACACACAAAGAGAGAATAAGTGACAAAAACAAGTTTAATGACATGTCATTACAACAAGTGTTCAAAACAGTGACCGGCACTGGCTATACGTGAGGTACAACGGCGAAGAAAGGATTGGCGAACTTTCTGAAATACGCCAGACATATCGCGTACTTCCCTTGCAGCGGCCGAAAGTCTGGCAACGAGATTTTCTACAGATTCAACGAGGTCTCATACACAAGAGCCTTCAGCTTTCCCCACAAAAAGAAATCATTACATTAAAGAACTGGCGAGCTTGGTGGCCAAGCTGCAGGACCACCTCGCCCAATCCATCGGTTCGGAAAAGTTAAATCCATATAGTTTCGCACCTCTTGTACATAATGGGCTGGTGCTCCATCTTGCTGGAACCTACCAATAACGCGCAACAAGAATGGAGCTTTAACATTTGCAAGGATCAAGTTTTCAAATGCGCTAGAATCTTTGCGTTTTGTTTACGACCATGCATTATCTGATGAATGTTGTTTGTTTGGATGTGTACTATCACCTCTTAAAGTTTTGCCCATCTTTTATGAATCACCCTGTATTTTAGTTGTTGCGGTAGGAAGCACGTTCTACAAAGTTTGTGTATTTGAGTTAACACAGGGAAATGTCGCGGTCATATTTGAAACCCGATTTATGCTGGGTTATTCAGAGTTAAAAGTCGAATGTTTAAGACACTAAGTAAATAATATTCTTCTCTTATCTCTTAAAGTCCAGAACGTAGTTTTATACGAGTACTACATTCCTTTTTTTTCCTTACCAAACAATTTTACAATACTACTTTTCACACAATTTCGTAACAGCCTTTAAACTTCAATGATATAGTTTGTACTTATCACCAAGTGAATGATAGTTTGAAGTGAGAATAGTAAATATCTGAATATTTGATTATATTTAAAGGTGAATTCTGTAAAATTTAAGAAAAGTTTCGTAATTTTATTTGAGGCCACTACAGCCCAGTTGGTAGAGTTGCAACTGGAGGGTTTCGAGTTCGGAACTTGATCCAACCAATTACCGTCGTGTATGTAGAGGACGGTGCACGTAAAATCTGTCGAAACCTCAAAGTTCGTCACGTTGGCGCGTTGGTCAAGTATGGGGTGTCATGTCAGGTGTTGGCCTCGTCATATTTGACCGTGGTTCAATTTTACCGGGCGTTGTCCTATGATCTTTCCTTTCGGGATTGATCCTGGACCGTCACCAATAGCTTGTTGTATTGCTCCAATACGACGTAAATTTTACTACCTCTTCCTTAAATTAATTTATAATTTTTTTGATTGATGTGTATGGATATTATTCTACAATTTGTGTTACTACAACGAACAGGTTGCGAATCTAATTGGATGGTCAATCGCCAATTTCAAACTAGTCTCTATAGTCGGGGTAGCCCGGATGCAAGGGTAACGCATTAGCAACCGGAGGCTTGCAAGTTGGAATCTAGTCAAAGACCGTCGTGTACAAAAGCGGTCGGTGCACTTTAAATCTGTCGTTTCCTCGCATCATTCCCTTAAGGTTTTAATCCCGAATCGTCGCCAATAGCCCATGTGTTGCTCCAGACATTAGTTAAAATACCAACTTACCCCCATAAGAGTTTCTAAAACAAAAATTCGTCAAATTTTGTTTTCCGTAAATGCAAATGAGAACATGGCTCCCCTCCTTTCAATTTTTGTTTCAATTATTAGCAGGGCACTGATTTCATATTAAACTTAAAATCCATTAAAAAAGACTTAACAATGAAGAAACTGGTATCTGTTCGTGTTTCCCTATTTGCGAAACGCTTTGGACTTCGATATTTTTACTCGTTTCGATTTACAACTAGAAGATCAAAAAGTAAACTGATCCCTCTTTTGTTTTCTGTCTAGACTAGAGAAAATCCACTGAAGTCCTTACCCTTTCCGGTATCGATGAATCCTCCACCAAATGAAAATTCTAGAGAGCTTCCGTTTTTTGTTGATGGGCCAAATCACGGATTTCCTTTTTTGCAACAGAAACTGCAGAAATATTCATTTGTAACGTCTCGTAGAAAATTCTAATTCACTGATATGTTTCAAAAAAGTGTATTAAATGCAGCTCAAATGACACCGTGCTAAAAACTTAAACAAAATCCTTATAAAACAAAAATCGACCACATACATTAACACTATGACTAAACCCTACAGATAGGTAATCTCTCCCCTTCGGGGGTCATCTGACCGTGGTTCAAAATTACGAGGTGTTGTCCTCGAATCTTTCCCTTAAGGGACTGATTCCGGACCGTCGTCAATAGCCCGTTGTGTTGCTCTAGTACGACGTTAACTAAAAAATTACCAATTACCCCTTCGGGGGTTGATCCGGGACTGTCGCCAATAGCCCGTTGTGTAGCTCCAGTGCGACTTTAATTAGATACCTTCCTATCTTCCTGGATGAGTAGGTATATATTTTAACGTCATAATTTACAACACAATGGGTTATTTACGACGGTCCGGGATCCGAGGTCAACACCATGTAAATTCGAACTCGCAACCACCCAACAATTTTAAGTCTCTCACTCTTCCATCCGGGCTACTGCCCCCCCCCCTTCTGCATATTTAGAGTAAGGAAGTTTTGAAAGGAATTGTATCAATACGGGTATTGTCTACTAAACTCTAAAAATAATAATAATTGGTAATCATTAGTTAACGTCATGCTAGAGCAACACAGCGGACTATTGACGACAGTCCAGGATCAATCCTCAAAGGGAAAGGTAATGGTATTTTTTAATTAACGTGGTGCTTGAGCAACCCATCGGGTTGTTTATGACGGTCCGGGATCAATCCACTAAGGGAAAGACCCGAGGACAACACCACGTAATTTTGAACCACGTTCAGATGACGAGGCAACACCCGAGCTGGTACACCACTCTCCAAATTTCCACACCAACCAAACGTGAGGACTTGCGACCACGACAAATTTAAAGAACACCAGTAACCTCTACAACGTACGCTTACAAACGTTCATGCACTGACGTGGATTCGAACCAGGAACCTTCCGATCCTGAGGCTAATACCTTAATCACCAGACCGATTGGTCGGGATACATAATAGATAATTGTTGGTGAAATCCGATCTTTTGCATAAAATGTTTCTGATGGGCAAATAGCATGCTCACGACGAGGCTCTAGAAGCTCTGACCGTCAAATCAAAAAGTTAATAATACAAAAATAAACTTTTTAAAATGGTAATGGTAATTTTAGTTAACGTCGTACTAGAGCAACACAACGAGCCATTGACGACGGTCCGGGATTAATCCCTTAAGGGAAAGATCCGAGGACAACACCTCGTAATTTTGAATTACGATCAGATGACGAAGCAACACCTGAGCTGGCACCCCACTCTCCAAACTTCCACACCAACCCAACGTGAGAACTTTCGGCCACGACAGATTTAAGGTGCACCAGCCGCCTCTACACCATACGCTTACAAACATCCATACCCGACCCGGATTCGAACCAGAAACCTTAAGATCTAGAGGCTAACACCTTAACCACTATACCGGTTGGTCGTCCGAAAGATCCGAGGACAACACAACGTAATTTTGAACCACGGTCAGATGACGATGCAACACCTGCAGGTAGCTAAAGAAAGTGCGTCATTTAGGCTACGGATATCTTTCACTGAAGCACTGATATCACATATTTTACATGAATGCAGAATGTTTTTAAATGTGTAAAGAACTAGTGGGTATATTTCTGTGGTCAAGGGGGATTAACTGTAGGACGTAATTTGACAAAATGAGATAAGTGCGTCTGCTGACGTAATGTCTTCAATTGGATCACGTTGTATTAATCCCGGACCGTCGAAAATAGCCCTTTGTGTAGCTCCAGTGCGACGTTAATTGAAATTCCTACCTACCAAAAATAATACTTTTAACAGTTACATAGCTATGTGAAGATAGCTTCTGTGTGGAATGCCTTTTAGCTCTTACCGTTGTGTTGCTACAGCGCGACGTTATTTAAAATGGCAAATGCCTTGGTCTGAACAAGTTTGTGTACAGCTACACTCTACGTTTATGAGTGATGCCAACGGCTTGGCGATTTTTTTGGCGCACTTCTAGTAGCGAGTTACGATAAATTAAGGCAACCCATCTTTCGTTACGGTTGTTGTGGTTTTCATGGCAACCTCGGCAAACGGAAAATTTCAATTTTCATTTTGAATTTTCTAGAAAGTTTTTCCACAATCCGTTAAAGTTGTTTCATTTCATAGAATCGCTTAAAAGTTTTCTTTCCTCAAATTGGTTATTTTGTTTCTAAAATATACTTTGATTGCATTGGTCCTTTTAAATCGTTTTCTGTGATACCATTGGTCCATTTATTTGTATTTTGACAGTTGTAGAATTTTTATTTTATTATAATAGTTTTCACGAAAGGATTAAGAGTTTTGTTTTTTTGACCATTTTCGTTTTCATTATTTTTTACGAAAAAATTCTGACGTTATCAGGTTGTACTATTTCTTGCTTTTTTTCTTTTGTAAATCTTTTTCTTTTTCAACATGCCCACTGTATTTAGTGTAATTGATAAGTTTCAGGGTATGCTTACCCAACATTCGTAGCTTAGTTTCTCTGCTGGTTCACAAATGTGTTTTGATATGTGCTTAAGCTTACTACTTTTTGTGAAAGTTTTAAAAAATATGCTTTTTAAAAGTTCTGAAATGTGTTTCAAATGTGTATTGTAAAAAGAAAAAAATTTGTGAGCTAGGAAAAAATTCTTTCTAGAAAAAGAGCTAGGAAATAATTCTTTCCTTGGCGACTTTAGAAGTTCGTCAAAAAAAATCGCCAAGGTCGTTGCCATCGCTCATAAACGTAGAGTGTAGCTGTTCCCAAGTCTGCATCCCTGGTCTATGAGCATTTCACACGAGGGTAAATAAGACCAAAATATCTTGAAGGCAGTAATCCAGGAATCAAAAATGTATAAGCTTGTGAAATCATTTACCGAATCACAGATACTTTTTGTGTCCAAGGGTTATCATGAACTACTCTCGTGATGAGGACAGCGGTTAGAATGATAAGGTTTCTCTCTTATCAATCGTTCATTTTATTTTTAGATCATGCAATTCTATTCATCTCATTGATACAACTACTCACTACACACAAAAAGAACCTCAATAAGCGGTTGATGATTTGATTGACAGCATAATTGCGAAGAGAGAACGCAGAAGTCAGCGCTGTCATTCATTTTCTTTTTCATATTTGAACAGCTTGACTGCTGCCACATTGCTAATAGAAATACTCTTCCTCGTATAGCGCTCGTTCAGCCATTACGAGAAAAAGTGCATTTGATTTCCATTGTTTCAAAAACGAAACTGCGGGTTCCAGTTGAACTCTCGCTGGCATCACCTTGAATCAATAAAATCAATCAGAGGTTTTTGACTCTCCTGTGTTTCTGGGTTCACGTATCGGTCATAAGGAAACACAAAATTGAAAAGTTTTGTATTTCGAATCGTGAAATCGATGGAAAGGTTTTTAATAAAATTCTGAAAAATGTGACCACTCGTATAAAAGTTAAGGTAATTTATTTTCCTGGGCTATTTTTATTTTCCGATTGAAGTACTTACACTGAAGGGGTTTTTTTTTATCACGAAACTGGCAATACTCCAAATCATGGTTAGTAAAAAGGTATCTAGAAATTCCAATAAGATTTCAGTGGAACAAGAAAAGTAATGTATTTGGAGTTTTTACTTTAAAATCGTTTTAAACAATTGAAAGGCTAGTTGTTCATACTCTTGCGTGTTATAGGCACAAATAGAGGGCAAGTCTTATAGTGGGAACCTTTCTGAACCGCTAAATATTAACAGTTTAAAAATGAGATCGTGTAGTGTAAAAGAACCTATTTATGCTGAAACATATTTTTTTTCACTTTAGAACATACTTATTCTTATATTTTTACATTCTTAATGTTTATTATGTAAACATATTATAACATATTCGCGCCAACTGTCTCAGTCAAGCAGCCAGTTGCATCGCAAGTGCTTCTCAGATGTTCACGGCCACGCAAGAGCCTTGATCAAGATGTTTTTCACCCCAACGCATGAAGTAAAGGCATTTGTAATGATCTGCGTGTTCTAAAAATGAATCCATGAATCGTATATGTATGTCCGAATAAATGTAATTTGTAATACCCTAAAAGGTTTGGATTATATATATATATATATATATATATATATATATACATACATACTAGGGGGCCCGCCCCCTGCTCGCTGACGCTCGCCAACCCCCGGAGGATTGCTTCGCAATCCGCATTGGATCGCTGCGCGAACCTAAGCTCGCTTCGCTCGCATCAGTGAAGACATGTGTCCTAGCAGAAGGAATTGTTTACAAAATATGATTTTCCAAAACAATATTTTTCTAATCTAAATTTTTTGCTGTTTTTCAGAAAAGGGTGAAGGCGAGGAAAAAAATCTAAACCAATCAGAGCACGTTTAATTTCACTTCAAAACACGGTTTAATTCCAATCAGTTAACGTCTTTAATCATAATATTCTTAATAGGGTTGCCATAAAAACAGCCAAAGGAAAGGTTACCACTTTGGCGAGAAAAAAAAGACTGTCCCGTTTGCTACCACTCCACCCAGAAAAGATATATACAGTACCTCTGAAATCAGAATTCAAATGAATACTTTGAGCAAATTTTGACTCGAAAAGTGAGCGCTTATTTGGATATTGAATACCCAGCATGTTGTTTGTATGTACATTTACCCCTGCACTTGAGCCAACCACGCTTTTTCATTGAGTTTGTAGTCGAAAGTTGTAGTGCAAGCGTCTTGTTGAACTATAATTGTTGACCCTGAAAAGGACCTTTTTTTAAATGTCCCTGAAAAGATCCTTCGCTTTATTTGATTTCTATTATTAACTGCACAGCTCGACTAAAATTCATTTTTTTTTCAATAAAATTTCATCCGATAACGCTATAAATTCAATTGAAGCGCGAGGCTTCGTGATAAGCAAACAATCGTACAATGTTGCCAAAACGCAATAACTAATAACGTCTTTTTTGCGTGCCACGTAAGAGAATTATATATATATATATATATATATATATATATATATATATATATATATATATATATATATATATATATATATATATATATATATATATATATATATATATACATCCACACCACGCCAACGTGAGGACATTTAAGCCCACGAGAGATTTAACATACACCAGACACCTTTGTATACGACGGTCTTTGGTTGGATGGTCTTTGGTCGGTCTTTGGAACTCACAACCCTGCGGTTACTCATCCGATACTCTTCAAACTGGCTTACCGTGGCCCAAAAAAGATCGTAGAACGGTAAACAAAAGCAACCCAGTCCAATAATACCCAGACACAAATATCAAGATAGAAAATTAGTGCGGTAATGTCTTTCGAAAGAGGGGGTAATTCTTGTTACACAGGGTTATTTGGAACGCATGATAAAGGGGTGTTCAAGGGGTGTTAGAGCGCACTAAAAGAATCATTTCAGTATTTCAATATATGTGCGCAACGACGCATTTAGGCGCAAACAAGAATTTCGCATGAAATGAAACAAATTTATTTGCATCATTTTACATACAAATACTAATTTACAATAACTGCTATAAAGTGCCACAAACAACATTAATACTTTGAGTTTGACACTGAATCGTCGTCAATAGCCCGTTGTGTTGCACCTATTTGACATTAATTAAAATATCCACCTACCTACCTCGTCATCTCATCGTGGTTCGAATTTACGTGGTTTTGTCTTCGGGTTTGATCCTGGACATCATGTCCATTCTGTCTCGACACCACTGTGAGCGAACTCCTGACGTTCCTCGCAAATATTAGAGGTTTTCTCACTGGCATGCGACTGCCTATACCGATCATCTGCAATTACCTGCGCATTGTTCGCGCCACGATCGGTTGGGACGAACCTTCTATAAACGTTTCAGTCCGTTGTAGCAGTAAAAGTTTCAGTCAGTTGCAGCACAGCGCAGTCCCTTTTCTACCGGGTACAGCTACATTCTACGTTTATGAGCGATGTAAACGGTCTTGGCGATTTTTTTGGCGCACTTCTAGTAGCGAGTTACAGTAGATTAAGTCAACCCATCTGTCTTTACAGTTATTGTGGTTTTCATGGCAACCTCGGCAAACGGTAACTTTCAATTTTCATTTTGAATGTTCTAGAAAGTTCTTCCAAAATCTGTTTAAGTCGTTTGATTTCATTGGTTCGTTTGAATATTTTTTCTTTGTTTCTATTGGTCATTTTGATTTTAAAATATTCTTTGATTGCATTGGTCATTTAATTTTTTTTTACTTCTATACCATTGGTTCATTTATTGATATTTCTACAGTTGTGGAATTTTTATTTCGTAATAATTATTTTTCCCGGCAGAGTTTTGACATGTATTGTTTTTCGCTATTTGTGGAATATTCTTGTATCGTAATTTTTTTTCCCGGAACAGTTCTGATGTATCAGGTCGTATTATTTCTTGCTTTTTTTCTTTTAAAAATCTTTTTCTTTTCAAACAGCCTACTGTATTTAGTGTAATTGATAAGTTTCAGGGCATTCTTACCCAAAATTCGCAGATTAGTTTTTCTGCTGATTCACAAATGTGTTCTGAACTGTGTTTAAACTTACTACTTTTTGCGAAAGTTTTCAAAAAATATACTTTTTGAAACGTTCCCAGATGTGTTTTCAAGCTTTCATTTTCCGTTGTAAAAAGAAAAATATTTTTGAAAAAAACAAAAGAGTTTTTTTAAATAATTCTTACTTTGTAACTTTAGAAGTTCGCCAAAACAATCGCCAAGGCCGTTGCCACCACTCCTAAACGTAGACTGTAGCTGTACCTTATGCCGTACAATCTGTCTGAGACGACGTACGTCGATCACGAACTTGAGTAATTGTTTTAGATCCACAGTTACTTCTTTTGAACTAAGACTATGGGTTGAGTCCAACTTTTAAACAACATTGAAATAGCAGGTTTTGAGAACCCAGAGAATTCTGTCCTGGCAGTTATGGCTACTTCGCCAATAACCCGTTTTTCTACCCCAGTGAGACGTTAATTAAAATGCCCACCTACCTACCAACTAATCCATATCTGCTGAGAGGTAACTTCCGAGATCCAGCAAAGGAGCGATGCTGAAGCACGCCATTTGGTTGTGCAATGGATTAGCAACCGGAGGGTTGCGAATTCGAAACTCGATCCAACCAAAGATCGCCGTGTACTAAAAGGTCTGGTGCAGGCCCTGATTTACCATTAGGCCCGTGAGGCACGGGCCTAGGGCCCCCATAATTTAGAGGGCCCCTAAGTTTCAAAAGTATCTAAAAATTATAAAAAGTTTTTAAGTAGTTACATAAATTATTGGGTATTTACGTAAATGTCTGTCGACCGTTTCCCCCACTATCACATTCTTGTAATTGCATTAATTATTTAACTATTATGTTTTTAATTTTCATCTGCTTTATTTTGTTTTGCCAAGAGTTATAAGTAATATCACGATTTTCTCAAACTTTTTGGTGACATCTGTGAAACGGTCAACAGTCAAATACATAAGTACCAATTATTGTTATAAAATTAGTTTTTGTGATGAACAAATAAAATGAGGGAGGGGCCCCTTCCTGCGTGTTGTGCCTACTATACCAAATTTTCTAAATCGGGCCCTGGTCTGGTGTACATTAAATCTGCCTGAGCCTCAAATGTGCAAACGTTGTCATAGTGTGGAAGTTAGGATAGTGCTGTGCCAGCTCAGGTGTGACCTCGTCATCTGATCGTACCTCAAAATTATGAACTGTCCTCTGATGACAACACCACGTAATTTTGAACCATGGTCAGGTGTCGAAACGGGCTGAAGGATTTTTTTGAAGGTGATTCACCATTATAGGGTGAGCGATTTAGCTGCGTCTCGACTTTAGGAAAATATTTGGGGACTTAGTTGCTTCTTATTTTTATATTTTTGGATTGAACTGCACCAATTTTCAGAGAGTTGATGGAACCAACTTTCAGAGAATGGGTGGAACCAACTTTCAGAGTGTGGGCGGAACCAACCTAAGGCAATGGGGTGGAACCAATATTTGGCGAGTGGAAGGAACGAACTTTCTACGAGATTCGATGGAACCAACTTTCGGCTATGGAGCCGATCCAACTTTTGGCAATGGGGCGGAATCAACTGTTGGCTATGGGGCGGAATCAACTCTTGGCTATGGGGCGGAACCAACCTTCAGAGAGTGGACGGAACCAACATTTCGATATGGGGCGGAAAACACTTCTTGTGTTGGGGGGGAACCAATTTCCAGCGAGTGGATGGAGCCAACTTTCGGCAATGGGGTGGAATCAGAGAGTGGGCAGAACCGACTTTCAGAGAGTGGGCAGAACCGACTTTCAGAGAGTGGGCAGAACCGACTTTCAGAGAGTGGGCAGAACCGACTTTCAGAGAGTGGGTAGAACCTACTTTCAAAGAGTGGTCGGAACCAGCTTTAGAAGATAGCAATGTTTCTAGTGCTTACACTGAAAACATTATTCCATTTCAGGAGTGCTTGATATCAATCTGTCGGGGCAATATGTAGTCACGAACATCGACCAAAAAGGTAGGCATTGAAAAGAAAGGTTCAACATTAAAAATATATTTCCCATTTTATTTAAATTTATTTCCATTTATTTAAGGCCCGGTGCACACATTCTGTTTTTCAACGCAAGTGCGGTCTGAGATACATTAGATTCAATGGAGAAGTGCACACATGCCTCCAGCGCCGCTGGGGCGACGCACGTCCAACTTGCGTGCAATTTGTACCGCAGTTCCCCACGGCGCCGCACGGTCGCCGCACACGAGTCTCCGTTCTGAAGTACCTTGTTTTCATAAACAAATGGAATATAAATAATAATTAATAATTGGTTGTAATCAGTAACGTCTTTTTTATTTCAAAATATACTTTTTTTTACGTCAAGTAAGCGAAATACACGCGTTTTCTTCGATAGAATATTTATCGCGAATGGCGCGAAATGAGTTCGTGCGTCATTTCACGGTTATGAGTGCATAGTTGGTATTCGGTGCCGCAGTGGCGCCGCACGTTGAAAAACTGGATGTGTGCACTGGGCCTAAAAGTATATTATTCTGAAACGAAAAGAAAAAACGTCGCTTAAATGGAAAACTCAAAGACGTCATTTACCTTTATTATTGTCAGATGTCTGTTGTCAGATACTCGAACGCATCAAATTAGTTTGAAAATCAATTGAATGGGTGCGTAGAATTCGTCGTATATGCGTCACTAGCCAATACGCAACATCAATTTTTTCAAAAATATATTTGATTTACTTTGAATTTCAACAAAAGTATATTCTGTGATAGTAAGCAAAAAACTTAGATATGTTTATTCATGTTAAGTTTTCTTTAGTGAGTTATTGCTACATAATTTATAATATTATCTTCCTTTTCTTCATTGTTAAAAATATTTAGACGCGTCAATTCCTCGTAAAATTTTTATTGTTAATTTCTCATTAATCAGTTACTAGTCAATCATTCTTATCATAAAAATGCAAAATGTAAGATTAATTTTTTCCATTGAGTTCTGCCATCAGAAAGAGATGTTATTATTTTGTTTCGTGTGTCAATAGCTGCTTTTATTAATATATAAAGAGTGCTTAAAAAAGCAGAATTTCGATTCCAATAACACTTTTTCATTACTCATCATCACTACTTACGAAGCTTAGCGAAATGTAACTGCCTAAAGCAAATTTAATTAAATGTGTACGCCAAGTCATTTTCATAATTTTTAACTTTAATCATAAGTTTTAAACAAGCACTTAATTTGTTTCTTCTGTACTAATAAATGTACCTGCAGGTACATTTATTTGAATTAAAGCAAACCTTCATGAATTTAAGAATAGGATCTCATATTTTCTTGACATGACAGTTGTTTTCAAAAAATGCATCAAGAAATAAAATAACTGAATTGAAACTATTTAGTTTAAATTTCACACATTGTTCCTTTAAAACTCTAAATCAATAGAAACCCATGAAGATATATTCGTTTTGTTTCAATTATAATATTTTTAAGTCAAATAATATAATTAAAATAAAAATATCAAGAAATGGAATTCTGTCTCCCTTGAAAGCCACGATACATACCAGTTTGAAAACCCCTACACCCAATCACATACCCCTACAATAAAAGTTTTAAATTCCACTAAACTTTACCTCTTTGGTGGTACAAGTAACTCCAGTTAACAATTTCTGCACTTAAATAATACTCAGTGTAGTAGACTCAAAACTTGAGTTTATTTAAAGACGTATAGTCTGCGAAGTTAAATTTTCTTTCCTAATTCATAACATAACGTTTTCATATGTAAACTTTACGTTATTTTGGTCCTTTCGTTAAACGTTTTCACCACCGAAATATACTCTATAACAAAAAAAATTGACGCACCAAGTAGGTGCCGGGCTCGATCAGCTTGGAACGACGTTGATTGGTGGCGTATAGTCTTTATTGACGAGTCCCGTTTCCAACTGTGTCCTCACGACAACCAAAGACATGTCTGGAGACGTCCTTGGTAACGTGGGGATCTTGCCCTTACCATCGTACGCCCCATATGCCCACAACAGTGCATTATGGTCTGGGGTGCCATCTGCTTTGATAGCCGGACCCCTTTGGTAGTCATTTCTGACACCACGTACAGTGCATTATAGTTTGGGGTGCCATCTGCTTTGATAGCCGGACCCCTTTGGTAGTCATTTCTGACACCACGTACAGTGCATTATAGTCTGGGGTGCCATCTGCTTTGATAGCCGGACCCCTTTGGTAGTCATTTCTGACACCACGTACAGTGCATTATGGTCTGGGGTGCCATCTGCTTTGATAGCCGGACCCCTTTGGTAGTCATTTCTGACACCACGTACAGTGCATTATAGTCTGGGGTGCCATCTGCTTTGATAGCCGGACACTTTTGGTAGTCATTTCTGACACCACTTACAGCACACCGGTACGTAGACGACATTGTACGACCGATTGTGTTACCGTTCCTTTAGCGACACCCCGGACTTACTTTTGAACAAGATAATGCCCGGCCGCACACGACACGTGTTGCTATGAATTGCCATCAAGCTTTCCCAACACTTCCTTGGGCAGCTAGGTCTCCTGATCTCTCTCTCCAATAAATCAAATTTGGGACGTTATGGGAAGACGATTGCAACCATCCCGGAATGTTGATCGTTTATCCCGACAGTTGGAGACAATTTGGCATGAAATTCCGTAGGACACGACAGGGAATTTTTTCAGTGTATACCACGCAGGTTAACAGCTTGCATCCAGGCCAGAGGTAGACCAACGCCTTATTAACGTCATCCTTTAGTAACGGTCCAATTCTGAAATTAATAATTCAATTGTTCTGAAATTTTAATCGTTTGTTTATCTGTGTGTGTTTTATACATCCATTAATTTTTATCGCAATCGGACAACTCTTTCTTGGTTCGTCGATTTTTTTTTTGTTATAGAGCATAGCTTAGACCGTTTATACCAACTTCATTAGTCTTTTTTAGAAGCTTTTAATGTCTGTCCAACTTTCAGAGCGTTTGGATGAAAAAACGCACTCATAAACCCGTTTATTAAAAGTCCTGGCCATCATTTCAAATTGATGTCAATGATGAATCCTTATAACAAATATAGATATATTTGATAAATCAATTTACCACCAGAAGTTTAGCTGTAGCCAATTTCCTTTGCCGCTAGTATTCCCCTCAATCATAGCAGAAAAAATGCGCGTCAGCGACCTGAGATAACTCAACAAAATTGAGTTCCGTCGTGCTTTGACAGGCTTCTTCGTAAATTGAGACGAACCACGCAATATCATTCGTAGATGATATGATCCTGAACAGCATACAAATGGAGAAATTCCGGGAAGTATTTTTTTTAACTGCTGCTTATATATACCCTTGACACAAGCGATCGGAATAATAAAACTTTACAACCAACAGATCGAAGAAGGAAGTGTGAGTTTCTGTATAAAGTTGGGAAGTGGGTGTAAAGAAATTTTTGCTTCTTGGAAGAATATAAAATACTTCGATGGTCTCATGTTCCTCTTCACTGAAATATCTATTGCTGTTAGTTAACCCTCCTGGTGGCTATCTCGAGGTGCAAAACTGACAAATCCTATTGGACGAGATATCTCGTCATTAGACGAAAGGACGATCACGGCCATTATTAGAAAACTGACCAGATCTTGATCTCGTCATCATTTAAAAATTGGCAATCAAAATTGGATAATGAGGTATCTCGTCATTAGCAAAATTGGCTAACCCTTAGCTGCTGTGTCACAAATCGTCTCATTACTAGTGTGGAGGGGTCTCTCAGACCTCGCTCACTAAAGTGCGTATAAAGTTGATTAATATAATATATTAATGAAAGATTCTTTAGATAATTATTATTTATACATTATAAATTTAGATAATTCAATTCTTAACATGAAATACATTTTATATTACTATATAAGTTAAGTAGTCTCTTCAAGCTCAGCTTTCGGACCTAATTTTGCAGGACGTTTCAACCCTGGAAACTGTAAAACTATGTTGTGTTTTGGTGTTCTAACGGCACGATTAGGTTTCCCCCACTCCCGGGCATCCCATTTGAAGTTATTTTTTTCGTAGAAATATTATTCTTGTGAAGACGAACTTGAAATGTCTTCATCTTCATCTGCCTAAATTTCCGAATCAGTTTCATGTTCGCTTTCAATAATATTATTCGAAATTTCACTGTCCCAGTACTCTATTTCCGACCAATTATCAACAATATCCTGAATTTCTTTCTGTGTAAGATACACAGGTCATTTTTTAGTAAAGTTTGTTGCCATTTTAGGCTCTCTGCCGAAATACCCTGCTCCAACTTAAACGATTTCATTCAACAAGAACGGTAATGCAAATGCTGTGAAGGCGTTTAAGAGACCACGCGGGAAATGCAAATAGTGTAAAACACGAAACAATTGGGGCAGTCAAACCAGTCTTGGAATGTGGCTTCTGTTAGACGTAGTAGGAAGGTACTGAATAGGACAGGGACCAATATTCACTTTAAGGGGTGGAAACGACCTGTCAAAAATGACTCGGGGTCTTTGAGATCCGTTACAGCAGTTAAAGGTTAAATCTTAATGGACTAAAGAGATATCTCGTCGAAACCACTTGGCGTACAAAAAAAGGTAGGTAGATAATTAGAGTCACACTAGTGCGACACAACGGGTTATTAGCGAAGTAGCCACGACTGCCTAAACTCTCTGGGCTCTCAAAACCTGCTATATCGATGTTGTTTAAAAGTTGGAAACAACCCACAGCCTTAGTACAAAAGAAGTTTTTAACTGTGGATCTAAACAATTACTCAAATTCGTGATCTACGTACGTCGTCTCAGACGGATTGCATCGTAGAAAAGGGACTCTGCCGTGCTGCAACTGACTGAAACTTTAGACGAAGGTTCGTCCCAACTGATCGTGGAGCGAACAATGCATAGATAATTGTAGATGATCGGTATAGGCAGTCGCATGCCAGTGTGAAAACTTCTAATATCTACGAGGAACGTCAGAGTTCGCTTACAGTGGTGTCGAGACAGACATAAATGGACATCTAAGGATTGGAAAAGAGGGTATAATCAGACGAATCTTGACGAACCTAGTTTTTTACCGACGAAAGGCGTAGAGTTTGGCGAGAATACTATGAATCTGTGAATCTATCTTCCCTTGATAGCACAGTTCAAGGATATGGTGGTAGTATCATGGTGTGGATCATGTTCCGCTGGTTTGTAACTGATCTGTTGTTTCTGTAAGGCAGACAGTCAGCCATGCAATACTTTAACATCCCGGCTGATCAAGTTCATCCTGCAATATTACATTTTTAATCTGAAGGTTACGAATCTTTCAGTGACTATAATGCAACCATACGTCGTTTCTGCAACGTTCGAGAGTGATTCACTGAACATCAATCTGTCTTCCAACATCTGCCTTGGCCGTAGCTATGCTCAGATCTTAACCCTACAGAGTTCGTTTGTGACATGTTGGAAAGGCACACACGACATCAATCTTCTCTGACATCGACTTCACAGGATCTTAAAGGCTGTATCCAGTGCATATTATTTCGCTGTACTTAAATGCATTCCAGAACCTTATAGAATCTATTCCTAAACACACACATTCTGTTAACCGTGCAAAAGGAGGTCCTAATTCATCGGCTAGTGTGTGTAGTATTATTATTTCAGTCACTACTACAAGAATGCATCTTTAATCAATACCTGGATATGAACAATTTCTACATAATCTTTGAAAACATGTAGTAGCAGTGCTACTTCAGTGATTTAACATCGATCAATAGGTAGATACAAAATTTTTCTACATAATATTTGAAACGATTCAATAGCAGCTTTTCTGCAGGGATTCAACTTGAAACCTCTTGGTTATTTCCTCGACGAGGACTCTCTTCAAACTGATAGAAACTGACCAGACCTTGATAACAAGGTAACTCGTCATTAGCAAAATTAGACAGATCGTGATGGACGAGAAATCTTGTCAAAACCACTTAGATAATTAATAATATTTTCTAAATTGAGTAACTTTACTTTTACTGGATGTCTTTACGAGGTATCTCGTCATTATAGCAAAACCATTAGCAGATCTTGGTGGACAAGATATCTCGTCGTTGGAAGAAACAGACCAGATTTTGATCTGCTCATCATCAAAAAATTACTACATAAACTATGACACGATGAAATAAAAGTGCCACTACAGGGATTCATCTTTAATCAATACCTAAATGGGAGCAACTTCTAATCTTTGAAACTATGTAATTTTATCGGGGGTTTTCGACGCCATACCAACACACATTTATCACAAGTCGACACAGAGTTCTGTAAATATCATACTCATGGGAGCTTCGAGACACGAGGTTGCTCATGAATGTCGATGTTTTCCCTTTTTAAAAAAGATTCTTAGGAAATGAAACGAGTCATTTGAAAGTCGAATGTCGGGTGTTATTTCTTTTTTACGACTTTTCGCTATTTCTGGAAAGACTGCCGTCGAAAGTATGGAATAAAAATAATCAGCGAAAGGATTTTGTTTACCAAGTATCTCCCACCGAAGGCATTTTCTGAAAGGTCAAAAGTTCCAGGGAGAAGGATTGGAGAAAATTTTCATCTTGTTTATTAAAAACGACAAGTCTGATGGGTTTTTCTACCTGCGCGCTTGTATACTCTTCCGTAAGCTCACCTTGACGGAAGCAATTATGTCTGCCTTGTTTGCTTGCCTGAAAGCAGGAGAAAAAATTTTTTTGTTCTTAATATATTTACATAATTTATTCAGATTTTTCTCTTAAGAGAGAAAACCCTTTAATAGTGAAGTAACACAGACTAAAACAAATTTTGCTTTTGGGAGACAAACAAGATGTATCTTTGTTCAACTTAATTGAATTTTTTTGTGGAACAATTGTGGCAATGTGATAAGGTATGAAGCGTGGAGTGAGTAGATTAATGGTTTAAGCCCCCAGTGACCCCCAATTTACTACACTTTGCATACAATTCCACCCTCTACGTGGTTACGACGAGATATATCATTCATCAAGATTTGATCCGTTTTGCTTACAAGCTATCTCGTCATCAAGATACTGACGATTTTTTTTTATCATGACGAGATCAAGATCTAGTCAGTTTTCTTCTAATGACGAGATGTCACGTCCATCAAAATCTGGTCATATTTCTTCTAATGATGTCTCGTCCATCAAGATCTGATCCGATTTATTCTGATGGCAAGATGTCTCTTTCATTAAGTTCTGCTCAGCATTCTTCTAATGACGAGATGTCTCGTCCATCAAGATATCTGGTCATATTTCTTCTAATGATGTCTCGTCTATCAAGATCTGATCCGATTTATTTTAAAGGCAAGATGTCTCGTTCATTAAGTTCTGCTCAGCTTTCTTCTAATGAGATGTCTCGTCCATCAAGATATCTGGTTATATTTCTTCTCATGATGTCTGGTCCATCAAGATCTGATCCGATTTATTCTAATGGCAAGATGTCTCGTTCGTTAAGTTCTGCTCAGCTTTCTTCTAACGAGATGTCTCGTCCATCAAGATATTGGTCATATTTCTTCTAATGATGTCTCGTCCATCAAGATCTGATCCTATTTATTCTAATGACAAGATGTCTCGTTCATTAAGTTCTGCTCAGCTTTCTTCTAATGACGAGATGTCTCGTCCATCAAGATATCTGGTCATATTTCTTCCAATGATGTCTCGTCCATCAAGATCTGATCCGATTTATTCTAATGGCAAGATATCTCGTTCATTAAGTTTTACTCAGCTTTCTTCTAATGAGATGTCTCGTCCATCAAGATATCTGGTTATATTTCTTCTCATGATGTCTCGTCCATCAAGATCTGATCCTATTTATTCTAATGGCAAGATGTCTCGTTCATTAAGTTCTGCTCAGCTTTCTTCTAATGACGAGATGTCTCGTCCATCAAGATATCTGGTCATATTTCTTCTAATGATGTCTCGTCCATGAATACCTGATCAGCGTTCTTGTAGTGACAAGATGTCTCGTCCATCAAGATCTGGTCAGTTTTCTTCTCATTATCTATAAATATAATTCTCTTACGTGGCACACAAAAAAGACGATATTTGTTATCGCTTTTTGGCAACACTGTACGATTATTTGTTTACCACGAAGCCCGCGCCTGATTTGAATTTACAGCGTTATCGGCCATTTTCAGGGCAAACAATTATAGTTCAATAAGACGCTTTCACTACAACTTTCGACAACAGACTCAATGAAAATGTATATAGGTGGCTGGAGTGCTGGGGAAATATACACTTAAATATGGTTGGTATTCGATATCCAAAGCAGCGTTCACATTTCAAGTCAACATTTGCTCCAAGTTTTCATTTGAATTCCAAATTGTTCGAGTTCTGATTCCATAGGTACTGTATAACTTTTCTATAATACAACAAATTTATATTTAAAAAATATTTTTGGAATATTATATTTTGTAAACAATTCCTTCAGCTAGGACACGTGTCTTAATTGATGCGAGCGAAGAGAGCAAGGTTCGCGCTGCGAACCAATGAGGATTGCAGAGCAAACCTCCGGGGGTTGGCGAGCGTAAGTGAGCAGGGGACGGATCCCCAATAAGGTATAGTGTCTTTCAAGAGCTGATCAGTTTTGTTGATAGGAGGAGGTACCTCATTGAGACGACCAGAAAGAAGGTCAACCCTTTAAGTGCTTCAGACGCATATATCCATTCTGTAGGTTGGAGTTTCCTACACGATTTTAAACCAGTTTTGACCTTCTTGACCCTACAGAATCTTTCATAGCATTCTTTCAATCAGTAGATATGATTTTTATTCATATGTGTTGTGGAGTAAAAGCAATACAACACAAAACTGAGAAATCTTGTGACGCTCGGAGGGTTTAGTAAATACGCAAATTTCATAGGTAGCATCTGGTACGGAATTTATCAGTTGTAGTGAACTAATCCACCTGCCCCGTCGAGATATCTCGTCCTTAGAAGAAACTAAACAGATCTTGATGAACGAGATATATCATCATTAGAAGAAAACTGAATAGATCTTGATCTTGTCGGTAAAGAATCGGGAAGACGACGAGATATCTCGTCATTAGCAAATTTGGTCAGATTTTCATGAACGAGATATTTCGTCGAAACAAATTATAGGGTTGAGATATTCACCTCAGCACAACACCCCATCATATTTAGAAGACTAAATCCGCCTTGAAGCATTACTATCCCAAACCAACTTCCAGTATATTGTGTGGTAATGGGTACATTTCAAATGGCAATTTGAAAAAATTCCATTTCAGCCATATTATTTAAAATCTGAACACTCATGCCCCATCTATATAAATAAGAATGGAGTGATTGAATATTTTCGACTCATTTCAAGTTTTCTGTTCGTTTTATATATAGACCCTTTTAGATACCATTTTTTTTTAATTCCATTCAGCGGCACGTGGAATAACGGAGCTTCTTTTAGATATATAAAGCAGAGTTGCGGTTATCTGTTCTCTTTAAAATACTACACCGTTTGACCAATTCACACCACATTTGGTAGACTTATATTTTAGAATCCTGTGGGTATGATAGGCTACATATTAACATGTAGAATAACGGATCTTGTATTAAAAATAAATGTCATCAGTGTAGACAAATTAAACTCAATCAATAGCAATTTTTTAATAAACAGAAGGTTGATTTTACAGCTCTTTTACTAAAAGAAAATCACTGCTTTCAACGAACGATTCACATGTATCTAAGTTGAGTAAGTACAACTTCAATACGTAGAGTAAGCAACCTCAACTTTCTGTCACTTAAGACAAAACATTTCAATATTTTGAAAATTACTAATTGTGATATTCCAAGATCAACAAAGTCTTGTTTAAAATTCCCTATTCTCCAACATACATTCAGTTTTAAATCGAACCCTTTATTAATTTGAGAGATTCGATACCTAAAGAGAAACCACGTACCTATTCAGAATGATAGATACCTTTACGGTACAGCTTCAGTCTACGTTGTAGCGGTGGCAACTACCTTGGAGCTTTTTTTTGGCGCACTTATGGCAGGTTAAGGCTATACTCATCTGTATTAAGGTTATTTCGCATATATTATATTTATAGCAACCTCGGTAAGTGGAAAGTTTAAATTTTCATTTTGAATATTCTAGAAAGTTCTTTCAAATCTGTTAAACTGTCGTTTGATTTCATTGGTTTATTTAAAATAATTCTTTCCTTGGCAACTTTAGCAGTTCGCCAAATAAAGCGGCAAGAACGTTTCCATCACTATAAACGTAGACTGAAGCCTAACCAAATCATTAAAATCTTAACTCCTAAGTAACATCTCTGCATGGTTAATAATACCATAACATATTAATGAAAACCGAAACAAAATTCGAATCCATGAAAAAATGCAGAATTCTGAATAAAAAATCTGTTCAAACGTGTGGAATTTCGACTTCCTAAATATATTTTTAAATATAACAATTCAGCAAAAGACTTTTAAACAATATTGATAAAGACAGTAATGATTTATTAGCAAAAAGAACACATATTTACAATACTTGTAAAACCTTAAATATGACCGCAACATCTCGCTGTCAACTCAAATGCCAAAAAAAGAATTGTAAACCAAATTAAAAAACATTAATTCTGACATTGCCAGATACCGAGTAGCAAAATCCCACTTGTTTTTCTTCTGGGCTTTCGTATTCCATTACAAAATGTAAGCTATGTAAAATTAAATGTTTTAAAAATTCTTTCTTCATCAATTAAATATTTATAAGTTATTTTTTACTTCATAGGAATAAATTAAAAGTCAGTTCAAACATAAATCTATATATATATTTCTCTTACGTGGCACGCAAAAAAGACGTTATTTGTTACCGCGTTTTGGCAACATTCTGCGATTGTTTGTTTACTAGGAGCCTCGCGCCTCATTTGAATCTATAGCGTTATTGGATGAAATTTTATTGAAAAAAATGAATTTTAGACGAGCTGTTGCGGTTTGTAATAGAAATCTAAGAAAGCGGAGGATCTTTCAGGGCTATTTAAAAAACGGTCCTTTTCAAGGCTAACAATTATAGTACAACAAGACGCGTGCACTACAACTTTCGACAACAAACTCAGTCAAAAAGTGTATGGGTGGCTCGAGTACTGGGGAAATGTACACCCAAACAACATGCTGGGTATTCAATTTCCAAAGCAGCTCTCACATTGCGAGTAAAAATTTGCTCAAAATTTTCATTTAAATTCTGATTCCAGAGGTACTGTATATATCTTTTATGTAATACAACAAATTTAGATTTGAAAAATATTTTTTTTGGAATATCATATTTTGTAATCAATCCCTTCTGCTAGGACATGTGTCTTCATTGATGCGAGCGAAGCGAGCATAGGTTCGCGCAGCGAACCAATGAGAATTGCGAAGCAATCCTCCGGGGGTTGGCGAGCGTTAGCGAGCAGGGGGCGGGCCCCCTAGTTATAATTTAATTTGTTTAAAAAATTGTTTTTCGATCAACACTGGTAAAAAAATCTGATCTGCGTACAGCAATCATTTTATACTTAATGTTATTTCTATGGCGATTTCGAATTGTATTTGGCTTAGTCCTTAGGTCAATTTTATGGCTCTTAAGGCTGCTACACACTAGGCCAGTAATTTAGTCGAGCAGCAAGTAATTTAGAAACTAAACGTGTTGGAACAAAACTATTTAGTCAAGTAGTTTAGTAAAACGATTTAGTGAACTCGATCCAGTCAAATGGATAGTAGGCAGTCTAGTAGTGCCTCCCAGCCCACTCCACTAACCACCAGCGTGCCACTAGACATGTATGAACACGTCTGTTTAGTAGAGTTCAGTAGTTATTCGTTTTCATTCCACGAGGTCTCTTTCTTGTGTGTGTTTTTTGTCAAAATATGCCTATTGCATATGAGTTTAAAATTTTGGCAATAGTTTTTGATCGTCAGTCTCGCGGATGGTTTTTTCATCGCTGTATTTTAAATTCATTCTTTTTCTTTAGTTAATAAATCTGTTCTGCTTAAATGTTTATCGTTTTTTATTCTGTTAAAATAACAATTTGGTGGAGTGGTCGTTCACGGTAAGAAGGCGTTTTGTCGCCAAATATGGTAACTTTCACCTTTTGCGTATTTTCTTCACATCTGCCGTTTTTGTTATGGCAACCCTATCTGCTGTTACGGAATTCGGCCGCCATCTTGATTTGGCGACAAAAATTAGTTGGCGACAAACGACTTACCGTGAACGACCACTCCACCAACAATTTTATCGCCAACATGATTCGTTGGAGTGATCAAATAGTGACTACGGTCAAATTTGTTACTGCGTATGTGGAACAGGAGTGCTTATGGGAATGTAAAGTTTTCCCTGTACAAAAATAAAGCATCCAAGGCAGTTGCAATCGATGAGTTATAAAAAGCGATGGGAATACCGGAGTTTCACGAGAAGGAAATCTAACAAAAAATTAAAAACACTGGAAAGTATTTATATTTATTTTTAAACTAGCAGAATTAATTACCCGTAGTTACTCGGGTTAAATTAATTAAATGTTGAATGAATAGTTATATTAATAATCACGTCTCTTTCGTGAATGACTAGAATGCTAGCTTCATTTAAGTGTACGGAAAATAATTTTTAATATCGTTTTAACTTTTTCATCGCTTTTATTTACTTTGGACGCAAATATGTATACACTAGGGGGCCCTCCCCCTGCTCGCTAAAGCTCGCCAACCCCCGGACGATTGCTTTGCAATCCTCATTGGTTCGCTGAGCGAACCTATGCTCGCTTCGCTCGCATCAATGAAGACATGTGTCCTAGCAGAAAAGGTTGTTTTCAAAATATGATACTCCAAAAAAATATTTTTCAAACCTAAATTTGCTGTATTACAGAAAATATAAACAGTACCCTGGAATCAGAATTCAAATGAAAACTTTGAGCAAATTTTGAGTCGAAATGTGAGCGCTGCTTTGGAAATTGAATACCCAGTATGTTGTTTGTGTATATTTCCAGCACTCTCGAGTAACTCACACTCTTTTTCATTGAGTTTGTTGCCGAGAGTTGTAGTGCAAGCGTCTTGTTGAACTATAATTGTTGGCCCTGAAAAGGACCGTTTTTTAAATGACCCTGAAAAGATCCTCCGCTTTCTTTAATTTTCTATTATAAACTGCAACAGCTCGACTAAAAGCCTTTTTTTTTTTTTTCAATAAAATTTCATCCGATAACGCTATAAATTCAATTCGTGGTAAACAAACAATCGTACAATGTTGCCAAAACGCGATAACAAATAACGTCTTTTTTGCGTGCCACGTAAGAGAATTATATATATAGATTATACATTTATCTATCTACTCTATTTCATATAATCTTTTTCATCGCGATTCAGGTTCGCTCTGCGCATCATCTTTAGCAGTCGACACTCGAACACCAACTAAACCGTGTGTGAACAACCACTCCCCCACTTGCCGTTTTCTCGTTTAGTAGAGCTACTAAATCACTCGCTACTCGACTAAATTACTGGCCTAGTGTGTAGCAGCCTTTAGGAGTCGAATTTTTCAAAATCCTTTCTTAGTACTTCTCTACAGTATAAGAAGAATCATCCTGAAAAATTTCAGCTTCATACAGTGATCAACGAGTGAGTGATATTTGAAGGTACAGCTACACTCTACGTTTATGAGTGATGGCATCGGCTTGGCGATTTTTTTTCGGCGCACTTCTGGTAGCGAGTTACGATAAATTAAGGCAGCACATCTTTCGTTCCGGCTGTTGTGGTTTTCATGGCAACCTCGGCAAACGGAAACTTCCAATTTTCATTTTAAATATTCTAGAAAGTTCTTCCAAAATCCGTTAAAATCGTTTGATTTCATTGATTTGTTTGAAATTTTTTCTTTTCTCCCATTGGTTATTTTGTTTTTAAAATATCCTTTGATTGCATTGGTCCTTTTAAATCGTTTTCTGCGATACCATTGGTCCATTTATTTGTATTTTGACAGTTGTGGAATTTTTATTTTACTAAAATAGTTTTCAGAGTATTATAATTTTGACCATTTTCGTTTTCATTATTTTTTCACGAAAGAATTCTGACGCTATCAGGTTGTATTAGTTCTTGCTCTTTTTCTTTTGTAAATCTTTTTTTTTTCAACATGCCCACTGTATTTAGTGTAATTAATTGATAAGTTTCAGGGTATTCTTACCAAACATTCGTAGCTTAGTTTCTCTCTCTCTCTCTCTCTCTCTCTCTCTCTATATATATATATATATATATATATATATATATATATATATATATATATATATATATAGAGAGAGAGAGAGAGAGAGATTCCTTGCCAAAATGACAGGTGGACAAGGTATATTACTTCACGAGTTCAAGCTATTTTTTGACAACTCATTCTATACATTAAAAGTTTATTGAAAACAATTATTTTCTTAAAGAACTATGTCAAGTCGATTTACGATTTTTTTAAATGGTATACCTTTGTAATTCTGTCCTGAAGACATTCAATTTTAAAACTATTTCTTTTATTATTAGACCACAAAATGTAAAAACACACTTAGTAATGAATACCTTATCAAATTAATTTGTCATCCTTCCTTAAAGATGGCGAAATTCAACAAAGTCGCATGCCTGATGCAAGAGTGCCACGAGTAAAAAATATTGTTTTGTTGACTGTGAATGCGAGAGCACTCGCCGTAAATTCGTCATTTTTATTAATTGAGTTGAGCATGAAAAGAACTTGAAAAGGGGGTACAGCTACACTCTACGTTTATGACTGATGGCAACGGCTTGGCGATTTTTTTTGGCGCACTTCTAAAGTCGCCAAGGAAATAATTATTTTTTAACTCTTTTCCTGTCACAATTTTTTTCTTTTTTCAACACACTTTTTAAGCACATTTCAGAACGTTTTAAAAAGTATATTTAAAAAAAAATTTCACAAAAAGTAGTAAGCTTAATCACATATCAAAACACATTTGTGAACCAGCAGAGAAACTAAGCTACGAATGGTAAGAATACCCTGAAACTTATCAATTACACTAAATACAGTGAGCATGTTGAAAAAGAAAAAGATTTACAAAAGAAAAAAAAAGCAAGAAATAATACCTGATAACGTCAGAATTCTCTCGTAAAAAAATAATGAAAACGAAAATGGTCAAAAAACAAAACTCTTAATCCTGTCGTGAAAAAAAACTATTATAACAAAATAAAAATTCCACAACTGTCAAAATACAAATAAATGGACCAATGGTATCACAGAAAACGATTTAAAAGGACCAATGCAATAAAATGATATTTTAAAAACAAAATAACCAATGGGAGGAAAGAAAATATTTCAAACAAATCAATGAAATCAAACGATTTTAACGGATTTTGGAAGAACTTTCTAGAATATTCAAAATGAAAATTGAAAGTTTCCGTTTGCCGAGGTTGCCGTGAAAACCACAACAACAGCAATGAAAGATGGGTTGCCTTAATTTATCGTTACTCGCTACTAAAAGTGCGCCAAAAAAATCGCCAAGCCGTTACCATCAGTCATAAACGTAGAGTGTAGCTGTACCGAAAAGGGAATTACAAATCTCCCTCAAAATTGTCTTTTATAATAGTAACCTTAGTATCACCTTTCGTCATTTTGTAGCTTTGCCATACAGCAAGTGTGAGATGTATGTGAAATGTATTACATGGATGAATATGCTTGTATAGTATTTGTATCCAAAGTAAGTTGTACTAACTATAAATATGTCCAAAGGTATCTTTATATTTTTTTCTCCGAAAGACAAAAGTGACTATACACTACCCTACAATAATGGATCGGACTCCAATGGATTTGCATAAAATCCGACTACTTGTTTGGGGGTGTTTTTCGTGCTATGGCCCGGGAACTTTGCATGTTGTTCCTGGTCAGTTGAACGCCGACGCCTACATGAACATTTTGGACCATCAGATTCTTCCTACGCTCGGGCAATTTTATGGAAGAGACGAATTTTACTTCCAGGACGACAACTCTACATGCATTATTGCAGCCTCTGTCAAGTAGTGGTATCAAGATATGGATGTAAAACGACGCCCCTGGCCAGCTCAGAGTCCCGACCTAAACCCCATAGAACATTTGTGGGATGAGTTAGAGCGACGCTTAAGGAACAAGGAACCACGTCCGAAATCTACAGCTGAGCTGGCGACATTCTTTAAGCAGGAATGGACACAATTACCCATAGCTGTGTATCAAAACCTTGTTTAAAGTATGCTCAGAAGGATTGCTAGTGTAATTGCAGTACGTGGGGGACCATCCCCCTGTTAAAGCATGTATTATTTCCCTTCCCCTTCACATCTTGTTGTCCAGTCCCTTATTGTAGTGTAGTGTATATACTGATCATATCTCTATCTCTCTCTTTCTTTTCAATATAGATTTAACCAATTCAAACCGAGTAAGGTCTTGTATTTTGCTAGCTAAGAAATAAGATGTGGGTGTGTTCAGTGCCAGTTTAGGTGACAAACCTCTCCACATAATAAGATGTGTGTACCAAGTACTCATTGTATACCTTGCAGAAAATATACACATTTTCTTTTTTTTCACACTTATACAACTTTATAATTGTCAACAGAATGTATGTGTGAAAAGAAGAATAACTTTTAAAACTTCGGAAATAGATTGCCCCTTACAATACAAAATCTTTTCACGCTAACCCCGGGTTCCAGGTCCCCTGATCCGTCAGGTCCCGATAACAGTGAGCTCCGGGTTACCTAGAACAGGGGAAACCAAACAAAACTTCAATCCAGAATAATCCACTACGTTGTTTAAACCAGGGGTCGGCAAACTACGGCCCGCTGGCCAAATTAGGCCAGCCACCTGTTTTCATCCGGCCCGCGATTTAATATTGTTTTTTACATTAAAAAATTTAAAAAATAAATTAAAATATGCGCTGTAATCCAACGGCCGATAATAGACTTGATAAGTTGTGAATATTGACCGCACGTGATGCTACTGGTGTCGCATATTCGCATTCTGTCGTCTGCTGTTAACATAGAACAAGTGTTGCCAGTTCTCTCAATTATCAGCCATTAAAGGGAAACCATTCACCGATGGTGAATTAATTAAATCATATTTATCTTGTGGCAACTGATAAAATGTTCTCAGAGAAAAAAAATTGTTGCGATCTGTCAGTCTTTTGATGAGAAAAACTGTTGGAAGAATTGCGGACTTCGGGAGACACATCAAAAGTCCATTAAAAGACAAGACAAAACATTTTAAGAGGTTTTGGTTGGCTCTTGTTGAGTCGACAGATATTACTGATACTGCCCAATAGTGATGTTGTTTAGTCGAGGGGTTAATACTGAGTTTGAGGGGACTGAATAATTAACTAATAATACAATTTGCAATTTCGTTCAGTTTGACCCTGTTTTTTGTTGCTTTATGGTTAGAATTACCTATGTAAATATCTTCGAGTTTGCTACCTAATATTGGAATCCCCATCAAGAGTCAATTAAAAGATAAGGCAAAGTATTTCAAGTGGTTTTTGTTGACTCTTGATGAGTGGACGGACATTATTGATACTGCTCAATATTGCTGATGTTTATTCGAGGGGTAAAAACTGAGTTTGAGGGGACTGAAGAATTAACTTCTCTGAATAGTCTGCATGAACAAATACAGGCAAAGATAATTTCAAGGGTCGAGAAAATGTAAACACAGTACAATTTGCAATTTCGTTCAGTTTGACCCTGTTTTTTTGTTGCTTTATGATTAGAATTACCTATGTAAATATCTTCGAGTTTGCTACCTAACATTGGAAGCCACATCAAGAGTCAATTAAAGGACAAGGCAAAGTATTTAAAGATGCTTTCGTTGACTCTTGATGAGTGGACGGACATTATTGATACTGCTCAATATTGTTGATGTTTTGTCGAGGGGTAAAAACTGAGTTTGAGGGGACTGAAGAATTAACTTCTCTGAATAGTCTGCATGAACAAATACAGGCAAAGATAATTTCAAGAGTCGAGAAAATGTAAACACAGTACAATTTGCAATTTCGTTCAGTTTGACCCTGTTTTTTTGTTGCTTTATGATTAGAATTACCTATGTAAATATCTTCGAGTTTGCTACCTAACATTGGAAGCCACATCAAGAGTCAATTAAAGGACAAGGCAAAGTATTTAAAGATGCTTTCGTTGACTCTTGATGAGTGGACGGACATTATTGATACTGCTCAATATTGTTGATGTTTTGTCGAGGGGTAAAAACTGAGTTTGAGGGGACTGAAGAATTAACTTCTCTGAATAGTCTGCATGAACAAATACAGGCAAAGATAATTTCAAGAGTCGAGAAAATGTAAACACAGTACAATTTGCAATTTCGTTCAGTTTGACCCTGTTTTTTTGTTGCTTTATGATTAGAATTACCTATGTAAATATCTTCGAGTTTGCTACCTAACATTGGAAGCCACATCAAGAGTCAATTAAAGGACAAGGCAAAGTATTTAAAGATGCTTTCGTTGACTCTTGATGAGTGGACGGACATTATTGATACTGCTCAATATTGTTGATGTTTTGTCGAGGGGTAAAAACTGAGTTTGAGGGGACTGAAGAATTAACTTCTCTGAATAGTCTGCATGAACAAATACAGGCAAAGATAATTTCAAGAGTCGAGAAAATGTAAACACAGTACAATTTGCAATTTCGTTCAGTTTGACCCTGTTTTTTTGTTGCTTTATGATTAGAATTACCTATGTAAATATCTTCGAGTTTGCTACCTAACATTGGAAGCCACATCAAGAGTCAATTAAAAGACAAGGCAAAGCATTTCAAGAGGTTTTCGTTGACTCTTGATGAGTCGACGGACATTGTTGATATCGCCCAATATTGCTGCTGTTTATTCGAGGGTCAATACTGAGTTTGAGGGGACTGAAGAATTAACTTCTATGAATAGTCTGCATGGAACAAATACAGGTAAAGATAACTTCAAGGAAGTCGAGAAAATGTAAACACAATACAATTTGCAATTGAATCAGTTTGCCCCTGTTTTTTGTTGCTCTATTAGTAGAATTACCTATGTTAATATCTTCGAGTTTGCTACCTGGCCTGCCAAGCCTAAAATATTTACGATCTGGCCCTTCCAAAAAAATGTTGGCCGACCCCTGGTTTATACTAATATTGCAAGCAGTGTTGTCACCGTACTGTTAGAACAGACAAACATGTAAAGGAATACCTTGTGCGAAGTTTCATGGCTAAACTATGTGAATCCGTATGGTAAAACACAACCGTAGAGCGACAAACTAAACTTCGATCCATCAGATACCGGTACGTCACCATTGTTTAAACTAGTATTCCCAACTGTGCTGAGACACTGGTGTTAAAGCAGACTAGCCTGTCTCTTGAAATCCGTGCCAACTAGAAATTACCCTGTTAAAATCGAAATGCGGGTCTGCTAATTATCTCGAAATCGATACGAGCAAGGGTACAAACAAGGGAGTAAGTTGGGCGTTAAAAACGGTTTTCGTTAAAGTTAGCGTAATGAGAAGACTAAGGCGGCAACAGCTTCGTGAAATAATTGGAAACTTCCGCCCTGGAGACTAGAATGGAAGTTATTTAATTATGACATTCTCGAGGGAATTCAGTGTTTAATTGCAGAGGTGTGATGCCGTGTTTACGGGAGTAGCTTTCCAGTTCACGGTTGCTTTGGACAAACCTGCAGTCTAGACGCTGTTTCGGAAGACAATACTTGGGTATTACCGATACAATTGCTTGTTTCAGTATTGAGACGGTGACGGAACGATGGTTAAAACCCGAACCTTTCGTTGATTTTTTCTGTCATTCTCAACTAACACTAGATTTTAACATTAGATGTGAAGTATTCCGTATCGGCAATTTAAATTGTTTTTCCTTTTCACAGACATTTCAATTTCTCCCATAATAGTAATTGTGTTGGAAAAGCATTGTGGTACTCAGACAAAATAACTAATGTATTTTAAGATCTGTGTACCAATCTATATATATGTCTTAAATGGCACGCAAAAATGACGTTACTTTTTATTGCGTTGTGGCAACACTGTACGATTGTTTGTTTACCAGAGAAACTCGCGCATCAATTGAATTTACTATCGGACAAAATTTTATTGAAAAAAATGAATATTAGTCGAGCTGTTGCAACTTATAAACATGTATTCGATTTCTAATGCAGCGCTAACATTTCGAGTCAAAATTTGCTCAAAGTTTTCATTTGAATTTCAAATTGTTCGAGTTCTGATTATAAAGGTACTGTACACTTTTTCTGTAGTGCAACAAATTTATATTTTAAAAATATTTTTTTTGGAATATCATATTTTGTAAACAATGTTTTCATTGATGCGAGAGAAGCGAGAAGGGTTCGCTCAGCTAATCAATGAGGATTGCTAAGCAATCGTCCGGGGATTCGGCGAGCGTTAGCGAGCATGTGGCGGGGCCCCTAGTTAGTATAATTCGTTCAGTTTCAAACATCTTCACTTGTCTGATCACTGTAGGTTTCAGATTCACACTTCTACTAAATAGCTCAAGGATAAGAATGATAGTGACAAAATAATTTACTTCCTACTCATTCATTGCATCATCGACTTACATAGCGCCCGCGGTAGCCCAGTTGGAACTGTGGCGCATTAGCCTTCGGAGGGTTGAGATTTCGAAACTCGAACCAATAAAAGATCGTCATGTAGATGGGGGCTGGCTACTTTAAATTGCCTCATGATGGCGTGGTATGGAGGTTTGGAGAGTGTGACTAGCTCGGGTGTTGACCCTGTCATCTGACAGTGATTCAAAATGACGAGGTGTTGTCCTCGAATCTTCTCCTTCGGGCGTGATTCCGGACCATAGCCTATAGCCAGTTGTGTTGCTCCAGGACTCCGCTAATTCATTTACCATTACCTCCGTCCTACAAGTGAAGTACATCAAGCCAAAAACAGTTCTGAGAAATCGAAGGGGATAAATTCTTCTCCCTGAGACAGACCTACTGTGTTTCTGAAGAAAACATCTAACCTGCACGCAGAGAAATATTGACTTCCCAAGTCTAGAGATCATCATATTCTGGTCCTGAAAAGCTATTAAACTAACTTTGAAATTATTTGACTTAGTGTATATATTTCACTCCCTAAGTCGACGATGTAATTTAAAGTCGTTTGCACAGTGTAACAATTTTTTTATCACAACCACTTAAGAAATAATATAGTATGTGTTTGCGCTACAGGGGCAAGCCATATTAATTTTTTTCACATCACAAACGAAAAACTATTATTTCAGTGAACACACTTCATCAGTCTAAAGATCATATTTCTTGTTCAGAAAAGCTATTAAACTATCCTTGGAATTATTTGACTTTGTGAGTTTTGTGAGTAGATTTAATTCATAAACCGACGTTGTGATTTAATATCATATCTTTAAAAGATCAACTCCACGAAAGGAAAGATCCGAGGACAACACCACGTAGTTTTGAACCACGGTCAGATGACGATAACCACTTATAAATAATATACGAGTGTGTACTACCGAAGAGCTATGCCAATTTTCTTCCACAAACGAAAAAATATTGCTGACAGTTGACACACTTCATCAGTCTAAAGATCATTATATTGTGGTCTTGAAAAGCTATGAAACTAAGCTTGAAAATTTGTGACAATGTGTAAATTTCACTCACATATAAGCCCAACGATATGATGTGAAGTCATTTGCACAGTGTAACTGTTTTGTCAAAAATTTAAGAAACTATATATACGTGTGAGCATCAGACGACAAGCAATATAACTTTTCTTTTTCGGAAAAACGAAAATCTGCTAGCATTCTAATTTTATTTAATCATAGAACCCTTTATGTAAAAATGTGTTACATTCAATGCTTAATTCGTTTAAAATACGTGATACTTTCATCGTTATAGACCAAATACACTTGCTGTCACGTCTTTTGCTGAGAAAACGATTTATTTCGCTTCTTTAAAGTATTCTCGGGCATTTGTATAAATATTTCTCTTTCATGCAATGCTGTTTTGACAGACAGCGGAATTTCCGCTGCAAGATTTTATTATACGTCGGATTTCAGTTGTTTACTATGATCGAAAAATGTAGTTTATGCTGCGTATGTGTTTCTTTTTTTCATCTCTGTGCTCCTTCGAAATTCGTCTAAAGTTATTGCTTTGGAATTCGTTTGATTTATTCAACCGAACTTCAAATATTTTGTTCAACGCCTTAGATTTGCTATACAAATGGATTCTAAAAACTCTAAAATGTATCGCTCCAAACATATCTTGCAGACAGTTCGTTGTACATTGAAGTTCATCATCACTAACCTATAAAAGATGCAGACGCATATCGTTAAGACGAATTTCACATGACCTTCAAAAAATCGTATTATCAGTAGTTTGTGTTATCCGAATTCGGAAAAAAAAACAATATTTCAACAATAGAATAAAATAAAAATACCTTAACATTGCTTTCTGCACAATTCTGGGTTCATAGATAAATGGGATTCTTTATCACAAAGATTATATAGATATGACTCTTGATTATACAGATAATTCTTAATTGCACATGTAATCATTAATTATACAGATATTTCCTTATTACACCAATTTCTGCCTTGAAATAGTTCTGTTACAGTTTTTTACGTTTTGGATTTTTAGTGAAATTCTTCAGAAAAATCTATTATGCGGTCGACGTTGCTTAATTCAGCAGATGAATTTTCACTGCCTTATTCAAAGGGGCAAACAATTTCTTATCCAGCAGTAGCTTCTTTTGAAGAGGGCGCGCTTATTCCTTCGTCTTTGGAATCTTCTATTCTTTTTTTTTTCTTCTTCACTCTATTCCACTAATAAATCTTCTACAATTTCTGAGTCACTTGGGGTTTCTGATAATACGATTGCAAAAAATCCCTTTGCCCATAAGTTTCAACAATTTGTTCGTTTTAACCGGCAATTGGACGGTTAAGACGAACCCCATGTAATGATGTGTAACGTATGCACAAAATGATATGCCCTAATTAATATCTCTTTTCTCTATTCCTTTGCAACCCTCATGGGACACATCTTTAGTTGAGTGCGGGTATCACAAACTAGGGATACGACATCGATGTCAATGTTTTCAAAACATCGATGTATTTAACATCGATGTTTTTGTAACATCGATGTTTATACGTGTCGATGTTTTTACGTTGTCGATGTTTTATTTTTAAATGAAAAAAGTACCGTTATAAAAATTTTAAAAATAACCAAGTAGCATAATTTTAATAATCAGCAAATTGAACATACTTTTAGACCAAATTGACCAAGGGTGAAGGGTCTGAAAAGTAGGGATACGACGTCGATGTTTTATAAAAAGCATCGATGTATTGGAGCCAATGTCACATCACTAGTTGCTAAACCAGTTTTAAGAAATAGGGAAAAAATTTAAATACACTGAATTTTAAAAACTTTGATAGCTTGGGGGGCAATGCATAATCAACATCGATGTTTTAATTTTGAACATCGATATTTTGCTGTCGATGTCGCATCACTAGGTGCTAAACCAGTTTTAAGAAATGGGGAAAAGAGTTTGAATTCACTGAATTTTAAAAACATCGATAGTTGGGGAGGGGGGGGGGCGATGCATTATCAACATCGATGTTTTGTTGTCGATGTTGCATCTTTAGTTGCTAAACCAGTTTTAAAAAATGGGGGAAAAAGTTTAAGTACATTGAATTTTAAAAACATCGATGCTTAAAAACATCGATGTTTTTGGAACGATGTATTATCAGCATGGATGTTTTAATTTTGAACATCGATGTTTCAAAACATCGATGTTTTGCTGTCGATGTCGCATCCCTATCACAAACCCGAAGTACCGAGTGGTCTTATTCTGCTTTTTCTTCCTCCTTCATTGTAGTTGCCTCTTCGGAAGTGAGGGCTTCCCTTGGGAAGCTTTTCGCAGCCCTGTCGCTATTAGCTCTTCTTAGACATTATATAATCCATGTGTTTGCCGTTCGTGGAAACCCGTGTCCCGGAAAATGGTGTCCTGGCATTTGAGGGGAGGTTTACTGACCCAAAACACTGATTTGGTCTCCGCTTCAGGTAAACGGGAGATGAATATTGGTCCCAATCACATCGATCAGATGGTTGGATTTACTTCGTCACCGGCTTAGGATCGTGCGATTGGTTCGTCTACTGGAAAGGGAGATTTGCTCAGAGGGGCGGGTTGTGCGCTTATGGTCCCTGTCAATACTGGTGTGTAGTCAATACCCCCTAGTTGGACTTCGTGGTGGGTGGCACCTCAGTATCTGAATTGCTCCCTCCATTTTTACTATGGAATACAAAAAATCTCCCAATCATGAGCAACAAAGTAAATGTCAGAACATCTCCCCTACTGAAATATTTCTTCTTATAAAACAATGTATAGGTACATTTCAAAATACATCTTCTTTTTGATAAAAGAAATAGGCATAACTGGTACGATAGGCGAAGTAAAATCTATCCGGTAGGTTGGTATTTTAATTAACGTCTTACTGGAGCACCACAACGGGCTATATTAAAATCCATCCGCAAAATTCGTTTTGGAAAGCTGATGGTATAGGTTTCAACGACTAAGCACGCTGAACATCCATGTACCTGATAACTATTCATCAGTGTTTTACCTCATAAAAGCCTCTCGTGTTGTTTTTTCAACAGCACGTTTCTTAAATAGAACGGAAGGGGAGATTTTAGACAGTATTACTGATCAAAAGGTCTGTGATATATCAGCTATCCATCGAGGGTGAAGGCCAAGGGGTACTTAATATCAAACACATAATACTCACCTTTTAAACTGCTGAGTTTCGAGGATTCATCTGGCCGTGGTACAAAATGATGAGGTCTTGACCTCGGGTCTTTCCCTTGGGATTGATCCCGGACAGTCACCAATAACCCGTTGTGTTGCTCTAGTCCAACATTAATTACCTGCCTACCTGAAGCTAGATATTTTTTTTGTTTTGCTCCCGATCCAGACATCTCCAGTTATCAAGATTACGCTTTTCAGCATGGTACATTTCCTTGGGGATCTTATTCGTAAACTCAGTCTGATTGTTTCCTAACCAAATCAGGCAGACACTCCCACAATGGAAAGCACCAATCGGAAGCTCCAAGTGACAGAATCGAAGAATTGAAATCATCACACTCAGGTACCCGAAATCTGACGTGTAACAGTACTTCCAATTACTCTCACGCATCGACGTCCATTAACGCCTGGCGCAGTCGATGACATTGAGTTCTCTCTGTAATAGAGCCGTAATGATCCTCTGTTCGAGCTCCTCATCCAAGACCACAATCCACTTACTGCGATGTCCGATGTCCCCGGTCAATCGAGTTGTTGTTTGGAGGGGGGAGATTTCCCTCGGTCTGTGTGAATGGCCGAACTTTCCCAAGTGACATTCACAGCTGCAAAGAGACTTAAAGGCCCTTGGGAGAAACCTTGGAGATATATGCAAATAGATAAACGGGGATCAATACTGTAAGCTGTCAGATACAGCTGTGGTGGTATTTAATAGTAAGGCGTTGGCATTCAACCTATTTTTAGTGAATTACGTGAAAGATATTTTTCCAATCCATTGCGAATATTGGAGTGATCAATGTGTTTTCTGGATGACGCGTGCAAATGGCAATACAGTAAAACCCCGATTATCCGAGTTTTCGCTTTAACCAAGCTTCAAATATTTCTCGGATTTTTTTTGATTTTTTTTTTTGGGCGGGTGGAGGTCCTACATTTTTTTATTTTTAAAACTATTGAAAAAAATTCTGAACTTTATCTTATAAACACTCAAGAAAACACAATCCAACAACACAACCCACTTTACTTTTCACTGTATCACGCACAAAAAGCTATCGAAAGTGCTATTGAATATATAGAACAAGAAAAAGCGATACCAGCTATCCAGTTAACCTTCAAACAATGTCGAAATTTTTTGCTGCATGAAAACGCCAAAGTAACCTAAACCAAAAAACAACTTTGGACTTTTTTAAGTAAAAACTCTTTAGTTATCGTAACAATATAAATTGCATGTGGTGTGTATGTATAACTATTGTGTTTCTTATAAAATATACATTTAAACCTACACGATTTATTTACAATTTTCGCTTTAACCGTGTTTTTCGGTTATCCGAGTTAGGCTTGGTCCACATTAACACGGATAATCGGGACTCTACTGTATTTAAGTTACAAATTACGTTCCATTTGTGTATATGCAATAAAATATTTATACAAATGTAAGATTTATCGTTTGAGAAGTCAGAAGTGCAAAATTATGTTACTCGTGGTGTTTCTAGAACGATTATAGCAGTCGATTTTGCACCACGTATCCTTCGATCTGAATAGTTAACAATGTAGTCTATTAAGTTTCTTAACTCCTTAGGGCCGAGGTAGCCCAGTTGGAAGAGTATCGGACTAGCAACTGCGGGGTTGCGAGTTCAAATCCAACTAAAAGAACAGTCGTGTACAAAGATGCTGGTGCGTGTTAAATCTGTCGTGGCCTCAAATATCCTCATGTTGGCTTGGTGTGGAAGTTTGGTGTGACCTCGTCATCTGACTGTGGTTCAAAATTACGTGGTTGTCGTCGGATCTTTCTGTTCTGGTTTTATCATGGCTCGTCATCAATAGCCCGTTGTGTTGCATCAGTGAGACGTTTTTAAATACCCACCTACCTCTTAACTCCTTTCTACTAATCGTCTCCTAAACAACTCACCTACAGCTTTTTTTCAACCACAAAATTCCATTCAAAATTATATACCTTTGTAAAATTCTACGAGAGGCATTTTCTGTCAAACTTAATAAAAGTTGCGATTGCGTTTTTTATTACGTTAAGTTGTAAAGATTATACTTCTTCTTTCTTAGAATAGAATCTTTCGGAAGATTCTATTGTTTATTTTCTTGAAATAGGAATCATTTGGAAAAATTATATTAGTCCTGAAATTCAAAATTGATTAGAAATCATGCAGGAAAGACTGTAGGTTTAAAGTTGTGTAGGTATTTAATTAACGTCGCACTGGAACAACACAATGGGCTATTGGCGACGGTCTAGTATCAATAGCGAGGGAAGATCCGAGGACAGCACAGCGTGATTTTGAATTACGGTGAGATGACGAGGTCAACACATGAGCTGGCACCCTACTCTCCAAACTTGTACACCACGCCAAAGTGAGAATATTTGGGGCTACGGCAGTGTTAACGCGCACCAGCCCCTTCGTAAATGACGGTCTTTGGTCGGATTAGAACTCCCAACCCTCCGGTTGACAGATTTCAATGTAGAATCATTTGAGCGCAGGAAATGAAATCTGATTTCTCGTATCAAACGAAAGTCAATCTTGGCAGCGGCTGTTCGTATTGGAAAAAATATAAAAGTCTCAATTTAAAAATTATATTAAAGATAATTATATTTCTTTTGTATCGATCTATTGTAAAATTTTCCGTAGATTTCAAATCCGTTGAAATTTTTACTCTATCTTTAACGATCTACGAGACAGAAAAAAGAACTGCATAGCTCCCATTAAATTTTTATTTGTTATTTTCGTCTGCTGACAAATCATTCCTCCGCAAAATGAAATGGAAGCGGAAAAATTCATTTCAAATCTGCCAAGCCAATAATAGAATATGATGTTGCCATTCCAAAGAAAGCAATAATAATTCAATTAAATTAAATTCATTTTTAAATGTTCTAGATTGAATTTTAAAATTCGGCGCTACCAAAAATTGCAAAAAATTCGGACTACCTGTGTTCCAAATCCCATTACTGTAAGTTCCATAGATTCGTCAGGACTTTGCGCGCAGAAAACAGAAAGACAAACACTTCCTTTTTATAATATTAGAGATTTCAGAGGACAATCCAGAACTTTGGTGCCGCTAAATATAGTAAAAAAAGCATTTTTAATGCAGAAAATAACATTCATCAATATAAATAAGAATGGAGTGTTTGTTTGTATATTGAATATTTTCGACCCATTTCAAGTTTTCTATCCATTTTGGACCCTACTGATGTCAAATCAGCGTTTGGTGTCTGTTTGTATATACGTATGTGCCCTTTACACGTCTACACGGTTCAATATATTTTCATGGAAATTTGCATACAGTGAGTACTTATATTCATTTAGTGAGTGAAATTGGTTGTGAAAGTCTGTCTGTCCGTCTTTTTGTTCTATGATAAATTTTGTGTTCGTGTGTTTTTGTAGACATCACATGAATTGTATTCCAGATATTTGATAGCAATATGCTTTATTTTATACATTATATATTAGCATAGTTGAATGCAATATAAAACATTTATTTATTGTTATATTTCGATACGTTTCATGTTAAAACACCAGAGTAAGTATACTTAAATCAACTATAATTTGGTAGTTTTGGAAAAATTGGAATATATATTGAGTACTAGCAAAGTACCCGACCTTACTCGGTTTGAATTGGACTCTAGATTGAACAGATTATCAAAATTTATAATGACTTACGTTTTAAGTAGAGTAAAATAATATTTTAACACCTTTCTCCATCTTTATAATTTCTACCACTTACTTTGGACACAAATCCTACACATGCATATCCATTCATGTAATGCATTTCCCATACATCGCACCCTTGCTGTATGACAAAGCTATAAAATGAGGAACGGTGAGAGTAAGGTTACTACTACAAAAGACGATTTTGAGGGAAATTTGGAATTCCCTTAAGTATTTTACGTGTTCAACTCAATTAATAAAAACGACGATTTACGGCGAGTACACTCGCACTCATAGTCCACAAAACAATATGTTTTTTACGTGTGGCACTCTTGCATCCGGCATGCGAAATAGTGGATTTTCGCAATCTTCTCCTGTCATTATGACAAAGAATTTTTTAATGTTTCAAAAGTTCTAGTTCGGATTTCTTAAACATTATTATTCTTTCAATAACGGCATTATTCTTTCAATAACGACATTATTCTTTCAATAACGACATTATTCTTTCAATAACGGCACTATTCTTTCAATAACGGCACTATTCTTTCAATAACGGCACTATTCTTTCAATAACGGCCTTATTCTTTCCATAATGGCATAATTACACTTAAAGTTGCTTTATTCTGAATTACGAGCTATTTTAAATCAAATACTTTGTGGTGGTGTTGCGTGTCATGGAAAAGAAACAATCACATAAGTCACAATTATTATGATATTAAGATATTAATTTATGATTCCTTTTTATCTCTTGATCTTGCAGTTGCCACAAGTTAAAACTAAAAAGTGCACAAAATTTAGAAATTCGAAATTAATACAGAGCGAAAGAAACACGAGTTTTCGTTTTATTCCCGTTCTTTGAAAAATATCGTCTGTCCCAAATATTCGGAAATCGTTTACATTGCGCAAAGAAAAAAAATAAGAGACTCAAAATAAATAAAAGAACTGAGCTGAAATTTCATAAAAAAAAATTTTAGGAAAGAATATTTCCTTATCAGCATTACTGGTAAAGCAATCTAAGTAATCGTACTACTCAACAGTTTGTACATTCTAATTGTTCCAAAACTACCAAATTATGGTTGATTTAAGTATACTTACTCTGGTGTTTTAACATGAAACTTTTCTACATGTAACAATAAAGAAATGTTTTATATTGCCTTCACTAAACTGATATATAATGTATAAAATAAAGCATATATTGCTATCAAATATCTGGAATATAATTTATGTGACGCCTGTACAAATACACAAACACAAAATCGAACATAGAACAGAAAGACGGACAGACTTTCGTAACCAATTTCATTCATTAAGTGAAGATAAGTACTCACTGTATGCAAATTTCCATGAAAATATATTGAACCGTTTGTACGTGTATAGGGCACATACATACAGACAGACAGACAGCAAACGTGGAAGAGGCGGATTTGACATCAGTGTTGTCCAAAACGGATAGAAAATATTCAATGTACAAACAAACACTCCATTCTTATTTATATAGATTCCGATTACTTTTATTTGCATTACCAGTTATGCTGAAAAAACAATAATATTTTTAAATATTTGGGGTTTTTTTTAAATGGAATTTTAGCTTTGATATTTTATTTATTTTGAGTCTTCTTTTGTTCTTTGCGCGCAATCTAAACGATTACCGAATACAGTCAGTACCGGCTATATGGTCACCCTCTTATAAAGTCACCCCGCTTATATGATCAGTTTTCTAAAGTCCTGTCTAACTTAATAGGGAACATGTGTTAAAGCGCGCCGCTTATATAGTCATTTTATTTTCCGGGTTATCGGTTATATGGTCGTTTTTTTTTTTTAAATCTTTTCAATAGGGTTATCATTTTTTTTTTGAAAAATAGTAATTGTTGTAACATCTCTTCTGCGTTGAATCATCGTCGGCGCTTCCCCCCCCCCTCAATTATCTTCCTCCCCAAGCACAACAGGTGAACATCTGTCTGTTTATTGAAGTTATCTCTTCCTGTTTGAAAAGTACATTGAAATTGAAAAGACAAGAGAAAAGGAAAAATGTGGTTTCATTTGGATCATACATGGCGAATAAGAACGTTCATTTGTGTTAAAAATTTTTATTTGTTTTTTTGTCTGCTGCCAAATTATTCCTCTGCGCAAAATAAAAACGAAAACGATAAAATAAAATTTAGTATCTGCGATATTTTATGATGTTGCCATTACACAAAGAAAATAATAATTAAATTCCATTAAATTCATTTTAAAATATTCTAGATTGAATTTTAAAATTCGCCGTGACCCAAAAAATTCGGACTACCTGTCTATCAAATCCCATTATTTTAAGTGCCGTATATTCGTCAGGACTGTGGTAACGAAAAACAGAAAACAAACACTTCCTTTTTATAATGTAGAAATAAGTGCATTGAATATGGATGCATGTACGTAAGCGTACTGTACTTCGATTCGTAAGGCAAGCTAATAAATTTCACTAAGAAATATTGCATATTTCTTAGTGTAGTTTAAACTTCACGAATTAATTTTTAAAATGTTCTCAAAAGCTTAACTATTTGTTTATGAGCATTATATTCTGATAGGTGAATATAATTCTGCCATAATTAAATAGTGTAGTATTGTTCCGCATATATATGGTAACCCCGCTTATATGGTCTGATTTTTCTGGACCAGCTGAGGATACCATGTAACCGATACTGACTGTATTTGGGACAGACGATATTTTTCAACGAACGGGAATGAAACGATAACTCGTGTTTCTTTCGCTCTGAATTAATTTCGCCTTCCTAAATGTTGTGCACTTTTTTGTTGCAATTTGTTTCAACTGCGATATTAAGAGATATAAAGGAATCACAAATTAAATATCTTTAGAACAACTTTTCCCCGACATCTTTTATTTTGTTTTATTACGTTGTTTTTTCTTTTGTTTTCTGTTTTAAATATTTATTATTTTAATAAATTGTGTTTCTTTTTCATCACATGCAACACCAACACAAAGTATTCGACTTAAAGTGGCAGGTGAGTTAGAATAAAACACATTTTAAGTGTAATTATGCCATTATTGAAAGAATAATAATGTTTAAAAAATCCAAACTAGAACTTTTCAAACCTTAAAAAATTCTTTGTCATAATGACAGAAAAAGATTGCGAAATTCCACAATGTCGCATGCCGGATTCAAGAGCGCCACAATTAAAAAAATATTGTTTTGTTGACTATGAGATCGAGAGCCCTCGCAGTAAATCGTCGTTTTTATTAATTGAGTTGAACGTGAAAAGAACTTAAGGGAATTCCAAATTTCCCTCAAAATCGTCTTTTGTAGTAGTTAACCTTAATGTCACCTTTCGTCATTTTGTAGCTTTGTCGTGCATCAAGGGTGCGATGCTTGTAAAATATATTACATGAATGGATATGCTTGTGTAGGATATGTGTCCAAAGTAAGTTGTAGAAATTATAAATATGGCGAAAGGTGTTAAAATATTATTTTATTCTACGATAAACGTAAGTCATTATATATTTTTATCATGTCTTCAATCTAGAGTTAACCAATTTAAACCGAGTAAGGTCGGGTATTTTGCTAATATGCTATGAAAACATATACTCATGCACGATTTTTAAGAGCTATTTTCAAAAGTTGGAAAAACGTTTTTTTTCTGGTAGAAGATGAGATTTTTTCTTTCGTTTGCTAATTTCCAGAAACAAGGTAAAAAACGAATTATCGTTCTCAACTAAAAAAAAATTTGGGAAATGTTAGGGAATAATTTATTTTCAAATGTTTTTCTTCTTTCAAGAGGACATGTTTTTTTTTTATCAAACAGTTGCTTCGCTTTTTATTTGTGTGCTCTTAAAATAATGATCGGAATTAAGAGGAGAATTCTTCCATCGCTTACTTTGGAGTTTTACGCTTACTTTCGAAGAATCTAGACTAGTTCAAGATTGAGCGACTGGTTGGAAAGATTTTTCCCTGTTTAATTTCGGTTCTGCGAAAATCGATTTTGCATTAAAAAACAGTTTGAGGAGAATATAGTGATACGTATAAATGACTTACTACACGACAACGCGTCGTTTATTATGACAAAATACGAACTCATTTTGAAAACATTTCTGTCTGTGTGGACATTCGAGTATAGGAAAGAATTTATTGGTTTGAATATGAATCGATTAATCGATATCTTTAAGATAGAACCAACGAAAGTACTAGTTTTAGTTTTAAGTATCTATTAGAAGCTTTTACCTCTTCATATAGAATTCCAAAAAACTCTTTTTGCGTCATTTATATCTTTATGATCGGAACTTTCTATAAAAATATTTCAGTTGATAGATTTTTTATTTCATCTCTTGAGATAAAATCTTATATGGAGACATTTTTTGTCAATCTAAATGTTGGTGGAGGTAGTGTTTCTGTGCCATAATGTGTTTCAATAAACGACCACACTGTATTACGGGACGTTCAAAAATTCACAAATAAAAATTCCTAAAAAGGATTTCCAAATTGATTAATTATATTATTGATTGGTTCCACCAAGTAGAATAAACGCCAAACAAGGTCAAAACGTCAATAAGCTACAATTTTAGAAACCTCAATATGTATCATGCAAGAGCATTTGGTAGGTCGGTAGTTAATTAAAGTCGCACTACCGAAAACCAACGGGCTATTGGTCCGGAATCAATCCTTAAGGGGGTCCGAGACACAAAAATATTCAAATTTTCGAAACAAATTCTGTACTTTAAAAATGTGTTTGTGTTTTTCTGCTTAAAATGACGTTTGATACACGTTTCTATCTTAATTAGAACGAGAGATATAATTATTTTTGTGATTCATTGTTTTGAAAAATTTAACTTTTAGACATTGTTGTCATGGCAACAGCATCTGCGAAAGACGTTATTTAAGTCTATGGAGAAATTTAAACTATCTCTCTATATTAAAAAAAAGTTACCGCCGCCGCCGCCGAAGAATTGAAATTTTTGTTGTTTAGCTCCATTCTTAGACGGTTTCCCGAGAAAGTACTGATCGGAAAAATATGAAATTAACATGCTTTGTTCTTCATCGTATTCCCTGGATAATTATTAAGATTTTTTTCCGATGCAGCTATTAGTTTAGGTTTTATTAAGTGTTAAAGTTGAAGAAGTGAAATTTCTTCCGCGAGTGAGCAAAACACATTCAAAATTTCAGTCTTTAGTCGTGAGTTTTTTTTAAGAGTACCTCTCAACGTAAATTTTTGCAGCTCGTCGAGTTTTTTTTTTAAATTTAAATGTGGTTCTTGATAATATTTTTTTGAAATTCGGGAAAAATCGGGACATTTTTGTTACTTTTTTTTAAAACTGCCGTATCTATATCTAATTACTATTAGTTTTTAATTTTTAAAATATCGCAGTATACCTCAGAATATACTCTTTCTTACGGTACTATTATTTTTGAAATCGGTTAATAATTAAATTGGATGCGATCAAAAGTTCGTGATACAAAATTCGGAATCTTCGGATATTTTCGCTACGTTTTGTTAAAACCGTTATGTCTACGGCAAAAACCATTATTTTTTAAATTTGAGAACATCACTGAATACACTACATTACACTCTTTCTTATGGTACAATTATTTTTCAAATTGGTTAATAAATAAAATCGATGCAATTAAAAGTAGGTCATACAATTTTCGGAACTTTCAGATCGTAACTTCCGATACAAAACTAAAATGGTCATATCTATATAGTATTACTGTTAGTTTTTAATTTTAAAAATATTGCAGTATACCTCACAATGTACTCTTTCTTACGGTACAATTATTTTTAAAATTGGTTCATAAATAAATTCGATGCAATCAAAAGTTGGTGACACAAATTTCGTATTTTTCAGTTCGCATAGCTGGTTCCGCAAACAGCAGTGGGTTGCATTTTCTACTATCGGGTTTGCCAGATATCAAATTTATCGTAGCAACAATTGCCATAAAAACGATTTCTTTTTATTTGGCGAGGAAAAAGGCTCGCTTTTTTCCCTCTGTTCTCAAGACAGTTTACCGACAAAGTACAATCGTAAAGTTTTGATATTAACACTGTTTACTTAAAATTGTACAGGGAACAAGATACAGAAGATTTTTTACTGATGCGGCTATTAGTTTAGGGTGCATTAAGTGTTAAAGCAAAAAAAAAGTGAAATCAATTGCGAAAGAAGTATTGGTTTGAGAAAGCAAACCAAACGGGATTGCGTAGCAATCCCCGGGGTCGGCGAGCGTAAGCGAGCAGGGCGCGAAGCCCTCGCTGTGACGTCATGTACCGGAAAGTGAAATCAGCATAATACGAATTATTCAGATAGTTTCACTCTGTGAAAGGAATGTTGGTTTGCGAAGCAAACCAAATGACATCTGTGAAAGGAGTGTTGGTTTGCGAAGCAAACCAAATGGGATTGCGCAGCAATCCCCGGGGGTTGGCGAGCATAAGCGAGCAGGGGGCGGAGCCCCCTAGTATAGAAAAAAAAGGAGAGAACTTACAAAAATCAAACAAAACTAAAGGTTTAAGAAGAAATAAGGAGTTAGATACTCATCTGGATGCTTTTAAAAGGTATTTAAACATTTTATTAATTTTAAATCTGTCTTTAAAACTTTAAATGCTTTTTTCTCCATGATGCATTTTTTCAAGATTTCCTGTATTCAAATTGCTATAAGTCAAGAACGGATAAAGTTTAAGGGTTGAAATTTGGAATATATCTTTTTTAAACATTATACCTTAATTTCGATTCAGCAAATTTGAAAAAATATTTACTTTTGAAAATATGCCTTTTTAAAAAATAAATACCTTAAAATTTTTAGAAATTTTCAATCAAATATTTTTTTATTTTTTATTGAATTAATATTTTTTAAATTGCTGAATCAAAATTAAAGTTTATAAATTTGTGAATAATTTACTGAAAGAATTTTGAAAATTGACCAAGAATATTTTAAGTTTTAGCACTTTAAAATGACCTCTCTTTTTTTTTTAATTTAATTTCAAATTAAAACAAAACTTTTACAAAAAATTTTGTGTTGTGATTTTGCTTATTAGTTAAATGGGTAATCAGTGCAAAAAAAATTCAAAATTCTAATTTAATTAATAAAAAATATTTTTAATGTGTCCCTGACCCCCTATAAGGGAAGATTCGAGAACAGCACCACGTAATTTCGAACCAATGTGAGATGATGAGGTAACCATGAGCTGGCACCCCACTCTCCGAACTTCCACACCACGCCAATGTGAGGACATGAGGCCCATGACCGATATATGTGCACCAGCCCCTTTTTAAACGACGGCCTTTGGTTGGTTCGTAACCCTTCGGTTTGTAATCCCTTACTCTTCCAATAGGACTACCGCGGCCTGGAAGCTCTTGTGGATCTAAGCCAGGCCTCGAAACATATTTTTTAATACAGGTGCACCTTGTGCACCTAAGTTTTTAAATTAGGTGCACAGGTTACATTTTATGTGCCCCTTTAAAAAAAACGTAATATAAGAGCATTAATGTAATATACTAGGGGGTTCCGCCCTCTGCTCGTTAACGCTCGCCAACCCCCTGTAGAAATTTCGCTTTTTCAACTTTGACACTTAATGAACTCTATACTAATAGCCACATAGGAAAAAATCTTCAAAATTGTGCAGGGAACAAACACAATGAAGAAGAAACCATGTTAATTTCGTAATTTTCTGATCCTTACTTTCTCGGGAAACTGTCTATGAATCGAGCTAAACAACACAGTTTTCAGTCCTGCAACGGCGGCGGCAACTTTTTTTTAATATAGAGAGAAACTACTTTATTGTTGGGTATGTTTATATTGGTTAGTAGTAGATAGTAAATATAAAAATATTTAAACATCTAAATTCTCCCTTCTCCAGCGCACGGCTGCCGCGACAGTCGCTTCAACATAGCTAGCTGGAAAATGTTTCGATCATCGTAAAGTTCTGGTAGTAGTGACACAAACAAACATTCCTCCTGTATAAACCCGTTACGACCCAGCGATTTTTTTTTCTCATATTGTATATTTAGGAATTTCAATTACGTTCCTTTAGAGCGAGAGGTAGATACTAATATTTTGTTCAAGCATCAAAATATTTGGCTTAGCTTTGGCTTTATCTTTGGAAGAATAATATTTATTTATTGGTTAATCAACATAATTAACCAATAAATAAATAACAATAACATAATTAACAAATTAATTTTAACGTGCACAATTTTATTTTCATGTGCACCCGGGTATTTCGAGCCCTGATCTAAGCCAAATATTTTATGTCGATATCTGTCTTTTATTTCACACTACCCGATTAAATATCATTGAATTTTCAAACATGTATTGAAATTGTTGAAATATATTGCTATAAGATCCTGTTGTCGGCCCATGTCAGGCAGATCTGGTAACAGGAGAAGCATAATTAAATGCTTCTCATTCTTAAGCCCACACTGTTCGAGTCAAAGAGGTTTAAGAGCGAGTCTCTAATTATGTTTACCCTGAAGGGCAACGAAGTAAGTTTTCTCGTCAACGCCACATTTGATTAAGCTAAAACATTCGCCGTTTGTCTTTATAGCGTGGCTCCCGCGAGAAGGCAGTCGACCCTGGAGCAGTCGATTTTTGAAATGGTATGAAAGCTCGTTAAGAAGAGGGCTGCCATACTCAAAAGCATGAATGTCTATCGCCTTGGGTGATTTCCCTCTCCGCCAACTCATTATCATTTCTATCGCTTTCGACATCGAACGCGATAGAATCAGAATCCACGCTAAAACCAGCGCCAATTGCGGAAGTGATTTGTTTACGTTACAACCTATCACCTTATTTAAAGAATAGACTCGTCCAAACCGAGATTCGACTGACTTCATCTGAGAGCCGAATAATTCTATAGTTTGAAAATCTATGTATATAATATTCAAATACTACTCACTGATCATCTGTATCTCATAAACAACAAGGTCTAGGAAGCTGAAAATTTTCAGGGTGATTCTTATACTGTAGGAAGGCAATAAAAAATTATTTTTAAATATTCGATTTCTAAGAGGCCTAAAATTTACCTACGGTCTAAGCCAAAACCAATTCGAAATCGCAGTAGAAATAACATTAAGTGTAAAACGATTCATGTACGCTGCTCAGATTGTTTTACCAGTGTTGATCGAAAAACAATTTCTTTCAACAAATTAAATTGTAATATTTATGTCTGAAATGACATTTTACTTCTTCCCATGATGTAAATAACAATTAAAATATTTGATTGATGAAAAAATAATATTTAAAACATATAACTTTACATAACTTACATTTTGTGATGGAACACGAAAACATTAAAGGAAAACCTTATCTCTACTATTATAAAATAAAGTGTTGGTTTGTTTGTATGTGTGTACTCTACTGACGAATCTATGGCACTTACAGTAATAGGATTTGGCACACAGGTAGTCCAAATTTTCTGCAATTTTTGAGTCGCGCCGAATTTTAAAAGTCAATATAGAATATTTTTAAATGATTGGTAATGGAATTTAATTATTATAGTTTTCTTTAGACTGGCAACACCTTTAAAAGATGGCAGATTCTAAATTTACCTTTTCCGTGTTTCCGTTTGAACGCTTTCAGCCGAAGTACAGACGAATAAACAAGTTTTAACTGGAGTTAAGTAATTCGTTTTTCTATCTCCTAGATCTTTAAAGATAGAGTAAAAATTTCAAAAGGTTTCAGCTTAGTTGAAAGAGGTTTAAAAAATTTAGAAAACAATAGACTCCAACGAATAACGCGTTGTAGATGCAAAGCAAGGAATAAAAAAAATTATTAGCTTGTTATGAAGAAATTCTGCGTGAAAAATAGAAGGCATTGTGGCGTCAGACGAATTTGTAAATTTTATGAAACCATCGACATCGAAATACCCTTTTTAGCTACTCATTAATTTTTGTTATATTTTGTATTAATATGTATAAAGAGAGAGAGAGAGAGAAAGCTGTAATTTTACAATAAATATTTTTCTTCTAAACTAGTATTTTTATTATTCCTTGGTCCCAATTTAATACAATTTATATATATTGATAAGAAAAGTTGTACTTCGACGTATTCGTATTACTAAATTCGTATAGCAAAAATATATAAAAGTTCAATTGAAAAATTGTTTACTTATAGAAATTTACATTCAAGGTATCTATCTGGTGTAAAATTTTCCGAAAATTTCAAATACACGTTAAACTTTTCCCTCTATCTTTAACTATCGCGACGCTAGAAACTTGGATTAGAGAATAAAAAAGCTCTACTGCCCGAACGATTGACAATTGCGTATTTTAAACGATCAATGGGCGCTGCCAATGGTGTCCGTCAATGTTCTTCAATCAAAATTCCTATCAATGTTCGTCAATCGCCTCCTACACGATCAATTGGTTGCTTCAATGAGCCTCATTGACCGTCACATTGACAATAATATTGATCGTCTAGGGACCCACTAACAGAAGTTCCCTTATTCCACCTGTCGCTGAATGGAATTTTCAAGAAAAATTGCGTTTGCTTCAAACTAAATTAGTTACGAATTCCGTTGCAATTTAATTTACCGTCCTCTCATATTGATGATGAAATTCGAAACTATCGCATTAGTTGCAATTATGCCACAAGTAAAACATATTCATAGGAAAACTAAATGCAAGACTATCCGCCAAAAATTCGCCATTTTTACTGAAAATGAATGCACGGGAATATTCGTAGTCACTCCAAAACTCAAAAACAACTTCTGTAGAAGTTCCCTTAGAAAAAAACTTTCAGCAGAAGAGCGACGAATAATAAATGGATTATATGGATCGATACAGTATGCATGCATATTTGCTTTCAATGTAAATTGTAGAAGGAATGAAGAAGTTAGAATGGATATTAATTTTTTGTTCCGTACACACTTAAATGATTCTAACATTATTTTATGAAAAAGAATTGATTGATTAGTCCGATGACTTTATATCAACATATAATTAATTCAACCCGAGCGAAGCCTGGTAATTCTGCTTGTAGCAAATAAATGTTTTTCACCCATTCATTTAGAAATAATAGGTACAGCACGTAAACTTCCAACTCGCATTCGGGATCAGAAATTATCATTGCTTGAAGTACACAAAATATGACCGAAACTAATTCAAGAACGAAATGATAGGACGTTTAAAGTTCATTAAACTTATTTTATTCGAATTGGTACGTAAAAAATAGAATTCCTGCTGCGTAATTGTCCCCATTAAAACATTCCTCCCTTTTCTGGTGCGGTGAACTGCTTATTTTCTACTTTATGAAATTTTTATTAGTAACTTTTGCTTCCAGTTTATGAAACTCTTTATTCGAATTGGTATTCTGTAAAAGTAAAATAACCACTCTTCCACCTTTCCCCCCCCCATCATTAAACTTATTTTTTGTGAGTTCCTTAAATGTATTTTTTTTTTTTGCCTACGTTAGTAAACTTATTGGCACATAAAAAAATAGAGTATCGTTTCATAATTTCCCCCTTCACTGCATTCCTTATCTTTTGGTGTTTTATAAATATGGTGATGAGTCATTTATTTTTTTATAATACAAAATTCTTTTTATAAATAACTTTTCCTCTTTATCTAGATGTATCGTTCCATGTATCGCCATCAATAATTAAGTTCCAGCCGACTTAAAAGAACCTTCTTAATGCGGGTACATTAGCACCGGATGGACACTTCACCAAAATAGCAGCAAAGATTCCATACTTCAATCAATCTGTTCTCAAGTTATTTTCCCATTTTTCCTTTCCTTCCATCTACAGCTGCTCTTGAAAATAAAGGAAAAGGATTCACTGGACCAGGACATTTCCGAAATGGCTAGATGATTCAATTGGACGATTTCAATTAGGACTTGAACAACTCTGCAAACAAGACGATTAATATTGCACGGACAGTGAGTAGTTAGGCACTTTGATACATTACTTAACAAAAAAGAGATGATTTTTCGAGTGGAATAGTTCCAGTGCGATGGTTTCTGCTCGGGCAATAAGTAATGTTTTTCGTGTTTAGGATTATACCGACAACTTCCTTTCGTTGATGAGTTCCAACAAAGCGTAACGTCTGTCCGAAACAATGGTTTTGCACAACACTGATATCCAGATACTATTGTGTTTCCTAAATCTAAATTTAAAGCTATGCTTCGCAAATCGAGAACTTTAAAATTCCAGATATTAATGAGTTTCAAATATTAAAATAATGAGTAGAACAAACTCAGATAGTTCATAATTATCTATGAATACCCATGTGTGTGTGCCAATCAAAAAATCAGCAGATTTTAAACAGGAAAATTGGTGTAATGATTTACATTTTATTTTGTTCCATGGCCATACTTCGCGAATTGAGAAGTGTTTTTCAGAATTCCCGATATTTGTGAGTAATCATGGCAATCACGCTGAGATTGTAAACAGGAATATTTTAATAATGATTTATGTTTTATTTTGTTTATTTTTACACGTGCAAGATGTGTGCTGCTAATATTCTAATAATTTGATTCTGATATTTGAATTTATTAGTTAACTTGCGTTTCTCGATCCTGTGTTTTTCTACCGTTAGTCGTTTTGTACATATTCCTGTGTGATCCGTCTAGAACATTTCATGTAGAATATCCCCCCCCTATGTAAAATTAAAATACAATTTTGAAATAAAGCACTCAGACTATAACAATTCTATTGCATTTTAAAATAATATTGCAATTCAAAATGAGGCTTATCCAATGTAATTTTGTGTCTTACTACAAGAGTAAAACTAACTTAATAAATTTATTCAAACATGTCAAATTTACTTACATTAAGTTTATTTATTCAAACATGTCAACTTTATTTACAATCGGTTTATTTATTAAATATATCCAGCCGTCCATCTAAATAACTAAGTTTATGTCTCATCTAAAATGTTAATTATACTCACACGAAAAACTAAAATTAGATAACGTGTATTTTTACAGACATAAAGTTGATACATAGATCAAACATTTTTTGCAAAAGAAAATTCTCACATAGACACAATTTTATACAAATTTATTATGAGAAGATCAGAGTATTTGCGTAATAACATGAAGTATTTTCTTTCAATGTCTTAAATATTCCTAATAGAATTATTTTTTATAACCTTATTCGAGAGAATAAATTCTTTGTAGGTTAAATTGGAATATACTTGATATAAAATACTATCCTTAATGCAGTAATAGTTATCTTTTTCAAAGTAATTTTTATCAAACAGTTTCCTTTTAATTTTCTCAGAAGTTACGACTGATTGTTTATTTGGAGAGTTTTCAGAAAGCAATTCGAGAATCTTTTCTTCGACAACAAAATCAGTGCCATATTTTATTTCAAACCTGGTCCTAACGAGATACCTACGCAATTCAGTTTTGTTATATTCCTGTATGTGCATGCAGGAATATAACATAATTAGGAGGTTAATTTTGTGCTACATGATTTAAACAAAGGACTTGAAGAACCATCCACCCTATTTTTACTTATCACTAGTTTTTACTCATTTTCTGTTTTGTTTGGATATAATTATCGTACCTATCTGACTAACAAACAAATCTTAAATAATATCGATGAAATGATTTGCTGAAAGTTAAAATATATCTAATCTTAAAGTATAATGCCGTACACAATAATATTGCATCTGTGTCAAGGTCTATTATTTATAGATCTAGAGTTGTCTATTGTTATCTTTTTTTTTATCAATTTAGATTGAACTATTTTGCTGATCTGATTTGATTCGATTCAAAGGCAAAATTTATCTTATTTTTTACTACAAAAACTCAAACTCATTTATACTGTCGCGTGGAAATAATTAAAAATTCGAAAGAATTTTTAAAAGTTGAATTATAGAAGGGAAGCAAGTATAACATAAAAAGTGAAAATTAATGAGGAATTAATGATCAACGTTATGTAAAAAAGTAAATATCGTTTGAAGTTTTATGATTTGTTACTAGATGTTCTAGAAAGTTCTATGATGTCATTATTAAAAATGCAAACCTTTATGGGATAAAAATAGTTGCGACAAAATATCGTCTGCAAAGTCTAATGACATATTTAAACCTGGTACTGAAAATCACATGCTTCTGAAATACGCAGATACGAAGACGCTTTTACATTAGGCTTACACTTGTGATTTCTAGTTGGGCGACCAAAAAATCACTGCCGAAGAAAATCTACAGGATTCACACATTGCGATAGATAAATCGTTGAATTAGAACAGTTTTCCTATTAATGTCATTTGAACTACTTGTGCGATCGCTCTTTTGATTCGGGATAGAAGTAAACGTTGGAAGCATAGTTATTGGGTACATCCAATAACGTGTCAAAGATTATTGAAAGGGGCAGTTTTACAATTTATTTGAAGATTTATGTGAGCACCCTGCACAGTTTTTCCAATATTACCAAATGACAAAAAGTAGTTTTGATGAATTGATGGGAATAATTGGACCGTTAATAAAAATTTTCAATTTCTTTAAATTCTTCCTCTTTCCTTTTTTTAATAAGTAACTCAGTATCAATTACTATTAATATTCGTTCATCATCACCTCCGATAGATTTGTTGTCAGACATTTTAGACAAGTATTTGCAGCATTTTAAACAGAGACCAGAACACGACTGCTTCAGAACTGCAACTAAACTATCGCAAGTGGTTGCATGTCATGCATGTCCATGTGCTTCATTGGGTAGAGCGACTGTCGCTTCGCAGCGAAAATAAGACAGGTTGCAACTTTTTAATCGCTGAGATTATTTAGTCGCAAGTTTGTACACTTGCATTTGAAAAGATGAGTTTTATTTTTGCGACTGAAAAATCCCTTGACTAGAAATCGCAAGTGAGAGGCCTAGCAATTAGGTTATTGTGAGTTATCTTTTGGGTAAATTGGTAATTGGTAATTTTTAGTTAACGTCGTACTAGAGCAACACAACGGGCTATTGACGACGGTCCGGGATCAGTCCCTTAAGGGAAAGATCCGAGGACAACACCTCGTAATTTTGAACCACGGTCAGATGACGAAGCAACACCTGAGCTGGCACCCCACTCTCCAAACTTCCACGCCAACCCAACGTGAGGACTTTCGGCCACGACAGATTTAAGGTGCACCAGCCGCCTCTACACCATACGTTTACAAACATCCATGCCCGGACCCGAACCAGGAACCTTCAGATCTAGAGGCTAACACCTTAACCACTATACCGGTTGGTCGGCGTTATCTTTTGGGAAAGAATAAATTAAAATAAAAAATCTAAAAGGCCTCATCATTCAGGATATAAAATTTGAACTTTAAAGGATAGTTTTATCAAGTATTTTCCAAAATTGTTGAGAGTGCGTTTATAAGGGATAAATTGAAGAAATGGAGGGGGGGGGGTTCTAAGAGAATCACCGGCGTTAGAGCCAATAACGGTTAAGGTAGACACAGAGACAAGAGTACTTGCGGTAAGAAGAACAACTCAAGGATCTGTTGGTGCGTGAAGCAGTATTATGTGATTTTAGTGCCTGGGTGCGTTCGATTATTATCCTGGGCCAGTGATTCATCAGCGTTTCTAGGAAACCTGGAACTCTTTCTGTTTTCTTTCAGTTCATTTATCTTCACATTTCCACGCGTTACCACATTTCCACATTTTACGCACGTATAAAAAGTTAAATAAAATTAATTTGAATCATTCAGAACAAATTTGTAAGAGATTTTTGTAACAATTTTGAGTTCTGAATTATTTTAATACATGAAAAGATTAGTGATAGTATCGACTGACCAAAAGGAAAAACCGTAATTGTGTTAAAAATTTTGACAAAGTGTAAGGAGAAATGCGTTTTTAAATATTTTACAGTGTATAAGTTACTCTTAAAAATATTTTCGGTATTCAAAATTAAAGTTTAACCGTCAATTAGCAACATGTATTAAAGTGAAAAATAAAACATTTTGGAATTCAAAACTATATACTCTTGGATATTTCTTTAATTATCGTTTTTTCTTCAATAATTATTTTTAAATATTTAATTCAGGAACTTAATAAAATAAAAACAAATCAAAAATGTAGTTTTCAAACTGAAAATGTTTAGAACAAGTCTTTTATTCTCCAGAATATACACTACGTGTCCAAAAAAAAGTCGCATACCTTAATATTTCGTTGGACGACCTTTAGCAGGAATAACGGCTTTCATTCGTCGTGGCATTGTTACAGTGAGTTTCCGCACAGTGTCTATTTGTATTTTCGGCCACACACACACACACAGTTACAACAAAAGTTCTCACAAAACCTCGATGGATGAAGGAAGAGTGGAATGCGCTCTTAAATCATTTTCGAGTAGGTTCCACAGATTCTCGATGGGATTGAGGTCTGAACTTTGCGGTGGCCAAATCATGTGAGTAAACGATGTATCGTGCTCGCTGATTCAAGATTTCAGAGTTCCAGCTCGGTGTACCTTGGCGTTATTGTCTTGAAATGCACCGCTGCTGTCAGGGAAGAAAAAGTCCATTGATGGCACAACCTGATCATCCAAGATGTTGAGGTACTGTGCAGACTTCGTTTTGTTGATGCACAATGTTGCGGGACCCAGTCCACCGAACAGAAACCATATCATTACACTGCTTCCTGACGAGAGCACAGTGGGAACGATACATGCAGGGTCCAATGCTTCATGTGGCTGTCTTCGATCCCTGATGCGTCCGTCGTTTTCAAAAAGCGTATATCGTGACTCATCAGACCACATGACCTTTCACCATTGCTAAGCAGTTCAATTTTTGCGCTCCTTTGCAAATTTCAGTCTTTTTTTTCGTTTACTGGCACTCACAAGGGAAGAACCTTACTGCAAACACAGCTTCTTAGCCCCGCTTTTTTAAGTTCTCATCGCATTGTGCGTTTGGAAATTGTTGTTTCCATAATTGAAGAGTGCTGTTAATTATACAGTCGATTTCTTGCGATTTGCTTTCACTAATCGCTTCAGCGATCGACGATCACGTTCGTTCAGGATGGATTATCAACCACACATATTTCGCGAACTGGATGGTTTACCGCCATCTTTCCAAGATTTAATTATGCGTTGAACAGTTCGCAATCCTATGCCACAAATTGCAATTATGTCTTTACATTTTTTCCCACTTTGGTTCAGACCAATGATTTGCCCCTTTTTGAAATCTGTTACTGTGTTTTATTAGCCGGTGGTTAATTTAGATGAATAGGTGTTATTTCTAACATTTTGTGGCGTCCGCGACAGGACTCCCTTTGTTTGTCTCAGTAGAGTTTTGTTTTGAGTTTGGGAATAGTTTAAGTGAAAGTTTCAAAATTTTAGATATGTTTCTATTGTCAGTATTAAGTCTTTAGTTTTAGGTAGAAACATTTTTACAAACTTTCATAATAATTATAATGGAATCACTTAAACTTAAAAGAACGGCTTTTGTGAAATTTCATGTAAAACGTATGAACAAGACTTGAAACCATTGCATCCTCTACAAATGAACAAAATAACTCTCTTTCATTTCTTGTGTGTAAATATGCTTTGTTATGCTGTTGTGAAAACTGCGTAGTTACCGTTAGAATAAAAGGATTCTATAAAGGTATGTGTAGCTTCTTTCTCTTGGAGACGAGCTTGGGGAGTGTGTTTTATTAGCCGGTGGCTAATTTAGATGAATAGGTGTTATTTCTAACAGTTACATCACTTCCTCGACCACAGCTATCGCTTTCAACCATGCTTACTTCAAACTAAACAACCGTATGGCAAACGAAGAAATTTCGAGCTTGTATTGCACAAACATTTATGCAAATATCTGCAATACTCATAGAATCACAGTCGTCCCAAAACTTAACGTTTAAATTTCAGCTGCTACTTTTTTTTGGACACATTGTGTATATGTTACCGCTAAAGCTCGAAAACCGTTACTGTGCACATATAGCTAATCTGCAGATTATCTAATTTGCTCCGTTAACATGCGGAATCAAGAGTGTTCTGCATTTAATCTAGGCAATGTGCACATTAACGGCTTCCGTATCGTTAAAGTTCAAAATTTTGCTTCCAAGAAGAAAGAATCATCTCGAAATTTTCGAATAATTCAAAGATATGATGTATTGACTGTATAAGGCTGTAAAAAACTCATTAAGCCCTTGTCAGATGCGCGAGAAAGAGTGGAAAGGTTTGTCCATGCCGAAGAATTGTTTGACATATTGTATTTTACTCATTTGTCAATTAACCACTGTGGAAGAGACAGAGTGATCAAGCAATTAAATACACTTTATAAAAACATAACCCAAGTCCAAGTAAAAATGTGTTTGGATTTATGCAAACCTTGTCGACAAAAACAAAAAAGTGCGAAAAAAGGGATTGTTGTAAAGTCGATTATTTCATCGCATTTCAATAGCAGATACCAGGTGGATCTAATCGATTATCAATCTCAACCAGATGATAAGTTTAAGTTTTTTCTCATATACCAAGACCATTTAACAAAATTTGTTGTATTGAAGCCGCTCACATCCTGAAGTAGCTTATAATTTGCTTGATATTTTTCTCCTTCTTGGCGCTCCAAGTATTTTGCATTCTGAACGGACGCGAATTTTGTAAGAAAATCTTAGAAAGTGTAACACAGTTGTGGCCAGAAATCAAAATGCTTAATGGCAAACCTAGACACAGCCAAAATCAAGTAAGTGTAGAACGAGCAAATCAAGATCACACTTTAACGAGTGCCTAGTAGGTAATGTGCAGATTATCTAGGTAATTTTCAGATTACCTAGGTAATTTGAGAAATGAAACAATTTTCGGTATTTTAACGGATCGCCCTAGTTAATCTGCACATTACCTAGATAATCTGTAGAATACTGAAAACTGAACTTTAGCGGTAACATATATATAGAGTTTCGTTCTTCAATTCAAAACAAAATTAATCGAACGCATTCAACTTTGGATAACTTTAGATTTTGTAATTTGAATAAAGTGATGTTTTTGTTATCAATCTTAATTTTATTTGTAATATTTAAGAACAAATTAGAGTCCAAAACAACTCTAAGCGAAATTATTATGACATTCCGCAGATTCTAAGTTCGACTGAAGATGTATTTTTCGAGGTAAACAAGACTATATATTGTCCATTAAAACTAAGAAATAACGTATATGTTTATTGGATTTGTTGAAAAAAGCATAATAGTGAATTTCCTTCTAAAATAGGTAGGAGTAGGTAGTTAACTTACGACACCGGAAGATCCGAGGGCACCTCGTAATTTTGAACCACGATCAAATGACGAAGTCAAAACATGAATTGTTATCCCACTTTCCAAACTCCACACCACATGTGGATATTTGAGGCCACGACAGATTTAACGGGCACCAGTCCCGTGAACATGACGGCCTTTGTTTGAATCGACATTCGAACTCGCAACTCTCCGGTTGCTAAGTTTTCACTCTTCCAACTGAGCTACCACGACCCTTTCAATAATAGCAAAAGCTATGAAAGCGCACTACTAAGCAAAGATACTATTTTATATATTTTCCAAATCACATTTAAAAACATATTTGCTCGTACATATTATGGCTTTGAATGCAAACAATTTAATTTGATGCTCGTTGTATCTAAGATATTGCATTCTTTAGTGATTTCTTTAGACAAGATGCTTCTATTTTCATGATCAAAGAAATGTTTCGTTTCTCTCTAGCGTCATTCAAACAAATAAGAATCAATGAAACTTCCCTTCTTTAGCTATAATGACGTCAAACTCGTCATGGCTTTAACAGGAATCCGATAGCCAACGACAGAAAAAAAAAAAATCTGGCATTAGGAAATTAAAACTACAAATATCCGGTCACCCGAACGCACGTCCGACAGGAAGGACGATTAACCTCAGAACTAATCGAAACAAAGAGCACTAATTTGGAACTTCGACTATTTCGTTCATTCTCCGTTCGTGTTGGAGGTGATGCGTGGAACGTTGCTAGATCATTATATCAACTTTCACCCAGTCCAGTCTTCATGTAGAACAATGCTAATTTCCATTCCATTTTCTTCGGATCTTTCTTATCGGGTTTAATCCCGGACCGTCGCTAACAGCCTATTCTGTTGCGTTAATTTATGATACGGAAGCCGTTAATGCGTGAGACGTTAATTAAAATACCTACCTACCATTTCATTTTCTAAAAAAACTGATGTTCTAACGTTCATTTTTATAAATTAATCGAAACGGAATAAGAATTATGTTCGAAAAAATATTTTTCGAAACGCTTTTGTGAACTTTTATCCAGTCCTGCCTACACACACACATATAGAACAATCTTAACTTCTATTTCATTTTCTAAACACAGAAACGTCTGACTCTTTTTGGCAAGACAATTGAAAAGGGAAGTAGATAATTATCTTCGAAAATATTTTCGGAATAATTCTACGAACTTTCATCCAGTCCCAGCTTGATAGGAGAAGGATTTTCAGTGCACTCTAACAAACCAAGAAGGTCTGAAGATTTTACTTTTAATGTACAAATCTATCGTCTAATAGTATAGGTATATCGGGATGACTAAAAGAAGTTTATCGCCATTTTGGCATCATTTGGAGGTGAATCAAATTAGTATTGACCAATTAACTGCCTGAATTTGGAATTAAATCCTTGGAATTTTTATCGTCCAATTACTGAAATCGCATTCGAAAAACTTGCTAACTGATGTCACTTTCAAAATACATAGTCATAAATAATACCACCACCTACCTTTAGCTCGACAGAAAATACCTCTCACAGAAAAATATTGATTTCCTTTCTATTTTCCAAACAAACAGACGTTTTACAGTTCTATTTACAAACCAATCGGAACGGGAAGAGAATTATCGTCGGAAATAAACACTGGAAAAAAGGCTGTTTTCTATCATTCAAAACGCTTTTTAATCAATTCCGGAAATCGCTATTGCCAAATTTTATCTGATGGAAATATACTAGTTTGGGTTTTAGAAAATATACACCATTTTCATCAGAATGGCAAAATTCAATCATTCAAACATTTGACATTTAATACAACAGGGATCTGTCCTTATTTATTATACTGACTGAAGTATTACTTCTTTCAATTATTGGGGACCTGGTAGCCCGGTTGAAAGATTTGCAGATCCGATTTATTCCGGTTGCTAAACCGGAATGTTACGCGTTCCAAACTCGATCCAACCAAAAACCAGGTAAGAGTGGCTGGTGAGTGTTAAATCTGAAGAGGCTACAAATGGGGGTCCTCACGTTGTCGTGGTGTAGAAGTTAGGAAGAGTGGGGTGCCAGCTCAGGTGTCGACCTCTTCATCATGTGGCCCTATGATCATTCCCTTCGGAATTGATCGCGATCCGTCGTCAATCCCGTTGTGTGGCTCCAGTACGACGTTAATTTAATGAGCTACTTTTTAGTCATTGCATGCATAATTTTCTAAAACATCGCTTCGTAACACTGCTGTATATACACTGAAGAGCCAAACCATTATGACCACCTACTCAATAACGCGCTGCGCTTCCTTTGGCCTGCTAAACAGCTGCAACTCGCCTGTGCACAGATGCCACAAGTTCTTGGTACATGGCTGGAGACAGGTTGTACCAAATATCTAAGCAGGGGTAACGCAAAGTCGAGAGATTCGGATACGGTGGTGTTTAAGCTCTGAGCTGCTGCTCCATGACACCCCAAATGTGATCTGTCGGATTAAGATCCAGGGAGTTAGGTGGCCAGGATATTAAGTGGAATTTATCAGTACTAGGGGGCCTGCCCCCTGCTCGCTAACGCTCGCCAACCCCCGGAGGATTGCTTCGCAATCGTCATTAGTTCGCTGCGCGAACCTATACTCGCTTCTCTCGCCTCAATGAAGACATGTGTCCTAGCAGAAGGGATTGTTTACAAAATATGTTACCAAAAAAATGTTTTTCAAATCTAAATTTGCTGTATTACAGAAAAAATATATACAGTATCTCTAAAATCAGAATTCAAATGAAAACTTTGTGCAAATTTTGACTCGAAATGTGAGCGTTGCTTTGGAAATTGAATACCCAGCATGTTGTTTGTGTGTACATTTTCTCAGCACTCAAACGACCCACACTTTTTCATTGAGTTTGTTGCCGAAAGTTGTAGTGCAAGCGTCTTGTTGAACTATAATTGTTGGCCCTGAAAAGGACCGTTTTTTAAATGGCCCTGAAAAGATCCTCCGCTTTATTTGATTTCTATTATAAACTAACTGCAACAGCTCATTAAAATTTCCTTTTTTTTTTCAATAAAATTTTATCCGATAACGCTATAAATTCAATCGATGCGCGAGATTTCGCGATAAACAAACAATCGTACAGAGTTGCCAAAACGCGATTACAAATAACGTCTTTTTTGCGTGCCACGTAAGAGAATTATATATATAGATGCTCCTCGAACAACTCCTACACAATCCGAGCCTTGTGACAAGGGGCGTTGTCCTGATGAAAGATTCCAGTTCAAATTGGGAAGACTGACGCCATGTAAGGGTGCAACTGATCCGCAATGATGTTCAGATAGTTCGTAGCATTCATGATCTGTTCTATCACAACTACGAGTCCAAGAGTCGCCCATGAGAACGTCCCCCAAAGCATAATACCGCCACCACCAGCCTGTGTATGACCTGCTGTACAAGAGGGGAGCAACTGTTCACCTGGCAGACGGCGTAACCTGACACTACCATCGGCGTGATGAATGAGAAATCGAGATTCATCTGACCAGGCAACACTCTTCCACTCATCCATGGTCAAATCTCGATGTTCCCGTTCCCACTTTGGACCTGCATTGTATTGGGCTCTCAGCCGAGCCACTATCTCGCGCCGATCAGTCTCCCGAGTCCTTTTTCTTTGATGACGCGTGGACGACCAACATCTTGGCCTGCTAGTGTCACCGTCATTTATCCACTTTACATGAATACTAACAACGGCAGATCGTGAAAAACCTACCCGTCATGCAGTTTCGGTGATACTCGTTCCGAGTCTTCGGGCCGTTGCGATCTGCCCTCTATCAAATTCGCTTAGATCAGCAGCCTTTCCCATCACTCGCAAAAGTGCAAGAATCATTACTTACCTTCTCCAGCAGCAGTTAAATACCATTCTCACTTAATCATGTGCCCTCCACGTCATCCTGACGAGTTCATATATATATAGACTGTTGGCCACCCAAATTGCAACACCAAGAAGATATCACAACAAAATTTATTTTGTAGATAACATGTTGACCAAGTATCAAATGATTAAATTTATAGACTTCTGTGAAGTGTGGTTCCTGCCAAAATCAGTAGCCTGAATATCCGCCATTGTTGTAGATCACCGCTGCCACACGCCTCGGCATTGATTCAGAGACTTTGGATGTGTTCTTCTGGCGATTCAATCTGGCGATCGACGAAGAACCCTTGGACAATGCGTGTCACGTGTGGTCGCGCATTATTTCTAGTTCGAGTTTCTATTTTCGCGAAAATAGAGTGAAAATTTTAACGGATTTCAAATCAGCGTAATATTTTGCCCCAAAAAAACAACTGGCACGGGCAACGCCGGGCTAGCCATTAAGTGGCTAGTGACACGTATAAGTAGATAGGCGTTATATAGTATTATGGTTTTTGTAACTACAGAAAAGATTGATTTTTTTTTACTGGAAACTCTTTGTTTAAAAATTGGACGACACCACTGGTTTTTAGCTTGCAAGTGCATAGTTTATAAAACGACTACTAGAACTGCTAGTTGCAGGAATCATCAAAACAATACCCTCAAATTCAAACGTCACTACATACGTAGCTAAAGTGTCAACAGAACCATTTCAGTGGTATACGATTGTGCTTTTTATTGTTTTTGATGTGATTATTTTCTGATAATAATCATTAGTAATTTAGAACTTGTATTTTTCAATAATATAAATTTAATAATAATATTTTTAGACGAATGAATAAATTTTTGACTGGTCAAGAGAAAATCCACTGATAATAAAGATACCTATGGTGATACGTGATACAAGTGAAGGTAGTGGGAATACAAGCAACAGGGAACAAGTAGGAAGAACTCCTAAGACAAGAAAATACGATTCAATCTATTTATCATTAGGATTCGAAAGTGCTGTTATATATGGCTTGGAAAAATCCAAATGTTTGTTTTGCACGAAAGCTTTGGCTTCAGATAGCGAGACCAGGCAAATTAAAACGGCATCTTGAAACTATTCATTTGAATACGTATGTATGCACATAGAGTCTTTTCACTGAAAATTAGATGAGTTCAATAAACAAAAGCAAACGTTCAAAAAAGAATCTCTGTTCCATCAAATGCATTGCTAACGTCATACCAAGTTTCTTACAGAATCGAGAAATCTAGTAAACCACACCCAATAGGAAAAACTCTAGTTTTGCCAACAGCTATTGACATGGTTAAAATAATGTTTCGCGAATCAGGCGAAATAATTATGTCAATACCGCTTGCTGATAATACAGTTGATAGAAGAATCGATGATACATCTGAAGATCTTTACCATCAGTTAGTTTCTCGTCTACGTTTTTCGAATTTCGACATACAAATAGATGCTTATTTAATTGCATATATGTTCGATATGTTGCAGAAACTAATATAATAGAAGATATATTATTTTGCAAACCCAATCCTGGAAAGGCCACATCCAATGAAATTTTTAATACAATTGACGCTTTTTTTTATGAGAACGACATAAAGTGGAATAACAGCATTTGGACTCTGTACTAACGGAGCACAGTCACTGTCAGGGCACAAGGCAGGTCTTCAAGCATTAGTTAAAAACAATGAACCCGAAATTATCTGGACGCACTGCATGCTTCATAGAGCAGCTCTCGTGTCAGAAAATATGAGCGAGGAACTTAACAACAAAAACTACGAAAGTTCCAAATTACCTGAAAAACAGTCCTTTAAAATTTAGGTTGTTTGCAAAGCTGTGTGAATATATAGATGCTAATTATACATTACTTCCATACTATTCTGAAGTGCACTGGTTGTCTCGTGTAAAAGTTATTCAAATGATGTTTGAACTCAGAGTGCAATTTTTCTTGATGAAAATCATAATGACTTGGCAAATTTGTTATGAATGATAACTTTGTTGTTAAACTTGTAGTTTTTAAGTTAAAACATGCACTTTCTGTTGTACAGAATTTTAATCTATAATAGATTCGTTATTAATTCATTTTATTCTCTATATAAATTATTTGTTAAGATTTTCGATAATTACTTGAAACTTTACACGGATACTCATGCCCCTTATGCATTATAACTAAAGTGATTTTGATTTTTTTTAATTTTAATAACAGAAATTGCAATACTTTTTAAATATTGTATTGCCGAACCAAATTTTTTTTGTTCACCTAAATTGAATCACCAAAATTGGTAGGTTGTGTAGAGGACACAAACCGTAGTTTGGAAGTGAATACTGGGGCCTGATGTTGTATTGTGGAATGAAAGAAGCAGACTTAGGAAGTTTAAATGATTGTTTATTGTGTGTATATTCAACAAATATTTTATTTACAGTTTAAATGGTTAAAGTACAGTTTAATATTAATTGTTGCTGTTTGATTTTACCTGTAGCTTTCAAATGACACCACGTACGTATTCTTCACGCCACTGAATCCAAGTTATACTGGCCCAAATCTTGCCCAGCACCATAGAATTTCGACAGTTTTCACTCTTAAAGCGCCCCAACACTCGGTACACAGGTCATGTCAGATGCAGACATCCTTTTTCATATTTTTCATCCTATATTTTTTTTCTGGATTTTTCTTATAGTTGTGAAATCGTAAGACAAAAAAGGTTTTTGGAAACAATTGACTTTCCATGCATGATCCCGATTACTGTTCCGATTTTAAAGACTTTTTCTCATCAAAAGCAATAAAGAAAACTTAAAAATCAAATATTTTAACATCAATCCAATTTGTACGTTGAATAATTATGTTGAAGATATGCGCTTTTCAATAATCCTGAACTGAAATTCAAATAACTTAAATTATTAAAGATTTTTTGTGCTATTACACAAATGGGTACTTGTACTTAAATATTTTCATATATTGGGTTGCAGCAGCTGAAACTGATAATACTGTTTACTACACTTCCTTGTTATTATTTTAATATCCCTTATCAGAAGTTATCTTATCGTAATAAAAGAACATATATCATAAAGGTCAAAAAGCTGACACTTGCTGTTTGGAAATCGATTACATTCTTAGAAGTGGCCTCGAAATTTAAAATATCTATGTATGTCAGCTGTGTTAATATTTATACGGAAAAAATAGCTTTAAACATTTGATTGAATGAAAATAATAGTTTAAAATACAAAAACTATTTTTCTATTGTCAACGTTTCAGACGAAATTTAAATCCAGTCACATTCAAATTTCCTTGATAGAATATGTTTGTTGAATTCGGAAAAAAAATCTATCTTAAACATGAATCATTATATTCATGTTTATGAGAAGATTTCAAATTGCAAAGATATTCTATCATATCTTCATCCATCCAGAATCAGATTCACTTGTGTGAATTTTTCTCTGTTCACTCTGTCAAGTATTAGATATATACAATTTACTTTTTATCTCTTCAACAAATGAAAAACTCTCAAGTTATTGGTCAAAACAAATCCGAAACAAGTATATTGAGGTCTTTCTTCCAAATTAGCATTTCTTACAATCAATGTTCATTTCAAAAAGGTCAACATTTTGCTTTCATCAGCGAAATTTTTCTGACAGCAAAATAAAACTGCTTAATACACAGAATATATTATATTGAAATATATATATACAAAGCCGTCTTTACATGCATTTCTATGCAACAAAATTTTTTTGCGTCTTAATTTTTTATTGCTTTATACGGCTCTTTTTTTTTCTAAAGACGCTTTTGTGCAATACATCACTTTCAGTACGCAAAACCATTATTTCTCTTAATTTAATATACACTCATGTCCATAAATTAAGTATATTGCCAGCTCCGGCAAATAAAGGTTCAGAAACAAGACAAACGTGACTTGTTCATAAAGCCCATTTATTAAACAAAAGATAAAGAACAAAAAAGATGGTGTATGTATGATACCATTCATAAAAACTACGATTTTTGTTCATTAGAGCAATTACAAAAAATATCGACCTTACAAATACTTAACATGACATGGTTGGTATGATGGTTAATATATTGTATGTCTCCCAGACGATGAAATACAGTTCGTACAACGCCTAGGCATGCTGAGGATCAAATTATCGAGCTGTTTTTGGTTAAGATTACTCCACTCAGCAAGCAATGCTCTCCGAAGTTCCAGTACAGATGTAGGAGGTAGTTGACGGGCTGCAACTCGTCGGCCAAGCATGTCCCACACATGCTCTATCGGATTCAAGTCAGGTGAGAATGCTGGCCATTCCATACGGGTGATATCCTCAGATTCAAGGCATTCGTTTACAGTGTTTGCACGGTGAGGACGCGTGTTGTCAAACATAAACACAAATTCTGTGCTCATGGCACCCCTAAACATACGTCCATGTTGTTCCAGAATGATATCCCGATAAATTTGGCCTCTCATGGTTCCGATTTGAACATGTAAGTCTGTTCTGGAGCCCAGGATAATTCTGCCCCGAACGAGCAAACCTGCACCACCATAACAGTGTCGTTCAATGATGTTGACTTGGTGGTAGCGGGTACCTGGCATTCTTCATATGAACGTCCGCCGTGAATCAGACTGGAAGCTAAACCTGGACTCGTCGAAAAACATCACACAAGCCCAATGTGACAATGTCCACATCGCATGTTCTCTACTCCAGGCTACCGCTGGCGACAGTGAGTTGCCGTGAGCGGAACACATCTGACAGGCCTGCGAGCATATAGACCAACATGTCCCAAACGTCTGTAAACGGTTTTCCTTGAAACTGTCGTACCCTTGGCTGAAGATAGCTGACGAGAAAGATCGGATGATGTGCTTTGTCTGCTTCTTTTTGCAGTTACTGCCAAATACCGGTCGTCATTCCGCGTTGTAACTCAGGGGCGACCTGTACTGTAACGTCTACTGACATTTCCATTATTTTGGAATCGTTGCCAAAGCCTAGTGATGACATTTTGGGCGATTGCAAGTTCCACTGAAACTTCCGTCTGAGTACGCCCACATTCCAGGCGGTCGATAATTCTACCACGTAAAAAATCATCGACATGCGTCCTCTCTGCCATAACTATCCGTTGTGGCACTGAGCGGCTTACAGAACGCTGGTGAACAATTTTACTTCTTTGCTACCATTTCTTATATACACCTCTCTTACACTCTCGTCACTGTGATGTACTATCAGCGTCATCTGATGGCTTCCTGTAATTTGGATATTATTTTTAAAGATGTGTGGGATAGCTCTACCGGCGAAATTTTTACTTTAGAGTTCGATTTCCGTGTGAATCTGAATCATCCTTAATTTATGGACATGAGTGTATTTAGAAATAACGTATTGCGAACTAATTCATGCATTGAATATAATTATACTGATATGAAAGTATTTTGCAAGTTAGATAGATTATAATCCCATAAATATGAAAAGACTCCTACTTAGTTTTAAATTAATAGATAGTATTTTATGACTTCTTGATTTCATTTTGAAAGGCAATGCTTATACCTTCATTTAAATATATTCTTTCGTTTCTAGTCAGTCTTCCACATTACGTACGTGCTTCAAAAATCGAGACATGAAAAATAATACAAACCAAATTGTAAAAGTAAGTTTTCCTTTTTTAGTTTCTTGGAACTATTTCAACCTTATATTGGGCTGTAAATAGAATAGGATCCGTGAATTTTTCATTCGTCAATTCTCCGCTTATATATCAGGTTTGCTGGTTCAACTCTCAGACGAAATCGCGAAATATTCCAACAATATTTTTCTTCAAAACTTTCCATGGATATTTCACATATCACTAAACATTAATCCTTCATTACTTGCTATATCTGTCAAACACCTCTACAGTGTTCAAGAATTATTAGACCACCACTGACGATATGCTTTGAAATTCCATATAGGTACCTAACTTAGGGAACTGTTTTCAGAGTAGAAAGAAAGCTGATAATAAGGCATATTTTTGCTCCAATATGTGACAGTTGAATTTCCCTCTGAGTACCAATTTCAGGAACTGATTTCTGAGTAGAAAGAACTGCTAGTTAATCATACCAACTTCAGGAACTGTTTCCACATTAGGAAGAATTGCTAGTTGTTTGAATTTTAAATTTTAGCTGTGTTATTGACATTATATGACAGTTGAATCTTCATCTTCTTTCCCATGATGTGGATACATTCACTTCATGAACTGTATCCACATTGGAAAAATATGTAGTTGGTCATATAAAGGGAATTTTAAATTTTAACTATGTTATATATGACAGTTAAATCTCCATCTTGATATCCGATTTCAGGAATGTTTTCAGAGTAAGTCTAGTTCATCCATAAAGGAAACATTTAAACTCTAACTCTCTTATCTTACTCTATCTAACTCTCTTATCAGTTGAAACTCGTCTAGTTATCCATTTCATGAATTGTTTTCACAGTTGAAGGATTATCTACTTGATCAGAAGCAAATATAAAATTTTAGCTCTGTTGTGTGACAGTAAGGAACTAACTTGCACGTTTTTTGTTTAGATTTTTGTAATAAAGAAAATGAAAAAATGGGATGGAAAGTATCTTTCTTTTTTACTTTTAGGCCCGGTGCACACATCCGGTTTTTCAACGTGCGACACCGCTGCCGCAACGCAAGTGCGGTCTGAGATACATTAGATCCAATGGAGTAGTGCACACATGCCTCCGGCATCGCTGCGGCGCCACACGCCCAACTTGCGTGCAATTTGTACCCCAGTTCCGCACGGCGTCGCACATGAGTTTCCGTTCTAAAGTACCTTCTTTTCATAGACAAATGGAATGTAAATAATAATTAATAAATGGTTGTATCCAGCAACGTCTATTTTGTCTCAAAATATAATTTTTGTACACCAAGTAAGCGAAATGAACACGTTTTCTTCGACAGAATATTTATCGCAAATGGCGCAAAATGAGTACTTGCGTCATTTCACGGTTATGTGTGCATAGTTGGGTTTCGGTGCCGCATCGGCGCCGCACGTTGAAAAATCGGATGTGTGCAACGGGCCTTATAGCCCGAAAAGGTAAAATAAAAAATCTTAAGTTCGCACTATTTACTTCATCTCAAAAACGCTAGTTTTCCTACGCCGCTTCTTGTGACGTCACTGTGCCCCATGATGGTCTGTTTACTTTGATAGCAACGTTGAAATAGCAAGAAAAAACATTTTAATTGATTGTTTAAAAATTAAAAGAGCAGCCAATATGAAAATTCAACGCGCTAGACAAACGTAAACATTACATCGTGGTGCACAATGACGTCACGTAGCGTTTTGAGGTCATGTGCTTTTGCCGTACTTTTCGGTAATTTAAAACTTGCAATTTTAATTAATTAAGTCCATTTGTGGGGGTTTAATTGTCGTTTTTGAACATTTTGATGATCAATCTATTAATAAAACACAGAAATGAACATTTTTCTCACTTTTGCAAGTTCCTCATTGAACCTACATCTTGCTACTCTTGTTAAGGAACTGGTTTTCAAGTAGAAGGAATTATTAGTTGATTATAAGGTAAATTTTAATTTTTTTTTATGCAACCAATATGCTTACTCTCTGAACTATCTATAATTTTTTTGCAAGTAACATAATTTAGTTAAAAATAATATTGTTTTTAACGTAATACAGTGATTTCAAATATGATGACGAGGATTTTCATCTCGTCCGTTACATACTATTGTCTTTACGCATAAGTTTCATTATCAGGATACCTGAAATTTTTAAAGACAGTTAAGTTATCAATCAAGAAATCAATCATTGTGTAATGAAGTAAATAAGTTGTATTGTAATAAATACATTGTTTCTTTATTGATATGTTGGTGTTTATAATTGAAATAAAAAGCTATTATCTCAGACATACACTGCAGCTATCGGTCTCGCATTTCAACATCATCTGAAGTGTTAATTAATTACTTTTAATCAGTTTCCAAATTTTATTAAGCATTTTCCGAACCTCGAACATTTGCATCAGTATAGCGCCTTTCCACATGCTTTGCCGATAAAGGGACATAAGAAATTCTCAACGCTTGAGACTTAAGAAGAAAAAATCACCTCTCAAAAGACCCTAACTACCTATATACAGCGTCTAAAAATAGCGAAGGGACAGTTAAGGTGATTAGAGCCAGTTTCAAATGGCCGGAGGGTAAGTTTATTCCGACAGAGAATGTTTTTTTACGTTGGAAACTTTTAGCCTCAGGTAAATAGCAAGAATGCCAAAATTTGAAATCTTGAATTTAAAAAATGAATTACATAAATTTACTTTAAAAAAAAGTATAATCGATGATCGTTCCTACAAATCCTAGAAGCCAAAAAAGTATTTGTAAAATAAAGAATAGTTTAATAAATATAATTAATGAAAAAAAATCTACCTATTTTTTTTCTCTGCGTTACTATATTTAGAAATAATACTGAAATCGACAGATAAACTTCATAAGTTTTCCGTGCATATATTTTCTTTGGCGATAGAAAAACAGGAAAGGTGATTCAAATTAATTTTAATCCTTAATATTCCACATTAGCAAAAATTTCAAGAAACTTTTTATGACATTTTTTGTGGAACGTTTATTGATTTATTAATTTTATATCCTTTCTGTTACAACACAATACGATATAATACATAAAATTAAAAAGTCAATTAACATTTTTCAAAACATACACTAAATTTCTGTGTAATATTATATTAATAACTATCGTTAGATAAAATATAAATTAAGGGCTCCCTAGACAATCAATTTTATTGTCAATGAGATTGACGGTTTCGATTGATAGGTGTTTCAATATAGCTTTAATCAACCCGTCAATCTCATTCTGTCAATGTTTTTCCAAGAAGCGTGATGTGTTTCATTTTTGAGTTTTAAAATGTTTTCAAATTCAGATTTGAGCTTTCTTGCCTTGATTTGGTTGTTTGCAATAGAAAGAAAGAAAACAGGAAAAGACGCTTGACTGAAGAATGGTATAAACTGAGAAGCTGCCTTATTCACAAACATTTACTAAACTTTCTGCTAGAAACTGAATCGTACGCATAATATTGATTTTCTGTTTTTATTTTTTCCTCAGTGTATTCTGATTTATTTTGTGTTTACACATTAATAATTTTTTTTCAAAGCAATACTTCTTTTGTTTTTATTTACATATTCACTCAATTTTCCATAACACATAATCTCGATACAAAGTAATTAAAAGGTTCACAAACTCCCGATCCCAGACACAATCACTTCTCGTTCGGCTCGCCTAATTTACAACTTAGCTTACGTTTATTTTACAAAAAAACTATGTATACGCTTTATTACAATAGATATTTGAATTCCAGATCCTTTTGCGTCGACATATTTTCAGAGAATCAGTCAAAAATCACCTGCACTCAAAACCAACGGGACGGCTATCGAAGACCACCTGCTCGGCCCGGGCAGATCACAGAAGGTCTCAGATAGTTAAAAGGGGTGTAAAAAAATTAGAAAACATAGAATCCAACGAATAACGCGTTGCAGATACAAAGCAAGGAATAAAAATCAATAACTTGCTACAAAAAAAAGTTCTGCGAGAAAAAAAAAAGGCTTTGTATCGTCAGACGAATTTGTTAGAGTTTATGAAGAGAAAAAGACATCAAAATAATTTTTTTAATAACTTACTAATATTTTAAATATTTTGTATTAATATATGTGTAAAGAGAACTGCAATTTTATTAAATACTTTTCTTCTAGAGTTTTTTTTAGTCCTTGGTCCCAAATAAATAATATTTATACATATTTATATGCAAAGTTGTACCCCGACTTACATTCGTATTACTTAAATTTGTATTGCGAAAATATAAACGTTTCAATTGAAAACTTATTTACTAACAGAAATTTACATTTAAGGTATCAATTTGGGATAAAATTTTCCGCAGATTTCAAATCCGTTGAAATTTTTACTGTATCTTTAACGATCGCGAAGATACAAAAGCCCTACTGCCCGAACGATTGAAAATTGCGTATTTTAAACGATCAATCAACGCCGTCAATGGCACCCGTCAAATGTCAATCAATCAAAATTTCTATCAGTGTGCGTCCATCGCGGCAATCACCTCCTACACGATGATCAATTGGTTGCTTCAATGAGCATCATTGACAATCACATGGACAATAATATTGATCGTCTAGAGACCCACTTGGAATATTTATTTTTTAAATCGTTTGCGAAAAATACACTTCTGACTTTCAATTATAATAGTTTTCTTATCAATAACTGACGTTATAATGTGTGTGTATATATATATATATATATATATATATATATATATATATATATATATATATATGATAAAAAATAATTCCAGACGTTTATGACTTATCAACTAATTAAGAGGATGTTAACCTTAACGTTCATGAATAACGCACTCGTTCAAACAATCGGTAATTATTTTTCTTGTATTAAATATTTTGTTTTTAATTTTCATCGTTAGGAACATATTTCTGTGGCTTATCAATATAATATCCAGAACCTTTAAAATGAATTTTATCAATTCGGAGTTATGCTCTTCTTTCAAAAGATTTGTTTTCGCAGAAATTTACTTTTATTTCTCTTTTCAAAAAAGAATGTTCGGAAGTCTACTTGTTTGAATAACCGAATAAAAATTAACGTAGTTTTATGACAACTGTTAAAAAGGACTTAAAAGCTCGTAAAAAAGCGCGAGTTTTTAAAAAAATATAGAATCTCTTAAAAGAACGTACGGTATTTTCAAAATCTTGTTTAAGTTTTTTGCATAATCAATTCAGCTCAATTGAATAAGATGTTATGAGTGAAAGTATTTTCCCAAGCAATATTTATTCAAAACTAAAAATTATTTTTTTAGCAAGAATAGTTATTTGTTTAAAAAGTAGGAATTTGAAAACGTTTTGCAAAATATTTTTATTTGTTTCAATTTATTTGTTTATTTTATTGATACTCTTTTGCTGTGTGGCAATAACAAACGGACAAAAACAATGAATCATCAATGTACCACATAAAAGATTGTTAAAAGAAAAGATGAAAAGGTATTGGAAAAAATTTGTTAATGGGATATTCTTTTATGTTTGAATAAAAATTAATAACTTCAATCACACTTTCCTATTTTTATATCGTCAAAGAAATCTGTGCCACAAAAACTTAGAGATAACTGACTCTCTTTTGAACTGTTGATTTACCCGGCTCCCTCTTTGACACTTTCGTTTTATTTCATTTGTAGGAATTTCATAATTACAAAAAATTTTAGAAACGGTAACCAACGTTTATGAACAGAGAAACAAATATCGACAATATTTCATCCACACAAGTGATTCTCATTTTTTATATAGAATGTAATTCTCTCACAATAATCAAAACGCGTAATCCAAGTGTCTTGATTTTGCAAGATTCGGAATCTCAGCCATAGCTCTACCAAGCTTCGGTTTCTCCCGACAGTGATATCAACTAAGATATTGGTTTAGTACATCACAACAAACGCGAAGTTTAAGTAAAATACTAAACAAAGGATTAATGATTTGTATCACGGAACTCGAGGAACGCAGATTATCAGACATTCGCGTCTCAACTTGTGAAAGATCACGATTCCCTTAAGACCTGCAACACTCAGTTTGAATGAAAACTTTTTGAGATCACCCGTTATGTGGTAAGATATCCATCGCTGTTCTTTTGTAATACACATCATTAAACTTCCAACACTTTCCCAGTGAAAAGCAATTTTGGATATTTGGGTTGGGCCATACGGTTCAGACCGCTAACCAACTTTGGTCCAAAAAAAGACTTTCATCAGTTCGCCGAGAAATAAAATGAATTTTTCCCATTATTTGATTGCAGTCGATTTTGGTTATCAATCCTTTAAACGGAATTCACTTTGACGGAACATAAAAATGGTGTGTTACATAATAGAAATGGACAATCTGTTTTATCATAGAAACTAAAAATATATATTACCATATATGAATATATATATATATATATATATATATATATATATATATATATATATATATATATATATATATACCCACGCGCGTTGAAACGCCTCATGGGAACGTAGCCTAACCCTAATTTCCTATCTCCTCCACAAATTTCCTTTGTACATTTGTGTACAAAGTCTTTTTTTTCTGTTGCTTGATGCTGTTATGTTTTAGTTTTGCTACTTGTATTGCTCGTGTTATGTTAGGATTCAATTAGCAATCTGCTACTAAAAGCTAACATTTGTTTTGGTAATTTTTTTCGTTTTTATGTTCATCTTGAATTTGTTGAGTTACTGCTATGTAATTTTTATTGTTACTTGCTCTGTGGCATTAAATTCATTACTTATTGTAGCGAGCTTAGCTACCACTCCAAAACTTAACTTACAAAGGGGTAGTATAAATACCAGTGTAACCCAACTCTACCATGAAGTACTTTTTGGTAGACACTAAGTTACGCTGGTTCATTCGCGCTTGCTATATTGGTGACCCGGACGTGATTTAAACATGCTTAAAAATTTACAAAAAAAATTCGATGGATGGCACACAATGTACCGTAGAATTCACCATGGTTGATACTAATTACCTTTCTACCACTAGAGGGCGCTGTGATAGCAGAAACTGCTAATGTTATATCACATCCTCCATTCGTGCAATTGCCGCATGGATAAAATAACATGTAAAAGGCAGCACGGCAACTGTAATCTTAATACAGCTCTCTTACAGTCAAAAGCAAAAAATGGCAATCATTCTACAAGTGACGTCAACTATCGAATTTCGGCGACTGCTAAAATTCTGGAGGGGGAGTACTGTAGCGAGCTTAGCTACCACTCCAAAACTTAACTTACAAAGGGGTAGTATAAATACCAGTGTAACCCAACTCTACCATGAAGTACTTTTTGGTAGACACTAAGTTACGCTGGTTCATTCGCGCTTGCTATACTTATTATTAAAAGCTAGCATGTGTGATCATTTATCCGCACATTACTAATACAAGGCCCCATTTTTGGCATTCTACAATTATTGATGACCCGGACGTAAGCTTTATTTCCAGAAGGTTTGTTGTGTTTGTTACTTGTCCTGTTCTTGAGATATAATAAATTTATTATTTGTTATTAGGGTGAATGAAGCGTATATTCCATTCATCCTTCTGCAGCAGGCATATATAAGGGTACGTACACTGCGGAACCTGGATTGGCGTATGTAGCTTATCTGGTCACTTACTCGCTTACCGCTATGTAGAATTGACCAGTGTTTCCACACGGGATCAAACACTTCAGAGCTTGGCTGTTTACCTAGATTGGCGTAGTGAGCAATGCAGGAAGCTGGATGATTTGCCAATGTGATTGTTTGCAAAGCAGTGTGCGGATAAACTGAACGATAGCCTCGATACATCTGTGGGTTTTTCTAGCGTCAACAGTGAAGTTGTAGAGCTTTCGTCTAAAAAAGGATGATACCGTCGAAAGCGTGCGATAATTATTTAATTTTATGTTAAGATTGCGCGCAAGCTCAGCTCCAAAGTGTTTACTACACGCTTTAATACAAGGTTACCTTCTAAGATACATGCGCCCATCCAGGTTCCGTAGTATACGTAACCTAAGGCCATGTTCACATGAGGCGTTTCTTCGAGCGTTTGGCGAGGTTATGGAAGTCCGCTTTTCGTAAGTATTAAATTATGTTTTTTTTTATTCTTCTAATTCAAGTTTCTATCTTTGCGATCGTTTAAGATAGAGTAAAAATTTCAACGGTTTTCAAAGCAGCGTAAAATTCTACGCCAGATCGATACCAAAAACAGATTTATTATTTAATTATTCATTAAAAAATTACTTATTTATTTAAGAAAATCACATTTAATGTATCGTTACCAAAATTATTATTTAATTACTTACCATTTGATTATTTAATTACTTATTAAATAATTATGTATTTAAAAAAATCATATTTAAGGTATCGATCTGGAGTAAAATTTTCCGCAGATTTCAAATCCGTTGAAATTTTTACTCAATCTTCAACGATCGCAAAGATAGAAACTTGAATTAGAGGAATAAAAAAACATAATTTAATGCTTACGGAAAGGGACCTCGAAAGCCTTGCCAAACGCGCGTATGAAACGCCTCATGTGAACGGGGCCTAAAGCATAGAAATCTGGCATTGTACAAGGTAAAATCAATGATTACTTAAAAAACTAAGACGTTTTAAAATATTTTGAAGGGGGGCTTTAATCTTACTATTGATTTCGACGAGATATCTCGTCAAGACCAGATCACTTTTGCTAATGACAAGACATTTCGTCATCCAAATGTTGCCTATTTTTTTATGCTGGCCAATCAAGACTTTTTCAGTTTTTTTAATGTCGAGATATCTCTTCCATTAAGATCAGATTAGTTTAGCCAATGACGATGTACCTCGTCGAGATAACCACCAGGAGAAGTTGATTCATCGAGAAGCCTTCAAAAAAACGTATTATTCATAACCCATAAACTTTCATCAGCAAAAAGAACTCGAAATTTAAAGCAATTCAATCTTATTTTTGAAGAAAATGAATCAGTTGTAAATTCCCATACATTTTTATGCCTCAGAAAACGACGTATAGCAACTTTAAACAAACGTTGAAATTGGAAATCTACAAACCACCCTCAGAAAAATCGAATTATTCATAACCTATCAACTTTCATCAGCAAAAATAACTTGAAAATTGAAGCAATTGAATCTTATTTATGAAGAAATTGAATCCCCCCCCCCGATTGTAAGTTCATATACATTTTTATGCCCCAGAAAACGACGTATAGCAACTTTAAATAAACATTGAAATTGGGAATCTACAAGCCACCTTCAGAAAAATCGTATTATTCATAACTCATCAACTTTCATCAGTTAAAAGAACTCGGAATTGAAATCGATTGAATCGAATTTTAAAAAGGAATTGAGTCGACAATAAGTTCGCATACATTCATGGCCCAGAATAAGACGTTTTCCACAACTTTAAATAAACGTGGAATAGGGAAATCTACAAACCACCTTCAGGAAAATCGTATTATTCAAAACTCAGCAACTTTCATCAGCTGAAAGAACTCGAAATCGAAAGCGAAGTAATTGAATCGAATTTTAAAAAGGAATTAAGTCGGCAGTAAGTTTACATACATTCATGACCCAGAATAAGATGTTTTCCAACTTTAAATAAACGTGGAACATGGAAATCTACAAATCACCTTCGGGAAAATCGTATTATTCATAACTGATCAACTATCATCAGTTAAAAGAACTCAAAATTGAAATCTATTGAATCGAATTTAAAAAAAAATTGAATCGATAATAAGTTTACATACATTTATGACCCAGAATAAGACGTTTTCCAACTTTAAATAAACGTGGAACAGGGAAATCTACAAACCACCTTCGGGAAAATCGTATTATTCATAACTGATCAACTATCATCAGTTAAAATAACTCAAAATTGAAATCTATTGAATCGAATTTAAAAAAAAATTGAATCGATAATAAGTTTACATACATTCATGACCCAGAATAAGACGTTTTCCAACTTTAATAAACGTGGAACAGGGAAATCTACAAACCACCTTCGGGAAAATCGTATTATTCATAACTGATCAACTATCATCAGTTAAAAGAACTCAAAATTGAAATCGATTGAATCGAATTTTAAAAAAAATTGAATCGATAATAAGTTTACATACATTCATGACCCAGAATAAGACGTTTTCCAACTTTAAATAAACGTGGAACAGGGAAATCTACAAACCACCTTCGGGAAAATCGTATTATTCATAACTGATCAACTATCATCAGTTAAAAGAACTCAAAATTGAAATCGATTGAATCGAAATTTAAAAAAAAATTGAATCGATAATAAGTTTACATACATTCATGACCCAGAATAAGACGTTTTTCAACTTTAAATAAACGTGGAACAGGGAAATCTACAAACCACCTTCGGGAAAATCGTATTATTCATAACTGATCAACTATCATCAGTTAAAAGAACTCAAAATTGAAATCGATTGAATCGAAATTTTAAAAAAAATTGAATCGATAATAAGTTTACATACATTCATGACCCAGAATAAGACGTTTTCCAACTTTAAATAAATGTGGAACAGGGAAATCTACAAACCACCTTCGGGAAAATCGTATTATTCATAACTGATCAACTATCATCAGTTAAAATAACTAAAAATTGAAATCGATTGAATCGAAATTAAAAAAAAAATTGAATCGATAATAAGTTTACATACATTCATGACCCAGAATAAGACTTTTCCAACTTTAAGTAAACGTGGAACAGGGAAATCTACAAACCACCTTCGGGAAAATCGTATTATTCATAACTGATCAACTATCATCAGTTAAAAGAACTCAAAAATGAAATCGATTGAATCGAAATAAAAAAAAATAATTGAATCGATAATAAGTTTACATACATTCATGACCCAGAATAAGACGTTTTCCAACTTTAAATAAATGTGGAACAGGGAAATCTACAAACCACCTTCGGGAAAATCGTATTATTCATAACTGATCAACTATCATCAGTTAAAATAACTCAAAATTGAAATCGATTGAATCGAAATTTAAAAAAAAAATTGAATCGATAATAAGTTTACATACATTCATGACCCAGAATAAGACGTTTTCCACAACTTTAAATAAACGTGGAACAGGGAAATCTACAAACCACCTTCGGGAAAATCGTATTATTCATAACTGATCAACTATCATCAGTTAAAAGAACTCAAAATTGAAATCGATTGAATCGAAATTAAAAAAAAAATTGAATCGATAATAAGTTTACATACATTCATGACCCAGAATAAGACGTTTTCCACACAACTTTAAATAAACGTGGAACAGAGAAATCTACAAACCACCTTCGGGAAAATCGTATTATTCATAACTGATCAACTTTCATCAGTTAAAAGAACTCAAAAATGAAATCGATTGAATCGAATTTTAAAAAGGAATTGGGTCGACAATAAGTTCGCATACATTCATGGTCACACGTTTTCCAACTATAAATAAACGTGGAATTAGGAAAATCTACGCGAGCCGCTTTCAGAAAAATTCGCCTTATTTATAATTCATCAGCTTTCCTCAGCAGGAGGAATTCGAAACCAGCCGTCACTATTAGGGCCGAAATAATTTGAATGAGAAAGCTGCGGAGGTCACACAAAGATCGTCAGACGAGGCGTATGACCGCAATTTGCATCCCATTAAAATCTCCCATCAGAAGGATCGGAACATTACACAGCGGGTGACGGGTGAATATTTCTGAAAGCATTTTGGTCTCATCAACATTCCTTTCCGATCCAAAAGTCCCGATCTGGATCATCCGGGATGGACACGGGTTTTAATTTTGACTCCCCAGAGATCGGGTCTGTGTTTCTTGGTGTGTCTGGTGAAGATCCAATGAGCAGAAAGTGGCGTGAGTCATAATAAATGGACACATCGATAATAATTCATTTTGATACTAAAGATTTTTGATGGAGAGAAATTTTAGTGGATATCAGTTTGTAACAATCTATCTGGTGAAGTTGTTAAGTCAATAAAAATGTTGGTTTAACTCTGAGCGTCGCGATATTTCTGAGTAGTGTTGTGTATTTCTTAACTCAACACTCATAATGACTAAATCACCGCATCTATTGGTTGAAAGAATCTTAACTAAGATTCTATTGGTCATGAAGGCTGCAACAGATCTGCCTGAGCCATTTTCTAGATGTCACTTGTGAACCGCAAAGAACGCAATAAATTTTAATCAGGGATGAATAGACCGCGGCCCTCATACTCTTTGTCAGGAAGCTGTCGCCTAGTGGAGAGATTATCGAGTGACAACTGTAGCGGTTGGAGAGTGACAAGTGCGACAACCCAGCGAAGGGTTGCCAAGAGTAGGAGGGAATGTTGAGAAAGACAAGCGGGAGGAGACCGATTGGGTTTTTTTTTTCGGATTAAATTAATCTGCGCTACCGTTGTTACTTATCAGTCAATGATTTCTGGTCATGTAATTTATATGTTATGTATCCTGTCCCTTTTCATGTAATAAATTATCTTTGGACTAAAAACTGTTGGCTTGACTTACTATGACTTTGGAAACAACAGAAAGAACCCAACCAACACTCATCTCAGTTGATTTGCTAGCGGACTGCCTCACTATGTGTTATTTTAACTTTGACAAGTCATAGGATAAGTAATTTAGAACATCGTTGCTGGATAATGCATTAAAATGCTCAAGCCTCCTTGGAGCAACATATACACTACCCTACAATAATGGACCGGACAGCAAGATGTGATGGTATAAGGGAAATAATACATTATTTAATAGGGGGATGGTCCCCCATGTGCTGCAATTACACTAGCAATCCTTCTGAGCATACTGTCAACGAGGTTTTGATGCACATCTATGGGTATTTGCGTCCATTCCTGTTGCAAGAATGTCGCCACCTCAGCTGTAGATTTCGGACGGGGTTCCCAGGTCCGTAAGCGTCGCTCTAACTCGTCCCACAAATGTTCTATGGGGTTTAGGTCGGAACCCTGAGCCGGCCAGAGAAGACGTTTTACATCCATATCTTGATACCACTGCCCGACAGAGGCTGCAACATGACACGGAGCGTTGTCGTCCTGGAAGTAACATTCGTCCATTCCATAAAATTTCCAGAGCGTAGGCAGAACCTGATTGTACAAAATGTTCATGTAGGCTTCAGCGTTCAATTAACCAGAAACAACATGCTAAGGTCCCAAACCATACCACAGAAAACAACAAGTAGTCGAATTTTATGCAAATCCGCTGGCGTCCGGTTCATTATTGTAGGGTAGGGTATCTGTGAACAGACGCTTTCGCTGGTGAATATTAACAAAGCGAAAAATTGCGACCATTAGTCAAATGATGGTTGGTTTATTTGGCGCAAGGGCCATATTTGGCCATGCTGCGCCAGACACAAGACATGCAATATCAAGTAATAGACACACACAATGAAAGTTTAAGTGACACAAAGATAGAAATACACCCAGAGAGTAAAGCACCTGACAGGAATTGAACCTGAACCACCTACCAGCCGAAGGTTGCTAGCGCAGTGGACATACCCGCTGAGCCACGAAGACCCCCCCCCCACCACCACCACCAAAAAGCAAATAAAAAGTTTTGATCAATTTTCCACTTGGCTACTAACCGGTCTGGTGGTTAAAGTGTTAGCTTCTAGATCGAAAGGTTTCTGGTTCGAATCTGGGTCAAAGCATGGATATTTGTAAGCGTATGGTGTAGAGGCGGTTGGTGCAAATTAAATCTGTCGTGACCGAAATCCCTCACGTTGGGTTGATGTGGAAGTTTGGAGAGTGGGGTGCCAGCTCAGGTGTTGCTTCGTCATCTGACCGTGGTTCAAAATTACGAGGTGTTGTCCTCGAATCTTTCCCTTAAGGGACTGATCCCGGACCGTCGTCAATAGCCCGTTGTGTTGCTCTAGTACGACGTTAACTAAAATTACCATTACCATTACCTGACCGTGGCAATGGTAATGGTAATTTTAGTTAACGTCGTACTAGAGCAACACAACAGGCTATTGACGACGGTCTGGGATCAGTCCCTTAAGGCAGTGGTCCCCAACCCCCGGGCCGCGGACCAGTACCGGTCCGTGAATCAAATGGTACCGGGCCGCCAAAGGAAGTTAAGTTATTTCCATTTTATTTACTGTGGTGTATTTCTCTCGGGTTTGTGCGGTTCTTTTCTATGAAATGTCAAGTCGATTTAGGAGGTGGTAAATCAGAACTTTAAATATGTTTTGTTACTAGAGCTTCAATTATAATTTCTGAATTCTTTAAGTCTCTATTTTCCAATTTTGACATGTGACAACTGTTTTCAAGTTGGTAGACAGAGTAGCTGCATTTAAAGCCAAACTGAAGTTGTGGGGACAGCGCGTGAACAGAGCATTTTGGACAGGTTTCAGACATTAGCGAGGATTTTAGGCGAGACTGAGCCTAAACATTCACTCATAAAAGAGTTCGAGCGCTACTTCCCTACCACAAAAGACCCACTAACTAGTAAGGAATAGATCCGCTACCCATTTGTCAACAAATCAGGCGAATTTAGCATGTTTGTGCAAGAAGAAGATCAACTGCTGGAGATTGCAAATGAAGGCGGCGTTGAAACTACGTTCGAGACAACAACTCTGCCGGTGTTCTGGATTAAAGTCATGGCGGAATACCCTGAGATTGCCACCACAGCATTTAAATCCCTATTGCCATTTCCGACAACCTATCTGTGTGAAGCGGGGTTTTCTGCAGTGACAGCAACCAAAACAAAACAACGGAATAAACTGGACCTAAGCAACACACTTCGGGTGTCATTGTCTCCTATTACCCCCAGATGAAACCGTCTAGTTGCAATGAAACAAGCTCAGTGTTCTCGTTAATTTAGCGTTCTAGTGAGTTAAAATGTTAAATCACTTTATATTCATTTTTTTTGGTGTAACTGTATTTTATTTTGAAGGCATGTTTAAATACAATTAAATTAAAATTATTAAATCAAAACAATCTAAAATATAAACTATCAACGTCCCCCCCCCCCTCTCCAGCGGGCCGCGTTAAAATTATCAAACATTGATCCGGTCCGCGGCGATAAAAAGGTTGGGGAGCACTGCCTTAAGGGAAAGGTCCGAGGACAACACCTCGTAATTTTGAACCACAGTCAGGTGACGAAGTAGGCTGTTTGGCAGAAAAAGCGGATTAAAAACCGGTAGGTTTACGTATTCTAATCCAAGCAAATTCTACCGTCGTTTACGAAGAGGGCTGGTGCACGTTAAATCTGTCGTGGCTTCAAATGTCCTCACGTTGGCGTGGCGTTGATGTTTGGAGAAGGAGGTGCCAGCGTAGGTGTGACATCGTCATCTGACCGTGGTTCAAAATTAAGCGGCGTTATCCACGGATCCTTTGCTTCGGATTTGATCCCGGACTGTCGCCAATAGCCCCTTGTGTTGCACCAGTGCGACGTTGTTAAAACACCTATAAAATACCTACCGTGGTCCATCCTTGCTTTACAAACTACCTTCACCTCCATTGTATTTATCATTTGTTTGAGGTCACTCGCTGCCTGACCAGCAAAACTCTTCATCCTCACGCAAAAATATCTCAGTACAACTTAGCGTATGTGATGTGTATCCCACAGGAGTTATATAAACAACTCAGTTCGTTACAGCTTTGATATACGCATACTATTATGACAAGCGCCTCAGCGTACAGCGTAAGTGTCCGACAAGTTGACTCTGATTAGCTGGTATGATCATGTGCCTGAGACGTAAAGGTGTTTCATTTGGCTATTTATCTACGTTTTGGCGCAGATCTCTTTGACTGATAGGAACGGTTTTAAAAAGGTTTTAACATTTTGAACCGAAAATTGTATCCTTTTATTATATAAGTTAATAATTATATAAGTTAGTGTTTTATGTATGCTTTTTGTTACATCAGAATGGTCCTAAACCAGGGATGGATACGACACCATCATCCTAAAGCAAAGGGGACGGCAGAGGGGCGGAAAAATATCAGCTGGTAGTGAGTTCAGGAGTGGTTTTTAGATTATTTATGTAAAATCAACGGAAGTTTGGAAAAATAAAAAAAGGGTATTAAAAATTAGGAAAAGTAATTTAGAATCAAAAGGAATTAAATTGGAATTGTTTTAAAATAATTTGGATGATCTAAAAATATTTCCGCCAGTTGGGTTCGAACTCGGGAAGTCATCCTCCGCCGCTACCTCCAATCTGATGTTAAGTGACTTTAGCCATTTGGCCATCGTTGCTTCACCAAGAGGAGCTCTTTAAAAGAAGAGTTCATTTTTGCCTCCCCTTATTATATAAGTTGGCGAGAAATACTACTAACAACAACCATACAACATATATTTGAGGAGCCAATCAGAGTCAACTTGTCGGACACTTACGCTGTACGCTGAGGCGCTAGTCTATTATGGCAATACTTTTGGCGCCTTCTTTGGTGCACTTTTTATGTCGTCGCCAAGGAAGGAATTCTTAGGGGGGGAAAAGGATTTTCTTAACAGAAATAACTAACGGAAACAAAAAAAAACGTCCTTTTTTTTAACGCAAAAAAAAATTACTATCGCAAACTTCTACAAATCTATGTAACAGTTTGAATGTGAACTTTTTTGCAATAAACTAAATCGAAACGCGTTGTATTAATAGCACAAAAAAAATTTTATGCCAAGGAAGAAATTCTTTGAAAAAAAAACGGATTTTCTAAACGGAAGCAAAAAAACATCGGTTTTCTTTACGCAAAGTAATTATAATTATTATCGTGAACACTTCTACAGATCTAAGAAACAGTTTGAAAGTGAACATTTTGCAGCAAACTTCATCGAAACGATGCATTTATCGCACAAAAAAATCCGATTTTATTAAACCCGATTGCTTAAGGAAATTTTTTTTAAATCTGCTTAGCCAGACATAAATGTATGCAATCTAAACGATTAACCACTCCCTCACTTCCCAAAAGTTTCCCTACCACCAAAAACAATAGAATTTCAAAGTTCACGAAAGAACAAGATTAATACTAATAATTGCTGGATTGCCTTTATTTTCCATAACCTGCTACATGATCGCCAAAAGCGTTACCACCCAAAGTATATGTATATTAAAGTCACCTCGGTGACAAAAACGAAAATGGATATAATTTTGCAAAACTCCGAAAATACATTTTTTTTTGTAAAGAAGTCTCACAAATTTCAAAACTGATTAGGATTATTACCACCACTGTGTACATAATTGCAATTAAACATTATTTAAGCTACCCCTTTCGTGCACGAAGATCTGTGAGATACCGTTTCAAGTTTAAGAAATTGTTACAAGCGTTTATTCGGTTCAAAAATTCTAAGTAGTAGACCTTGGCACAGCTTACCTGTTTTTGAACCTTACGCCAAAACAAAACCCAAGAATCCATCCAATCCAGCTATGTGCCAAGCTCCAGCAGCTCTTCACACAATAGGAAGAATAGTTAGTCGATTACGAGGCGACTTTTTAATTTTAGTACTTTATAAGACAGACACACTCTCAGCATCCTTTGGAGAGTGTGGTGCCAGTTCAGGCGTTGCCTCGTCCTCTGACCGTGGTTCAAAATTACGGGGTGTTGTCCTCGGATTCTTCCCTTAGGGCAGAGATTCCCAACCGGTGGTACGAGGCAACGTTTCAGGTGGTACGCAAGGATGACCCAAATATTCTACGAAGTTTGTTCGATGTTTTTGTATGTACTACCACATTGTAGGAAAAATGGGATTATATAAAATCAATTTTGTGACTAACGTTTTTATTACATTGTAATAAATGACGCTAACAGTAGCACATTATTTAAAGAGAAACTTCGTTGCTGATTATCTAATTCTATTCAATGGCTATCTCTGCGAAATTAAGTTGATATCTCTCCCTGTCAAATCGTTTTTCTAAAAATTCCTTTATCTTTATGTATGAGAAATACGTACGGATAATTCGAGATAATTCGCACGAGATAATTATTTGTTTTTAGACCTGCAAGTAAAAAATAAAACTGTAATTTTCAAAAATCGTTTTTTTTTCCTTTATTAAAACAGTATTAATACGAAATACAAGTGCATTAATCATAAAATCTGAAGCTTTTTTAGTATTTTAATTAAAATAAAACAAGCCATTAGGCACTTTTCTGACATTAGATATATGGTTCTAAAAAAATATAAGACTGGTGGTACGACAAAAGTTTCTAAAAATTTCAAGTGGTACGCAGTTACTAAAAGGTTGGGAACCCCTGCCTTAGGGAACTGGTCCCGGACCGTCTTCAATAACTTGTGTTGCTCTAGTAAGACGTTAATTAAAAATTACCACTACCTCATCACATTCTCAAGAAAATTCTACACTTTCGTTTATAGTTTCCGAATTTTTTTCACCACAATATTGTTTAAGCGTAGTAATTTTATATATAAAATAATTTCTTTCCGTTTCCTTTTTATCTCATGCAACTCGCGAGCTGTAAGGTGCGCAGGTTCGATTCCTTCCTGAGTGTATTCCTGGGATAAAATCCCCCAAGAGAAAGATGCAAGGACAACACCACGTAATTTTGAACCACTCTCAGATGACGCGATTACACCTGAGCTGTCACTCCACTCTATAAACTTCCACATCACGCCAAAGTGAGGGCATTTAAGGCCACGAAAGATTGAACGTGCTCTAGCCCCTTTGTACATGAGGGTGGTTGGATTTGGAACTCGCAACCCAGCGGGTATTTGGTATTTTTAATTAACGTCACATTACGTCAACACTACGGGTTATTTCTTCCAATCGGGTGAGAGCCCACCAACCGGTCGAGATCGCCTCGATTAGCCTCGAGATCGGAAAGTTCCTGGTTTGAATCCGTGTCAATGGATGGATGTTTGTAAGCGTATGGCGCAGAGGCGGCTGGTGCACCTTAAATCTGTCGTGGCCGAAAGTCCTCACGTTGGGTCACCAATTATTACCAACCGGGTGCGTGTGGTTCAAAATTACGTGGTGTTGTCCTTGGATTTTTTCCTTCTGGAGTCGATTCAGCATCATAGCCAATAGCTCGTTGTGTTGCTCCAGTGCGACATTAATTAAATGACTTCCTAAATTCCAAATGGGCTACCAAGTTTTTCCACTTTATGTGGAGAGGTATTTTGTATTTTTTAATCAACGTCGTTCTGGTTCTTTATGTGGAGAGAATATTGTTTGTTTCTATTTCAATCAGTAATGTGTTAGCGTTAGAGTTAGTGTTAATGAAATTAAAACCTTCTGTTGTAACTCAGACACAAGGCCATTCCTCTTAACATTCACATTAAACCACGCTTAACTTTGTATCTTGAGAACGCTGCTTTAAAGTCTTTAGAAAAAGTACAAACAGGATCAGCGTGAGTTAGGCCTGTTATGCAAAATCCTTCATATCTTGCCTTACTTCCAATGCACACAGCCAAGTGCACGTGCCGGGTGTGGTGTTTGGAAGAGGAAATTTCATTTATTGATCTGTTCTGTTTTTGGAAAACACGGTATTTACACCGCCTCCGAGCCCCGGTCGCGATCGGCGGAGTGTTTTCGAAGCTGTACAAAATCGGATACGGAATCCCCTCAAATGCAAAATAGATGGAGAACAACACACAAACACAAGGAGCTCGCTGTCCCGGCAGAGAAACGAGTGTTGTTCTTTATAACTCAATCGGTGAGTTCTGGCGCTCGATCCCTTTCTCTCTCTCTCTCTCTCTCTCTCTCTGACAAGAGTTTCTGTGATACGACTTAAGCAAAGAGGCCATCCATTTTCCATGAATTCCGAGGGAAAGATTGGGGCTAAAGGGGCTTAGACCTCTTACCTTTATGTTGAAATTGCCCTTTTGCAGAAATTTCTTAGTTATGAAACGAGGCGAAAAAATTCGCATTATTAGTTAAATATTCAAAAATATTTTTGTTTTACCCCTTGGGGTACATTTGACGACTGAGACTCGTCATGCACTTGTTTTGCCTAAGTTACGGGTGACGAGTCTAATTCGTCGTTCAAAATAGGACAAGATTAACCATGTACATTCTTGTTTATTGCAAGAGTGATTGGTGTTACGAGACTCTCCTTGAATCAAATTATTCAATCGTACTCTACAAAAATAGACTCTGTACATAGAAATATTAACACGGCTACGTTATCAGACATTCTTTTTTGGAATGAACGCGGAGATCAGAACTGTGTGATCTCTCTCATAATGTTGGTATTCTTATCAAACGAAATTATACGAAGATATAACAGTAACTAGTGTGCAAACAATAATACGAAAATATAACAGTAATTCTGTGCTCAGATGGTAAAATGTTATAAGTCACTTTTCCCAAGACATTGAGTAAGTCTCATTCTGGAGTCAGGTTTGTTAATGTTTTAAAGGTGGCAAAATGTCGTAAGTCTTTGTCTTTCAGTTTATGAGAAAACAAAGGTGAAAAAAAAAACAGAACCACATGTTGAATCGTAAATCTTAAAAGTGCTGTCACGAAAAATTACACTGTTGTTTGTAAAAAATTTAACACCATGAAGGAATCATACGAATGAAATGAAATTTGCAGCAAATCTTAATTATAGGATGTTATGCAAAGTAGTAAAACTTCAGAGCCACCACGCATGCGTGGTGTGAGCAGCGCCCTCTGAACTGATGCTAAAAGCATATAAATAGAGGGCTGTTAGCGGGACGTTGAAAATAGTGCATGGTAATTTTTTAGTGGCGAACTTTTAGTGAGACCTAAGTATAGCACAACGAAATAGGATGAGATTTCAACAACTTACGGAGTTTGAACGGGGAGAATCATCGACCTTTCGTGAAGGACGATTTTTCTATCGCGCAATAGCAGCTTGTGTGCAGCGGAACAGTTCCACAGTGATGCGAGTTTGGAAGCAGTGGACAGACGAGCACCGGACAACTCAAAAAACTGGGAGTGGACCACCGAAGGTGAAGTCAGCGCACGATGATAGACACCTGGTCCACATGGCGGTGAATGACCGTTAGCTTCCTCCAGGCAGTTGGCAGCACTTTGGTCTACTGCTACAGGTGTACTAATGTCGGCTTCGTCAATGCGCCGACGTCTGCTGCACCGTGGACTGCGTGGTAGGATTCCTTTATACAGGATCCCCCTCACGCCAAACCATCGACGGCTGCGTCTGCAATGGGCTTATGAGCACAGAGCCTGGCGGCTTGATTGGCAACAAGTTGTCTTTTCTGACGAATCCCGCTTTAATTTTTGGAACCATGATGGCCGCATTCGTGTTAAAAAATATGCCGGTGAACGGTGCCTTCCAGAGTGTGTTATCGCACGTCATAGTGGCAGTACACCCGGAGTTATGGTCTGGGGTGCGATTTCGTATCATGGACGATCTCAGCAGCTACGAATTGAGGGTAATCTGAATAGCAACAGGTACGTCCGTGAAGTGCTAGAGCCCGAAGTCATTCCCTTCCCTTAAGGCATCCCTGGAGCTATCTTTCAATAGGATAATGCACGCACACATGTTGCAAGGAATGTTCGAGACATCTTTTCAATAAAAAATATGCCGGTGAACGGTGCCTTCCAGAGTGTGTTATCGCACGTCATAGTGGCAGTACACCCGGAGTTATGGTCTGGGGTGCGATTTCGTATCATGGACGATCTCAACAGCTACGAATTGAGGGTAATCTGAATAGCAACAGGTACGTCCGTGAAGTGCTAGAGCCCGAAGTCATTCCCTTCCCTTAAGGCATCCCTGGAGCTATCTTTCAATAGGATAATGCACGCACACATGTTGCAAGGAATGTTCGAGACATCTTTTCAGCCCAACGCATGCAACCTCTTCCTTGGCCTGCTTATTCTTCGGATATATCGCCTATTGAGCATGTGTGGTATTTGGGTGGTCGGCGTCTCGCTCGTGATCCGCGTCCTACAGCTTCAAAAGATGAACTATTGGTACGCATACAAACAATATGGAGTTCTCTTCCACAAGCAGACATTCAGCATCTGTTTCACTCCATGCATGTCGTATAGTAGCACTCATTGCAGCGCGTGGTGGCTACACCAAATACTGATTTCGGACACTTAATATTGTTTTTTTGCTTTGAAAATGTATTCATTTATTTGTACTAATACAAGCCGTTTGTGTATTAAATATCATTTAATTCTGATGACTCCTTCATGGTGTTGCATTTTTTACAAACAGCAGTATAAAAAAAAATGGCATAACATTTTGCCATCTGAGCACAGAGTTAGTGTAGAGACTATAAAACGAAAATATAACAGTAATTAATGTTCAAACGATAATCCGAACTATTTTTTTTTTCAAATAAATCTGTACCCAAGGGGTTAAAGGCCATTCCTCATGTCCTTTTCTCCTATGTACACGGGCCCATATTTGGCTTGGTCCGCCAAACACAAGATAGTCAAATACAAGATCAAAAGATACCAATAAGTAATGGAAGTACACATGCAAGGAAAGTTTTATTGATACAAAAGGGGCCCGCTGAAGCCCGGTTGGAAAAGCGACTGATTAACAACCTGGAAGTTGCGAGTTCGAATCCATCTAACGAATATCATTTACAGAGGGGGCTGGTGCACGTTAAATCTGCCGTGGCCTCAACGGTATTCACGTTGGCGTGGTGTGGAAGTTTGAAGGGGATGCCAGCTCAGGTGTCTTGTCTTCTGACCATGGTTCAAAGTACTTGTTGCTATCCTTGGGTGATAAATCCAGGATCGTTACCAATAGCCCGTTGTGTTGTTCTAGTGTGACGTTAAATAAAATACCTACCTACCCATACATGCATGCTCAAGAGTCACACGCTTAGTCTGTAGAGTTGCTAGGATCTCATTTCGGAGTGAGTCAGTAGTAAAAAATTTTTATCTTTATGCCAAATGAAAATCAGAACTTTATTAGACACTAAAAGCTTTTTATCTTTGTGTTCTGTAATGGCTACGGTAGCCGATTGGAAATGGAGGGGATTAGCGTTATACGAGTTCGAAAATCGATTAAACCAAAGATCGTTGTGTTGGTGAGGGATGGGGCTTGTGTTAAATATTTCGTAGCCTCAAATGCCCTCAGGTGTTCACCTCATGATTTGACAGTCGTACAAATTTACGTGGTGCTTTCCACGTATCTTTGCCTTCGCGATTGATCCTGGTTCGTCGCCAATAACCTGTTGAGTTTTGATTCAACTGCCCACTTTGAAATTATTAATGTGGCGACGCAGGTAACTGGAAGATTGACAAACATTAGTGATGAATATTTTTGTACATGCCAACACAACTTCCTTTTGCCACCACACGATACAAGTTTACTTGAACAAGTGCCAATTTATGCTTTCAAAATGTAGAGTTCGGATGACCATGCATTTGCTCTTGCTCCACTTGTCTTTATATATGAGAAATAAAATACAAATATTGACGACCAGCTACAGGCTCGAGCCCAACAAGGCTGGTCCTTTGTTTATGAATTCCCCAATTCCCACTGACTATCCAATTGTATCTTAAATTCGTACACTCCCTTTGAATTAACTATATTTTCTGGCAACGCGTTCCAACTGTCTATTACCCTATTAAAGTAGTAGTTTTTCCTTAAATCCCGATTAAAATGTGTCTTATTCAATTTATACCCATGGCCCCTTGTTCTGTTATCCCTATTGAAATTTAAGCCCTCTGTGTCCCCTTGTTTAACAAACTTGAAAAGCTGAATCAAATCCCCCCTCCTTCTTCTTCTTTCCAGTGTATACATGTTTAGCTTACTTAAACGTTCATTATAGTCGAAATTTGCTAGCCCCTTTATTATTTTTGTAGCTCTTTGCTGAACCCTTTGAATTGATTCTATGTCCTTTCTCATATAAAGTAAACGCGTAACATGTGGTGTAAAGACTGCTTAATGAAAATAAAAACCTATTCCCACATTAATTGAGTGAGTGAATTGAAGATATATCCGCGTGATTGGGATAATAACAAAATGGATGAAGAAAGGTATTTGAACCTTCTGTCACTTTTAGCACCTTTTATTAAAAAAGGAAGCAATCATGAGAAGCTATGAATGATTGACAGTGACAATAAGATTTCTTGCTACTGCACTTTTCAGTCTTGTTTGCGCAAGCGCAGCTTGTTCAAGCTTGCATAATCAAATTCGTTCAATCTTCAAGTCACTTTTATTTACAATTCAATTGCTTGTGCAAAATTATCTATCACAAAATTATCGATGTTCAAGTATGATTGTACAAAAAGATTGATCATTCATGCTTGTCAAGATAGCAGTTACGTGTGCAACCACCTTTAGGAATTCAATGGAGTATCGAAGCCCATTGTATAGCCCAAGTAACGACGTAAATCCAACTATCCACCAACCATTGCGAATTTTACGTAGAATATTTCTCTAAAGTTTATGGCATCGGTGTAAAAAATAGCTGCAGTTTATTGACTGGCATTACCGTGAATGATAGCGGAGGTAGCAATCTATCGACAGCACTTATAATAATTGTTTCGAAACGTCACCGCGATTAATTTACTCGGTAGAGGAGGACCGGAGTGTATTTTTAGAAATAAAAGTACCCGTTTTACTCGCTAAACACACTCGTGTCATTAGGCATTTGATAATAAATTGGTTTTCTGAGCATTTACCATTAAGATAATTGCTAAACGTAAAAAATGGTTCTATTTTTTTAAACTTTTGTTTCTCTCTGTACACCGTGGCACTGAATTATTATTATTATGCTACTATACTTTCAGTGGTAGTGCAATGGTGGAAAAAAAATTTTCAAAATGTGAAATTATGAGAAAACTACAGGTGTTTATTGGCCGACCTTTATAGAGGTTTCCATGCTTTTTACCTCTTCTGACCGAATTTCAAAAATACGTGGTGATGTCCTTTCCCTTCGGAATGGATTCCGGACCGTCGCCAATAGCCCGGAGTGTTGCTCCAGTGCGATGTCAATTCAACTACTTATATACGTTACTTCTTAACTCGCCACACTCTGGAGCAGCATGCTACAGAATATACGACATGCGCATGCGTATTCCGTTTCTTGTACTGGTATGTAGGTATTTTAATTAACGTCGCACTGGAGCAACACAGCGTGCTATTGTTGACTGTCTGGAATCAACCCCCGAAGGTAACGATCTGAGGACAACACCACGTGATTTTGAACCAAACCTGAGTTTGCTTGTCACTCTCCAAACTTCCATACCACACCATAGTGAGTACACTTGAGGCCACGACAGATTTAAAGTGCACCAACGCCCCTTAAACACGATGGTCTTTGGTTAGATTCGAATTCGCAACTCACCAGTGACTAATCCGTTATTCTTCCAACCGGGCGACAGCGGCGCGTTTCCTGTACAGAAAAACATCGGTATGCATGCGTATTAAGTCAATTTAGTGACGCAGCACTAATCAGTGTGTGTCCTGGCTGGTTGGTCCTCCTGATGGTTGTATCAACGAGGTATTTCGTCATTAGCAAAATTTACCAGATCTTGATGGTAGAGATATCTTGTCCGTTGAAAAGAATTGATAAGATCTGGATAAATGAGGTCTTCAGAAAAGAACTGACCAGATCTTAATGAACGAGGTGCCTTGTTCATTAAAAACAACTGAACAGATCTTGATGGATGAAATACCTCGCTCATTGACAAATATTACCTAATCTTGATGGAAGATATATCTCGTTCATTGAAAAAAATTACAGGATCTTGATAGAAGAGATATCTTATTCAAGAAAAAAAATACCAGATCTTGATGGAAGAGATATCTTGTTCACTGAAAATAAATTAGCATACCTTGATTGAAGAGATATCTCGCCCATTGAAAAAAATTACCAGATCTTGATGGACGAGATATCTTGTTCATTGAAAAACAACTGAACAGATCTTGATAGACGAGCTATCTCGTTCATTGAAAAAAATAGCAGATCTTGATGGAAGAGATATCTCGTTCATTGAAAACAATTACCAGATTTTGATGGAAGAGACATTTTGTTCACTGAATACCGACCAACCGGTATGGTGGTTAAGATGTTAGCCCCTAGATCGGAAGGTTCCTGGTTCGAATCCGGGTCCGGGCATAGATGTTTGTAAGCGTATGGTGTAGAGGCGGCTGGTGCACTTTAAATCTGTCGCGGTCGAAATTCCTCTCGTTGGGTTGGTGTTGAAGTTTGGAGAGCGGGGTTCGAGCTCGGTTGTTGCTTCGTCATCTGACCGTGGTTCAAAATTACGAGGTGTTGTCCTCGGATCTTTCCCTTAAGGGATTGATCCCGGACCGTCGTCAATAGCCCGTTGTGTTGCTCTAGTGCGACGTTAATTAAAATTACCAATTACTGTTCATTAAGAAAAATACCAGATCTTGATGGAAGAGATATCTCAGATTTGGATATATGAGGTATCTCGTCCTTACAAAAAACTGACCAGATCTGAATGAGATATCTCGTTCATTAAAAAGAACTGGACGAGATATTTTGACCTTGTAAAAAATTGACCAGATCTTAAAATGGACGAGATATCTGGGTTCTAAGAAATAAAAACTCACCAGATAGTGATCAAGTCCTGCTAAAGAAATATTAAAAATATCCTTATAACGAGATATCTCGTCATTATCGAAATTGGTCAGTTATTGATGGACGAGATATCTCCTTGAAATCACTTGGAGGGTTAATACGCATAGAAACTGGATTTTAAGTCCATGTTTACGCATCCCTGTTGAGATAGTAAAAGACTAATCTGTAATCGGCAGCTATCGGAAAGAGCCTCCAGCATTGCGAGATACTCCCCGTTATCTAAGTCCCTATCAAGAACACTTAAATTAAAAGTTGGTAGTCGAAATCAGATTTAAATTAATCAACCATCTGAGGATTTTAGCTTTTTTTGTCACCAACACGCCAATATTACGAATCTGCAAAATCGCGTTTCGAGAAAAGCGCGTCCAGAGCTTTGATGCTTCGACAGAAATCGAGTTACGACTTAAAGGTTATTGTTTTCTCATTATTACCATCTTGGAGAACATATCCTTTCCCTCTGCAAGTAATTGTCGATTTGGATTAACTCTTGAAGCCGCTGGAGCAGATTCGTGTCTTTGGCATGGTGCCTATTGATTAAAATGCACTTCCGTGCTTAGGAATCGGAATGAAAGTGAAGGCTTTAAACTAACCTTTCACGAACTTTGAACGGTAACGCATTCTAAAAATGCAGTTGTAAAAAAATGCCATCGAAAAATATTGGAATGAAATATGCAAAGAAACTTCAGTGAAAATTGATAATGTAAGCATTAACTGGCAATAAAATTATTGATCGTCCGGATCGTCCTATTCATATTCTTTCTCACTAAGATGTGGCTCATGCAAGTTATCACGAACTGTAGGAGATGGTTTCAGTGAATGAAAGAAGCTAAGATATGCTCGGCATGGTGGGATCGTCGCACATCTGTGTTAAATCCTTAAACACCGCTTTCGAAATTTTCGAAATTTCAATCCTGCGACAGTGGCGGCGGTAACTTTGTTTTAATATAGAGAGATTGAGAGAGAGGGAGATCTGCTGTTTAATAAAAAATCTACTAATGGAATAAAGGTTGTTTTTTTAACCAAAATGCTTATCATAATTCCTATTAATAAACAAAATGTAGCCTATGTGTCGCCTAATTGATCGATTAATCGACTGCATAGAAGGTGCTCTGAAAGTTATGGCGTGGAGGTGCAACTAGGAGATCTCACACCATCAAGAAAATTTTCTAGTGCCGTTATTGCTGAGAATATGCCTTAGGTCTTAAACGAGTCTGCAAGTTTCTAACTGGTTTTACTCAAAATTTAGAACACAATTTGCGATTGGATATTCTTGGAAAATGCAGGTATACATAGGTACACAGCATCTTCTACGCGATGGTAGAGATAAAAATTTCTAATAGGTGTGATGCAGTGGTTGGTTATGTTCGGTTTTATGACCATATTTGGGAAATTATATCTTAAACGTCCACGTATTACGCACTCATTCCAACAATCTGAAATTATTTTGTCACTCTTGAATACATTTTTTGTTATTTGTTTCGGAGCATATTTGTGTGACTTATCTCTGCGTTGTCCGAAGCCCTTCTTTTATTTTTAAGTCTTTAAACACATGATTAATTCTTTTCAATCTAAACATCCGTCATGTTCAAGTAACCAGCAGAATCCCCAAAAATGGGAATGAGATACGATGAATAAAACGTTACCATTCAAGGGACTTCATATAAACGAACCCTCGAAAGCGAAGAGCGTGGACGTTTCTCCTGGGAAATATCGCCGCATTAATTTTTATCCCAGTTATAACGACGGAATGTATCAAATGCAACGACATATCCCGAGAATCTCTCCGGGATTTTCCAAGTGTCAAATGGTACAGTACCCAATCGATCGAAGAAAGTCGGCCACTGGGCAGATCTTCGATAGATTCACCACGCGTCTCTGGTGTCTGTTGAGTGTCGAACTATTGAGTTTTCTGCCACATTTTTGTCTTTTGATGTTTCTGCTTCTATCGGAGAGCTTAAAAACCGGTAACGAATCGCCGGTTTTTCGACGTGAATGCGTCTTTAAAATCGGAACAGTACTGGGGCATTCATGAAATGTTGAGCGTTAAGCGTAGCTGTTTTTTGTCTTATGATTTTAGAAATGGGTAGAAACAACCGGAAGATGAATTTAGCGTCGTGTAGATAAAGAATATCTGTACCTGATATGACCGTTGGATCGAGTGCGCAGGCACACTAAGCTCGAGGAGGGGGTCCGCAATATGCTGAAATCCTACGGTGCTGGGCGATCTTTGGGCCATTGTGACTATTGAGTTTTTTGTCACATTTTCGTCTTTCGATGTTTCTGCTCCTATCGGAGGCTTAAAAACCGGTAATGAATCGTCGGTTTTTTCGACGTGACTACGTCTTTAAAATCGGAACAGTACTGGGGGCATTCATGAAATGTTGAGCGTTACAACGTAGCTGTTTTTGTCTCATGATTTTAGAAATGGGTAGAAACAACCGGAAGATGAATTTAGCGTCGTGTAGACAAAGAATGTTCCGGATATGATATGACCGTTGGATCGAGTGCGCAGGCACACTGAGCTCGAGGAAGAGGTCCGCAATATGTTGAAATCCTACGGTGGGCGATCTTTGGGCCAGTGTGACTTTGGAGTGAGGACTGCGTTAGTGGTCTAGCTACCAAACTACGCTGAAATTAATAATAAACAATAACAATCGTGCTCGAGGAGAACTTGGTGATAATTTAGAAGAATTTTAATGAATGTAAGATTGCATATGATTTCGAATGGTCCTCGTGTACAAAAGGTACTGGTGAATGTTAAATATATTGTGGCCTCGAATGTCTTCACGTTTGCATGGTGTGAAAGTTGGAGAGTGGGGGTATCAGTTGAGGTGGGACCTCGTTACCGTGACGTGCACCAGCCTATGTACACGGCGGTCTTTGACGGTGGTTATATCTGGGTTATATGCATGGTCAAGAGGTATGTAGTCTGATTCCTGATTTAAAGTTATTACAATTTCTTATTGGGGGGGGGGAGTTTAGATGAATAACGACTAGTTGTAGTATAACTAAGTAGCACATCTCTAAAAGTGCTGTGCCGGAATATAAAAGCTCAGGTACTGACCGATGCGTTGTTACACAATTCATTTATGAATTACTACCTTTACCACCTGGCTTCACCCGAGAATGCTTACTGCTTCACACAACCAAAATCGCTCCACTGTGTGTGTTTCTTCAGCAGTTTCGTTGCGCCACTGAACACCTTTTTGAGCATTGTCTGCGTTACGTGCTTATGCTCTTACCTCTTCCTCGACTTTCTATTTTTCTTTTGTTGATTTGAGTGTGATTTAAAAATGTTTTTTTCTCCCTGAGCAATATCTCCTATAGTGAATTTCATATAGTTCTAAACAAGTGACATAGCTAGTGATTTTAATAGTAGTTTTGACCTAGAAATTCCCTATAGAATAAGCGTTGCACGTTTCACCGTCTACATATAACTCTGAATTCTAGGAATTTGAACCAACATCACCAATATACATAAGTAAGTGTACTTTTTAAATCGATATTTCTCGAAGACTGAGCGCCACGTTCTGCCCCTCTTTGAATTTGTATTTTCTTCTAGAGGAGTACTTATCCTACATGAAAAAGTTTTTCAATTCGGCGGCCTTTTTCCTTTTAAGTTTCAGAGAATATTCGATAACTGATAAAAAATTTTCTCCGGTAAAATATGATATAAAAGTAGCATGGTATAATATAAAAAGTACGATAGAAAAGCACATGCGCTGTGTGTAAATGTGATAGTTTATGCAATACATAAAATTCATTCAAAAAATAAAGTTGGGATCGGATGATTTATGACGATGAAGATGTCGATTTTGTTCGTGTTGTGTTTTGGTGAAACGGAGAGAATTTACAGCGGCTGGCTTTAGTTTCTGTTGCAATTGGGAAGGTAGGTAGATATTTTGATTAATGTTGCTTTGGGGTAACGCAACGGGCTATTGGCAATGGTACTAGATCAAACCCGAAGGAAAAGATCTCAGGGCAAAACCACGTAATTTTGAACCACGCTCAGATGACGACAACCACTTAAGAAATAATATACGCGTGTGCTCTACCGAAAGGCCACGTCAGATTTAATGTGTGCCAGACCTCTTTGATCACGAAGCCCTTTGGTTGGATTCGAACTCGTAACCCTCCGGTTGCTAATCTGTTACTCTTCCAACCTGGCTTCAGCCGACCCCTTTTACATCAGTAAAACCTTTCTTTGCAAGTGTATGTCCATTACTTGCCCGCCGACCATCCAGTATAGTGGTTAAGGTGTTAGCTTCTAGATCGGAAGGTTCCTGGTTCGAATCCGGGTTCGGGCATGGATGTTTGTAAGCGTATGGTGTAGAGGCGGCTGGTGCACCTTAAATCTGTCGTGGCCGAAAGTCCTCACGTTGGGTTGGCGTGGAAGTTTGGAGAGTGGGGTGCCAGCTCAGGTGTTGCTTCGTCATCTGACCGTGGTTCAAAATTACGAAGTGTTGTCCTCGGATCTTTCCCTTAAGGGACTGATCCCGGACCGTCGTCAATAGCCCGTTGTGTTGCTCTAGTACGACGTTAACTAAAAAAAATTACCAAAAAAAAATTACCATGGTGTAGAGGCGGCTGATGGACAACTAACAAAGCAACGATGATAAATTTATTTGAATCCTTCAACCTTTAGACCACAGCTGGTACAGCAGTTGTACCATGATCGCGCCAAGAAAGAATTTAGACAACGGTCAGTACATCAGTTGTACCTTGAAAGTTATAAGAATCGAGCCACGAAAGAATCGCGCTTGTTATATCTATAGCCGTAGTCAAAAGGTTAATATTGGGTAGATCAGAATGTTCCTGGAACGAATCCGGGTCAGTACATGGATGTTTGTAAACGTATGGTGTAAAGGCGGATGGTGCACCTTAAAACTGCCGTGGTCGAAAGTCCTCAAGTTGGGTTGGTGTGGAAGTTTGGAGAATGGGGTGCCAGTTCAGGTGTTGTTTCGTCATCTGACAGTGATTCAAAATTACGAGGTGTTGTCCTCGGATCTTTCCCTTAAAGGACTGATCCCGAACCGTCGTCAATAGCCCGTTGTGTTGCTCAAGTACGAAGTTAACTAAAATTACCATTACCATTACTTGCCGGTATCTTGTATATCAGGGGTCCCCAACCCCCGGGCCGCGGACCGGTACCGGTCCGTGGATCAAATGGTACCGGGCCGTTCAAGAAATATTAAATTACTTCCATTTTATTTATTTTGGTGTATTTATCTCGGGTTTTTGCGGTTCTTATCCATGAAATGTCCACTCAAATTAGGAGGCGGTAAATCAGAACTTGAAATTCGTTCTGTTACTAGAGCTTCAATTATGATTTCTGAATTCAGTATATCTCTATTTTCTAATTATGACAAATGTGACAACTGTTTTCAAGTTGGCAGACAAAGTAGCTGCATTTAAATCCAAACTCAAGCTGTGGGGACGGCTCGTGAACAGAGGCATTTTGTACATGTTTCAGACATTAGCGGGGATTTTAGTCGATACTGAGCCTAAACATTCATTCTAATAGTTGGTGCTGGATCACCTGTCTTTGCTTTTAAAAGAGTACGAACGCTTCGTGGGTTTTTTGTGGTTGGGAAACTATTTTATTGATTTAGCGTTCTAGTGAGTTAAAATGTTAAATCACATTATATTCATTTTTTGGCGTAACTGTATTTTATTTTGAAGGCATGTTTAAATCCTATTAAATTAAAATTATTAAATCGAAACAATCTAAAATATAAACAATCAACGTATCTCCATCCCCCCTCCCCCCCCCCCCCAGCGGGCTGCGTTAAAATGATCAAACGTTGATCCGGTCCGCGGCGATAAAAAGGTTGGGGAGCACTGTTGTATATGACTCTCTTGTGTTTTGCGCAGCAAGCCAGATATGGCCCTTTCACCCTAAAACCCAACGAACCAAACCGATTCAAATATTTTGTTCCCCACACTTAGGTTCTTATACATCTGAGTCATCTTGATGGGCTGACTTTCTCTGAGCAGCTGAAATTAAATCTCATTCGCAACTCACACAGGAAATTTAAATCGATGCTTGTAATTCCAACGCAAATTATAATTAACCGACGCCTACAACACTCCCTCCCTAACAACAGCAACAGAGACCTGTCCTTTTAATTTGGCAGCCGATTCAGCGAAGGCTTCGCTTGTCTATTCCAATCCCATTTAATTCCACGTCGCTTTCGTGTTAATAACCAGCACGTCCTAATAACTCTAAGGACTCGAAGAGTGATTCTGTTTCGCGCCGAGCAGTGTTTTAATGAATGCACTCTGGTTTGATGTACTTATGTGGACGAGAATTAATTTCTGGTCGCCATTCTTATTGAGGGCTTTATACGAAACAATTTAACGGCCAAGACTACATGCGTTTCGGCGTAATTAATTTAATGATTTATTAGTCCACAACGGATGACTAATTAGCGATAATTTACTGCAGCCGTTTTAATAAGGAAAGAGGAGATTAGTTCCAAAAGGCTGGGCTATTTTAGAAATTCGATTGGATTCTAGGTGGTATGGAGGTGTGATATTTATGATTCCATGATATCTCTCTATATTAAAAAAAAGTTATCGCCGACGCCGCAGGATTGAAAACTGTGTTGTTTAGCTCGATTCTTAGACGGTTTCCCGAGAAAGTACGGATCGGAAAAAAACGTATCTTCATCGTATTCCCTGGACGATTATTAAGATTTTTTTCCGATGCGGCTATTAGCTTAGGGTTTATTAAGTGTCAAAATTGAAGAAGCGAAATTTCTTCTGCGAGTGAGCAAAACACATAGAAATTTTCAGTCTTCAGCCGTGAGTGTTTTTTAAAGAGTACCTCTCAACGTAAATTTTTGCAGCTCGTCGAGTTTTTTTTTTTTTTTGATATTTCAATTTGGTTCTTGATAATATTTTTTTTTTAATTCGAGAAAAATCGGGCCATTTTTGTTACTTTTTTTTTAAACTGCCGAATCTATCCATATTGCGCAGCAATCCCCGGGGTTTGGCGGCCGTAAGCGAGCAGTGGACGGAGCCCCCTAGTTTAGAAAAAATCCAGATCGGAGAATGAAAACTAGCTGCTCATATTTGCAGTTGAGAAGGGCTATCGGGTAGGTAGGTATTTTAATAAACGTTGCACTTTGTGAACACAACGGGCTATTAGCGACGAGTCGGGATCAACCCCAGGAACCGAGGACAACACCACATAATTGTGAACCACGGTCAGATGACGAGGTCACACTTGGCATCCTACTCTTCAAACTTCCATGCCACGCCAACGTGAGGAAATTTGAGGCCACGACATAGAAAACGTGCACCAGCCCAATTGGTACACGACGGTCTTTTGTTGGAACTCTTCCGACCGGGCTACCGCGGTCCTAGGGCTATCTGGTAAATCAGTAGTACTTTAAGAGGTAGAGGCAATTGCAAAGGATTCTATTCAGAGGCATAAAAACTTGTGTATGAATATGTATTTTTTCATTTGTCTTTCATTGAAATTTCAATAAAAGCAGCGCATAAAACTGAATGCATTTTTCCTTAGGAAAGTTGAATAAAAACGGTTCTCCTCTCAATTTAGCCGACCAACCGGTATAGTGGTTAAGGTGTTAGCCTCTTGATCGAAAGGTTCCTGGTTCGAATCCGGGTCCGGGCATGGATGTTTGTAAGCATATGGTGTAGGGGCGGCTGGTGCACCTTAAATCTGTCGTGGCCGAAAGTCCTCACGTTGGGTTGGCGTGGAAGTTTGGAGAGTGGGGTGCCAGCTCAGGTGTTGCTTCGTCATCTGACCGTGGTTCAAAATTACGAGGTGCTGTCCTCGGATCTTTCCCTTAAGGGACTGATCCCGGACCGTCCACAATAGCCCGTTGTGTTGCTCTAGTACGACGTTAACTAAAAATTACCATTACCATTACCTCTCAATTTAAAAAATAAAAACAAATTATACTGAAGGAATTCTATTTCGGAAATAAAACTTTTTTTTAACTCAATTGTGATGAGAAACAGAGCTGTTTCTGAATGATGTGTCCAGCTTGTACGTCGTTGAAAAATACAGGGACGGTAGGCTAGACGGTATGCTTCCAACTAGTTGTGTTGATCCCGGACAGTCGCCAATAGCCCTTTCTGTTGCTTGAGTGTGACGTTATTTAAATACCTACCAACTAGGTGTACTTATACACTATATAAGCCGACCAACCGGTATAGTGGTTAAGGTGTTAGCCTCTAGATCGGAAGGTTCCTGGTTCGAATCCGGGTCCGGGCATGGATGTTTGTAAACGTATGGTGTAGAGGCGGCTGGTGCACCTTAAATCTGTCGTGGCCGAAAGTCCTCACGTTGGGTTGGCGTGGAAGTTTGGAGAGTGGGGTGCCAGCTCAGGTGTTGCTTCGTCATCTGACCGTGGTTCAAAATTACGAGGTGTTGTCCTCGAATCTTTCCCTTAAGGGACTGATTCCGGACCGTCGTCAATAGCCCGTTGTGTTGCTCTAGTACGACGTTAACTGAAATAACCAAATAACCACTATACACTATAAGACGTGAATTTTGACTTTAAAAATATAGTTTTTCACAATAAGTAATTGGTTTATGCTTAAAATCATTTTAGTGTGAAAGAATAAGCTTAAGCTAATCATTTAATTAATCAATTAATCATCTAATTTTGAAATAATTAGATGATTAACCTGTTTTTTTAGTGGATCTCAAATCCTAATTTGTCCAGAGAGACAATTCCTGTTGGAAATTATTCTTCGTGTTTCAACCCTCAATCAAAATGCTAGAACGTATAGATTATTTTACAAGTTTTTTCACCAAGAAAACCTTTAAAAAAATCAAGCTTTTTTTTAGGAATTTTAGCATTTAAAAGTAATAAAAAAAATTTTACTTTCAACTCTGATTGGTTATTAAAACGACCACTTATGTTGGTTGCCAAATAACTTCGTTCGGTTTTTCTGTGGAGCAGAATATCTTCTATTTACTTCCTTTATTGCACAGCGTAAATGCGCAACTAACTAGCTTACGTGACAAGGAACGTCAATAGCATGTAATTTGCATATGCACACCGGGTAACTTAGATTATCGTGAGCTGCGTGCTTGTAAACATGGATGAAAGGAACGTCCATTTTCACTGCATCTTACTATTTTATTTCAAAAAAGGTAACAAAACTGCAGAAGAGCATAAAAAGATTTGCAATGCGTATGGGGACGATTTCTTAACATAACGTATGTGTCAAACGTGTTTCGCCAAGTTCCGTTACGGTGATTTTGAACTCAGTGACGTGTCCAACTCTCCGGTTGCCCAACGGAGATGGGCTCAGCCGTAATAAAAGATACCGTCGGTAAAAATACATCCCAAACAGAACGGGAGATTGATACGGAACTCAATATGCATCACACAAGTACAGAGAACCATTTGGGGCACGTTTCTCCCTCAATATTTGTTCACACATGAGTTGCCGAACACAACTCAACTGCTCGCATTTCCATCTGCGACACGCTCTTTAAACACCAGGAAAAGATCCATTTATGAAGCAGCTGGTTTCGGGTGATGAAAGGTGGATTGTCTTTTACAACGTCATTCGTAAAAGATCATGGGGAAAGAGTAGCGAGTCATCACAATTAACCTCGAAGACGGGATTGCACTAGGGATGCGACATCGATTGCAAAACATCGATGTTTTGAAACACCGATGTTCAAAATTAAAACATCGATGTTGAAAATACATCGACCCAAAAACATCGATGTTTTTAAAATTCAGTGTATTTAAACTTTCCCACCCCCATTTCTTAAAACTGGTTTAGCAACTTGTGATGCTACATCGACAGAAAAACATCGATGTTTTTTAAAATTCAGTGTATTTAAACTTGTTTCCCCATTTCTTAAAACTGGTTTACCAACTATTGATGCGACATCGACAGCAAAACATCGATGTGGAAAATTAAAACATCGAAGTTGATAATACATCGTCCCCAAACCATCGATGTTTTTTAAATTCAGTGTATTTAAACTTGTTTCCCCATTTCTTAAAACTGGTTTACTAACTATTGATGCGACATCGACAGCAAAACATCGATGTTTTTTTTTCTAAAACATCAATGTTTAGATAACATCGACATCGATGTCGCATCCCTACTTTTCAGACCCTTCATCCTTGGTCACTTTGGTCTAAAAGTATGTTCAATTTGCTGATTATGAAAATTATGCTACTTGGTTATTTTTAAAATTTTATAACGGTACTTTTTTCATTTAAAAATAAAACATCGACAACGTAAAAACATCGACAAGTATAAACATAGATGTTACTAAAACATCGACACCAATACATCGATGTTAAATACATCGATGTTTTAAAAACATCGATGTTTTGAAAACATCGACATCGATGTCGCATTCCTAGATTGCACCAGAGGAAAATTATGCTCTCAGTGTGGTGAGATAAGGGTATCAACTATTATGAGCTCTTGCCATAAGGCAAGACAATGAACTCAGACATATACTACTCCTAGTTAATAAAATTGGATCAAGCCATACGTTCAAAAAAGATACGTTCCATAATTGTCAAATCGTAAAGGAGTCGTCTTTCACCATGATATTGCCAGACTCCATACTTCATTAAGGTCACAGCAGAAATTGTAAAGACTTGGCTGGGACGTTTTGCCTCACCCTGCCTATTCTTCGGAACTTGCACCCTCGGATCATCACCTGTTCCGATCGCTACGGAATTCTTTGAACGGTAGAAAGTTGGCTAACGATGGGACTGTAAAAAAGCATATTAATCAGTTTTTCGCCAGTAAACCTCATGCGTTTTATGAACGTGACATTATGAAGCTGGTAGAGAGATGGCAAGAAGTCATGGAAAAGACCGGACATTACATAATTGATTATTAAGTGTGGTGTGTAAGGCTAGTGTGGGGTGGATTGGAAGGTTGTTTTTTTTAAGGATGGGTGATAAATACAATTAGGAAAAGGTTCGTTAAATCATTCCTATATAGGTTACCTGGATAACAAATAGATTGGCCGTGATTAATAAAAAAAATCCCTCGTGAAAGGCTCAGACAATAATTCAATGCATGGAGAAATCGATTATCATTTTTAAATATGAATTGCATTGATATATATTTTATATATACACTGACAAGTCAAAACATTATAACCATCCCCACATTTTTCATTGAACTCGTCTGGATGACGTGGAGGGCACGTGATTAAGTGAGAATGGTATTTAACTGATGCTGGAGAAGGCAAATAATCATTCTTGTACTTACTTTTGCGAGTGATGGGAAAGGCTGCTGATTTAAGCGAATTTGATAGAGGACAGATCGTAATGGCCCGAAGACTCGGAACGAGTATCACCGAATCTGCACGACTGGTAGGTTGTTCACGTCCTGCCGTTGTTAGTATTCATGCAAAGTGGATAAATGACTATGACACCAGCAGTAGATGATAAGGTGTTGGTCGTCCACGCGTCATCAAAGAAATAAGGCGTTGGAGACTGTCCCGCTTTGTAAAGCCAAATCGGTTCGAGACATTGGCTCAGCTTACAGTCCAATACAATGCAGGTCTAAGCGCAATTGTTTCGGAACACACAGTTCAGCGGACACTGTTGGATATGGGACTGTGCAGCAGACATCCCACTCATGTGCCTCTGTTGACCAAGCGTCATCGTCAACTACGCCTACAGTGGACCCGGGAACATCGAGACTGGACCATGGATGAGTGGAAGAGAGTTGCCTGGTCAGATGAATCCCGATTTCTCATTCATCAAGTCTATGGTCGTGTCAGGATACTCAGGGTACGCCGTTTGCCAGGCGAACAGTTGCTCACCTCTTGTACAGCAGGTCATACACAGGCTGGTGGTGGCGGTATTATGCTTCGAGGGACGTTCTCGTAGTCGACTCTGGGACCCGTAGTTGTGGTAAAACAGACTATGAACGCTGGGAACTATATGAATATCGTTGAGGATCAGTTGCACCCTTACATGGCGTCTGTCGTCCCAACTGGAAATGGAATCTTCCAGTGGGAACCGTGGACTACATCAGTTCACAAGGGACATCTGAGGGCGATACCACGCAATTTTGAACCATGGTCAAATAACGAGGCAACACCTGAGCTGGCACTCCACTCTCCGAACTTTCCCACCACGCCAATGTAAAGACATTTTTGGCCACGATAGATTTAATGTGCACCAGCCCACTTTGCACACAACGGTCTTAGGTTGTTTTCGAACTGACAACCCTCCGGTTGCTAATCTGTTACTCTTCCAACCAGGCTACCTCGGACCATTTTTGAAAAGAGAGGTGTGTTGTTAAGGTTTGAACACTAATACTTCGTGAACGATCTTTTTAAAAAAAAAAACGATTTTCCGATTAAAAATTCTCAAAATCTGTTTTAAAAAATTGCTATGTGAACAAAGAAAATACATTAAAAAAAACTTAGACTACTCCACCCAAAACCTGAACAAAAAGAAATCCTTGTCGCGTAATCCAAACTAAAATTAAGTTTCTAAAACATTTCTTTGCAGCAAAAATATTATCTGTGTTATGAGCAGAATTTTCATTCCAGTTCTCTGATGCACGTGTGGTTTTTGGAAAAATTCCTAACTATTCAGCAGCTGTGGGAAAAGAAAAGCTTCCCTTTTTAGTAGTGCAATCTAGACAGTTAAGGTCGCCCCATTTGCTCATTCTTACCATTACTGCGTTCGCGTAATTGCTTTCCAATACGTAGAGACCACCTTTATTTTTATATGCCAATTCCAGCTTGTAACATGACGAATACTGTGTATTAGTACATTATACTATTTAGTGTGCAATAAAATTTCTTCCAGTTTGTAGAATCTTCGGGTTATGATGGTTCATTTTAAATTCTGTAGCTACAGACATTAAATCGGTGAGGCACAGTAAATTTCCTTCTAAGCATTTCCTTCTTAGCCACGGGACCATAAATCATTTTGTCTCACGGAAACTACCTTCATATCGGAATTTTTATTACTTTATACTTATAAGATATTTAAAGGAATAGAATTTGAAAATTATCTTGCACTATAAAATACGACTTATCTATGCAAATGAATTCCTAACTGAAAATAGCATACCTAAGAATGAGATTTGAGAACCGAATGATCACCAGTCACTTCAGATCATATTTTGGAACGCTTCCGTTTGATTATGATTAGAGACTAATTTCGATGCTAAACCTGTAATCTTACATTGGAAAAGTGTTTTATATATTTGAAAATGGGAAGTTCTAAGACATTTTTAGTAGTTAAATAACTAACTCCAAAAAAAGTATTTAGAGACCGTGCTAGCCCAGCTGCAAGAGTTGAAGATTAGCATCCGGAGGGTTGAGAGTTCAAAACTCGATTCTACCATCGTCCATCGTATATGTGTGTGGGGGGGGGGGGGCTGGTGCGCCTTAAATCTGTCGTATCCTCAAATGTCCTCACGTTGACTTGGTGTGAAAGTGTGAAGAGTTGGCTATCAGCTTAGGTGTTGACCTCGTCATCTGACAGTGGTTCAAATTTCTTGATGTTCTCGTATCTTTCTTTTCGGGATTGATCCCGATACCCCACCAATAGCACGTGTATTGCTCCAGTGCAACTTTAACTCATCTACACCCCCTCTATTAAAATTTAATCTCACACCTTTATACAGGATCTTATTTTAAATTGTTGATTACGGAATTCATTAAGCGATATGCGTTGCTGCCAGAATCCATTATGTATTCAATCGGGTGTATCTCAGCACCTTTTTCATATATCATTTGAGCAATAACTAATATTGGTTTTAATAACTCTCCGAAGAGCCGACCAACCGGTATAGTGGTTAAGGTGTTAGCCTCTAGATCGGAAGGTCCCCGGTTCGAATCCGGGTTCGGGAATGGATGTTTGAAAGCGTATATCAGCTCAGGTGTTGCTTCGTCATCTGTACATGGTTCAAAATTACGAAGTATAAATTGTTAGAGGCAATGATGGTCCTCCCACTGGGTGCTCCTTCACAAGTGGCCATCACTTCCGGCATTGTAGTGGCCAATGACTTAGGTCAAATGTGCCCAACATTAGGAAAAATAATAATAATAACTCTCCAAAGAAAACAGCATGCTTAGAATAATCGCCAAATCGTTCAACACGTTCTTACAAAAGTTGATGTTCGCGTGTCCTGACAAGTATTCTCAAGAACGATGCTGTATATTTTGAAAGCAAGAGAATTTTTCTTCACCGTAAAAAATTCAAAGTATAAAGATGTAACATTTTTTTGCCTTTCAAAAAAGAAGAATTAAAAAAAAATTTATAGGAGCTTGCATTAGAAAATACCCCCAAGGTCTGCAGCATATTATGTACAGCTATACTATGATCCCAGTTCGCGACAGACACATTATCCAAAATGTCGCATCCTGTTATGCTTTCATACTTCCCCTGAATGTAGGCTTGGCATTTTTCATTTTCGGAGGGAGCTGAATATGCAAAACCCTCAGAACTGCTGTGGTATAAACATTTTTTTTATGAAAAAAACTTATTTGTATCAGTTGAGACTCGAACGTTGTTGAAAACCGTGTCCATTGTTCATAAATGGTATTTTTGCACAAAGACTTCTCGTTTCTAGAACGCTAAAATTTTACGTGAACAGATAAACTTTTAAACTTTACATAGAAAGTAGGTAGGTACTTTAATTAACGTCCAACTGGAACAACATGACGGGCTATTGACGACGGTCAGGAATCAAACCGTGAAAGATTCGAGGAGAACAACACGTAATTTTGAATTATGGTCAAATGACGAGGTAGCACCTGAGCTTAAACCAACCTATTCTATTCCAAGGAAATGATCACTTGAATATCTCTAACGGATTCTTTTCCTCAGAAAGAAGCAATAGAATATTTCAAAATTATCCTAATGTAAGGAAAAGGCCAGTATAATCTTTCAGAAGATTCTATTCTTTGAAATGGCCCAATTGAAAAGTTTCAAAGAATTCAATTCTTTACAATGGCTTAATTGGAAAGTTTCAAAGAATTCTATTCTAAGAGGACCAATAGAATATTTCCAAAGGTCGAAAGAATCTATGAATTCCTTAGAAAGATGTGATTATTTACTCGTTAAGCGTGTTATAGGGTGAAAAAAACACAGCACTTCTAGAAATCTTTCGACGCTCAGAGATATAAAATATGAGTAGTATTTTACGTAAAAGGTCTGTTAATGCTTTAAAGAATACTTTGAATGTACCTTTGAAATCATTAACGAATCATTGAAACTTCTTTTGCTTAAAACTTTAACGATTTCCATTTCCTCTGTCGTACGTTGAATGAATGTAGGGTTTTCTCTTTCTTAAACCAAGACAGCGTAGAGGTACTTCATTAAAATCCTGGTGACACTTGAAAAGAATTTTCTCAAGTTCTTGAAAGTAATTTCATAAGTGTTGGTTCCTTTTGTTAAATTAATACATTTTTATGTTCTTTCGTGCGAACAAAGCTTTGTTTTGAAAATATTATGTTCAGTTAAAACCATTTTGTTATGACGCAAGTGTAAAACCTTAGATAAAATGTGTATTATTTTCTAAACATTCTAAAGTTGTAAGAATTATTAAATGGTTTTTTTATTTAAATGTATTGGTTCGTAAGGTTATTTTATAAAGTAAATTACTAAAATATAACTATCTGTTTTTCTTTCCAAAACAAAGTTTTTGTTTTAATTGACTTCTCAATGTTGTCCTCATCACTGTGAAACAGACAAGATAGGCCCATTTCTTAAAAAATAGCAATTTTTATTACATCTATATGAAGAAAAATTATATTTTATTTTTAAAGCGATCTTTGAGTCCCTTTTACCTACCATTCTGAATAACAATAAAAAGGAAAAAAGGAATTCTGAGTGAAATATACCAGCTCTCTTTAAAACAATTTCAGTTCTTTGGTTATTTGGCCCAACAACCCCTTTTTAATATAATTAAATATAATAAGCCCCCTCTGGAAAACTATCTTAACTAATAGTAAAATAGAATTGTTGCTGTGTCTATATTTTTTGAATTTCACCCATTTATTTATGTAGCTGGGAACGCATTTTATTCCAAAAGATAATTTCCTAGGAAAACATTTTGAAAATAAAATTTTAAATTGCTTACTAAAATTAAATAAAAAATAAATGTCTCACATGAACACTAGATTCTTCATTCTTATTAGTAATTAATATCAATCAAATCAATGAAATTAAAAATAATTGCTAATGAGAAGAATGAGACTAGAGTATTGTGGTACATGACATGTGCAGATTCCTGCCGCAATACGCTGGATTTGTAAGAACCTGCGCTTGTGTTGAAAATGCTCACAATACATACATATATGCTAACCCTCTCTTGGTACGACCTGTCGCAAAAGGTTTCTTCTATCACTTTTTCTTTACAGGAATTGGGAAAATAATTGGCTTAAATGTTCCCAAAACGAAATATAGTAGTTATTAAATATCATTTGATTTATAAAATTTTGTCCAATTTTGGTAAAATATTAATTTGGGGCCTAAATTAGTTCAATTCGCTTTTCTTTAAACGAAATTAAAGCAATTAAGTTTAATTTTATTGGAATCTTTAATAAGTAATCCAACTTACGAAGACAAAGATTTATTTATGTTCAACAAATCCACTCATGTTTCAGTTCCTAAATCTATTGCATCTAATAAATTAACCGGTATCCGGAAACCGTCTTCAATCTCTGCGACGCTTCTGGTTTCGGCTCTAGAAAAACATAACTTCAGAAGGAAGTTTTAGTCTATCATGGCTATGTCTTCGTTTTTGTAAATTTATACCGGAAATCTCGTAGGTTTTAATCTGTCCATGGCTCTATTTAAAATACCATCCAGATTATTTTGTCTGCTGGTTTTTATGGAGTGAAATTGTCTATAGTGCTTGCAAAAAGTTGATTTCTTGCTTCAGATCGTTCTCCAAATTAACCTACTGGTGATGAATCTGTGGACCATGGATAAGCACTTTATGTATGGTTACTTGAATCGGGGTATACAGTAGGGATGCGACATCGATGTCGATGTTTTCAAAACATCGATGTTTTTTAAAAAACATCGATGGATTTAACATCGATGTATTGGAGTCGATGTTTTTGTAACATCGATGTTATACTTGTCGATGTTTTTACGTTGTCGATGTTTTATTTTTGAATGAAAAAAATACCGTTTTAAAAACTAACCAAGTAGCATAATTTTTAAATTCAGCAAATCGAACATACTTTTAGATTAAAGTGGCCAAGTGTGAAGGGTCTGAAAAGTAGGGATGCGACATCGATGTCGATGCTTTCACAACATTGATGTTTTAGTAAAAAAACATTGATGTATTGGATCCGATGTAACATCACTAGTTGCTAAACCAGTTTTAAGAAATGGGGAAACAAGTTTAAATACACTGAATTTTAAAAATATCGATGTTTTGCTGTCGATGTAGCATCACAAGTTGCTAAACCAGTTTTAAGAAATGAGGGGAAAAAGTTTAAATACACTGAATTTTAAAAACCTCGATGTTTTTGGGTCGATGTATTATCAACATCGATGTTTTAATTTTGAACATCGATGTTTTGCTATCGATGTCGCATCCCTAGTATAAAGGAGTATTTTACCGTGTATAGCTTACCAGTTGTGTGACAAGTCTTCAAACTACGACATATCGTTTTTAGACAGATCAGGTTGTACCTTGCATTTTGAAAAGTTTAATTATGAGTCATTATAGCGATAGTGCCTGTATGGCCAAGTGGATAAGTATTTGCTTAAAACGTTTTAAGGCGATAAATTTTTATCATCTTACTGTCCTGTCTTGTCCCTCAATTCCTACCCAATTTCCTCTGGGGACAGCATCACCCTCCTTCCTCCCAAGATTGCTTCAGTGCTCCCAGGGGTATGATAGCTCTCACTTTGGGAAACCATGCTTTAAAATATTACAGCTTCAGAGGGATTGTGACAAAAACCCCCATTCAGCGATAACTGCAACTAATCTCTAACTTCTGTTTGTACGACAGAAATGCAGTTGTTAATTGTTTGTCTTTTATTTTCTTCCTACGAGTGAACTCATTCTCTCATGATAATATCCAGAGTCAGATTTATATGGTGCAAAATATGCACGAGTACCTTTGTTTTGAAAAACTTTCGCCTTCGAAAAACAGAAGCCTTCAAGATGAGATCTTTACAACTATTTAAGATAAGAGCATAGGGTGACAGATTTATATCACATCGCATTGTGTTTACAATTCTACGATATATAAATAAAGTGATAGTCATTCCTTTCGCTATATACTGTCTTCACCCTCATCAAATAGACATGTATGAAATAGCTGTTCGTTTCTAAATTTAACTAGCAGACCCATCTGGTCACTTGGACGGCAATCTTTTGTAATAAGCAATGCTCGTTTTACGTCCCAATTCCAACAGTTTAAATGAGCAAAGAATTTTAGTTTCAATGACAATTAAAGTGTTGTATGTTTCAAATAGTCCATACTAAATCATTCTAAGTTTTCAACCTTCCTTACAAAAATTTTCTCGAACAGGTAAACTACTCTAAATTATATAAAAATTATCAACAAGAAATTGCTCAATATTTTCCCAATTATTCCCCTACAAGTCTTTACAAGTTTTAGAAATATTTTTGTTACTAGGGGCTACGCCCCCTGATCGCCTACGCTCGCCAAAGTATGTTAATATAACACTTATATTTCGACTGATTTTTTCAGTGATTGATGCAATTTTGAATGCATTACTATCCTGGAGTATTTTTTTAATTGCAATAACCGCGGGGTGACAAATTAGATCAGAATTCTATCTACCATAATTTCCTTCTAATTATGCTTGCTGCTGAGAAGCTTGGAAATTTTTGGTGCGGTCAGAATATAATAAATGTCAAAAAATGAGCTGATAGTAACTCAATGATAATCACTCTTACTACACAGTAAATCCATCCTTAAAAACATGTATTTTACTGTTTTAACGATTAAATCCATCTTTCAATACTACTACAAAGAAACAAATGAGTCAGATCTGATCATTTGTTTCCAAATTTAATTAAAGCTTTGAAATAGAAAGACAAATAAAGCATTATACCTTGAATAAAAATCTTCTCAGTAAAGGTATTTTTAAAAAAAAATTTTAGACAATATTTATACAAATGTTTTTTTGCCTTTATGTCATACGTGACCATTGTAAATATTGATAACATCCTTCGAATAGACATCAATCGAAAATACAACCCTTCCATTGTTCATTCCTTACTAACTTCTAATAAAAACACAGAACATTTTTATTTACGGAAAAGTCAGACTTTTCGTTTGGAAATATAATCAGCTTCGCTCCTTATCTGAATATTCGAAAGACAATTGGAAGCTTATTGAAATGTTCCAAAACCAGGCCCTTTGTTAACTAAATCTTATTCATGGAAGAGAGGTTTGTTCAACAAATTTTATTAACGGCATCGAACTATTTTAGTCGGCATTCTTACCCGAATTCCAAGACAATGGAATACAGCCGAGCTCTTCATTTAGATAAAATAATTGTTTTCGACAAATATTTACCTAGTACATGGATTGTTTGAGAAAAAGTACATGCTCTAACTCATGCATTTAAATTGCGAGATGTAATGAGTTTAGAAGCTGTTTCATTGTGCTGAATTCTAAATGTATTCATTGTATTTTTATATATTGTCTGTTAATTTCTGTTTCCATAAAAGAATTAATAACATACGTGTGTGTTAACTGTCACGAGGTGTGCTAACTCTCGTTCGTGTGTCAACTCTCACGACTGTTCGAGTCAAAAGTGTTACGAACACTTTCGACTCGTCAACCTCGTCCAATCTTGAGCAATCCTGCGCCAAACTGGAGTCAAAAGTAGTACGAACATTTTTGACTCGTCCAACATACGTGTGTGTTAACTGTCACGAACGGTCCCTCTCAAACTCCTATAACATTTAAATGTTGTTAAAACGTGTGCTGTTTCAACAAAATTTATATTGCATTAATTGTACACTCTTTCGTGCAGTTTTATCATTATTATGTAGCTTCTATTATTTTTTTCCTGGATCAAAAACAAAGCTTTGAAAAGCATTGTTTTCAATCCAGAAGGGGCGGCGTGATAGCCCTGTTGAAAGAGTCGCTGATTAGCAAACGGAAGGTTGAAAGTTCAAAACTCGATCCAACCAAAGACCGTCGTTTACGTAGAGGCTATTACACGCTAAATCTGTCGTGATGTGGTGTGGAATCTTAGAGAGTGGGGTGCCATTTCAGTGTGACCTCGGCATCCGACCGTGGTTGGAAATGACAACGTGCAGTCCTTGTTATTTCCCTTCGGGATTGGCTACGGGCCATCTTCAACAGCCCGTTGTATATATATATACAACGGGCATATATATATATATATATATACAACGGGCAATTATATATATATATATATATATATATATATATATATATATATATATATATATATATATATATATATATATATATATATATATAGGGTGTTTCAGTGAACCGTTTCAGAACTTCTAAGAGGGGTAGGGTACATCCTGACAACTCGAAAGCATATAGCAATGTGGGGTCGGAAATGCTTTCCTGAAGCGGTGTTGTACACAGAAGCACCGTAAAGAAAAGAGACCGTTAAGTGAGAAATCGTTTTAATAATACATGAAAAGAAGCAAGTTTCTTCCACGGGCTACAATGCACGCCTCATATCTCCGACGCATGGACATCCGAACATTCTGGAAAACTCCAGGCATATCTCGTATTTCTCCGGCAGCTACTGCAATTCTTGCAACCTGCTCCTCAACATTGTCAACAGGGGTGTCATAAACTAGCGATTTCAGATGACCCCAGAAATAAAAATCAAGACATGATAGGTCGGGTGACCGAGCAGGCCAACGCACGGGACCACCACGTCCGATCCACTGCTGACCAAATGTGACATCCAGGTAGTTACGAACATCTCCGCTATAATGGGCAGGGGCTCCATCGTGTTGGAACCACATTGTCTGTTGCGTCGATGCAGAAATCTGTTCATCTCTCAAAAGTTGTGGCAATACTTGCTGCAGAAAGAGCAAGTAGTTAGGTCCGGTTAGACGAGACGGTAACAGGTAAGGTCCGATGAGGTGATCTCCCATAATACCGGCCCATACATTGACCGAAAATCGAATCTGTGCTGCACGACGTCGTATTGCATGCGGGTTCTCGACCGCCCAGATATGGTCGTTATGCGTGTTGAAAATTCCTTCCCTTGTGAAGGATGCCTCATCGGAAATCAACACTTCAGCAGGAAAAAGGGGATTTGTAGCACATTTTCCAAGGTACCACTGTGCGAAAGCAATACGAGGAGCATAATCCTCCGGTTGCTGTGTCTGGACACGCTGCACGTGAAACGGATGCATGTCTTCTTCTCGGAGAATCCTCCAGACGCTGTAATGGGAAACCCCGACTGCGTTTGCTACACTTCGTGTACTCGTTCTTGGATTCCCCTGTACATGCTGCAGCACATTCTGTTCGACGTCTGCAGTCCGTGCTGTTCTTACCCTGTCCCTGTCAGCTCTTTCTAATGAACCTGTCTCAGCTAACCTCTGGTGCAGTCTTGCAAAGAAATTATGACTGGGGATACGCCTCGTCGGATATCGTTCCGCATACAAACGCTGTGCGGCTGGCCCACTACAATTTGCAGCCCCGTACGCCAAATGCATATCGGCTAACTCTGCGATCGTGTAATCATCCATCCTACTAACTTGGCGTTCTTGTGCGAAATGAAGATTCCTTACACGAAAGCTCGGGATTTTCGCACAACGCCATCTACCGCGTCAGGAAAGCATTTCTGACTGCCCATTGGTATATGATTTTGGTTCGTCAGGATGTATATATATATATATATATATATATATATATATGATTACAATTCCTGTCTTGCGAACAGAAAACCATCAATAATCGATTAATACTGTATTTTCTACCCACGTACAAGCCCCAATAACCATCCCTTCTTCTCAACTAACTAAAATATATTTTATACTCTAAATAAATCGCTCTTAATTACCGGTTTATTCATACGCTAGTGTCAGTGGCGTAGAGTCCAAATCGGACAAAAAACCGACATCCTTTGATAAAGAATTAAAATTCCTAAAGACTGAACCGATGAAATTTTATATACCTGAGTGACACATCATTTTCTATTTTTATCATCCCTTATTTTCATGGCAAGAAAGCAATATTGATACCCGATCATTTCAGCCTTTGATGTTATCTTACTATGAATGGTTGGAAGTGTTTGACCTGCGTTAACACTTACCTTTTATCTTATGATTTCAGATATAGGAGAAACATCCAGAAGATAAATTTCGTGTCACATAGAGAAAGGATGTCCGTACCTCCCATGACACTCGGACCGTGTGCGCAAGCGCACTGAGCTCTGGGAGGGGGTCCACAATGTCGATATTCTAAGGTGTTGAGTAAGCTTAACTTTTGATCAGTGTAACTTGAGTGATGGGTCAGTGTAACTTTTGATTGCGTGGAGTGAGGATTGCGTAAGTGGTGTCATTCGAAAGCTACCACACTACGCTACAATCACAAGCCTTTAATATATAAAATTATCCTTAAATATTTACATCAAACTGTAAATTAATTGTTCAATATTCACACAACAAACAATCGTTCAAACGTCTTGTGTTTACTTCATTCATTCCGCAATAAAACATAAAGCCCGAGTATGCCCGTCAAAACAACGGTTTGTGTCCTCGACGCAACCTAACAGTTTTTATCTTTCAAACCAATTGCGTCATTCCTAATTAACAACGTTACGCTGTCTAGTGGCTAATGTAAATAAAGAGTGAAATATATTCATTTGTATACTTCATTATTATCACAAAATCCCCAAAAATCGTGACCAGTAATCATAAGACCTAGGAACATCTCAAGATCTTATTCTTGAACGTTTTTCTTCCATTCGGAAATCGTTTCTTGTCCATAATTCCTGCAGGTAGGTAAGTAGGTAATTAATTAACATCGCACTGGAGCAACACCATAGGCTGTTGGCGATGGTCCAGGATCAATCGAGATGGGAAAGATCCAATGACAGTGCCTCGTCATTTTGAACAACGGTCAGATGAAGAGGTCAACACCAAAACTGGCGCCGCACTCTACCCACGCCAACGTGAGGATATGTGAGGCCACGACCGATTTAACGTGCACCATTTCCTGTGTGCACATCTGTCTTTGGCTGGACCGAGTTTCGATCTCGCAACCCTCCGGTTCCTAAACCGTTGCTTTTAAAGCTGGGCTTAATTCATGCAGACTACATGCAAATGCATTGCTAGATCACAACTCAGGAACACCCCCGAGATCACCCTCAGGCGCTAGAAAATGCATAAAAATCTCTCCCTTATGAAAAGAAATCATCATCTTAAAATAACCCCTACCGATTTCCTATTCCTTTTGCCTTCGCCGTTCACTTAGTTTTATAAATCACCATCTCCTCATACACTCTTTTTCATTTCACCTCATTTGTACTTGTATTTGTGCGTGCTAAAATCAATTCGGTTCTGAAATATTTATTGAATGCATAAATGTTTAATACGAAAAATTAAGTAGAGAACAGGCTGGCGGGGGGGGGGGATGGCAAGCCGTTTGGGACGGCACAATAAATGTCTGAGGGTAATTAGGTTTTCGTCCGTTTCGTCTGACAAAAAAGGTGATCCCCGAAATTGCCGAATGAAATTATGCAAATTCGCGGATCCATACGTCCGTCAAGAGAGTGGGATTTGAGGTTGTGAGGAATTAACCATCTGAGGCTTTAAGAGATTTAGGAATAGGGAAGAATTCCTTTTACCCACGCCACATCAAATAGCTAAATAACTGTTAGGTTAATTTTTAAGAATAATTTGTTTTTACTTTTCTTTTCTACAGTTAAATCTACGTGCACGAACAATACGTTCGTGCTTTCTATATTCACGCGCGTTCACACTGAACATTTCATTTCGCAAGAGACTTAATATAATTTAGTTTTTTAAGTTTTTGAGAATACTCTTGTTCTTGTCTATGTATACTTCCCTGCCGTGCAGTTAAATCGACATTATTTGTGCATTAACCAATGACAACAAACATATTTGAACCATATAAAATCAACCTGCTACGAATTTTGTAAATTCTGCTAAATTTGTTTTAGTTAAGATGTGGAGCTATAAAATACAATTAAAAATATTGGTAGGTTGTGAAGAGGACCCGAATCCTTGTTTTGACATGAATACTTGGGTTTGATCTTGGGCTGGAATGAACGAAACAGGCATCGGAAGTTTAAACGATTGCTTATTGTGATTATTCGACAGTTAATCTACAGTTTGAACAATAAAAGTGCAGTTCGTAATTTATTTTGGAGGATAATGTTATTGATTGAAGGCTTGTGTTTGTAGTTTAGTTTGGTAACTTTAAAATGCCGCAACTTACGCAGTCTCACTCCACGCAATTCTAAGTTGCAATGGCCCAAAGCTGGCCCAGCACCGTAAAACTTTAACATATTGTGGACCTACTCCCCCTCTCAGTGCGCCTGCATATTCGGTCCATAGGTCATGTGAGGTACGGACACCCTTTGTCTACATGATGCGATTTTTCTCTTATGGATGTTTCCACAAGTTCTGAAATCATAGACAAGGTTTTAATGCTTTCTTGTATAACTCGACTTTCCACGTATGCCCCTCCCAGTACTGTTCCTATTTCAAAGACGTATTCACGTCAAAAATACTTGGAAGTACTCTTCACTCTAATGAAATTGTTCAGCCATCTGAGGACAGAAGGCAATAAGGAATCTGGAAAAGAGAAATCGAGGCATAAAAATAATGTGAGCTAGTGAGAAAATAGGTTTACAAGCTGAAATATATACCTAATCGCCTTCCAAGTAAATGGGATACAACTGAAGTGGACGCCCAGAAGCTAATTGTGGCAACATGGCTCTGAGATATGATCTCTCTCTCTCGTTTTTTTTTTTTTTGCCACGCATTAAAACCTGGAAATAGGAATAAGCCCCAGTAACTCCAATTAAAAAATACGCGAAATATTGTTTTATATTTTTGGACCAATGTTATTCCATTTGGAGGTGCAAAATAAAAGCATATCATTGCTTATATCGATTATAAACCGAATTACACGATTGAGAAACGACATTGTCATCAATTAATACAAGTAGAAATTTCAGCACAGACGCTATACCCTAGTTTCTACGAAAAATATATTGAGCCGCGTAAGCCCGGTAATTTTTAATTTTTAATTAACGTATTACTAGAGCAACACAATGGGCTATTGACGATGGTCCGGGATCAACAACATGACGTAATTTTGAATCACGGTCAGACGACTTTACAACACCTGAGCTGGCACACCACTCTCCAAACTTCCACACCAACCCAACACCGCGTCAGCACGGAAAGAGTAGCAAATTACCAACCAGAGGGTTGTGAGTTCAAAACTCGATCCAATTCCGTCGTGCTCGTGGGGCTGGTGCACGTTAAATCTGTCGTGGCTTTAAATGTCCCAGTTGGGCGTAATGTGGAAGTATGGAGATTGAGCTCCCGGTTTAAGTTTTGACCTCGTCATCTGACCGTGGTTCAAAATCTCGAGTTCTTGTCTTGGGATCTTTCCCATCAGCATCGATCCCGGACAGTCTCCAATACCCCATTGCGTTGCTCCAGTGCGACGTTAATTCAACTACTTACGTAGCTATCTTTAGGAAAAAGGATTAATAATATTAATCTTTCTATGTAGGATTAATTGAAAATGTATTTATTCGGCGCCAAATCAATTTTGCTTAGAAAGGAAGATATTTACTCCATGTCTCTAATGATCCCTTGTCCAAATCTGATAATTTTTCAAATCAATGTTAGTTATTTCGGGAAACTGTCTAGCTTGAAATATCCGAATAAAGAAAGTTTCAAACATGATGTCGAGCTACGTATATAACGGAATTTAACTACATTATGTAAATCAAGTCATCCTGAAAGGGTGAGATTCAAAACACATTCAAAGGTTTTTAATATGTACAGAATATATAATGCATTAGAAACTTACTATACTTTCATATCACGCTCTAAATAAAATGGTTAATGACTTGAATACTTTATAGCGTCTTAGAACGTTACATTTTCAATGAATCTTACTTTCTAGTATATTCCATTAATTTTCGTTGAATTTTCTATGCCTTATTTAACTATTTATAGGAGGCCCTTTATTCGTCTAGAATATCCTCGGGGTATAGATAAAAGAGACCAATTCTTTACAATTTCTACAAATCTATATTTTTTACTATGAAACATTTCAATTTTTTGAACAGTTTGAATAGCTGTTACTCGTGATACATTTTACCCTCAGGAACACATCTTCAATAGGTGTGTATGGGCAACACAATCCTGATGTATCCTAGATATTTTCTCCCTTTCATTTTTACCCTCATCAACATTTTGATAATTTTTCATCCCTAATTCCTTCTGTTGTATGCCTTGTGAATGGCACAGCTTGTGTGGCCTTGGCGTCAAAAACGGAAAACAACTAACAAAGCAACGATGGTAAATTTATTTGAATCATTCAACCTTTAGACCACAGCCGGTACAGCAGTTGTACCATGATCGCGCCAAGAAAGAATTTAGACAACGGTCAGAACATTAGTTGTACCTTGAAAGTTATAAGAATCGAGCCACGAAAGAATCGCGCTTGTTATATATACAGCCGTAGTCAAAAGGTTAATATTGGGGAGATCAGAATGTTCCTGGAACGAATCCGGGTCAGTGCATGGATGTTTGTAAACGTATGGTGTAGAGGCAGCTGGTGCACCTTAAATCTGTCGTGGCCGAAAGTTCTCCCGTTGGGTTGGTGTGGAAATTTGGAGAGTGAGGTGCCAGCTCAGGTGTTGCTGCGTCATCTGACCGTGGTTCAAAATTACGAGGTGTTGTCCTCGGATCTCTCCCTTAAGGGACTGATCCGGGACAGTCGTTAATAGCCCGTTGTGCTGCTCTAGTACGACGTTAACTAAAATTCCCATTACCCTATGTATTTATGTTGCGGCTTTGCTCGGGTTGAATTAAAAATACGTTGATTGAAAAGTCATCATCAATTATTTTTCATAAAAGACTGTTAGCATCATTTAAGTGTACGGAACAAAAATTTTAATATTCATTTTAACTTATCCATCGCTTCTACAATTTACTTCGGACGCAAATATACATATATGCTGTATCCATCCATATATCCATTTCATATTCGTCGCACTTCTGCTGAAAGTATTTTTTTTTTCTAATGCGACTACAGAAGTTGATTTTGAGTTTTCGAGTGACTACAAATATTCCCGTTCATTCATTTTCAGTAAAAATAGCGAATTTTTGGCAGATAGTCTTGCCCTTAGTTTTCCTATGAATATGTTTTACTTGTGCCATTCTTGCACCTAGCATGCGATATTTTCGAATTTCATCATCAATATGAGAGGATGGTAAATTAAATTGTTACGGCATTCGAGACTAATTTAGTTTGAAGCAGACGCAATTTTCCTTGAAAATTCTATTCAGCGACAGGTGGAATAACGAAACTACTGTTAGACACAAAAAGCAGATTTGACGTTTGTCTGTTCCCTATACAAATCCACCTTTTGACCAATCTACACCACATTTGGAACACTTGTATTTTAAAACCCTGTGGGTATGATAGGCTACATATTAACCCACGTTCTATTTGTCCAAGGGGGCTAAAAATTTACGGCATTCGTGACTAATTTAGTTGAAAGCAAACGCACTTTTCCCTGAAAATTCCATTCAGCGGTATGTGGAATAACGGAGCTTGTGGTAGAAATAAAAGATTTTATAACGCTTTTACAAAACAAAAAGCACTGCATTCAACGAATGATTCACATGTATCTAAGAACAGCTTCATATGTTCAGTAAGCAACTTCGACTTTCTGTCACTTAAGAAAAAATTTCAATATTTCAAAATTGCTAACTGTTATATTATTCCAATAATCAACAAAGTCTTGTTAAAAATTCCCTTTTTCCCAACAGACATACAGTTTTAAATTGAACTCTTATGGTACTTTTTTAAATTCACTGAAATTCGGTTTCTAAATAGAAAGCACATACCTATTTAGAATGATAGATGTAGTTGCTTGACTATGAAGTACAACATTCAATAACACCGAATGAAACACGAAAAACAAATTAAATTTAATTGATTTTAATCGTTTTTCAATGAAAAGCTAAATTAAAATTTTTAAATATAATTGAGCTACAATGTGTGACTACCCATTTCAATTTAATGTAACCCATCTTATCTAAAAGTTATTTTTCTTAAATTTACTTGTTATATTAAAATAAGAAATTACACGCTTTAAAAATATTTTGCTGTGTATATTTTATTTATTTTCTGATACAGCAATCTGGGGCACACCATTAAGTATTTAATCAAAGATGTAGAAAGTTGGTCGAAATATACATATGCCTCCAAGGAATTATCAATGTCTAGTGATAGTTTGCAGGAAATAAATAAATCATTAAAATCTAACTCCTGCATGATATTTCTGCAATAGGTAATATACCGGAACAATAAATGCAAACGGAAACAAAAGTCCAATCCCTGAAAAAAATGCAGAATTATGAAACAAATTTCTGTTCTAACGTGTTATATTTCGACTTCCTAATATATTCTGAAATAGAACAAATCGATAAAAGACGAAAAATATTGATAAAAATAATAATGCTTTATAAGCAAAAAGAATCCTCAAATATGACCGCAACATCTCGCTGTCAACTCAAATACCCAAACAAAGAATTTTTAAGTAAATTAAAAAATGAAACATTAAATCTGACGTTGCCAGATACCGAAAAGCAAAATTACGCTTTTATGACAATGATTTTTTTCTTTTAGGCTTTCGTGTTCCATTACAAAATGTTAGTTATGTAAAATTAAATGCTTTAAATATTCTTTCTTCATCAATCAAATATTTATAAATATTATTTTCGTCATGGGAAGAAGAAAAAAGTCAGTTCAAACATGAATATTATAATTCAATTTGTTTTTAAAAAATTGTTTTTCGATCAGCACTGGTAAAGCTATCTGAGCTGGGTACAGCAATCATTTTATACTCAATGTTATTTCTATGGCGATTTCAAATTGTTTTTGGCTTAGGCCTTAGGATAATTTTAGGCATCTTCCTATTCTAATTTTTCGAAATCTTTTCTCTGTGCACCCCTACGGTATAAGAAGAATCACCTTGCAAAATTTCAGCTTCTTAGGACTTGTAGTTCTTGAGATACAGCTATGAGTGAGTCAGTCAGTCAGTCAGTCAGTCAGTGAGTGAGTGTGTGGTATCTATTGAAATCTATTTGAAGATGTAAATAATCAATGAATTTCACACTTGTAAATGATCAGCAGATTAACATATACAGTCCAGCTCCAAAAGTTGGCAATCGAGTCGCGTGATTTTGAACGAGTTTACGAATTTTGACAAGTTAAATCTTCGGTGTTATAAAATGTGCATGTATTATTCAATAAAAAAAATAGGATTAAAATGTATTTGAAATAGCAATCAAGAATAAATAGATAAAACCTTAGAAACCGGGACCTGTTAATGAGACACAATTCGGATAATCCTTTTTGTTGTGTAGTGGGAATCCTCTGAACTCAAAATGTGGTAGGATAGTAGGTATTTTAATTAACGTCGCACTGGAGCAACACAAAAGGGGCCATCGGTGACGTTCCAGGATCAAGCCCGAATGGAAATATCCGAGTACAACACCACGTAATTTTGAACACGATGAGATCGCACCTGAGCTAGTACCCCACTCACCAAACTTCCACATCATACAAATACGTTTGAGGCCTCTGCAAATTTTACGTGCACCATCTCCCTTTGTACACGACGGTCTTTGGTCGGATTCGAACTCGCAACACTCCGGTTGCTTATTCGTTATTCTTCCAACCTGAGCTCTCAATGTGATTCTGACCGTGGTTCAAAATTACGTGGTGTTGTCCTCGACTCTTTCTCTTAGTGGATTGATCCTGGACCGTCGTCCATAGTCCGTTGTGTTGCTCTAGTAAGACGTTAATTTTAAAAAAAATCAAAAATTACCCAAAGAGATGTCATTGTAACGTAATTTTCTGTGATGGCACACTTAGGGTATCACAACGGAACCTCATTCTACTACGTATATCGGAACTTTAAGGGAAAAGATTAAGGCTCTGTGCACACATCCGGTTTTTCAACGTGCGGTGCCGCTGCCGCAACGCAAGTACGGTCTGAGATACATTAAATCCAATGGAGCAGTGCATGTATGCCTCCAGAGCCGCTGGGCACGCTGCGGCGACGCAAGTCCGACTTGCGTGCAATTTGTACCGCAGTTCCCCACGGCGCCGCACATGAATCTCCGTTCTGAAGTACCTTGTTTTCATAAACAAATTGAACATAAATGATATTTAATTAATGGTTGTATCCAGTAACGTCTATTTTGTTTCAAAATGTACTTTTTTTACACCAAGTGAGCGAAAAAAACACGTTTTCTTCGATAGAATATTTATTGCAAATAGCGTGAAATGCGTTCGTTCGTGATTTCACGGTTACGTGTGAATAGTTGGGCTTCGGTGCCGCAGCGGCGCCGCACGTGGAAAAACCAGATGTGTGCACCGGGTCTAAATCGGAACTTAAGGGGGAAAATTAATCCGACTGTAAGAAGGATTAGATTTAGCTGCAACGAGTAATTGTTACTACTTATAAGATGGTATTCTGGCTTTAAGCCCACAATTTTATTTTTGAGTTCAAACTTTGCACCTGCCAGAAGAAAAAAACCTTTACCATCAACGCAGGTGAAATCTGGATTATTGGAAAACGGAATAACTATATCCATTTCATTGATTGAGGTGACCTTCCGCATCTGAACGCTTTCTATAGTGCTGCTGCGACGAGTAGGGGATTGGGTCAGCCGATTTTAATGGGTGTGAAGGGTCGTCAGGAGGAGGGCTGCCATATGCAAAAGCATGAATGGTGATCGTCGCAGATGGTTTTTCCCCAGCCAACTAAGTAGTTTTGGTTGGCTATATAGCCCCAATAGTCGAAAATGTTTCAAGACGTAAATATAATATGTTGGGACTAAAGTCTCCGAGACATATTTGCTTCGTCTGATCTGGAGGAGAAGGGGCTCAAGACCCCCGTGGGTATACCAATGCATATTAAGTGACATGCAGAATTTCATTCCAATTACATGCCAAGTTTCATCAATTCCGGAATTAAACAAGTGATACAAACAAACCATAAAAATTATGGCGCTAGTACACTCATTGCCATAAAAATTTGCGCACCAAGAAAAAGTCGTCAAAATGAAACGAAATTTTAGAATCAAAGAAAAAGGATAATGTATTGCAGAAAAAAGTACAATTAAACGGAAGTTTTAGTACTTTGTTGGACCCCCTCTAGCGCGAATACACGATGCGATACGAGCGGGCATTGAGGCGTACAAGTTCCGTATGATGTCCTGAGACACCTCGTTCCACAGTTGCGTAAACGCGCCTCTAGTTCGACCAAACTCGTAGGGTGTCCAACTTGCCGTCCTAAATGATCCCAGATATGCTCGATTGGTGACAAATCTTGTGACATCCTTGCTGTGTGTGGCATCACATGTGACTGAAGGATGTCATGGACGTACCGCTGGGCTGTCACTGTGCCATGGATCAATATTAGGGGTGACCGTGTATCGTCAGCAATGGCACCCCCATACCATCACACTAGCTGTGGGAGCGGTGTGTCGCTGTAAAGCGAAGGCAGGATTGAAGCGTTCACCACGGGGCCTCCACACACGAACACGATTGTCATCACTGCTGAAATTGAATCTAGATTCGTTGCTGAAGACGACCTGGTTCCATTCCGTTGCAGTCCAATCCCGTCGTGCGCGACACCACTCCAAACAGAGGCTTCTGTGGGTGGGTGTCATTAGCAGCACACGTAATGGGCGCCGCGATACCAGATGTCCTTCAGCCAAGCGCCTTGCGATAGTTCGGGAAGACAAAGGGGCTCGTAGTGAAGGTGCTGCCTGTGTCTGGATAGCGGCCAATGAGGCAGTTGGCCCTACGTGTGCGTTTCGTATGATGTGACGGTTTTCTCGACGACTGGTCTGTCGAGGGCGTCCTGAGCCTGGTCGCCTTGTAAATGACGTCTCTTCTGTCCACTGGTCCCAACACCTCCTCACAGTAAAATCAGAACGGCCTACTTGACGAGCTACTGACCACCCAGCTTCCATCATCCCAATGATTCTTCCCCTCTCGAACTCTGACAGCTGCTCATATTGTGTTCGATGGCGGCGTAACGGCATGTCTACCTCAGCGTTTCCTTTGCAAAAGATTAAGTACACTCAAACAAGCTCTGCTTACCTGTTTTATACTCCAAGGAGAACGAAGTTCAACGCCCTCTAGTGGCATTACGCAATGCGCAATCACGCTGCATTTCTAATCATTTGCATATCTGGCCGACATGTACCTTCATGAAAAGTTTCGTTACGATTCCACAATTATTTCTTGGTGTGCAAATTTTTATGGCAATGAGTGTATTTATCCTAACCACCCGCCTTAAGTTTATGGACTTACAAATGTTCCCTGCCTTGAACATCCATTTTAACTTGTTCACACAACTCGAAAGTGAGTAGAAAATTTTAATATAGTTTGTTGAAGTTTTTAAATGATTGATTACATATGAGCGCATTTAAAAAAATGAGAAAACAAAAAGAATTTTGGTTTTAAGACTTAACTTGAACTTATAAGAACGTAATAGATTTCTTAAAGGTTAGTTTATAGAAATGGAATTGGTAATTGGTAATTTTTAGTTAACGTCGTACTAGAGCAACACAACGGGCTATTGACGACGGTCCGGGATCAGTCCCTTAAGGGAAAGATCCGAGGACAACACCTCGTAATTTTGAACCACGGTCAGATGACGAAGCAACACCTGAGCTGGCACCCCACTCTCCAAACTTCCACGCCAACCCAACGTGAGGACTTTCGGCCACGACAGATTTAAGGTGCACCAGCCGCCTCTACACCATACGTTTACAAACATCCATGCCCGGACCCGGATTCGAACCAGGAACCTTCATATCTAGAGGCTAACACCTTAACCACTATACCGGTTGGTCGGCTTTATAGAAATGGAATATGTAGAGAGTTCGCCTAATTTCTTGGTTTCAAAATATTTCCAATGCTTTGTTAAAAGAGGGATTTAGTGATACAGTAAACTAACAAATCAGACGGAATGCGAAGATTTTATTTTTGCTACCAAATTTTCTCGCCAACCAACTATTGTTTTTATTTTTATAATTCACTACGAATTATATTTGAATACACTGTGTATCACTTTAACCGATCAAAGAACTCATGCTTTTACCCACAACCCAAGATAGATCTTCACACCGAACAACTGGAAGAAATAATATGAAGCTATGGGCACATGCTCTGTTTACTTCATTGTAAGGTCGATGCGGCAAGCGTACATGAAACAGGTTCCACCACAGAAACTCCATCAAACTCTGACAGAGAATGCTTCTCATGCAGTTTCGAAGGCTGTTGAAGAGTTGTTTTACATTTAAAAGATTTCGCCTTTTAAACTATTTGAAATTCTTGTGGGCTCCGCCCCCTGCTCGCATACGCTTGCCAACCCCCAGTATAGCTACGCAATCTCATTTGGTTTGCTTTGCAAACCAACACTCCTTTCGCAAGTGATTTCGCTTTTTTTTCTCTAACACTTATGCACCCTAAACTAATAGCCACATCAGTAAAAAAACCGTATACATCTTTTTCCCTGTACAATATTGAATAAACCTTTTTAATCTCGTAGCTTTCTGATATGTACTTAATCGGCAAACCGTCTGAGAATCGGGCGAAAAAACGAGCATGACGATACAGCGAGTTTCAAGGGCATCTGGCAAATCCGTTAGTCAGAAAATGTAACTTTTATTTCCATGAACGCAATCTCTCCGCGATCTAAACAGTGCGAAATTTGTATGACCAACTTTTAATCACATCGAATTTATTTATTAACCAATTTCAAAAATAATTGTACCGTAAGAAAGAGGACATTCTAATGTTCCCTGCGATGTTTTCAAATTTAAAAACTTATAATAAATATGACAGTTTTTTTAAAAAATTAACAAAAATGTCCCGATTTTTCCCGAATTAAAAAAAATTATTAAGAACCAAATTGAAATTTCTTTTAAAAAAACTCGGCGTCGTGCAAAAATTCACATTTTGAGGTACTCTAGAAAATTACGGCTGAAGACTGAAAATTGTACGTGTTTTGCTCACTCGCGTTAGAAAGTTCGCTCTTTCAACTTTTCGACACGAAATAAACTTTAAACAAATTGCCGCATCGGAAAATAGTCTTATTCGTCTTGTTCACTGTACAATTTTGAACCAACCATGGATGATGGATTCAAGAGTCAAGTGCATCATTACAGTTAAAAAATGATACATACTTAAAATCAAAATTAACTGAGGCTATTAATCTAAATTACAAAAACGTGTATCATGGCGTGTTTCTTTTCTTCTTGAATATTTGTGAGAAAGAGAAATGTTCAAATTAATATTCTGTGACTGGACGACCAACCGGTCTAGTGGTCAAGGTGTTGGCCTCTGGATCGGAAATTTCCTAGTTCGAATCCGGGGTCAGGGCATGGGTGTAAATTGTGCTGTCCTTTGTTAGGGGCAATGATGGTCCACCCACTGGGTGCCACTTCACAAGTGACCATCACTTCCGGCCTTGAGATGACCAAGGGAAAAGTCCAGTGCTCGCCATTGGAAAAAAAAAATATTCTGTGCAAAGAAATAATGAAAAGCGTTACGGTAGCAAGTTCAATGCCGCATATGATTCAATTACACCGAAAATGGCAACAACTGTGTTCCTTCTCCGACCTCTAGCGGCCGGTGCAGACAATTTTAAATCGAGTAAGATTTGTTTTTGCGACGGACGAAGGCTGGTTCTGGCAAAAATAAATCGAGTGTGTTTCGTAAAAACCACTTGTTTAACGCCCAGAACAAAAATTATTTGTGTTTTCAAACATATCTTTTCATTTTTATCTCGTCACTTAAGTGATATTTCCTCAAAATATGAAGAAATCGGTCAATACGTGCGTGTGGATTTCTTCGCCAAACATATGATTGTTATCAAAACAAAACACCGAGGAGTTACTCTCTTCCTGTGCGATAATACTGTGGATTGAAACAAGCTGTCCGCTTTCTTTTCCTTCTGCAACCATCGGATTACTCACGAAGATCTAATATTTGCTCCTTTCACAGCAAAGGAACGAAAAGTGCCATTTATAACTCGGAATAAATATGCGGTTTATTGCGAAGTAACAAATGAGTTCTGAAGGAAAGAAACAGAGGAGCGAAACAACCCAAAAGTCCGATGTTGTGGGAATCACGAACAACGGTGGTCTGTCGAATGTTTGCGATGCTGCCCCGGTCCGACTTAAAAACTTTGGCGACCACATGGAAAGCGAAGAGCCGGAAACCGAAACTAGTAGGGGCATCGCCATCCCCAAGAGAGATTTGTCCAATCTTCCGCACATTTCTCTGCAGCCGTCTGGAAATACCGTTTCCAAAGAGGACCGGAGCAGCATGTCCGAAGAGGACAGTAGTGAGAATTTAATGTCCCAGAGTTGGTCTTGCTCTGAGAGCAGAGATGACGGAAGTTCGCTATTTCACAATCACACTCAGCGTCCCAAATCCGTGTCTTTTCACACTGGTTCTAGTCTTCCCATAGAAAGTAAAATATCAAATGGTGAGTTTTTATCCATTTTCCTCGTCATATCATCACAGAAAATGTGCTTTGAGTGTTAGCAATTCCATAAGTTTTAATATGCTTTATATACCTTTCGAAAACAGTAATTGACACTTTACATAGTGTATTTTTACGAGAGAAAATTCATTTATTTTTCTAGTTGTAACTTTGCTTATGTATTACTTAGTAAAAAATTAAAAATAATCATTTTACTCCCAAGGGAATAAATACAGGACTGCTCAATAAGTGCTCCCAATCCAATAGTTGAACAAATCAACCTATTGTGTATATATTGACCAAATTTATAAAAAAATTTGAGTACTCCCACACTCAAATTTTCAGTGAAAGGCAGATAACTATTAGTTGTGGAAACTAGTACTTTTAAAGTAGTATATTTTTGCTGCTGTAATTTCCTTAACCTTTATTTTTTAATTGTAACTTTGTTACATTATTCATTTGAAAATTTTCAAAAGAGTACAGGATTGTTAAATGGGTGAATTCCATTCCTAAGTGATTTTCTTAGAATCTCTCTCAACACGAACTAAATCAACCTTAAATCTATAACTTCTAATTTATTAGAAAACTTGAGTAAACTCACGTTAATTTTCGGTGACAGATAGCTATTAGTTACTGAAACTCTTTTTTTTTTATATTACATTCTTGCTAATTATTGATGTAAATTCTTACCTTTATCCCAGTTATTTTATAAAGGCACAAAACTTTTAACGTTTGAACAGCACCCCTAAGTGTGGAATAAAATCATGTCTATCGAAAACCTCCTAAGTTTTATGACTGCCAGCCTGCCATTTTATCACTGATCAATTAATAGTTAAACACATGTATGATCCTGAATTATTGATGGAATGATGCATTCTGATTTATTAGCAACACATAGTTTATTGTGTTGCTAATAGAATCATATTCTGCATAGATATAGCGCTGTGATCAAATGCATTTGAAATTAATTTATATTCATGCTATTTGAAACCTTTAAAAAATTGCACATTTGGAAATTGTGATGAAAACAACATATGAAAGTTTTTGTATTACTTAACTTTTAAGTTTTAAAGACTACATTTTAAAAATCAGCAGCCTCAATTTTCCCTCAGTGTAAAATTTCTGACTTCATTAAAGGGTTTTGTTGATTGTTGTATACTAGTAAATAGATAGCTTTAAAAAAAATTAAATTATTTTTTATTTGTTTATATTGCTTATATTAGCTTCTGATAGTCATTTTTTGTCTAAATAGAAAGACCTGATTTTCTGGCTACTTTTCTTGTCATTATTTCATTTAATGAGATAAATATTCATCATAAATAAGTTGAATTTATTTCAAGTCATTACTACTCTCAAACTCCTAAAACCTAGAATAAAATAACTTTTTTGCACTGGAACAAATATTTTTACTTTTCTGATTACTTCCCACAAAATTGTCCTGTAAGGTTCAAAACTTTCATTTTTTCTATTAGTTACATCATACAGTTTAAACTGAACTTCCCTTGTTTACAAAAATATCATGACTGATTCTTCAGTAAAGGGCAAATGTCATTTGATCTTAGCAATATGTATTATATTTCATCAAAAAAGTGGAAGCTTAATTTCTTTGTGTTAATCTGCAATTATTTATTGTTTTTATTACTTTTTTGAACCTGTGTATCATGTGAAAAAAAATTTTGAATACTCAAATGCAGGATTAGAATTTTTAAGCAGAAGTAAAGTGTATAAGGCAACAATATTTTCCCTCAGCTGCCATCTTGAGTGTATATTCAAATTAATTTTGTTTTTGTGGATTGCTTAAATACATTGACTAGGGCCTGGATATTGGATTTTGATTTGCCTATTTAAAAAAAATTGTTAGAACGAAAAAAGAATTGATTGGTTGGAATTTATGCCAACAAGTGTCAGTACAATAGGCTATTAGTCATGGTGCTGGCACTCTTCGGAGTCACTCCTTTAACAAATCTTAAGTCATGCCAACAAGTAAAAACATTTAGAAAAATTAGTTTTTAAAAATGATGAGTTGACTGGCTGGATCCAAAATCTGTCATCAAAACAATATTTACCTGTTCAAAATTTTTAAAGTGGTTAAGTATGTAGGTATGTGATCCTATGCAGATTTATGTTTTGGTACTGTAGTCTTTAAAGAATTTAATATTCTGCACAAAAACTATCTAGATTCTTACAAATTTAGACCACATTTTTCATCTTTCTTTTTCGTTACCAAATTGAATTCCAATGTACACTTTTCAACATAAGCATTCCTGTGTCTTGCTAACTTTTGAGTTCGTCGCAAGACATGGATTTTGTAATTTCCATATTATAGCGGAATAATTCAACCGGACAAAGAATAATCTATTACTGCTGTGCATGCATTTGGATGATTAGATTTCCCAATGTTTCTAAAAAGCAATTCATTTTTAATGTATTTACAAAAAGACTACTAATTTATTAACTACAGGTAAAATATGCTTTATTTTATAAAAACCTATTAACCTTGTATTGATGAAATGGATAACAGGTTACTTACAGTAGTTAAGGAAAGTAGAAGGATGTCAAGATCACAGATTAGGTAAACCTTGATTAATCAACCATCTTTTTAAAATCGTATAAAATTACACATTCAACATATTATTGCTGGTTTATAATAATTTTCTATATATTATCAATATTTGGTTTTTCATGAATTTCGGTTCATTAGACACTATAAGTTTATTAAAAAACTGAAAATAAAAATTTTTTATTCATAACTAATGATATTGCTTTTTATTCCTTTTATCCTAAGATTTGGTTACCTTCCATATTTAATTTTTAATAATATTTGCTCTGTAGAGAAAGTAAAAATAATTCTAATTTTATTCCACAATCAAGCAGTATCTTGATCACTTGATGTTTTCCCTTCAGTCTCAATATTTTTAGCAATACTTAATTGAAATTTTCACTATTTTGCCATCCATTCCAAAAAACAGTTTTGCAATAAAAGCACTTGACAGTATTAACTGTAGCATATTGGTTTTGATGAAATAGATGCTTGATTTAACCATGCTCAAAAATATTTCTCTATATATTTATATCCAGTGGTTTGTCTTTGAATGCAATTAATATTCATTTCAAAATTTAATGTGAAATTATTTGCAATTAAATTTAGATTATGAGTAGTAAAATAATGTTTTTGCATCGTGCTGACTGAATAGAAATTGTAGTCAAACTAACAACTAAATGCTATTTTGCATCTAACTTGCATAACTAAAGCGTCTAACTTGAAAATGGGCTGACTCACGTCATAATAATTTCAACTAAAAGAAAATCTGAAAAGTGTTTCACATTATTCAAAAATATCTATACATTCAGGAAATATAAACTGCATTTTAAAACTAGTTATGGCTCTCTTTTCACTCTAGTGAAAAATATTCTATACTTCTCTAGTAGATAGCAAGAGATCTTACCTCTGCTGCATGTACCATGTTGTATTTGCTAATATTTCTACCTATTTTTAAAGGAAGATCATCTAAAAAAATTTTCACTTAATAAATCTGCAGAACTTTTTTCAAAATGGGCTTTCCATAATAGGATAGTGATTTATAGACTGTAGGAAACTTTAACCCCTACAATTTGGTGTGTGTGTGTGTTATTTATCTTCAATTAAATTTAGTAGTATGAAACCTTTAAATATTTACTCTGCTTTTTATATCGGAAAATTGTCACTGCTTTTTGTATTTTGTGTCTTGTTAAGACATGAGTGAAACAATTTTATAATGCCTCAAAACTGAAATCATTAATTGAAGTTATTAGCATCATTTGTAGATAATTAAACAAAATCTCTTAATCCCATGTTGCTCTATTTCCAGTTTCATTCATATATCAAGCTGACCCTCATTAAAACACTGTTTGAATTCCAGTAAAGGTGCTCATTGTGGTTTGAAATCCATTTTAAATTGTAGAATTATAATGTAGTAAAAATTCCAGTACAAGAGTAAATCCAATCAATTTTGTTCATGTTTTGAAAAAATTGTACCCAAAATTTTAATTTTATTATTTAATCTTTAAAAAAAAAATTAAAATAATGGATGCTCCTGAGATGCTCAAGCGATATTTTTCTACTTTCATCCCTCTTCTCTGTTCCTCAATTCCTTCTTTTTCAACCCTTTCACGTCTTGTGTTTGGCACATCTTGGACAAATATGAACCTTGCACTAAAAAACTTCAAAACAACCACCCCAAAATTGATTTGTATGTTTATAAATTCAGTTATAAGGGAAGAATCCCTACTGATCTACCAAGAAGGGTGGGAGTGGCCTGTTTCCGCTTGTTCACCGGACACGACTACATTCAACAGCACTTACATAGGATTGGTGTGGCTACCTGTCTGATCTGTCCGTTTGTTACGATGGTCTTATGAACACACAACACCTTGCGGAGTGCTCTAATTTACAGGACATTGACATCAGTTATACTTCTCCCCAAGGACTTTCTTCACTGTATTGGACGGCAAGACAGTGTATGGCCAAAAGGCCTTGAGCTAGGTGTATGATAATAATAATAAAAGTTTATAAATTCATTCTTTAATGGAAAATTTTAGCTTGTCATTTCTTGATCCCTTTTTTTCTTTTTTTTTTTCTATTTCTTCATATTTTCAATTTTAGAAAACATCTTAAATTTTAGTCTGATAATTTTTATTCCTGTAAGTTATTTATTGAGCTGGGTTTTTTTATATAGTATTTCACTCTTTCTCATTTTCACAGTTATAACAGTTATTGGATCAGCAGCATAAAAATTATCTAACCAAACTATGTACTGCATGATAATTGAAGTTTTTATACATTCCCTTAATGTCTTGCAGCAATCGATTGTGTAAAATATATGATCAATGGAAGCAGTTTGATCAAGGTGAGACCTAGCGCACGTCAATATCGTCGTTACTTCCGCCTTGAAAATTCTTCTGAAGAATTCGCTCTAAAGTGGATGCCATCTTCTAAAAAGTCATCAAAAGCAAAAAGTATGTGTGTTAATTGGGTTTTTTTTAATTGAATAAAGGAATATACCAATGAACCATGATTAAAATTAAATTTCAATACAAAATCCAAACTGATTTATTCATTTTTGTGTTGAATTATTTTTAAAGTTGTGGAATTATTTTTAATGGGCGCTCTTATTGTAAATTATGTATTGAATTTGAGAGCCACTAGCCATCGGATCAGAGCTTATCAGACAAAGAAAAACAAGTTTTACAGTACAACCATTTAAAGACTAGTTTTCAGGAACAAATTAAAGTTCCAAGCATTTTGATATCATTTTATGTATAACCAAACAGATTACTCTAGCTAATCACCGACTTACTCCAATTTTTGGGATGTAAAGCTGTATGCATTAGTTTTTTATTGTAGTGAAAGAAGAATTGTTATAAATATACAGCTTTGATTTTAAGACTGGGGTGGGTATGAACACTTTTGGCTCGCATTTTTATGTCAGCAAGGAAATTTTCCTAGAAAAACATCGTAAATAATAATAATTTAAAAAATTGACGGAAATAATTTTAAACAAATTTACACAATTGATTATTTCTGCTACTACTACTACTTGGTAACTTAATATGATGGAAAAATCTTTATTTTTCTGAAAAATTTATATACAATTTTGTCATAGTTACCTAATGGGCTTGTATAATATAACTGTTGTAAAATATCACACTTGCAAACTAGAGCTATTTAGACATGGTAAAACAAAAAATAATTAATTTAGAAACTTAGTAAGATATACTCAAATAATCATGAGGTTGTCACAAAAAATAAGGATTACCTTTGCCTGCCACAACTCACTACGAAAAGCACTGCAAAAGCTTTGCCGCAAAAAGTTTTTGTATCAAAGCAATCATCCAAAAAAATTTCAGAAGCTAAGATTTGTCTCTAATTATAATTTTGGTGTTAATGTTAATTGCTGCTCTGATTGTTTAATCCTTGGTCAATTAAGCAAACTTCAGGATTTATTTTTTAACATCTTGAATATTTCAGGGGGAGGCAAGGTCCATCCTCTGAACACATTCCTGATGTTTGTTAAATTTGAAAAATTTTAAATCCTCTATACTTGATTTTGTGTAAGATTGAGACTTGCTCAGACCATATATAACTGGTCACAATTAGCTGAGGGCTTGGTGTCATCTCATTCTGTTTAGCTATCATACTAGAAAACAATCAAATGAAATATGTAACTCATTAACTTTCATTTCCATTCAGACAGAATTTATTCGTTAAATTCTCCTTTATAATTATCTGTTTAAAATGAAAACCATATACTATTTTCTTTGTATTTACAAGCATTCATGTCTCATTGTTTCAGTTTTAATCAAGTCTATGAAAGAAGTGAGAATGGGTAGGACAACGGATGTACTTAGAAGTAAAGAAATTTCCTGGACATATTCTGAGGATTGTGCTTTTTCCATTATTTATAATGATACATTTGAATCCCTGGACCTCATTGCAGCATCACCTGATGAAGCTAATATTTGGGTTACTGGGTTGAATCTTCTGATCAATGCGACTAAGTGTGAGTTCCTTTTCTTTTTTTTAAATAATTTTTTTCCACAGATTCTTGGAATAGCTGTGGTAGTTCAGTTAGTAGAGTTACAAATTAACGGAGGGTAGCTAGCCAATTTGAAACTCGTTCCAACCGAAGAAGTACGTCAAATTTGGCATGGCAATTTGAAGAGTGGTGTGCCATGTGAAGAAAGGGGTCATGGTAGCCCAGTTGGTCAAATCGCAGATTTGTAACAGGTGGGTTTTGTGTTCCAAACTCGATCGAACCTGACTGCCATGTTTGTGGGTGCTGGTGCATGTTAAATTGTCGGGACCACAAATGTCATTATGTTAGTGCTAGGTGAAAGTTTGGAGCTTAGATGTTGACCTCCTATCTTGACCATGGTTCAAAATGATGAGTTGTTGTCCTTGATCTTTCCCTTTGGGATTGATCAAAGACAGTCTCCAAACGCCCGTTTAGTTGCTCCAATGCAACTTATGTTCGTCTACCAACCAGATTCTGAATATAAAACTTTTATTATAAATTTTAGTTTCACATATTGTGATGTAAATAATGCTTAGTAATATATAATTGATCTAGTAACTGAATTTCAACTCTAATTTTTGTGAAGGTTTTAAAATTGAAACTTTTCTGTCGAAAGTACAAATTTACAACTTATTCACCCTACCTGCCTTTTGAAAGGTTTGGTTTTGTATAATTTTTAGGTAATATATATATATATATATATATATATATATATATATATATATATATATATAATGAATTGATTAGGTTAAATGTTTTGGTGGCTGCACATGAAAAATTAAAAACGATTTTTTTTTAATCAAAAATAGTGTTTAAACTTATTCTACTAAAGGATAAAAATTTTACCTTGAAATATAGAAGGTTGCTACTTTTATCAATCTTAAAAACATTTTTTATTATATGTATTTTTTAATCTAAAGAGAATATCGACTTTCTGATGACATACTTTGTGTTTGAGTTTTTCATGCATTCTTTATTTTACAAAATACCAAGATAATCATATGATAATTTTTATCAGCAGCTCCTGATTCTTTAGATGAAACTCAGAAAATGAGGGAAAAGTATCCTTTTGGTATGCATCTTAGTTTTAATAGAGTTATGATCATATATTGATTGAGAAATCCTTAATTCACTCCTTCAGATGGTTGAGAGAAGTCTTTGATCAAGCTGATACTGATCAAAAAGGTCTTTTGAGTGAATGTGATGCCATTTCATTGATGAAGAGATTAAACAGTGCTTTAAGTACAGTTCGCTTGCATCAAAAATTCATGGTAAATCTTAGTTCAATCTTATTTGTACTGTAAGTTTCTATTACTTCAAGCCCACTCCAGGTAAACTGTTATTATTCGTAGAAATGGTAAAAAATCCTTTGGTAAATCCTTAGAAATATACATGTTAATTTTACAATTAAAATTACTTTTGTGAATATCATTGGTATATTAATGTTTGTAATTGAAAATAAATGTATCGTTTTGCAGTTTTATTTGTGACTTTGAATTGAGTTAAAAAGTAGTTTGTGTTTGTTACATTTTTTGAGATTTGATAGTTTAAAATCACCAGTCATAAATAGTTGCTTGATCTAAAATAAATTCATTAAATTCATTCATTCATTTGTATTTAAAATCTCATAAAAGGGATAAATATATTTGATATGTGGAAAAGTAATTTAAAATAATGATTTAATGTATTTTGATCTCTATTCTTTGTTAGGAATTTGGACATGGTAAACAAGTTGAAGAAAGAGGTAGAATTGATAGAAGCGGTTTTGTAAATATCTTCACTGAAACTACCAGGAAAGAAATTCATTTTTTATTAATTAGGTAAGGACTTTCCATTGCTATTTCTATACGATTCTTGATATTTTTACAAGAAAATTAATAGTTAAGCAAATAAGTGTTACTCTAAATCAATTATTTTTCAAGTATTCTTCAGTTTAAAACTACTTTATCCAGTCTTGCATTTCATGAAAAAATTATTTTATTTAATTATTGCTATTTTAATAAGGTATTATGTGACATTTAAATGTATTCAAATGTTTACTGTATGTTATTTCTATTTCAACTACAAAATATATATATATATTTATTCTAGGTTTTCGGGTAAAAATTATATGACATTAGAAGATTTACAACTATTCCTTGAAGGAGAGCAAGGAGTATGTATTTGTATTTTTTAAATAATAATTTTTTTTTATTTTTTTTAAATTCATGTTCAAATGTTTTTCCGTATAGTATACAAAAACATTATAAACTAAATTATTATTTCATCAATGAATTAGATTTTAATTCACTAGTAGAAACTTCTGATGTCTGCAGTACTTCTCATAAATATCTAACAGAAAACTTGATGAATATTTGAAAAGGTGTGTTTTTGTACTTGTAAAAACTTAATGGTATACAAGTGTTTGTAAACTTATACTTGAAAATGTTATTTTCATACATTTTACATTATATGTATTTTTTTTATATCTTATTCAGGATTTCTATATTTTAACACCTGTTACTTCAACGGAGTAATGCTGCTAAGCATAAGACAGCATTCTATGTTTGCTAATAATATTTTCGTAGTGATGAGGATTAATTGGTATAAAACCTGTAACCCATTTAACCTCCCTACTGGAGGAAAACAACTCTTAAAAAAGCCATTTTTATTTGAATAAGAATTTTAACATGTGTAAAACAAGTAAAAGAGAAATATCAGTTGAAGCTAATATCTAAACATACTAAATGCCTCCATATCATTAAATTATCATCAAGTGCCAAATAAAACATTAAGTACAAATGCAGGGGATTATAACACGTCACTTATTGTCACTTTTTCAGTTGTTTAAGTTCTTAAATTCAACTTAAACAAGAACAATTTTGAGTGCTCAGTTAAAAAATTCATTTTTTTTCCTCCAAAAGAAGTCAAATGTCAATTAAATTTGAAAAATTACAATTGTATTGTGCTCCTGCTCATGTATTTTTTCTTTGTGAAAAAAGACAAAAAAAATTAGTATTAGAAGTTGCAAGAGATAATGTCATGGAAGGTCCCAACAGACATACTACTGGATGAGTGGAAATTACTCTAAAGTGGAAGAAGGATCTAGAATGAAGCTTATTGATGTTTACTGGAACCAGTTCTTCAGACTGCAAGACATTAGTGGTGTGGATCCTAAATACCCAGTTGTGTCAAAGCTAGTGATGGCTGCTTTGTCACTTTCGGTAGTGCTGACATTGAATGTGGCTTCTCAGCCTCAGGAAGAGCTTTGACCGGAGACAGAGCATCAATGTCAGAACGCACACTCAATGCATTGATGACAGTCAAAAGTAGCTTGGCAAATTTTGACAATCAACCTTATTTGATGCCAATTACATCAAAGCTAATGGATATGGGAAGGGTTGCATGTAAAGCCCACAATGCCTATTTAGAAGTTATAAAACGGAAGGCACAAGAAAAATTAGAGAAGGACAGGAAAGAAAAAGACAGGAAGAAGAGAAAAAGAAAGGTAATAGAAGAACAAAAACTTAGAATTATGTGTAAAGAAGGGGATGAGGCACTGGACAGTGCTTCAAAATTGTTAAGGAAGCTAATGATAGGCTCAAGAAGACGATAAAAAATAAAGCTTTTTAAGAAAGCAGCACTTGCTTAGACAGTGATTTAAGGGAGGGCAAGTCTCAGATGACGCTGGTCAGCAAAGACAGACTTTAAAAAATGCACTTTCTTCTATTGCAAAGAAAAACACAAAATTAATTTCAGACTTCAACAAAAGAAATCAAACATAATCTTTCAAAGAAAGGGAAGAAATTCTTCAAGCTATGTCAAAAATTAACAGCATATTTAAAAATCATGATTACAAAATTTTTTTATTATTTTTTTGTTGTTAATATTGTTTTAAAATAATATGCTTTTTAAATGAAGAAAATAAATATCTTTATACTTGAATATACGCTGGCGAAAAAAATTAAAGGAACTATAAAAACTCATCTAACTTGAATAATTTTGCAGATAAGAACATAAAACTCGCACGAGAAATTTATCTTATTATGTCTGACATATATTCAAAATGCAGCACTTCCCATTTCTGCAAAAAAAAATAATAATAATTAATTAAAACATAGGAATATTTGATATAAGGTGGGTTAAGGAAACTTTAGTGACACTACTTTTTAGAGACACACAGGAAAAATTAATAATGTATGTGGTCACCCCTGACCGAAATGCAAGCTGTACAGCGATTTTCCATACTATGGATTACATTATCCAGAAGTGCTTGCAGTAACACAGTGTATTCAAGATGAATAGCGCTTTGAAGCTGTTGGAATCTAGGTGGGGGTTGCCAAGATACAAGTTAGCGTCCTAGTGCATCTCACACATGTTCTGTCGGATTTAAATCTGGTGAATATGCAGGCCACTCAATTCACTGTATTCCTTCGCCCTCAAGATCAGGGTTGGCTTTCTGCCGGCAGAAACTGGCTTTTGCTATGCCTGTGGCAGAAACTGGATAAAACCGATAGAAAATGGCAATAACTGACAGAATCTTCAAGGTAAATTTTTTTATAATAGCAAAAAGGGAGTATGGCAGCATAGACGGAGTTATGGGGGAGCACGCCCCCCCCCCCACTACCAACTATTTTGGCCAACAAGACACATACAACAATATTTTGTTGGTCTTGTTTGAATAGATAAAAGAAAAATACTGAATTTATATTTTCTAGTTAAAAGCAAAGAACATCTTTTCATCAATAGACAACATGACATAACTAAATTTCATTATTAGTAGGGGGAGCAGGGGGGAAAAAACCCAGATTTTTACCCCCTTCAGTCAGCTTTTGTGCCCCCCTAGAATTCCTCTCTCTCTCTCTCTCTCTGTGGCAGTACTAATTAATTATTCATAATAAAAATATATTGCGATAATTAAAAAAAATATTTGGAGTAAATCAAAGATTTATTGCAAAAAAAAACTGTCTTTAGAATGCCACATTATTTATAACTTGGACCTAGACCTTCCATAATTACTGGTTTTTCCATGCCATAGAGTTGGCAACACTATTAAATGAAGCCATTTTGTCAAGAATAAAGTTTGAATGTAGTTTATTGACATCTGTTAATGCTGTTATGTCTTCTAACAATCTCATGGAAACTAACCAAAGAAAGGTTATAAGTAGATTTAATCAGCAGTAAATCAACATCATATGCTAGCTTATATACTTCACCCAAAGTACATGGGATCTAAATTGCACATGACTAGGAAGAAAGTGCTAGGGAATTACTTAATGACATCAACCCAAATTTTGTGCCTAACATCATAGAATTTCAAGCAAAATCAGCTCCTTTTCCTAAAACATATTGCTCCAATGAAGTCTTAGAAAGTGTTTCAGCTTCTACATGATGGTATAGTTTAAAGAAAACAATTGTAAATGAAGATTTAATAACTCTTGTTTCTAGTGATGATATTGCCTGCAAGTTCTCTGCTGGGATTGAAAGAATACTCTCAAACTTTTCGTTTATTCACAACGAATTTAGAAATTGTTTGGGTTTAGACACAGCAGCAAAATTGGTCTTTTGTATAGACTACTTCATGGAAAAGGTGAACTTGAATGGTGAATTTGCTGTGATGTAAACTTTGAATAAATATAAATACTGTAAACATTATGACTGATTTGGTTCTTTATAAGTTTTTATCACATGAAATAGTTATTTTCGAGGTTTTTCCAGTTATTGCCACTTAAATGGCAGAAACTTGCCAACCCTGCTCGAGATAATCAGTCACTAGTGCAAGACAATGAGGACGTGCATTATCATCCATTAGGAGGAAGTTTTTACTGATTGCACTCCTAAACAACTTGATATGAGGATCAAGAACCCTTTCTCTGTATATTTCAGCATTCACAGTTGCACTGGTAAAAATGTGTAGGTCAGTGCGACCATACAAAATGATACACGCCCATACCATGATTCCACCACCTTTGTATCGATGCCTTTAACAGATGTTTGCAGGCTTATTGCGTGTGTTTTTCTCCCTCCATATTGTAACACATCTGGAATCACTCTCCAAACAATATCAGGATTCATCGGTAAAGAGAACTCTGCTACAGTCCATGGAATTCCAATCATGATGATCTCTGCACCACTTTAAACGGGCATATTTTGCTGCCCGAATTAGTGGGATACAAATTATGAGTTTCCTTGCATACAACACTCTTTTATGCAGCCTGTCACTCACAGAAAATCTGGTTTGTTGAGTTCCTGTTGCTGCAGCTAACTCCCTTGCAATCTGAACTGATGTCAGTTGCATGTTTCTTTTAGCAATCGTTGTCAAATAATGGTCCTGAGAGTTTGTTGCGGCACTTTTTCGACCTTGACCTGGTTGTCTGCACATTATCAGTGTCTTTAAACCGTTTCCAGATTCTTGACAAGGCGCTTTTGGCTATTTTTAAGTCTTTACAGACCGCTGTTAGTGTGTCCAACTTCCATTCTCCCTATCACGGGCCATTTCTCACAAAACGTCAAATGTCTTCTGGACAACATATTCCACCTACTGCAAGCGAAAAATTTTTCCAACTACTTGTACAATCCTTGAAATTAAATTTGAAATCACCTACTTACACTTCTTTTCACATGTGCTGAAAGAACAGGCCCAAAAATTGGCCTATTTTTCTGTAGTGAAGGTGAATCCCATTGGACTATGTGATAATGTTGACCTTGAGTAACCAACCAATTACCTTTCATTGAATTCACTTAATAGAAGTAATATAAAGCACCTTTTATGGTTGTTCCTTTAATTTTTATCGCCAGTGTATGTGGCATTTTTGTTATTTGTCACTTTTTTATAGTGTGATTAGTCACTTATTGTCACTTTTTTACACCTTAAAACCTGTTATAACCCTTGTACAAACGTAAACCAAAACACTAAAATAAAACTGTTGTTTCCTTCATATCTAATATAATAGAAACACAGCTTTATTGTTTTGATAAATCAGACTTGCTCATAGTCTGCAAAAAAAGATATACTCTAAAAAAAATTTATTTAAATTCTCTGAAAACCTTAGATGGCTATTCATTTTATAATCAGTAACCTATTTTGAACATATGTGCTTTTATTAAAATCTAAAATATAAGGATATCCAAAATATTTTGATCACAATTCCAAATACATCCCAATGCCTGAAATGTAGTTTTTAGAGATCCTGCTATATGAAACATGAAATTTTTACCATTGTAAGATTATGTAGATTGTTATTAATAAATATTGTTAGTTACCATTAATATATCAGTCTAGGTTATAAAATTCAGTTTAGATTGTGATAAAATTCATTCTAAGATGTGTCTCAGACAATTCTTGTCTTAAATGTTTCTATTTTGTTTATTTCATAGATGGTTAATGTTACAACGGATGATTGCTTGAAGATTATTGAGCAATTTGAGCCATCTGAAGAAGCTAAGAAAAATAAGCAAATTCTTATTGATGGTATTAACATTTATGAGTGTATTAAGAGTATCAGCAACTACTTTTTGTGATTTTGTTTTCAAATTAGTTTTCCTCGATTCTAGGTTTTACTCTGTTCCTCTTATCTGAAAACTGTGATATTTTTGATCCTCTTCATCAAACAGTTTGCCAAGACATGACTCATCCATTGCCATTTTATTTCATTTCTACTTCACATAACACGTAAGTTACTATTCTCTTGTGAATGTTACTTTGATTTTATGTTTATGATAAAATAATCACTGTATTTTATAAGAAAGAACAAGCTGTGTAATGTTTAATGTTGTGTCGCATTAATGCTTTTTAAGCATACATCCTGCCGGAAATACAAAAGTGCATAGGAAATCTATATCAAATGTTTTAAAACCTTAATTTTTTTTTTATTTAGTTTTAGAATCATCAAACTTATTTTGACTTTAATACTCTGATACTCATTAGTCTTAATTGAAATTCTTGCGATTCCTTTTTCAGGCAGTTTATTTCTTTTATCATTGGCTGCTTTAATTCTTGTTCAATTTGTTCATCAAACTGTTAATACTTAAATGTACATTTTCTCCACATTTAGTTATCTGCTTGAAGATCAGTTGAAAGGACCATCCAGTATAGAAGGATACAGTACCGCCTTAAAAATGGGTTGTCGTTGCTTAAAAGGTACAAAATAGTGTTTATTGTTAGCAGTTAAGTAAACTCTCACTAAAATAATTATTCCTTCATCTTTAAATTTCACAGTGGACTGCTGGGATAGTGCGGACGGACCTGTGGTGTTTCATGGTAATACCTTGACATCAAAGATTCCTCTTGAGGATGTTCTGGAAACAGTTCAAGAATTTGCATTTGTAACATCTCCGTGAGTATTCCTATGTACCGCTAACAGCTATATTGAGTTTTGGCCTGATGGAAACTTTAATCTAATTTCTTTACTCATGCAAAGCACATTTGTAATGAACTATACTCCTTTCTAGATGAAATAGATATGTTCTTGTTAACTTATTTCATTTCTGTGCTTTTTATAACAGGCATATTCAGTGAGGAGCACTCAAGGTCCCATTCACTTCCCCAAATGATAATATTACAAAAATTAAAGTTAGCTTAATCCGCTGAACATCACGAAATGCCTGAGCAGTGCAGCTCTTACCCCCACAACACACATACTCACTAAATAGCTATCTATTGCTTAAACTACAGATTTGTTTGAAGTTGGTGCTAATTTCTCGTCACCTCCCCTAATTTTTTATAACGGCCGACCAACCGGTCTAGTGGTTAAGGTTTGGCCTCTGGATCGGAAGGCTCGAATCAGGGGTCAGGGCATGGATGTAATTGTGCTGTCCTCTGTAGGGGTAATGATGGCCACCTATTGGGTGCTTCTTCACAAATGACCATTGCTTACGCAGTTGTGACCAAAGGCAGTGGGATAATGTCCTTCTCCGCCTGCTGCATTGGAAAAAAAATTTTATATCTCAGCAGCTTTATACATTTTTAAGCGTGTGAGTAAGTAAGCCTCAGGCAGTTGGCCAATGGTCTGAAAAACGGCTTTTCGGAGTTAGTTTTGTACTGTTGCTGCCTTAACATAAGCAATGAGATTGTCCACATTTGTGTTAAATCATCGGACTTTTCCTGCAGTTGTGGAACAAGTGAGCCACTCAAGTAACTTGGAGTAATTGCGGATAAAGCACCTTGAGTGTGTTTCCAGCCGCAGTCCTATAATCTGCTGTATCGAATAGCAGAAGCGCAAAATCCTTTCGCTCAACATTGAGATTTTTAAACGTCATCTACATGGCGAACAACATATTGATGATCGACATTCATCTTGCAACAGTCGATTACACAAGTTTCCTCTGGATTATCAAGAGTGCCAACCAATGTATTAAAATACTTCTTGCCATTTATTTCACTTTCTTCTGTTAGGACGGACACCTTCTTCCCATGTACTTCTTGTTTGATCCACAATACTTCGTCATTCGCAAGATCAGACACATGATCAAAGGGTTGATTCAGAGGGCAAATAATGAAATAGTAATTTCATATTAATTAATTTAAAACTAAATTTTAATAGCTCCATGTGGTTGCATTTATATTGTGGTTATAACTCACTTACAATACACCCCATGAAGGAGGAATTTTGGTTTTAGTACTTTACATGCAGCATAGAATGTATGGAAAAAAGTTGCCAACTGAATGTAAAATTCAAGTTTCTTATATCGTTAATGTATGCTTTATGAGTTTAATAATGTGAGGAGTGATGCTCATGAATTAAAATTTTTCTTCAGTAGTAAATAGAATTGAATAACTTTTCTTTCATTTTTAGATATCCTCTCATTATCCATTTGGAAAACCACTGTAGTCTTGAAAACCAAGAAAAGATTTCAGCACTGTTTTTAAAAATACTTGGTGATCATCTATATGTTCCAAGCCGAGATGGCATTTTAAAAGTTTCACAGATGACTCCTGAACACTTGAAAGGAAAAATCATTATAAAAGTAGGTTTTCTTGCAGTATGTGTAAAGATAAGAACTGATTTATGATTACATGATTTGTTTGGAAAATAATCCATTTTTAATTTCTCATATCAATATTTGTCTCAACTAGTTAATCTTGTTTATGATTTCTGAAGGTTATATTGGTATATTTCTGAAAACATAATTGGGTTTTTATGTGATGGAAATCATATAAACTGAAAATTGTACACAATAGAATACAGAAAAATAACAGTACAGTAAAAATTAAAGTAACTATTGAAACTTAATTTTTCTATTGTAGAAAATTTTGTTTTTCTTGCGTTTTTACATCAAATAGCAATTTTTACTATTTTGAAAAAAGGTGTATTCAGTACTTAATATTGAGGAAATAAAAATATTATTAACTTATAAGGTCACTGCAAAAATATATCAATATAGATGTTTGAAAAAATAGACCCACACATATAGACCTACTACACATAGACCTACACAAGCAAAGGAATACATTTTTGCACCCATATTGTTCTCAAATCGAAGTGTCACTTATGGGTTAATTAACAAAATTTCACTTTACAATTTAAAAAAAGTATTCAAATCTTTTAATGGTTTCTCTCTAAAACTGAGTATGTAAATAGCATGAGCTCATCAAATTCTAGTCATTTTCATTTATTAATCCCATATATATCATGCTTGTTTACCTATTTAAAATTATGTTTATAGTATTTATGTAGTATTAATTTTTCCAATAGGGTAAAAAACTCTCCTTAGGCAGTTCTGACACTGAAGGCGAAGTTTCGGATGAAGATGAAGATCAGGAGGGTTGTGGTAGCAAAGTATGTTTTGTTTTTACATTACGAATTCATAATTACAAAAAAAATTGCTTAAACATTCCATCACATTCCAGTAGGCATTTTTATTCAGACTTGTGAAGATAGCTGACCAACCGGTCTGGTGGTTAAGGATGTTAGCCTCTAGATTGGAAGGTTCGTGGTTCGAATCTGGGTCAGTGCATGGATGTCTGTAAGCATATGGTGTAGAGGTGGCTGGCGTACCTTAAATCGGTTGTGGCCGAAAGTCTTCACTTTAGGTTGGTGTGGAAGTTTGGAGAGTGGGGTGCCAGCTCAGGTGTTGCCTCGTCATCTGACCATGGTTCAAAATTACATCGTTTTGTCCTCTGATCTTTCTCTCTCAGGGGATTGATCCCGGACTGTCGTCAATTGCCCGTTGTGTTGCTCTAGTACGACGTTAACTAAAAAATTACCAAATTATGAAAATATTTTATAAACTTCTATTATAGAGGCATTTTCTGCCAATTTAATTGTTGGTAGTGATTCTGGGAAAGTTTCCTGAATGTATTCCAAAAATGATGTCATTTGACTTTTTTTTTTTAATATGATTTTAGCCAAAAGAATTTTAAGTAATGAATTCGAAATTGATATATAGCAGTTGATTGGTCTATGCCAATTAGATTATAAATATGTCAAACATTGTCTAAACAGCTACAAACTTCATTTAACCCTTCACTGCACGGTGTGCCATTTGTGGTACATACCAAAAAAGACCTTATATTTTCCAATGGATCTTAAATATAGGTGATCTGAGCTTTGTGCCATATCTAGAACAAACAGACAAAGAGTTTAGTACCTAATTTTTTCACTAGATGGCAACTTTCTAGAATCTGTTAGATTTTCATTTCATAAAAAAAAATTGAGCTCGCATCGTAACAATGGTTGAATTTGCTTTAATTTTTTCCAAGAAAATCTTGGAATGTATCGCAGGGTAAAATTTTAGACATTTAAATACATCAAATATTTGTTATTTAGGCTGCTAAAAAGCTAAAATATTTCAGTACATCTGCTTGAAATCTTGTTTTTGTGTTTGTGCCAGATATGGAACAAAGAGCATAGATCTCATAATACATTCGAATGAAAAATGGCGCGTAAAGGGCTAACGGCAAGATGAAATTGTTGAGTTGAATTGAAAATTTGCGCAACTAAATCTCGAAGCCTTTTAAAACAATATATGTCCAAGAAACCACATATATGGGGCTTTAAATTTTTTGTTTTATGTGGTATAAGTGGTTTTGCCTATGATTTCGAATTATATAGTGGCCAGAAAAATGGTGCCATACAACCGCCTAATGAGCCAGATTTACGGTCTGCATCAAATGTTGTTGTGCGTCTTAGTAAGTTAATTCCACGAAATCATAACCCCAAAAGTTGTTTTTTGATAATTACTTCAATTCATTACCCTTACTTGAATTTTTATCACAGAACAGAATACTTTCATTGGGAACAGTGAGACACAATAGAATCCCAAATTGTAAGCTTCCTTTGGAATCCGAGATGAAAAAAGAAAAAAGGGGATATAGTTTAGAACAAGTAGCATGCATTAATAGTACAGAAATATCATGTGTTACGTGGTTGGATAATAAGCCAGTTAATTTCTTGTCAACATTTGTTGGGAGTCTCCCTATAGAAAATATTTTTCGATTCGATAAAAAGCTGAATAAGAAGACTGATATACCTTGTCCTTTTGTGGTAAAGCAATATAATAAACACATCGGTGGGTTAGACTTATTAGACAGCCATTTATGAAGATATAGAAATAAAATTACATAAAAAAAAGCACTACTTTCGAGTTTTCTACCATCTACTGGATGTTGTTATGATAAATTCATGGATCTTATATAAAAAAGTGAAAGCAAATGTTCCCTTATCAAAAATTCCTTTGGCTAAATTCAGGGAAGAGGTTGCAAACCGCCTTTTTAAGATTGGAAATGAAACACCAAATGCTAAAAGAGGACGCCCAAGGATGTCTGAAATAGAAAGGGGAATTATGGCCAAGAAACATAAAGGTCCTGCAACAGCAATGCCAGTCAAAGATGTAAGATTAGATGGAGTATGCTGTTGGCCGGAATACATGGAAAACAGACAACGATGCAAACTTCTAAACTGTACTCGAAAAACTTTCATCAAGTGTTCAAAATGTGGAGTAGCTTTATGCATAAATCGAGACAGAAATTGTTACTCTGAATTTCACCAGAAATGAACTTATGGAACTTTTTTGCTCTTAAAGCAATTCTTTCACACGCCTTAGAAGGATTTTTTTTATTTGCCTTCTGATGATGCTTTATTTTTATTGTATTGTAAAATAAATTTTTCTATACATATTTTCCCTTCATATCTTTTTAGAATCTGTTTTTTGAAATTTGTAACATTAAATTTTACTTTTTGTACATTTTAAATACCTGCTAAAGCATTTGAAAACATATTATACTCATTTCTTATGTTTAATTTACACGTATTCTGGATTTTGTACCACATTAGGCACAAAAAGGTAAATAGCTGATGTGTGCATTGGGACACATATGGCACATACCATAAAAATCCGTATTTTTCAAAAAAATATGAAGCCTAAATTTTTTAATTATTTTTCCTGTATTTGTGACTAATTAAAGTCATCAATTTATTTTTTTTCATAAAGAAAAGAAAAATCGTACAGTGAAGGGTTAAAGATAACTCGAGTGAGAACGTTTGGGTGACAGAAGTAAAATCCTTGCGGTTTTTTGTTCACTCTAAAAATCCATCTCTTGGCTGTTTAACATTTGAATTGCCATGGAGGTTGATAGTCAAGTTACTACCCCAAGCCTGCAACTTGTCAGAAGGTTGATATATGAAAATCTATCTTTCTAAGGCACACAATATATCATTTGACACACAAGCTACACATATATAAATTGTAACTAATATGTTAATATTAGTTACAATGTATACATTATGGCTGCAGTCTGTCAATTTGGGTGGACCTGCACAGTCAGGTCTTTGCATGCCAAGATCGCTAGACCAAATGAATTTGTCCAAACCTTCAAGTGAACTTGGAAAGAAATTAATTTTGGGATAAACAATGTGAATTCCATTGTTTAAATGGATAATCATGTGAGCGCTGCCTTGATGTTTGTACAAATCACGTTCATGAGGTTTTCAAGTGTGAGAAGAGTTGATTTATTTGGATCTCTGGGTCAGGGCTCGAAATAAGATTTTAAAGCTGGCTGCCAATATTACTGTGATCTTTTATAAGCTGGCAGCAAAAACTATTCAGCTCATGGCAAAACCTAAAATTTCCGTAATAACAGTAAACTGCAGTTGCAAATTTTTCGCTAAACTTTAAAACAATTGAATGAATAGTGCAATGTGAAAAAGAAAAAATACTTCAATTTTCTTGTAAGCTTTCTGCATTTTCATATGAAACCCTAAAATACATCTGAGATAAAAAATAAACATTCAAATACTATACTGTAGACACATTTATTTCCTTATTATCAAGTTTACAAAAGCATCAGTCAGTAATTAGGCTAGAGAAAATGACAATTGTTTCATAACTATTGGGTGAACCAGAAAGGTCTTCGGTTTTTAAAATTGAAACGAGCTTTGTTTTTATTATTTAGTTACCAGATGTGTAAATTAAATTTTTTCTGCTTTCACAACATAATTCTAGCTTGTCTTGTGTTATAATATTTGTTCCACTGCAGTGCTAAAAATGGAGAACCAGAAAGTTCATTTCCGTCATATTATGCTCTTTTATTTTAAGAAGGAAAAAAATGCTAGTCAGACTGCTCATAAAATGTGTGCTGCATATGGACAAAGTGCTGTTTCTGATGACACAGTTCGAAGTTGGTTTGATAAAATTAGGCTCAGAAATTTCAGCCTCAAAGATGATGCCCACTCTGAACGACCATCCTCTGTAAACGAGGACCTATTAAAAGATGCTATTGCTAAAAACATTGAGAGGGGGGCTGCACAAAAAAGTTATGATTTGTGTATGGTGGTACTACAAAGGAATTGTTCATTATGAATTGTTGCCACAACATCAGACAGTAAATTCAGAAATAAAAAAGCAGTTTTAAAATGGCAGTATTAAAGCAAAAATTGAAGCAAAGTGCCTAGAACTGATCAATCGTCAAGGTGATGTCTTCCAGCATGACAATGCACGGCCCCACATTCCACTGAATGTCAGGCAAGGACATTGAGTATTGCTGAGATGTTTCGGGTCACACTCCCCCATATTCACCTGACCTTGCCCCTCAGATTTTCACCTCTTCAGGTAACTTCAAAATTCTCTGAAAGGTCTGGAATTCAATACTTTATGGATTGTCAAAACAGCACCTCAAAAACTTCTTTACAAATAAGCCTATTGATTTTTTTTTAAATTTCAGCTGCAAGAAAGATGGCAAAAAGTCGTAGAACAAAATAGTGCTTATGTGATTCAATAATATTTTTTTTGTACTGTTTTATTGTTATTCATCATAAAAAAAAAGCCACAGAACTTTCCGGATGACCCAATACATAGCTAACAGCATGGTCTGCGATCACATGTACGAAACCTTTTCTGAACTGCTCAATCAGCCTTAAAATCTGAAAGCTAAACACCATCCGCATTTATCCTCTTTAAAACACTTAGTTTTTTTATTTAAAAATAATTTTTAATACCTGGTATTTGGAAGAGAAATAATGAAGCATTCAGTTCCAAATACTCGTAGCAAAACTTGCCATGAGAACGGTTGATCATCACGGTGATTAAGTTCGCAGCATTTCCTGTGGTTGCTGCGACTTATTTCGAGCCCTGCTCTGGGTGTTTCTTTTTGGCAGTAAACATGTAAAATTCCAAACTGTTTTGTTTTGACTTAAGCAGTGGTTTGTAATCTACACACAAACTTAATATTACTATTCAATCTTCGATAATTTCTTCATATCTGTTATTAATGGGAACAAAGATTAGAAATTAATATTACCTACTAAGTTCTATTAATTAAAAAATATAAACTCGACCCTGCTGAATTTTGTAAATTCTACTTTTTACTTGTTTATTTTTTCATAATGCTTGCCCATAATCTTTTTTTTATTTTAAAAGGAAAGTTTTTTAATTTTGACACAGTATAGCTTAAGTCTTGTGCTATGAAAATAAAACCATTCATGTTTTCAGGTGCCTTTATTCTTAATAAGTTCCAAAATGGAACCAAACATGTGATGTTAATTATTTTTTTATGCATTTTAAAAATGAATGATCTGTCTTCATTGTTTAGGTAGTCATAAATATTGAAAGTTACGTCAACTGGGAGATTTCAAAACTGATTATTTCTTTTCAGAGTATGTTCAGGAAAATCAGGCTATGTCACTCTTTATCCAATCTAGTAACTCTTACAAGAACTAGGTTTTGGGACATTGAATTAACAGAAGAAATCCGTAAGTTGCTTGTCTTTATATTGTAACTCAGACTCTAGTATTAGAAAAGGAAGTGTTTGTTTGTTTTGTGCACACTAAGTCCTGACGAATCTGGCACTTACAATAATGGGATTTAGCACACAGGTAGTCCAAATTCTTTGTAATTTTTGGGTTGCAGCAAACTTTAAAATTCAATCTAGAACATTTTTAAATGAATTTTGTGAAATTTAATTATTATGGAATGCAACAGCATAGAAGTCTAAATTTAGTCATAGAAGACAAATTCTAAATTTTTTTTTTACATTTCTGTTCTTATTTTGCACATAGACATGATTTTCCAGCAGACGATAAAAAACAACAAATAAACTTTTAACTGGAGTTATTTAGTTATTTTTTCTATCTCCAAGACCGTTAAAGATAGAGTAAATATTTCAAGGCATTTGCAATCTTCGGAAAATTTCACATTAGATCAATATCTAAAAATATGATTTTAATAATATTTTATTGATAATTGTTATTGATAATATAATTATTGATATAAATAAAAATTTAATTAAATGTCTTTTATATTTTTGCAAAAGATTGTGGTGTCACGTCAATCTTTGCGTTAAAAAAATAAACAGATTACATTTCCTGCTTTCTTACAATTTCCGCAAAAGAAAGGAAAAAAAAAAACATTTTGGCTGCCATTGTTTTGTTCTTTTTGTACAATCGGGATCATTAAAGATAGATTAAAAATTTCAACGGATTTGAAATCTGCTGAAAATTTTACACCAGATAGATACTTTGTACGTTTAATTTTCTTTTTATAAATAATTTTCCAATTAAAATATTTATATTTTGCAAGAGATTGTGACTTCACACCTAATTCCCAGTTTGGTTTGCGAAGCAACTCCGTTATGGCTGTTATCCAATTTGCGAAGCAAACCATAGTTCTTAATATTCATAATTTGGTTAAGAAGCAAACCAACACCACGAGCAATGCCATGATGGCTGTTCGTAGCTATCACCATGGGTTAGCAAGCTGTGACCCGTTCACACCTGACCCCATAGAAAAGAACTCTCACGGGCAATGCAGTGGCTAGTATTTTATATATATTAGAGAGATTCTACCTGTTGGCCCTGTAAGCACAGATCTAAAATAGGTACCGCTCTGCTCACTTAATGACCTACCTGTTTGATGATTGCTCAAGAGTGACTCTTTTTTTTAGTTTTAGGTTCCTTTTTTATGCACCCTCAAAAGGGTCATGGAAGCCTGGTTTGAAGAGTAACAGATTAGTAATCAAAGGGTTGTGAATTCAAACCCAACCCAAGACCTTTGTGTGTGTACAAAGGGGACTGGTGCATGTTAAATCTGTTGTGACCGCAAATATCCTCATCTTGGCATGATGTGAAGGTTTGGATAGTGTGTGTCAGCTTAGGTGCGACCTCGTCATCTGACCGTGGTTAAAAATTACGTTGTCCTCTTATTCTTTTGGTTTGATCCTGTACTGCCGCCAATAGCCCATATTGTTGCTACAGTGCAATCTTAATTAAAATATCTATCTACCATGCACCCTCAATGCCAACACTAACTTCAGATGCATTATAATTAAGTGGTCGATTTCACACTACATCTGTTGGTTCTTGGTTCTCTTTGGTTACTCTGCACCTTAGGTCATTGTGCAACTTCGACAAGAGGACAGTCAAATTTTAAATAGGTGTTAAAGGTTGTTAGGAATGCTGCCATAAACAAAAATATGAATGGAAGTCGCTGTTGTGGATTTGTCCCCGCTAACTCATTTTCACTGCTATCGCTTATGGCACTGAATGATATACTTAAAACCGGAATGCAAGCTAAAGATTCCTGTTTTGGAAGTGTTTTGTTTACATTCCAACCTATCATCTTATTTAAAGAATAGACTCGTTCGAAACGATGTCTTGACTGCCTTCTTGTGAGAGCTAGACCCCTTTAAACAGACTATTGTCTCTGTAATGTGTGTTCATGTGGTTCTTAGCAAAAGAAAGAGAACACTTAAAACTCAACAGAGATTTATTGAATAAATGTTATAACAACAAATGAAACAATAATTGAACAACCTTTAGTCTTGGGGATGGGCCTTACGAAGTACAATCAGTCTGCCCATACCCGATGCCTTCTTTCGTTCTCTGTCTTAATCTAACTTTTCTTCCACATGATCGCATCTCACATGATCACTTCTCTGTCTAACCACATGACACTTGCACCTCTGCTTTTTTCTTCATAGGGATTATGTGCAGGAGCAGAATATTACACTACAGTCCCTTTAAAGTGAATTATTTATCAGCATTGTTGGTGTGTGTATGAAAACCTTTAGACTTTTTTATATTTATAATAAAACGATTAAGTCCCCCGCTTTTTAACGAATTTGGTTAACGACCTTGTCATGTGAACAAAACTAAGTCAGAACGTCAGGATTGCCTGTATATATTTCTGGTCAATCCAAATGAGCATAATCCCAATAGGGAATAGGTACCTGATGTATGATAATAATAACTAACCGACTCCTGCTTTTTGTTATTTCAGAAAGACTTACAGATGTGTCATCGTTTTCTGAGAGCATGGCTTCTAAATTATCTCAGTTCTCTGCAGAAGAGATGATCAATCACAACAAAAGATATGTCACTCATGTTTTTCCTAACAGCAACAGAGTAGATAGCAGCAACTACAATCCCTTAGAGTACTGGTGTCTTGGATGTCAGTTGGGTATGTTACACAAATAAGCTTATAAACTACTTCATATTAACTTAAAAGAAATTTGGAGTTTTCTGGTTTAAAACCTTGGTTTTATGTTTCATTAAAATTTTCTTGATTCTTCCAGTTGCAATGAACTATCAAACAGCGGGACTTATGATGGATCTCTATCAAGGCTGGTTTCAACAAAATGGGAACTGTGGCTACATAATGAAACCATCATTTCTTCGTGATCATCTATGTTTGTATTCAGGTGGATGTGCTAAAGATCCTCTTCCTGGCATTGAGCCAACAATTCTGAACCTGAAGGTAATGTCTAAGTAACAAATGTTTAAAAATTGTTTCTATGACATTTTACTGTCAGTTTGTTTTGTCTTAAGTTTTTCTCGAATGATAAAAATCAAGGTATCAAATTTTTATAACAGGGTTTATTCAATGCATAATCCTTTTTTCATACAAAATACTTCTGAAACAGCATGCTTTTCATATATCTTAGTATAAATCATGTTTTTAACTTAATAATAAAATTTTAGTGACTAATATTAAGTTAATAAAGTTTCGGACAGTTCCGATATGCACTGTTTAAAAATTTGATGATGGGGCTTTATATCAAAGATAGACTTGCAGTGCTTTTGAAATGAATTTATTTAGCATATTAATAACCAAATAATGTTAGAACTTTATTAACCGAAATATTGGACTGCTTTGATTGTAAAACTTAAATACATTTTTTGACTTGCCTTGTTTTATTTTCTTGGTGTGTTCAACATTTGCATACTTAGTCATAAAATTATTTCATTTGTATAGTTGATTGTGTTTAATAATGTCATGTTTCTCGATTTCATAAACACATAATTTTCCTTTAGAGTAGGCAATTAATCATGAAAGCAAGTAAATACTAAATAAACCTATCATGTGAATTCATGTTCAAATTAGCTCAACAAAATAATTTTTGCTTAACCCACATCTTACATGTAGCTTGATAACATAATAAGATAGGTATCTAATAGGCATACTTCAAAAGCAAAATCTGATAGTTTGAATATCTGATTTACTATTTTGTTTTAATGGTATTTGTCAATGCAGTCAAACTGCTATTGTGAATAGTGAACTTTTTCACTGGTTCCAACTAAACTCCTATTTAACTAATGTTATTTTAAACACTTATAGTGAACTGAATTTTCCCTTCCACAGATATTTTTCCAGATTGTAAAAGGTAATTCTTAATACTTTTTTTTCTATGGAAAATGTGGACAAAAGAACTATGGAATCTTTTGTAATCGTTGATAAAAATGATGACTATACTTAAAATCAAAATGTACCGAATCCAAAATAACGAATTTTTTCCTTAAGAAGAAAAAATAAATGTAAAACTGCTGAATTCTTTATCTTATATATTTCTAAGGTGTTTGTTTCTTGCACTCAAAGTCCTGACGAATCTATGACGCTTACAGTAATGGGATTTGGCACACAGGTAGTCCAAATTTTTTGCAACCATAAGGGTCGCGGCAAATTTTAAAATTCCATCTCAAACATTTTTAGATGAATTTAATAGTTTTTTGCACCGTTCTTCCTGCTTTCAAAATGAAACATCAAAATCTAGACTTTTCACCCTCACGTCACTATTGACGTCATCCTTTGGAACCATGCCAAGTTTTTTCACCTATAGTCTCGAATGGGAGCGAACAGATTCAAATGACCTTCGTTTTATTCAAGATTCATTAATTTTGATTTCCTGAGATACGGATTCGAGTGTGAAAAAAAAAATTATTAAAGTTGTCACTGGCATTCTTCATTGCTTTTTTCTATCTCAGCAATTGTTAAAAATAGAATAAAATTTTTACAAATTTGAAATTTACGGAACATTTTAGATTTTCTTAGAAAATCTAGATAGATATATGTTTGATTTTCTTTTAATAAATAATTTATCAATTAAATATTTATATATTTTTTGTTTGTGAAGCAAGCCAACACTACGGGCCATGTGATCCCTACAAAAAGAAATGGCATGGGCAACGCCCATTTGGTTTGCAAGATGAACCAATAGGCTACGAATTCCCATTTGGTTTGTTAAGCAAACCAACTTCACAGACAATGTTGTTATGGCTGTTATCCAACAGGCTTACTGAATAATTTATATTTCAGTAAATTGCGTTATATCCCAATGAATGTTTTCAACAAAATCACCATCAAATGCTAAGAAATTTTTGTGTGTCAACAAAATTGGATATAGTGAACTTTTTATTGGGTCTGGTGAAGGTTCACTATAACGTGGTTCAACTGTATTTGTCTTGAATTATATTTAATTATTATTTTACTCTCGTTTCGGAACTGTCCGATTGATTTTGTCTGATTTGAAACTTGTAAAAAGCAATCATTTTATGACAAATTTTAGATCATTAGTGCTCAACAATTACCTCAACCCAAAGGAGCTTCAGCTAAGGCCAGCTCTATAGACCCATATGTGGTTGTCCAGATTTATGGTATGGGAATAGATTGTGCAGAAGCTCGCACAAGGACTCATGAAGGTAAACCCATGCCAATGCTTTATTTTTATTAACACTTCTGACTGTTTTTTAAATTGATGCAAACTTAAAATTGACTATTTCAGGTCATTCCCCTATCTTTGATGAAAGTTTTGAGTTTACTGTGACTGTTCCTGAATTAGCATTGTTAAGAATAGCTGTTCTGGATGATGAATTCATTGGTGATGATTTTATTGGGCAGTATACTATTCCTCTCAATTGTTTACGTAGAGGTAAGTGTGTATCTGTGATTCAAAGATATTTAACAGGTTGATCAAAATAGAATAGCATTATTTAGATTAAGTAATTAATATATATGCACTATGTATAACTTAGTGACAATTGCAAGCACCATAGCTCTGATTACAAGAGATGGACCATACCATCAAATAAAGGAGCATAAGGGAGAAATGGACCATCAGCACTTTTACCTTCGAGAAACAATCTTGTAAAAAACAAAACAAAATCATATGAACTTGCACTTTATGCCAAAATTGGCGCATTATCTCTCAAAGTGACAACAAGAAGTTCCAACAGTGTGCAATTTCAAACTTCAATGAAGAATGCATATTTTGTAAAAATTAATTCGATTTAGGATTTATTGTGATATACAAAACAATGATTAAGTTTTAAAAAGAAGCATCCATAGAAATTATTTATTTGTCTGGTTTTTAAATGCTGTGGTTTATTTAATTTTCTTAAAATTTTTGCAAGAATGCAGTGGAATTTTCATTTTTCCAGTTCATTTTGGGAACATGAACTAAAATTCATTTAACCTTCAATCAAGAATTTTCAAATTTTGACTTATGTCATCACATTTATTTCACATTTGCTTGCTGTCAGACCAATTGTTTTTCTTTTTAACAAGTTTTGGTTAACTAACAATCCTTTGAAAGAATGAATTTATAGTGCAATGTGCAAGAAAGGAATAGCCTTAACTAAATTGCATATTAATGATTACACTAACTTAGAATTTTATTTTATTCGTTTGGGAACAGGCATAGCAAATTCAATCATGAAATTATGATCATGAGAGTGAAATAATTGAAAATTAACTGGTTCAGTTAGTGATTTCAATGATTGATCTTAGTAGTTAGTGCTCTAATTCTTCAATTTTGTGAAATATGATCCAAAACTGTGTCCATTACTTGTTATGGTGTTAAACTATCAAACTGACATATTTGTATTAGTTTTACCACTCATGTTTGAAAACTGTTTTGCTTTTTGCTGGATATGACTAATTTTCTGTTATTTCTTTTGAAGGTTATCGCCATTTAAAACTATTATCCAACAACGGAGACCCTCTGTACAATACAACCCTTTTCGTGTACATCACTATGACTACTAGATCTGAAAAACAAGTAAAATGTTTACAATTTTTCTTAACTGATATTTTATATTGATCAACTGAATAATATTGGGGGAATAACTAGTTTATAAATGGGGGTTTTCCATCTGATTTATTTTCACTTAAATATGTGTGTAATGTAAAGTATTTGTTTTATTTTTAAAATGCAAGAGTAATATGAAATACTTCAGTTCTTCATGTTGTTAATTGTTCTTTTCATTGTAGAGAACTAGACGCAAAAAAGCTTGGCTAAACATGAAATGCATTGGAATAAAGCAAGCAGATGATGTATTTAAGGTAACAACTAGTAAAAATTTAGTCTGCATCATTTAAAAGTAATGCATTCTTATGCTTTCATCTCATATTTTTGAAACACTCGTAGAAATAGTGTGATGTTTATATGTTATTCAACAAAATTTAAATTTTCGTAGCTTCATTCAGGAAACATTTTCTATTTCTCAGAATGCTGCCAATCACTTAGCCGAAGCGTATAAAATGCGAATCGACGAAGAACAAGCAATGCTAGATTTGTGTAAAGAATGTGGTGTTCCAGACAATGCTAATATTGTTCAATGTGTTCGAGTCCTATCTTTACGAATGGCCAGTTGCTCTGCTATTACAACATGGGATATAGAAAATATCAATAGCGTAAGCATTTCTGTTTGAAATTCAGTGTGTTGAATCAAAGAACTTCAATAAGAAAATAAGCATTATCTTGCACAGTGAAATTTATAATATATTATTACAAATTTCATCGGTTATATTGTGGGAAACGCCAAGTCAAAAAGTTTTAGATGACTTTAGCTTTCCTAGACCAGTATATGGGGAAATTCCTTCGTTTTCTCGTAACTGTTTTTTAACTTGGTGTGATTCACTTGTAAACTAACAATATGTAGTCATTAAAACTTGAACTCTCAACTAGGAGTTCAGAACAGCTGTCCTTCAAAATATTATTAGATTTTTATGAAAATTTTTATAAGGAAAACAAGATGGTGCAAATTAAAATAATTGATTGAATTTTAAGATCAATTAGAGTAACCAAGCAGTGAATTGAAATAAACTATCACCTATTAGGCTGATATGAACTTAAGTTACTAAAAGTGCACATGACGAAGTCTTTAAAAATCCAAACTAGAATTTATTCAAAAGATAATAATTGAATTTAAGTTAAGATTAAAATATTACATTCGACACAGTTACATTAAAAGTAAATCTAATAACTTGATCGAAGAGATCGAGTAGGCGGGTACGTGATCAAACAAGTGAGAATGGGAATTAAAGCGGGAATACTGGTGCAACCGCTTTTATATAATAGTATGGAAGATCACGTGACAAGATTTGCATAATCGTGATAAGATTTGCATAAAGTACGAATCAAATATGTTGGCTTAGTAAAATTGGAAAAGGAAGGTTTTTCCTAACAATAATTCTACTCAATTTCATGTTTATACTTAAATTTTTATTTTTCGGAGAGAAGTTTGTAATGAATGTGCATTTATAAATAAGAAAATATATTGTATTAAATTCTGGTCCATCACCAATGGCCCATTGTGTTGCTCCATTGCGACGTTAATTCAACTATATCCCTTCCCTGCTGAATTCATGATATACCCACTGACACATCTCAAGTCCTTTCAGCCTTGGAACTGTATTAGTTCTTTAGTTGCAATTATTCATTTAGCTTGTCTTAAAAGGTGTACTGCTTAACCTTTATTGTTTTCTATTTTATAGCAGCCAGCTGTACGAGTCTGCGGTGAACTTACTCCGTGTTTGTGCAAAACAGTTTCGTTGTTGGAGAAGGTAAATCAATTCTATACTAAGAACTAAAATCTTTGTTGTTCCTGTTTATTTATATTTTTTAAGTAAATTCTGCATTTTATTATTTTCCTGAAACATTTTTATTACTTCATAAAATGTAATATCCATTCATTTTTTTCTAATGTTTTACTATTTTTGTGTTTTGGTTCAGTTAAAATGAAGAGGTTTTGCCATAAGGACTTAAAATTTTTTCTTTTTTTTTGTTTTATGCTTGCTTGTCTTTTATGAAACTTTGATTAATCTTTAATCCTCATTCTTTATGCCTTTTATTACGGGATCAACATACAATATTTTAAAGCTCATTTTTTTCTTTTTAAACATAAATTATCATCAAAGCCTAGTAAAAGACAATCAAGTTGCCTCACGTTAAATGTTAAGTTAGTTCATGGGAAGCAGTTGAGTCATGGTTTTGAATGAGTCTTTTTGTTTAAGTTAAGGGACTGATGATAAAATAAACAAATCAGTTCCACAATTGCCATCTTTTGCATGGATTCTGTTTCTATGTTTATCATTCTGTGTCAGAAGTTATTGTGCATTGTAACTGGGAGGAAACCATTCAGGGTGCCATTGTCATTCATACTTTTGTATGACTACTTTCTCCTAATGAACATTCTTTAGGGGCTGCTGTGGATCAGTAGGTATGTCCACTGCACTAGCAACCTGTGAGTTGTAGAGAATACAGAATTTATTCCTCTCTGGGTGTATTTCTCTCTTCTATGTCAGCAAAAACTTTCTTTGCATGTGTCTATAAATTGTCTGTCTAGTGCCTGGCACAGCAAGGTTATATATGTAGATTGCTCTGCAATTCCATTTCATAAAAAGTTGGCTAGGGATGTAAATTAATCTCCAAGGATAAGCAACTCAGTTGTTGAAAACTTAACAACTTTTATTTAATCGCCAATATCCAAGTGTACAGACACTTTCTAACAATTCCTCCAGTGCCTTCTTCTCCCTCCCTCTCTTTGGGTATGCTCAATTCAACTTCTTCCCTGAGCAAGCTATCCCAAAATTTCATCATGCTACATCATCCCCTTCAACATTGCATCGTTCTCTCAGGAAATTGCGTTAGAATGAGTGCTTACTAATACATAGGGGCGCCATCTAGTGGCTAATTATTTAACTAATTATAAATAAAAATCATACATACCGTATATGGCCATGAAAACCCAACCAACCTAATAGACTTCAAATGCATTTCAAAAATCGACTGACTTCTCAGATGTCCATTATTGAAACCAAGTATTTATGTTCAAAATATTTCAATCTGAAGTATCCTTTTATGTTATTTTATACTTGGTTAAAATTAAAACATTTTCATTAATCTTTCAGGTTTTACTTGAGTACAATTACATCAAAAGAAGTGCTGTGGACACTCTTAAAGTTGTATGTATACTTGCTATGCTTTTCTACCCTTTTACTATTATTTAGAAGAAAAAAATGTATGTAAATACTACTAAGTTTTTCTTTCTCAGCTAACAGATTTATACAAAACTGGAGAATCAACCTGGTGTGAAATAATGCAAAATACATCTACACTTGGATTAAAGGGCCGAAAAGTTGAAAAGGTGAACATACTCAAAATGCTGTATATTTTAAAGATTTCTAAATTTTATTTACTTATACGTTGTTTGCCTGATAATTACAGGTAATCGTTCCTTTTTCTTTGGGGCATGAAAACTTTCTAAGTGCCGTCTTTAGGTTGGAAAAATGTAATTGCTTGTTTATTCCATGTGACAGTTTCTTTGATCTTATTGACTTGTTTTCCTTTAAGGTTGTTGAAAACTTTCTGTGGAATATGACTATGCTCGCTACTCAGACTGACCTTTTGAAAGCAGTCTATGACCAAAGTTGCACAGCGATTAATCAGGTACCCTCTATTTATTGAATAAATTATGTACACTAAGAAACCTTTTTTTTATTGATTTGATTTAGTATTTATACTAAGCATTTTTGGGTTTTGATCTTTTCAAAGAAACAACTGCAATGAATCCTCAATGTTGTCACTCAAGGGGACAAGAAATAATGCTGTTCATGACAATATATACTATATAAATTAATGTAATTGGATATACTTAAAATGACATAAATTATTTTAAAAGTAATACCTCAATTATGCTTTATAATGCCAAATACTCCTCTTATTTTGACTGAAACAAACACCTGTCAGTACAGTTAACTGCTCTACAGCATTTAGTGCTCTGAATTAATCTGTAACCTTTGTTACTTTGAAATGATGTCAGATAAATGTGGAATTATTTCTAAGTCTTTGACACGTTTTATGAGGTAGTGAAAGAATTTCCTCATTTTCATTGCTTGCAATTTCATGCTTTTCTCCTAAAAATTCCAGAGTTGAATTTTTTATCATTGCTTGAGAACATACTGCATTGTTATCAATATCTAAGTAATCATGTCAAGGGAACAAAATACATCCACTTTCATTTGCAGTTGCAAATTTGTTTATAAAGCATCCAAGATCTGTGACCTCATTTCAAAGTTCAATTTGTTTGTCATACACAAACCCTGCATGTTTCAAGATCTAACTACAGTGACAAGTTAGCTGGGGTAGCATTTAATCACATTATCGTCTATGATAGCTAGAAGGGGCTGAAAAACTCATCCTTAGTGACAACTTACCAAGGTTTTAGTGCAATTGAAATTAAGAATTCATTTGTGTGTGATCCAAAGAAATTCTTTTTGATGATATAATTTACCACATGACTAGTTCCAGTCCTTTCTTTTAATTCTTTCATAAATTTAACTCATGTAGTAAAGGGCAGTCTAAACAAGTCTTTCTCTTGATCACTAATTTTTCAATATCGATACTACTGTTAGTACGAAGTAACTTTTATAAACACAAGTGGCATAGCGATGGAAGGGAAACAAGCACCACCTGGTTGCTCTCTCTTAGTTACTGTTGCCTCTCATTTGCAAGTTCCAATATCTGCTGGAGAACCATTTCGCTGTGGTTTTTCCTTGAAAAAATCTTTTCTTATTTTAAGCACAATTTTGGTTTTTGTCACAGCATTATATTCTATTGCTATGAGTGTGAATTGAACGCACACCATGTACTAGATTTAAAAGTCAATCCTTTCATGCTCCCTGTCATATTGCTTGTATCCCACTGCATTCCTATTACTGTAAAGAAAATACAAATTGCTGAAATTCACTTCTCACAAATGTCTGCAGAGCTCAAATGAAAGAAAAGGGTGTCTTACAACTTTTGTCATTGAAACTAAATAAACAAGAACCATTATTAAAGCACAGCAGAGTTCCCACAATCCTTGAAAAGGCCTTGAATTTATTTTTCCGAACAAGAGGCCCTTGAAAATTACGGAACTTGGTAAAAAGTCCTTGAAAGTACTTGATTTTTGTTTTACTAGTACAAAATTGTGTAATTTTGTCTTACGTTACAACTAGTTTCCTTCACGGCAAGTGCGCCATTTGAGCATCATTTCGAATAAAGCCGATGTTACGCGCTTTGACACCACGTAATATCATACTACTAACAACAGTTAAAGGAATGGGTAAAAGAAATAAAGTAAATAAAAATTGTCATTTAAAAAAAAAAATTTCATTTTTCTCTTTAATTGACAATTTTTTCATATACCTTGTTTTAGGCCGTTGTAAAAAATTTCAGGTCCTTGAAATTTTATTTTTTTTTTGCTGACAAAGGTGTGGGAACCATGCACAGCCTTCTGCCACAAATGCATATGCAATAAAAATTGCAACCAAACAATCAATGTTGGGAACTGTAATTTTATCAAAAATATACTAATTAGTATATTTTATACTAATCAGTTTGATAATATACCTTCTTTTAAAGAGCAAATTTTGTTTTGGACAGAGAGCGTTATCAGCCTCCTTTTCCCAGGTCCCTAAAAGTCTAGCTGTGCCTCTGTATACACCCACATAAGATTAGCATTGAATAGTTAAAAGTAATAACTCTCTTTTACTTTTCAGCTGAATAACTTAATGCCGGTGTTTAGCAAACTATTCCAAAGAGAACGTGAAAGCGTCATTGCAGCAAATGTGTCGACGGCTGCCGTGACTCCGGTCCTGACAAATCAAATAAACCTGATACCCTCTTCAGAACATGTGCCCCTGACCCCAACTTCACCTGGTGACGGCAGGTTGCGGGGCATATTAAAGAAGACTAGCACACCCTCCGCAATTCAGGTCGCCGGAAACCAGGCCGACCACAGTACGGTGTTCTTTCCTGGAAATTTATCGGACAATACCAATAGATAGCACAAAGAGTCAGTAGTCGCATCTACTTTTGTTTCAGCGGTCGATGTGTTCAAGCAGCCAGTGCATTGCACAAAACAAAAATGATGCCCTGTTTGTATTATTTGTACAAAGTTTGTATAATGGGAACCTTCTGGTGTCTGCCACTTTCAACTTCGGGCGAGGAAAAATTGTGGTGACCATGCAGAGGTCTGTATATGATAATTGTAATCTCACTATTTCCATATCTAGTCTTGTATTTTTTATTTTTAACTACTTAGGATAAAAAGTATTACTGTTGGTCATAACAGATTAATTTTAAGAAATGTGTTTATATTTTAGTCATAAATAGAGGATTCTTAGTGATCATGGATTCTAGTTATTTCAATGATAAAAAAGAAATGATGAAATTCGACCATCCATCATACTTAAAGAGCATGAATTTAGCATATTAATATATACCTGCTCTGGTATGCATGAGCAAAATGGCAGAAATTGCTCAAACTATGCATCATTTTTTATGCATTAATTCATTTTTCTAGTTAGGTGTTTTCCAATGTGAAATCATGTTGTACAATTATTTAATTTATTAGTATTCCATTTGTTGTGATTAAGAAATCATTTTACTGTGCAATGCTTTATTCGCATATCATTTTTGTTTAGTTATATTTGCCACTCTTAAGATTTTAGATCTTGCCAAAAGTTTTAAACTTTTTTTGCAATAAGTGTTAACTATTTATATTGATCAAGATTTTGTACTTTATTATTCTGTGTTGAGTGTTTTCCCTGAGATTCTTTTGAGTTTTTGTGGATGCTTATGAGATTTGTGTATATTTTACAAATTTTAAAACAAAATCTATTCTTTATACTTATATATGTAGTAAACATGAATTATATATATATAAAAAAATATGAAATGTGTAATTCTTCCACGTAAAAGCTTTAAACATGTGTCTTTTATTGTTACACAAATTAGTATTTTTGACTAACAAATTTTATTTCAAGACATGTTTTTCTAACTTATTAAATTTCATAGTTTATATGTGAGGTCAATGTTTGTCCATTATTTTTTGTGTGTAGCAATTATTTTTTACTCACACCAATAATGGAATATGTATTAAAACTTACTGCAGCTAAAATTAAGGTTGGGAATCTGTTTACAATTTTAACGCCTTACTCATATTATTTTCCCTTTAATTATTCCAGCAATTGATATTTTTAAATCCTACTATGGTTCTGCAATCCAAGTAAATAATTACTATGAAGATTGAAATTTGTTAAAGAATGCTATTTTTGTAAAAATGAAGGATAGAAACCCTGTTTACAATTGTACCGTCTAGCTCATTATTTTCCTTTTCTTATTCCAACAATTAACTTTCTAAAAACCTTCTTTACTTCTGCAATCCAAGTAAGTAATTACTTTGAAGGTCAGTGAACTATTTTTGCAAAAATTAAGGTTCAATACCCTGTTTACAATTGCAATGTGCTCATATTATTTGTCCTTAAATTATTATTCCAACAATTGACTTTTTTCTTCAATTTTTTTCAATCAAATACAAATATTGACCTATTGTTTGGTAATTCAAGTAAATTCCTTTAAGAGGGGAGGGTCAGCAAAGTGAAATTTTTTAAAAGGTGCTATTTTTGCAGAAAATAGGTCATAAACCCTGTTTACAATTGCAATGTCGTGTGCTCGTATTATTTGCTCTTTATTCCAACAATTTATTTTTCTTCGGTTGTTTTTGAATCATATAGGTCTGCAAAGTGAAATTCGTTAAAAGATGCTATTTTTGTTCTGAAAAGCCTGGTTAAATATAGAAATGTAATATAATATGTATAGAGGAAAAAGACAAGTGTTCAGAAAAATTCCTTAATTTACTTCTGTAATTATTAATTTTTAAACCTATCTTTAAATTTACTTTTGAACTGTTAATTTCAACTGTAGGCTGTTAAGATGAATAAATTATTTGAAGATATTCTAAATAGTAATTTTTGCATGACAACAAAATAAAAGTAATTATTGTATAGCAGAAATAAAATAGGAAAACCAGTTACACCTTGTGTCTCTTTAAAATCTTATCTCCCAAAACTAATTGGCACACTTAGCATTTACTACAACTAAACGATAACTTTTGCATGATTTGGATACTTTTGACACATTGCCATGCACACATGAGCTTCCAACCTTGTGTTAAAATGTTAAATCTTGAAAGTCAATAGTTGGGAATTTTAAAGATAATTAAACCTATAGCAAAGTGATACAGATGAACTTTATCAACAGCATATATTTTTATTTTATGTGGTGTTCAGTTGTTACATACAAATATTCAATTCAAATAAAGGTTTCTTAAAAAAATTCGAAATCCTATCAATCCTATTTTTACTTGAACTTTACTTCAAAGTTAGCAATTTACTTGTTATTCAACTAAATCAATATTTGCAAATTTCTACAAAATGCCGCAAAAAATTTTTATTCTGAGATGTAAATGTATTTTTGAATAGAGCTAAATTATTCAAACATTAAACTATTTAACCAGTTGAATAAAAGCAGCCATTTAAAACTCAGTCAAATCAATGAAATTTGCAGAGAAATACCAAGAGACTTTTATCCATGTAACTATCCAACTTAGATGCTTCTGCTAGTCAAATAAAATGTTGCTGAATTATTTTCATTAGAATGAAATATGTAAAATATCCTATAAGATGGGTCAAAATCAAATTAGTCAGGATTGGCAGTCTAGTCTATTAGGTACCTGAAGACCAAAGTGGATCCAAAGAAATTTTTATTTCAGCAATGTCAGTTCTATTCTTTTATCAGGATTTGTTTTAAATTATTTAATAAATACGTTAAACAATGAATTAACTTAGAACAATTTTGCTTAAATGATAACCATATTCTTCAAGCTATAAATTGTCAATTGTAAACTATGTAATTTTTTTTCTATCTTGTAATCAATGCTATCAAATATAGTGGAACTTGTATAATTAATTTTTTTTTTCATTTATATTATTAGATAAATTCAAAATTGTTTTTGCCTGAATTTTTCTATATTTTTTATGCGAAACCAGGTTTAATTTGAAGTTATTTTTGATAATTCAGATGAGTAGTACATTCGAACTTTTAAATCTGAACAATATTAAATTGCAATTCTATGAAAATCAAACCGGAAAGTATCTGCTTTGATCCAGCTACATTTTGTTTAATTTGTGATCAAAGAATAATTGTTCATCCTCAAGTCTACATATTTAAAAAAATGTATTTAACCACAAATATTTATTTTAAGTTTCAGTTAAAGGATTTCACTAGAGTCAAATTTTTCATTATAAAAATTATTTTACCCTTCATGCAAAACTGATAAATTTGGTTAGGGAAGGTGACAATTTTAAATATGCAAGTTAAAAGAAAATATTTTAAACTTAGAGTAAATGTTTTGCTCACTTTTAATACAGGAAAAGGAAGTTGTGTTATCCCTTATTGGGAGGGGGGGGGGATATTTCTTTTGTCACTTATTAATTTATAAGCCACTAAAATTCAACTCTCCCATTGGTAGGTTGCCAGCCTTTTGAGTTAACGTAATTTTTAAATTAATGTTCGAGTTATTAAAATTAAAAGGGCTCATCTAAGGTAGGTCAAAATAAAAGTGCTTTCATTTTGTAATTTATTCAATAAGACATTTAACCTAGAAACAGATGGAAAAAATGTTTTCCTGACTGTCACGTCAAAATATAAATTCCATCCTTTATCTAATACATTTAAATGTATATATCTGTTTGGTATTTTATAAGAGTATAATCTTAGATATATATTATCTGCATGATAAAAATTTGTAACATTATTCTATTTTAAAAATAAAAAAGTCCAATTTTACTAAAACTAAATTTATCAAGATTGACTTCCATTTCTGTATAATAAATTAGATCCACAATGTCAGATTTATTTACAAAAACTTTTATCGATATTAAAATTCCACTTTGATGTAAATAGCATACCTTGTAATGTTGAGATGTGCCGTGTCGTTATTCAATGGTCATTTCCTAAAATTTATTTTTGACCAGTGGATTGTTAAATTTGTTGATTAAGCTTATTATGAAGTATAACTGTGTGTTGGTCTTATATAGATTGTTTGTAATTTAAAAGGTGTATTTATTTGTTGTTTTATAAATTATATTAAAGAAATTATGCTTCATAATGCAGCCAAAATAAATACTTAAAATTCCATGTCTCAGAATTCCTTATTTTTCATCTGACACTTACATTGGAAAGCATGACTGGAATTTGTTGACATAAAATTTTATTTGTGCTCTATTCTTAAAAAAATTTCCTTTATAAACCATCTAAAAATATTTTTTATACATTTACATGTATATAAACATACAACAAAATTGAACGCGTATAATTTTTTTCAAATAGTAGTCAAGACTTCTGTTCTGTAAGAGGGTTTAATATAAGTGTGTGATCATAGGAACAGGTATATGGTCTAAATATAGTACAATCAATTTTTGTTTATTCTGACATTTTTACACCTTACATTATATAATCTACGCACTGGCCTGTGTACAATTTGGGAAACTACTTTGTTTCAAATAATTCAAAGATCTTATTGTAAAGTGGTATATATATATTTTGTTTTCCATCAAGACTAGAGAGAAACCCTTACAGTCTCAATGATTCATCTAATTTAAAGGTCAAGGATTTTGGGTGACAGATGATTCATTTGTAAGGTGCTTGTTGCAATAATAAAGCTGTGGATAGGATTACTTAAGAATTTTCGACAAAATAAAAACATGTTCAGAATAAGTCTTGAAAGAGAATGGAATTTTTATCAATACAGGGCAGTCTTGAGTGCTAACAATTAAGACAAGTCAACAAAATCCAGGCACGATGGCATCTAGTTTCTGTTTTGTTGATAACTTTCATTTCTCACTAGCCACTGCATTGCCAGTAAGATGTTGCCCGTGACGGGTGGGACCACTGCTCGGTATCATTCAAATGTAAAATTTTCCGAAGGTTTCAAATACGTTGAAATTTTTGCTATCTTTATCCATGTAGGACAGGGATGGCGAACCTATGACCCGCGGGTCAGACACTGACCCACGCGTTGATTTTTATAACCTTGGCATTTCTTCATATACATAAAGAATTTTAATTATATTTCGAATCCTTCTTTTAGAAAACTAGGGGGCTTCGCTTACGCTCGCCATCCTTTGGGAATTACTACGCGATTCCATTTGGTTTGCTTCGCAAACCAACATTATTTTGCAGAGTGAATCTCCTGGACAGCGAAACTATAATTCGTATAATCCATATTTGACTTTCCGGTCCATGATGTTAAAGCGAGGGCTTCGCTTACGCTCGCCGAAACCCGGGGATTGCTACGAAATCCCGTTCGGTTTGCTTCGCAAACCAACACTCCTTTCGCATATTATTTCAATTTTTATTACTTTAACACTTAATGCACCCTAAACTAATAGCCGCATCAGTAAAAAACCTTCTGCATCTTGTTCCCTGTAGAATTTTAAGTAAACCGTGTTAATCTCCTTACTTTACGATCTGTACTTCGAACTTTCTCGGTAAATCGTCTGAGAACAGTGTGAGAAAAACGAGCCTTTTTCCTCGCCAAATAAAAAGAAATATTTTTTATGGCAATTCTCTTGCTACGATAAATTTGATATCTGGCAAACCCGATAGTAAAAAATAACACCCTCAACTGCGTGAGGAACATGCTCTGCGAACTAAAAAATACGAAATTTGTGTGACCAACTTTTAATTACATCGAATTTATTTATGAACCAATTTTTAAAAAAATTGTACTGTAAGAAAGAATACATTCTGAAGTATACTGCGATACTTTCAAAATTAAAAACTAATAGTAATAATATATGATATGACAGTTTTAGTTTTATATCGGAAATTACGATCCCAAAATTGTATGGCCAACTTTTAATTGCATCGACTTTATTTATGAACCAATTTAAAAAACAATTGTACCATAAGAAAGAGTATAATGTAAGGTATTCAGTGATGTTCTCAAATTTAAAAAAATAATATACTTAAGCTGTAGATATGACAATTTTAACAAAAAATAGCGAAAATATACAAAGATTCCGAATTTTGTGTGACCAACTTTTGATCGCATTGAATTTATTTATTAACCAATTTCAAAAATAATTGTACCGTTCGAAAGAGTACATTCTGAGGTATACTACGATCTTTTCAAAATTAAAAACAAATAGTAATACGATATAGATATGACAGTTTTTTAAAAAAAGTAACGAAAATGTCCCGCTTCCCGAATTTCAAAAAATATATATATTATCAAGAACCAAATTGAAATTTTTAAAAAAAACTCGACGAGCTTCCAAAAATTTACGTTGAGAGGTACTCTTAAAAAAAACTCACGGCTGAAGACTGAAAATTTGAATGTGTTTTGCTCACTCGCGGAAGAAATTTCGCTTCTTCAATTTTGACACTTAATAAACCCTAAACTAATAACCGCATCGGAAAAAGATTATTACAATTGTCCAGGGAACACGATGAAGAACAAACCATGTTAATTTCATATTTTTTTGATCCGTACTTTCTCGAGAAACCGTCTAAGAATCGAGCTAAACAACACAGTTTTCAATCCAGCGGCGACGGCGGTAACTTTTTTTTTTAATACTAGGGGGCTCCGCCCCCTGCTCGCTTACGCTCGCCAACCCCCAGGGATTGCTACGCAATCCCATTAGGTTTGCTTCGCAAACCAATATTTGTTTGGAAGAATAAATATACTGGACAGCGAAAACTGTGTTAATAATTCGTATAACTATGATTTGACTTTACGGTACATGACGTCAGAGCGAGGGCTTTGTTTTGGGGAGGGTTAGTGGCTTGGCAAACCAACACACGAAATAAAGGCTTGCTTGATGTACAAGTTTAAATTATAAGGAATATGTCCCACCACAACCCAACATGACAGGGTTATGTTTCCTTATTATTTTCCTGAAAGAGAACATAAATTATTTTCGGAATAAGTCCCACCACCACCCGACATGTCACGGCCATGTCGCCTCATTCCTTTGCTAAAAGTGAAAACAGTTTATTATTTAGGTTATTAGTCCCACCACCACCCAACAAAACACAGGCAAGTAGCCTTATTATTTTTCTGAAAAAGAAAATAAATAATTTTAGGAAATAGTCCCACCACCACCCGATGTAACACAGCCTAATTTTTAGTGTTTTTGAGAAAAATATTTCAACAGGAACTGACGCTTGGTGGACATTGATGAAACAGGAAGTGATATTGAAATTATAAGTTATGAATTACATAAATGTAATGCAACAATACTTACAAATACACTATATTTTGCATATTTTTGACATATTTTTACAAATATCTTAATGCTTTAAGCAGACACATCTCGACAGAGCAACATAAATCTAATGCAATATTTCTTTATACACTATATTTTGTATCTTTTTTCCATCTTTTACAAAGATCTTAATGTTTTCAGCAGACACACATCGCGACAAAGCAACATATAGTTGCCCATGTGCAAATATGGGACGTTCAATGTAAATACCTACGTGTTCAAAAGTCTGCCCTTGTGACTTGTTTATTGTTAACGCAAACGCAAGGCGAACCGGAAATTGTCTTCGGTACAAAACAAAGGGCAGATGAGAATGTCCACTTGAAGTGTTGAGCTGAATTCTAGGTATGTCCACGATGTTTCCTTTTTTATCCCCAGTGATGATGTTTACAGTTAAAACTCTGCTGCCTATTCGTTGCACCAAGAGACGAGTTCCATTACAGAGGCCATCAGCTATGCAGAGATTTCTAATCAGCATGACAATGCAGCCAACTTTTAACTTTAACTTGTGTGGTGGCATTCCAGCAGGCGTTAATGAATGCAGATACTCGTCAGCGTACCTAAGAGTGGCTTCTTCTTCTCTTGCATCACTTTTGTCGATTCCAAATAAAGTTGCCTTGTCGATGCTGTAGCTGGCTACTTCCTTACCGGGTAACCTGGACAAAATCATTTCATTTATTCGGTTAACTTCGTCATTCTGGGGAGACAGTATTATTCTGGTGAGAAGGTCAATGGTAACATCTGTTACATTTTCAAAAAACCAATCGACCAAATCCGCACAAGCAAAATCTGAAGATTTTTCCACGCTGAGTTCATCGAGGTCTCCATTACCGAACTGCAACAGCCAGTCTGCAAAGTTTGCAGCTCCAGCAGTCGCTCTCATGTTTATCTTCAGGTGATGAATCTGAAAGAGTGTCCACAGATGAGATGACTTGATGCACTCGTCCACGATTTGATGTCGGCTAGCTTTTTTAACAACGGGAAGCACCTGTCTGAAATCTCCTCCCAGGATAAATGTCTTTCCGCCGAACGGAATGTTATTATCCATGACGTCACGAAGAGTGCGATCGATAATCTCAAGAGCTTTTCTTGGTATCATGCTTGCCTCATCCCAGATAACAACATCAGTTTCCTGAAGGCGACGCTTGTCACGAGGCTTTGTGAAGCAGATTTCACCCTCTTTAAGATCAATGGGCAGGTTAAAAAAACGATGAGACGTGGTTCCACACGGAAGAAGAATTGAAGCTATTCCGGTCCAAGCAACGCAAACAATTTTTTTTTCCATGACGAGGAGTCTGTGATACAAACCTGTGTACAGGAATGTCTTTCCGGTCCCACCCGGCCCATCAATAAAGAAACACTGAGTGCGGTCTTCAGATTTACCTGAAATGCAGTCAACGATCCTCTGGTACACAATGAGTTGGTCCGCATTGAACTTTTGTTGAATATAATTGCATTTTTGTAGATGATGTTCTAAGTCCACGCGTGGCTGTGGCACATTTGAAAAATTCGGTTTTGGAAGTCCGAAATCCTTGCACGCCCTATTTTCTGAGTTGAGCAGGTGTTCAATATCACAAAGTGCCTCGTTTTCCGTGCTGCCATAGTTAATCATATCGTCTCGAAACTTCTCCCACAGTTGTAATGCATCTGACGGTTCGTCCCCAACCAGGTAGTAAGCGAAGAATCTCCTAAAAGGACCTGGCATCATAGTGGACGCGGCTTCTTCCAGCACAGCATTAGCTTCTTCACTGCCTTCTGTTATTCCCATGGCAATCGCAGCTTCTCGGAATGTTGGATACACGACTCCCTCATGGGTTCGCAAATCTTGATAGCAGGTGGCACCAGTAATTCTGTTGAGAGTAAGCTTCAAGAAAAATCTTTCTGCATCCCTTGGTGAAATATTGGTAATGCGTCCCACCACATTAGCAGCTCTTTTGCGGGGCGTCCACTTTTTGCTTTTGGTATTCCAAGTGTAATTATCCGGCACGTTTCCGTATAGAATGCTCCTTGACACTGCATCTTGCTTGTTGAGGTCAAACCATCCGCTTAACATTGTTTTGCAGTCTTGGTTGAGAACTCTTTCTTCATGTCCTTCTTGAAATGTAACATACTGCTGTCCGTCCAGGTGCACTGGGAGCCTGACTACAGTGTGACTTCTGTCGTGCAATTTAATTGCGTTTAGTCTCCACGCTGCTTCCATTGGGCTAACGTATCTGCTATCGATGTACTTCTCCACCTCATTGTTTTCATGCTGCTTCAATTCCATGCTCGCACGATCATGGCCTTTATGGATGTACTTGTGGATGTATTTCAAAGCCATCACGGAGGAACAGTACTCAACATTGATGTGGCAGTCATATTTCTTCAGTAGAAATGGATTGTGAGGCACCACCATTCCGTTATGCACATGCTGCACTTTTCCGTCTTTCTTAGCATGGTAGGCGTAAAGCTTGTCCCGGTTGTCACGGCGCTTGTACTTTGGAAATCCATCGGCAGTCATGTCCGTTTGATTGCAAAACTCCTTCGGAAACTTCTTTGAGCACACTTTCTTGTCCTTGTCCCAACAGAGTAATCCCTCATAGTGTGGTCCATGCATCATGTGTCGCAGTTGATAGTAGCGAAGAGACGAATCCGTGTCTGACAGCTCTGCGGTTATGAATCGATCCACATCTTTAGGCTCCAGGAGTTTGCAATCAGTTCTTAGCGCTGCTAGTATATGGGCATGTGGTAGTCCACGTTTCTGGAACTCAATGGTGTACACATAATTGACAATGGGACCCAACACCCGCTCCTCCACTAAGTCTTTAATGAGTTTGTTAACTTTTGTTGCGAACACGTCCGTGACTATTGTTGGAATGTCATTTGCAGTGGTACCTTTCACAAAGTACGTTTTTAAAGTGTCGGTGATCTCCGACCATCTGGGATTGCACGTCATTGTAATGAAAAAATCCGGTCTCCCTGACTTCCGACAAATCGCCATTGAATCTTGGTACAGCTGTTGCATGCACCGAGGAGACCCGATGTAGGTTGCTGGTAGAATAACTGCCGTGCCGAGGCGAACCTTGTCGGCTGTATTCAAACCGTTATTCTCAACATGGTCAACTATCCCCTGGTAGCATTCAGTGCGCAGAGATCGTTGATTGTGCCGAATAAAATCCAGTCGTTGGCGCTCAACCAACACGTAACAGTTTATAATGTACTGCTGCGTCAACCTTCCAGCATTTAGCAACGGATTGAAACCTTTGTTGGGGCGAAGAGCCAATCGGTGCCCATAGTACTGAAGAGGGGTTATCTTCTTTCCTTTTTCCGTCGACATGTTGTAGGTCCATCCAAGATCGCCATGCGGAAACAACAATGGAAAGGTCATGGGATCAGCATGCTGCGACGTTTGTGCCAAAATTGTTGTTTCACGGCCATCCTCCTGCTTGGGGTACACCTGCAGATCCACGGCTGGAACACACCCGTCTTTGGACACAATAATAAGAGCCACTTCTGAAGACGTTGGCTTGTTGTATCTTCGCTTGTCGTCAAATGAATACTTAGCAAAGTTCAAGACGTATTCTTCTCCAGAAATGTTGATATCACGCAGCATCTTGTACTTCTGAGCATACGGATTGATGTGACGTAGTAACTGCTCCAGAAGAATGTTTAAGTTGGGGTTTTCCAAATTTATTCGCATTTTCGAGGCCTCTTGCACATTGTCAAAAATATAAATCTGCCCATTCCTTGGCAAATTACTACCAACATTTGCCAAAGAGGTTGAGGCATGGTGATAAACGGCCCCTTGGATCTTGATTAAAGGCGGACCAAACCCTTTAATGTCTTCCACGTGGGCGCCAAAAGTGGCAAAGGCAAAAGACGAATTGTACGCCCTAATATTTGTCCTATAGTGCTGTGCCTCTTTGCTTTCAGATGTTAGCAGTTCCTTCAGCTGAGGTGGGTATTCGTTGAGTGGCGGAAGCGTGACTTTACCATTCTGGCAACAAGAATGCAGTGTTCTTCCTTTCTGATCGGCAAAACGCACCGCTCCGCAATGAACACATTTTACATCTAAGTTTCCCATATTGTATTTCTCGACATTGACATATTGACCAGTTGATATATCACCTGCCAATTCCAATTTCTTTGCTTTCCTGAGTTTTTTCTGCTTGGTTCTAGCAAAAACTGTGTTCTGTTTACGTTCTTCAATACAATATTCTTGAAACTCATCTTGCATTGGAACGCATTGTTCATTTTCCTTCTGCAATTGCTGATGAAGTAGGGATTTGTTCGCTTTTCTTGCAGCTAGACGGGCGACGGACTCTTCGGATGGTCCGGCTTCGAAACATGAAACATCCATTGCACATGAATAATCGGATGCAATTGCAGTTACAACTCCCATCTCTATTTGTCGTTCTCTCCGAAGCTGCTCGTTATGAAGACGGTTGGCGGCTAGAGCCTTTTCTCTTCTTGCAGCTAAACGAGCAATAGAATCTTCTGAAGGTTTGTCCACAGCATATAGCTTACTTGTGTTAGCTGCTCGCTTCATTTGAACTGTTCTTTCAGCTAGACTGGCGATGGACTCTTCCGATGGTCCTGCTACGACAGATGACACATCCATTGGACAACAATCATGTAAATTACTTCGGTCAGCTGCACGTTTGTTCTGCAGTCTGTGTTTCGTCATACTAACTGTACGGTCACCTGCACGTTTGTTGTGCAGTCGCTGCTCCGTCATGCTTCGAGTATGGTCACCTGCACGTTTTTTCTGCAGTTGCTGCTCCGTCATGCTTCCTGTACGATCAGCTTTTCTCTTTTTCTCCAACCGTTCCTGTGGCATATTTTCTGTACTGTTAGACATGCGTTTTTTTTCTTGTTCAGCTTTTTTTTCTCATCCATCTGTTTTTTCCGAAATTGCACGTCTTTTGCATTTTTGCTACGTATTGATGGTTTCTTTCGACGTGGAGGCATTTTTATAAAATAAAAATGCAAGAAAATAAAACCCACACCAACACAATTTAACTTTACTTTCGTTTGGTAAAAAGTAAAACCCACAAAGAGAGGAATAATATTAAAAGAACAGTTAAAAAATTATAAACAAAAGAATTTAAATGAAAACGATAAAAGAAATGGGTTCAAACGATACTATGAAACAATTAATTTGCAGAAACGATCGCTATACTAAAACAGCAATTAACCAAACACAAAAAATTAAAAAAAAAAGAAATGGGTTCAAACGATACTATGAAACAATTAATTTGCAGAAACGATCGCTATACTAAAACAGCAATTAACAAAAAAGCAATAATAAAACAATCCACAGTTAAAAAAAAGCCTCACAAATTGTGACAAACGTAAATAAAAACCAAAAGGAAAGGATACGAAATGAAAAGCCTCACTGATTCCGACAAACGTAAATGAAAACCCAAATATTGTGACGAACGTAAATAAAAACCAAAAATCCACAGTTAAAAAAAAAGCATCACAAATTGTGACAAACGTAAATAAAAACCAAAAGGAAAGGATACGAAATGAAAAGCCTCACTGATTCCGACAAACGTAAATGAAAACCCAAATATTGTGACGAACGTAAATAAAAACCAAAAGGAAAGGATACGAAATGAAAAGCCTCACTGATTCCGACAAACGTAAATGAAAACCCAAATAATAAAAATTAACTATTCCAAATTAAACAGCAATAAACCTAAAAGCAATGATAAAAAATAACTATACGAAATTAAACAGTAAAAAAGTAAAGGTAAAAGAAAGCAACAAATATTAAAATTTGACAAACGATACAAAAAAATAAGTAAACCCGAATTTTTTAAAATTAAAAGTTAGCCTCACTGATTGAATACCAAATGAAAAGTAAATCTCACATATTTGGACAAACGAAAATTAAAAACGATAAAAATTAAAAATTTTTCGCAATTGATTTCACTTTGTTTTGCTTTAACACTTAATGCACCCTAAACTAATAGCCGTATCAGTAAAAAATCTTCTGTATCTTGTTCCCTGTACAATTTTAAGTAAACAGTGTTAACATCAAAACTTTACGATTGTACTTTGTCGGTAAACTGTCTTGAGAACAGAGGGAAAAAAGCGAGCCTTTTTCCTCGCCAAATAAAAAGAAATCGTTTTTATGGCAATTGTTGCTACGATAAATTTGATATCTGGCAAACCCGATAGTAGAAAATGCAACCCACTGCTGTTTGCCGAACCAGCTATGCGAACTGAAAAATACGAAATTTGTGTCACCAACTTTTGATTGCATCGAATTTATTTATGAACCAATTTTAAAAATAATTGTACCGTAAGAAAGAGTACATTGTGAGGTATACTGCAATATTTTTAAAATTAAAAACTAACAGTAATACTATATAGATATGACCATTTTAGTTTTGTATCGGAAGTTACGATCTGAAAGTTCCGAAAATTGTATGACCTACTTTTAATTGCATCGATTTTGTTTATTAACCAATTTGAAAAATAATTGTACCATAAGAAAGAGTGTAATGTAGTGTATTCAGTGATGTTCTCAAATTTAAAAAATAATGGTTTTTGCCGTAGACATAACGGTTTTAACAAAACGTAGCGAAAATATCCGAAGATTCCGAATTTTGTATCACGAACTTTTGATCGCATCCAATTTAATTATTAACCGATTTCAAAAATAATAGTACCGTAAGAAAGAGTATATTCTGAGGTATACTACGATATTTTAAAAATTAAAAACTAATAGTAATTAGATATAGATACGGCAGTTTAAAAAAAAAGTAACAAAAATGTCCCGATTTTTCCCGAATTTCAAAAAAATATTATCAAGAACCACATTTAAATTTCAAAAAAAACTCGACGAGCTGCAAAAATTTACGTTGAGAGGTACTCTTAAAAAAAAACTCACGACTAAAGACTGAAATTTTGAATGTGTTTTGCTCACTCGCGGAAGAAATTTCACTTCTTCAACTTTAACACTTAATAAAACCTAAACTAATAGCCGCATCGGAAAAAAATCTTAATAATTATCCAGGGAATACTATGAAGAACAAAGCATGTTAATTTCATATTTTTCCGATCAGTACTTTCTCGGGAAACCGCCTTAGAATGGAGCTAAACAACAAAAATTTCAATTCTTCGGCGGCGGCGGCGGTAACTTTTTTTTAATATAGAGAGATAAATGGATACAAAAATTAAATTGGAAACAAATGGAGTTAAACGAATTTAAGTGGCTAGGTAGCCATGATTTAGAAATGGAATAAGTTGAATGTTTCAAAGCAGCATAGTTTAGAAAAATAAATTTGATATAACTTGATTTCCGAAATATAAGGGACAATGTCTGAAATTAGAGCAAATTATAATGATCCCACACTAAAAATTGAAAAGGTTATATTAAACGTATGGATACTTTACCAAATAATTTTATATCAACGAAGAAACTTGCTAATGCTCTTTCAACGATGTTTAGTTCCACACATTCATGTGAAAAATTGTTTTCTTCGATGGATTTTGTAAGGTCTACCAATAGAAATAAACTCGGAAATTCCTTGTTCATTAAAAATCAGTGCAGGGGATGATTTCTCTCCTTTTATATCGATTTTTTGCTTTTCACTTGCAAAAGTAAAAGTTAAAAAGGAATTGTTGACGTTTTAAAAGATTAAATTGAGAACCAAAAAAAGTAGTTTTTTGCCATGCTCTCTTCCATCTTTCCAAGTGAAAAAGTTCGCCATCCCTGATCTCGGAGATAGAAAAAGAACTCCAGTTAAAACTTTATTCGTTCCGCTGAAATTGTTGTTCGGAATATGAAGCGGAAAAAATAAATTTAGAATATGTGTTCACTTTATACTGTTACCATTCAAAAGAAACAATAGTTAAATTCCAATAAATTAATTTAAAAATCTTCCATATTGAATTTTAAAATTCATGTGGTAGAAAAATCGCAAAAAATTACGATCTGTGTACACAATCTCTTTATTGTAAGTGCCATAGATTCGTCAGGCACAAACACACTTCCTTTTACAGGGCTCCTAACAGGTTTCAAGGTCTAAAAAGGTGACAAATTGAACCAAAAAGGTGACAAAAAGTGACTAATCGAGTTCAAAAAGGTGACTAATCGAGTACAAAAAGTGACTAATCAAGCAAAAAAAAGTAACAAATAACAATAATGCTAAATATATTCAAGTATAAAGATAGAAAATAAAAAGATCCTCCCCAGCTACCTATATCTTTTCTTTCTTTGGAAGGATATTTTTATTCTCTTCATTTAAAAAGTATATAATTTTAAAATATTAACAAAAAAATTTTTTTTTAATCGGAATTATGATTTTTTAATTTGTTTATTTTTGACACAGCTTAAAGAATTTCTTCTTTTTCTTTGAAAAATTATGTCTTATTTTTTTTGTTGAAAAAGTCTGAAATTAATTTTGTCTTTTTCTTCCGGAGCAACACGAAAATAAGGACAAAAATAAAATGTCTACAGATTTTTCTTTAAAAACAGTCATAAAATTCAAAATATTGGAGGAAAAAAAAAATTGGACATTTTGCTAATCCGAGTTTTTTTTTTCACTTTTTTCCATCTTTTTGACAATTTTCATAGTACAATTAGGTAAACCTGGACCTAAGAACGCAAAATAAAGGACATGTTCAGAGTAAATACCACACAGAAAAATTAAAAGATTTGTAAGTAAAATTTCTTGCATTGTTGTTTTAAAAAAATTCCTATTTATATATTATTTCTACTTATTCCTATTTATATATCTGCTATTTTAGTATTGCAAACGCAAAATTTGCGCAGGAGAGGTTAGATTAAGGTTTTTTTGACAAAAAAAGCAAATAATCCGAAATTCGGAATGGCCGAGGACCTGAGGATTCCGGATTTTGGACTTTGTATTGTTTTGAGGATAAAAATTTACATGTATACATGAAAGGTTTAATCCCTAAATTATAGAAACAAAATTCTTATACACAATTTCTCCGAAAATGGAAAAAAATTTTCCTTTTCATAGAGGAAATGTTGAAGATTCCACCGTCCTTTCAGAGTTTGCCCTGACTATCTATACCTTCTGGACATAATCAGACCCACAATAGAAACTGCAACATGTGATGACAAAGGTACTAAACGCATTTCCTCTCCTCCTGGGTTAACGTTGAGTTAATATCAGCTTGATCTGTCCGGTCTCTTGACCTCTCCATTCTCGTCTTATTCCAGAATCCGAAAATAAAATGGGTTTGTTGAGACCGCACTTAGATCTGTGTATGGAGAATGTTATCCCCCCCCCTTTTAAGTGACCACTGGCATCGATCACCATTTACGAGCTGTCAGCGTCTGACCTCCTAGAGGCTTCCTCCTTTTGTTCGACCCTGTAGAGGGGGTCGGATATGCAGATGGCCCTGCTTCCTTTAAACTTTGCCGCTTCGTTTTACTGATAGCCTTTTCCTGCGGGAAAATTTCCAGAACTTGCTGCTAATACACCCCGGACAACATGAAGAATCCTTTTACAGTTGAAACGGTACGCTTTTGAATCCATTCTTGCGGTGGAATGTAGCACGCATTTCGAAATTGAATGCGTGCGAACCCTGTTTTTTTTAGAGGAATTGAATTTTTTTAATTGCTTACCAAAAATTTTTCTTCAAATATAATTTAAGAACTTAAAACCTCTGAAAAGGTGACAAAATGTCAAAAAGGTGACAAAAAATAAAAAGGTGACAAAAAGTGACGTGTTAGGAGCCCTGCTTTTATAACAGCAGATTTGTATTAAAAAAAACTATTAATTTAAAATTTGACAAATTCGAAATTTTTAATCCCTTTCGATTCACAAGTTAAATTGAGATCCAAGACACCTCATCAGATGGAGAGGTCAATACTTGGGCTGGCATCCCTCCAAACTTCCACGACAATGTGGATTTAATGTGCACTAGCCCCATTTACATGATTTGGTTCAATGGTAGGCAAACTGCGGCTCTGCCACGAATCGATTTCGACTAAATGCTGGTAGTAAATATCCCGCCCGTTGATGAGAGGAAGGAGGCAGTTGAGGAACTTCAGACGAGTCGAGAAAAATCAAGTTCTGTAATTAATGGGTGCAATCATAAAAGCTTTATTGTTAGTCAAGTGATTGCTATCTCCACATTAAATGCGTGTTTTGTGATCTTTTTATTTTAATACAAAAAACATTTTGTCAATAAAGATTATTATTAATATCTGGTTCTATTTAATGTTAGTAGCTAGTTAAAACAGACTCCTAAAAACATGGTTCTTGAGAAGAAATTTTGGCTCTCAAAAGAAATCTTAATCGTACTGCTGATATTTGGCTCTTTTTGACTAATGAGTTAGCTGATCACTGATCTAGTTGGATTGAGTTTCGAACTCACAACCCTGCAGCTGTTCATCTGCAACTCTGCCACGGCCTCTTATATAGGAATAATTTTTGCTGGAATAAATTAAATTTTTCTAAACACAAAAACAACATTTTCCAGAAATTCAAAATATAAATTTTGGTCTTCCAATTTTTTTTTTCTATCGCTAGGGGGATCCACCCCCTGCTCATCTCACAGCAAATGATACAGAATCCCACTTGGTTTGCTTCGCAAACCAACACTCAGTTCTCAAGTGATTTCGCTTTTTTTTAACTTTAACACATAATGCACACTCAAAACTAATAGTCTCATCAGTAAAAACCTTCAAAATCTTGTTCCCTGTACAATTTGAATAAACCATGTTAATCGCGAAATTTTTGGGATGTGTACTTTCTCACAAATCCATGAGAATCGAGCGGAAAAAGCGAGTTCAGCCTTTTGGACTCCGGGCCAGACGTCACAGTGAGCATGAACAGAATTTTTTTTTTAATTGTCTTTATTTTGATTGTAGTTACGGTAAATTTTATACCTGGCAAACCCGTTGGTTAAAAATACAACCTTTCGTTTCACTGTTTCCACTGCGTCTGCAAGATCAATTTGTATAAAAGCGTTTGGGGCACTACAAGACTGAGGGTTAAAAGCTAGAAAAATGTTAACTATTCACAAACCAAAAGGAAATTCGCATCAATCACTAGGGGTTAGCGAGCAGTGGTCATACCTGCGTGCTGGCCACACAGAGGCTAGAAATGTATAATATACAATCTAATGTATACAGGAAAATATCTCAAACTAATATGAAAATTCAAGCAAGAATGCCCAAACTAAGAAGAAATTATTTTCTTCTAATAAAACAACATTCAGCTGCAAAGTTTTACGAGAATACAATCTTTCACTTGTTGATGAATGAAAATTTTTATGTCAATTTTCAACATAAAAAACAAGCATTTTTACAAAAAGTATAAAAACTGTTTCAGGTTATAAATCAAAAGCAGAAAGTCCAGTATTAACGGTATCCCATTTTTTCCCATGTGGCCAAAATACTGCAGTTGGGTGGTTGTAATTTCAAAATGTTTTACCAATGTGTGTGGATGTACATAAAAACTTATTATTAATTTGGGTACAGGACTTGGATACCCTATTTGCATTTAAGGCATTTCTTTGTCTTTAAGAACGTCTTTTTAAGAAACAGTACAAATTGTAATGTTGAGATAGATTGTTAAAATAGTAAACTGATTGGTTTGACTTTGTGTTAAACAAGGGGGAAATATCCAGAGAACAAAGATGTAAACATAATCACTTTGTCTAAAAAATTAAAAGGGTAAAATAGGAGTAATGACCACCAATTTTAAACCCTAAATTATTTCAGAGAAGTGAATAAATATATTTCAAGTGCTACTGCTAAAACTTAAGACATAAATTAAAGTTTATTCATACCGCATTTTTGACTGGGCATTCTTGTGGTTTTCAGGCTGCTCTATTCACTACAGAAGTTAGGAATTTTAATTTGTATAGCATTGGAGTAACAGTGGTATAAACAGTCACTACAGAAATTATAATTAATTTAGGAACAAACAATGAAAATTCGAATTTGTGTTTATTTTTATGCACATTGTGTGTATAACATTACAATACATATTTCACGAACATGATCATTGTCGATATTTAGTTTGCTTTAAAATAATGTTCAAATGGAAAAATGATTAAAACTGCAAACTTGAAGATAACTACATTGTATTTTAAGATGGTGTTATAAATTTATTTAAATTTTCTACATTTTGAAATAAGTAACTAAGCTGTAGCTTTAACTAATTCTTCATGCACTTCAATAGTTATTTGAGCCTCTGCCTTTGCTTCTTCTGTAGATGCAGAGCTCAATTGTTGTTGGGCTTTTGACAGACCCTCTCTACAAGCCTAAAAAAATAAAAATTAGTAATTTGTGAAAACTTTTCATATTGTAAATTTTTTTTTAACAGAACCATCCTCCATGAACTCACCTGGGAATCTAATCGTTCAAGTGGCACTGCTTCCTGGGCTAAAACTTGAACAGAAGAATCTTCATTTATTGTAATTGACCCACTGCTAACTGTAAAAGGATAAACAATTTCAAACTTAGATTTATTCAATAAAAAATATTAAAATCTATTGTGCGATATTAATCAATATTAAAGTCAGAAACTATTTAGCTGCATTTACCTTATTGTGAATACATTACATTCTGAATCTTTTACTAGATATATATTGCTCCATTATGTGGAAATATTTTTTTAAATATGCATATCCAAAAGAATAGGTAATCAAATCTTTCAAAATGACTTCCATCATAACTACCATTTCATACTGTGATCACCCCCTATACAATACTAATTCTCAGTACAAAAAAAATTGCAAATAAAAAGCTATAGCAAAGATAGGACATTGTTTCCCATTTTAAATTCAAGTAACGATTTGTTGATTCTGTACCTGCTCTGGAATTATCTCTGCTAAGACCTGTCCAGTTTTAATTGCCTAGATAAAATACAAAATTCTTATCTTTATGTCATCCTTTATAACTATATCCTATTAGCAACCCTGCTTTATTTACTTTCGATTCGATTCGAGAATGTTGTTCAGAACTTTTTGTGAAATACCTATTGATCAGATTTCTTACTAGTTGGTCATGTCTGTCTACAAATATTTCAAAAGGCACCTGACATTTGCTAATTGTTGCTCATGAGACAATTTTTGGAAGGATAATTTTAGGTAGAGCTGAACCCTTTCAAAATTGCAAGGAAACTTAGTATTTTTGATTGGAATGATTCACTACAAAAAAAAAGTTTATCTAATTCCAAACTCTATGTTGCATTTGATGGCTCTGCTAAAACCTACAAAGGCCCACACCTTCTCCAAGGTCATCAGCGCTATAGCCCCACCATGTCATGTCACAACCCATTGCCATGATCGTCTCGAGTAGCCGAGAGACACAGCAGAACAGAAACTACTCAAGACAATGTGCTCCTGCAGTACATGCATGGATTCGAAGCTCCCATTGTTTCCAGAGACTGGCTAAACAGTCACAGTATCTCTTTGAGGAGCAGTTTACATTTTGTCCCATTGATTGATGCAGTCCACCTAGTCAGTATGAATCGCAAAAAGACCTGTTTGAAAGGAACCTTCACTTCAAAAAGAACGACTGTCTGTGCACCTGTTCCTCAGAGCTCCAACATCCATCGGTCAAGTCCACTGTCAGTAGTGCTGCAACTCAGTCCGAGCAACTAGCACGCTTAATTTCCTGAACTGTCCAATTGCTTCCAAATGGCACTTGGTCTCAGAGTACCGAATCGCATATCCTGTCACAAACCGAGAATAATTGCTACAATCATTGAACCAGTAACAGTCGGACCGAGAGCCTTTAGAGCTTGGTGAACAACTGTAACATTTCAAGGTGGGCGGTATGGTGGATTTTATAATCCCTTCTATTAGTCGCTACCTAACAATCATAGCACTAACGGCTATGTTGGTAACCCACTTTTTATCACTAGTACCATTTGCGCGCTATGTTACGAGCGTCACCTTTTACACTTTTCATTCTCACATGCTCAAACAAGACATTCATGCTCCTGTTCTGTTAAAAGAAGAATGCTACCATTTTTTTATATAAAGCTTTGCAAATACATATTAATAGTTTAAGAGATTAAAGTATATAGTTTGGTCAAAATGGATTGATCTGGACCTGAATTACTTTGCGTGTAAATTTACTATTGTACATGGATCAAACATAGGTCAGTGGAACCAGTACCTATTGTATTGTCATACAAACATGGCTGAATGCGTTTAAGGAATTGTCTTACGAAAAACACCAGTTTTTTTGTCTTGTTTGACTAGTGAAGTTTAAAGGTACTGAAGTAATGATCTACCCATTACATTTTTCTTTGTTTTGTTTAGAATTCCAATAATGCAAATTGTTTGTAAGAAGAGAAATTGCACCTAGCTTTTTTTACTGTTTATTTATCTTCATTTCTATTGCAGGGCTCCTAACAGGTTTTAAGGTCTAAAAAGGTAACAAAAGTGACTAATTTACCCAAAAAGGTGACAAAAAGTGACTAATCGAGTTGAAAAATGTGACAAAAAGTGACTAATCGAGTTGAAAAAGGTGACAAAAAGTGACTAATCGAGCAAAAAAAAAAGTGACAAATAACAATAATACTAAATAGATTCAAGTATAAAGATAGAAAATAAAAGGATCCTCCCCAGCCACCCCTATCTTTTCTTTCTTTGGAAGGATATTTTTATTTTCTTCATTTAAAAAGTACACCATTTTAAAATATTAAAAAAAAAAAAAATTTAATCGTAACTATGATTTTTTTATTTGTTTATTTTTGACACAGCTTGAAGAATTTCTTCCTTTTCTTTGAAAGATTATGTCTCATTTTTTACGTTGAAAAAGTCTGAAATTAATTTTGTATTTTTCTTCTTAATAGAATAATGTGCATTTTTTAAAGTCTGTCTTCGCTAACCAGCATCATCTGAGACTATTGCCGCTCCTTCAATCATTGCCTGAGCAAGTGCTGCTTCCTTAAAATCTTTTTTTTTATTGCCTTCTTGAGCCTATCATTGGCTTCCTTTAATAATTTTGAAGCACTGTCCAATGCCTCATGTTCTTCCTTAAGCATAATTTTAAGTTTTCGTTCTTCTTCTTCTATCATTTTTCTTTTCTTTGCCAGCTGCTTTAATTTTTTTTCTCTGCTTCCAGACTATCTTTTTCTTACCTGTCCTCTAATTTTTCTTATGACTTACGTTTTACATCTTCCAAATAGGCATTGTAGGCTTTATATTCAACCCTTCCCATATGCATAAGCTTTGATGTGATCGGCACCAAATAAAGTTGATTGTCAAAATTTGCCAAGCTACTTTTAACCGTCATCAATGCATTGAGTGTGCGTTCTGACATTGATACTTCGTCACCTGTCAAAGCTTTTACTGAGGTTGAGAAGCCATGTTCAATATCAGCACTACCATGAGAAAGTGACAGAGCAGCCTTCACTAGCTTTGACACAACTGGGTACTTAGGATCAACACCACTAATGTCTCACAGACTGAAGAACTGGTTCCAGTAAACATCAATAGGTTCCACTCTAGATCCTTTTTCCTCAAATTATCTTTGAAGTAATTTCCACTCATCCAGTAGTATGTCTGTCGGGACATCCCATGGCATTGCTCTTGCAACTTCTAATGCTTGTCGAACACTCTCAAGAGGACCAAGACAGGATAAACTTTAAGGAGAGATGAACTGAAGGACTTCTTCAAAAGATATTTAACACTGGCAATGTAATAATGCTTCTCGAGACCTTAGAAAAAATAAATTCCTTTCCTTCTCTTTGATATTCTGTAGTGCTCTAGAAATTTGATCTCCAATCACAATATCAGCCAGAGGCAACAGTTTATGAGGACATATATCTTCCAATTTATCCATTTTCAAATCTCAAATAAATTCCTCTTAAGTAGAAGATCGTAAACAAAATTGTTCTTGTCAACAATTCAAGTTGAGAATGAAGATTTTGTATTAAAGGTTCCTTTTTCTGAAGAAATTCGGTCACACGGTTAAATATACTTGCACTTGATGACAAATATCACCTCAGCATTCATAGTTTCTCTTCTAAGTAAATGAACAATTTTTTTGTAGCCTGGTTTTTGTATCATTTTTGGCTTCTTTATTGGAATGTAGTCAAGGAAATACTTTCAAACTGCAATTCACTGTTCAAGCAACCTTTCAGCAGCTGGCTTTAGGCTTAGCCACCTGCTTGAACAAAGCTTGATGAAATGGTGAGTGGGAAGTTTCAAGCCTTCTTGAATTTGTTTGTATGTTGACCAATGCTTACTGATACTTGATATGCTGACCAATGCTTACTGCTTACTTAATTGGTACTGATTAAAAAAAATCTGTGAATAGTAAAAACTAGTTCAGACACATCTTTCCCAAACTCTTTTAGACGTTTACGAAAAGCATTATGAATTGTGTGAATATTACATGTCCCAATGTTAATTAGTTCCTTTTTTCGGGTAGAAAGTAATGAGTCATTAATCTTTTTAAAAACCGATTTTCACTAAAAAAAACTCAAGAATTTGTAATAATCAACTTCGATGATAACAGAGAATGATTTTCAATACGTTCACAACGCTCTTTCAATATTTAACCCTCTGGATACGGAGACGCCCGAAATTTTTGCATTGTCTGGTTACAGAGGGGGTTGGAATCTTTCAGATTTCATACTCTTAAAGAAGCGGCTTAAGTCCATTAAGATTTCCATCCCCTCATTTCTGTGCCACAAAGAGAGCAGCACGTGAATAACCTCTGTTCCATAGACAGGAATGTCAGGGTTCTCGATGGGGAGCTTCGAGTGCTTGGAATGTGTGAAAGGTTGATGATCTATCCCCTTAAAAACTTTGCCGAAGACACCTTCGAGAGTAAAATATCATACATATTGAAGATTCCGCCATCATTTCAGTGTTTAGCTTGACGTATATATACCTTCTAGACATAATCAGACCCACAATAGAAACTGCAACATGTGATGACAAAGGTACTAAACGCATTACCTCTCCTCCTGGTTTAACGTTGAGTTAATATCAGCTTGATCCGTCTGGTCTCTTGACCTCTCCATTCTCGTCTTATTCCAGAATCCGAAAATAAAACAGGTTTGTTGAGACCGCCCTCAGATCTGTGTATGGAGGATGTTATACCCCTTAAAAGTGACCGCTAGCATCGATCACTATTTACGAGCTGTCAGCGTCTGACCTTCTAGAGGGTTCCTCCTTTTGTTTGATTCTGTCGACCGGTGATATCTCTCTCGCGCCAAATGATATGCCACACAATACTATGAAAGAAAAGCGCCAGTTGTAAATCCCACTCAAGGTTCTATTGCTCAAGTTAGGTAATTAGGTAAGAGGGGTCGAATATGCAAATGTCCCTGCTTCCCTTAAACTTTGACACTTCGCCTTACTGATGGTCTTTTCTCGTGGGAAAATTTCCAGAACTTGCTGCTAATATACAGTGGGCAACGTTAAGTATACTTTTACAGTTGAAACGGTATGTTTTTGAATCCATTCTTGCTGTGGAACGTAGAGTGCATTTCGAAATTTAATTCGTGCGAACCCTGTTTTTTTTAAAGAGGAAATATGAATTTTTTTAATTGCGCATCAAAACTTGTTCTTCTCCAAATAGAATTTAAGAACTTAAAACCCCTGAAAAGGTGACAAAATGTCAAAAAGGTGACAAAAAGTGACGTGTTAGGAGCCCTGTTATTATCCAAAGCCAAAATTGGTTGGAAGTTATACAAGATACACTGCAGATTGCAAGAGTGGGATTTTGCATGTGAACCCCTTATATGCCAACAAATTTTGTTATGAAAGGAATATTAGTCCTTTGAGGATGTTGCTTTACACAAATGAATACAAAAATGTATCAAAAAATAAATGTAAAATAGGAAAACGTATATTGCAAAGATCGAACAACCTAGATATCTTAAATATAAAATCATTTTTAAAAAATCCTTAACTAGTTTTTGTTCAGAAAAAAAAAAGCAAAATCATTTAATATACTTTAAAAACCTACCAAAAAATTTTTTGGCTCCACTGTCTTCAAAGACTGTAACAACACCGGGTTTCAGTACAGCTAAAGTTGGAACATGATTAGGCAATATACCAAAGCTACCACTGTAGGAAGGCACATCCACTTGTTTCACGTTGGATTTGTTATAAAACACCTACAAAAACAAATTCATTTTATCATAACACGATACATTTTTAACACAAACATGACAGAGGGGTTAAGAAAACTCACATTTACAAAGCAAAATCTTCCGATTATCAACAACCATAATTAGAAATTCTGCATATAAAGTATATTTATAAATAATATATATAAATTCTATTTATGAAACTTTCCAAGACAAATGTTAACATTTCACCTAGTTGCTTTGTTGACACACATACAAGTTTTAGACATTGAAGAGAGAAATACACCCTAGAAGGAAACACCCCCGACAGAAATCAAAACTGTACAGCCTGCAACTTATAGTTTGCAAGTGCAGTGGGCATACCCGCTAAGCCACAATGGCCCCATTCACCTTGTTTTAAGAAAGACAGGTTGACATCAAAGGGCCTGAAGTGAATACAGAACACCTCAATTCACTAAATAAATAAAATGTTAAGTATGAATTCTTATGATTAATCAAGTTTCATAATGCAAAGGCATTATGAAGTTTTATAGACAAAATGTAAAAGCATGAATACTACTGTGACTATTACGAGAACTGTTCCCACCACCAGGGGTCTGGGTGGTGTTAATTGCTGAAGGAACAGTGCTGATTCATTTTGAGTCGGAGCAACTCTGATAGTTCTCTTAAAATTATTTTGTTATTGGTGCATGTTTACAGTGGAAAGAGAAAGTTTACTGGCACACTAATCTTCTCAACAAACAAAAATCATAAACATATTTCGGATTCATCATAAGATCGCCATTGTGACAAACATGGAAACATACCTTCAAGCATCCTCTGTGAAAAATGGGATCTATTCGGTTTCTATAGCTGCAGACTTTGGCAGGAGCAGTTGTCATGGTAGACAGACAGCATACAAATGTTTCTTTTAAGTGTGCAAGACATTTTCTTGTATCAAATTATGTGTTTGAGCATATCTATTTTAATACATATTCATTGAAGTTGCATATAAGAATAAGGGCATGATTTGAAAATATTTTTGATCAATCCACTTTTCTAAAAATTAACAGAAAAGTCCTTCAAATACAGACCTATCAACAGTTTTATTAATTTCTCTGATCCCGTGGCATATGTTAGTTGTAAGTCTTTCCCTATGCCAATAAACAACCATTTTATTAAAATATTCTTTAAAATAATGGTGGGGTCCACTTTTTCCCAAAAATAGTAATTCAATTAGTGAGGAAAAGTTGTATCTCAGTTGTAAGGAAGAAATATTTTAAATAAATGGCTAATAAATAACCAATGTTGAAGCTTAGGTAATGGTAATTTTTAGTTAACGTCTTACTAGAGCAACACAACGGGCTATTGACGACGGTCCGGGACCAGTCCCTTAAGGGAAAGATTCGAGGACAACACCACGTAATTTTGAACCACGGTCAGATGACGAAGCAACACCTGAGCTGGCACCCCACTCTCCAAACTTCTACATCAACCCAACGTGAGGACTTTCGGCAACGACAGATTTAAGGTACATCAGCCGCCTTTACACCATACGTTTACAAACATCCATGCCCGGACCTGAACCAGGAACCTTCCTATCTAGAGGCTAACACCTTAACCACAAAACCGGTTGGTCGGCCATAAAAAACAAATATTGTTGGTTGTTTATTACTATAGCACATGAAGTTGGTAGTCCATCTGTCAAAATAATGTTTTTACATCAAGTATACTGTCATACACACAAGACAAGATTTACTGATGCAGAAAAGAACAATCACACTATGCATTCAAGGATCATATCGCACCTCGCCAAGAAAAGTGACAGCTCAAAAAATAAAAAATTTTGATGTCATGTCATTGAAAAATATGTATGAGTTGCCCCAGCATGTTATATTACTAATCTGTGGAATATAATAGAATTTAAAGACATAAACATTTGCCTAAAATTTAAAAGTAGCTTATACTATTTCGATATAAGTTTTACAGTATCCTTTAAGTTTAAGTTTGTCAAATTCTGCAATTTTGAGTTGTGCCACTTTTTTTGAAGGGGTGCGATAGATTTATTAATGCCGACCAACCGGTCTAGTGGTTAAGGTGTTGGCCTCTGGATCGGAAGGTTACTGGTTCGAATCCGGGGTCAGGGCATGGATGTAATTGTGCTGTCCTTAGTTAGGGGTAGTGATGGTCGCCCATTGGGTGCCCCTTCACAAATGACCATCGCTTCCCGGCCTTGCAGTGGCCTATGATTAACAATCGAGTGCCCTCCGTAATTAAAAAAAAAATATATATATATATATTAATCTGGTTTAAATAGGTATATCTAGTTTACTTTAGTTATGCTGAACTGATTTAGCGTGGTATTCACCCTTTAAACATATTAATGACATCAATGTGTTTCCAAGCTTTAACATCCAAATTCGATATGAAATAAGAATATGCTTGTTTGATTTCAAAATTGCTAAACAACAAAAAATTACAACTACAATAGCAGTTTGTGCACAAGAAATTTTATCTTGTATGAGTTAAATTTAAAAAACAAGTACGTTTTGTGAGGAGTTAACTAAATCTCTCCGAATGTGATATTTTTATGTTCTATCATACATTGCTTTAGAAAATGCACTTACTTCCGAAGGCGATGCAAACGTAAATGCCATCTCGCTTGCATTTCTATTTTGAATTTTAGAATGTTTAATTAGACGAAAAGTGGAATTAATTGCTCGGCTGGAGAGTATTCTAGTCGCCATGTTTACAATTGCAATAATTCCGGTCCAAGAACGGAAAGGTCGACGTTGGGTCGAGATTAGATGTCTGAAATCATGAGCAGCAGCAAAAATGTTAAAGGGATTATTATCCCTACAAAATCCAGTAAAATTATCCCTAAAGCTATCAGCGAAATTATTCATAATTCGGTTCGTTTTGGGCTTATTGGACCAACCGGTATAGTGGTTAAGGTGTTAGCCTCTAGATCGGAAGGTTCCTGGTTCGTATCCGGGTCCGGGCATGGATGTTTGTAAGCGTATGGTGTAGAGGCGGCTGGTGCACCTTAAATCTGTCGTGGCCGAAAGTCCTCACGTTGGGTTGGCGTGGAAGTTTGGAGAGTGGGGTGCCAGCTCAGGTGTTGCTTCGTCATCTGACCGTGGTTCAAAATTACGAGGTGTTGTCCTCGGATCTTTCCCGTAAGGGACTGATCCCAGACCGTCGTCAATAGCCCGTTGTGTAGCTCTAGTACGACGTTAACTAAAAAATTACCATTACCATTTGGGCTTATTGATCTAAAATCCTATTCCAAGCTGCGCCAAACACAAATGAGATAGTAGGTATTTTAATTAACATCATACTGGAACAACCAGGACCGCCCATAAGGGAGGACAAACCCGACAAATGTCGGGGGGCCCGGACGTTTAAGGGCGCCTCGGCCCCAAGGTTTGTTCAAGAAATTATCTGCCTCATTTTAGGGTTATTATCCGAATTTGACAAAAAAATATCGAACAGAAAATATTATTTTCAAGTCCTTAAAACGGCCCCGTCAAGGTGGTCTCACATTTTCACCAGTCTCCGGTCTACGACAACGACTAGTTGGTTTACATGCCACAAGGAGTAAAGAAATAGTAAGCACGTTCTTCAACTTTATAAACCACCTTTACAATTTCTTTTAGTGCGAGCCAACGACGATGTAAACTGCTTCTAAAACTCACTGATGGGAGGTCTCTACATGGTCTTTGTGAGACAAGATGGAGTGCAAGAATTGAGGCAGTGAAACCTATATCTGAAAAACTACCTGACGTTTTAAAGGCCCTTCAAGATGTAAAAAATCAGTAATTTATCGTAAGAGGAAACGGCGGAAGAGTAAACGGATTCCTCAATTATTTTCAAAATTTGAAACTTTAATTCAGCTAAATATTTGGAAGGACATACTAGAGCAAATTAGTACAAGAAATTTAATCCTTCAATCATAATATATCTCCCTTGATATCGAAATGAATAACATTAAAGCGTTAACTGAAACAATAGATAAAGATTTAAGAAAACAATGGTCTGTATAAATAGAGCTAAAGAGACAGCTTCTATTATACAAATACAAATACAAATACAAATATTGACGACCAGCTACAGGCTCGAGCCCAACAAGGCTGGTCCTTTGTTTATGAATTCCCCAATTCCCACTGACTATCCAATTGTATCTTAAATTCGTACACTCCCTTTGAATTAACTATATTTTCTGGCAACGCGTTCCAACTGTCTATTACCCTATTAAAATAGTAGTTTTTCCTTAAATCCCGATTAAAATGTGTCTTATTCAATTTATGCCCATGACCCCTTGTTCTGTTATCCCTATTGAAATTTAAGCCCTCTATGTCCCCTTGTTTTACAAACTTGAAAAGCTGAATCAAATCCCCCCTCCTTCTTCTTTCCAGTGTATACATGTTTAGCTTACTTAAACGTTCATTATAGTCGAAATTTGCTAGCCCCTTTATTATTTTTGTAGCTCTGTGCTGAACCCTTTCAATTGATTCTATGTCCTTTCTCATATATGGAGCCCAGAATTGTACAGCATATTCTAGATGTGGTCTTACTAAACCCTTATATAACGGCAAGATTATATTCTTATCACTTGAAGTTACAGTCTTTTTAATATACCCCAATAACCTATTAGCCTTTTTACCCGCAGCTGAACATTGGTGACCCATTTTAAAATCCCTGTGAATTATCACCCCAATATCCTTGACTGTTTCTCCCTCCTTTACCTATACTCCCTGTAGACAGAACTCGGCTCCACTGTTCCTGTAACCCATATGCAGAACTTGACATTTCCCTACATTAAATGACATACCCCATTTTACAGCCCATTCGGATATCTTATCAAAATCCCCTTGTACATTTTCTATCTGTAACTTGGTATCCACTGTCCCCCATATTTTTAAGTCATCTGCAAATATACTAATTCTATTCTTGATCCCCTGACCTATATCATCTATGAAAATTATAAATAAAATTGGTCCCAAAACTGATCCCTGAGGCACCCCACTTATAACTTCTGTCCACTGTGAATAATTTCCTTTTACCTGCACTCTCTGCTTTCTACCCAATAACCAATTCTTTATCCATATTAATGTTTTTCCCTGAATCCCCAGCCTTTCAATTTAAACAGTAATGCCTCATGAGGTACTTTATCAAAAGCCTTTTGAAAATCTATGTACATGATATCCACACTGCTCTTATTATCCAGCTCCTCAGTAATTTTTTCGTAGAACTTCAAAAGGTTTGTAGAGCAGGATCTGCCCTTCCTAAACCCATACTGATTCTCTGATAACAGTCCCCCTTCCTCCAAGTATAACATTATATGCTTTTTTAACATAGATTCGAATATTTTGCAAATTACTGATGTTAGACTTACTGGTCTATAGTTGCCCGGATCACTTTGTATTCCCTTTTTGAAAATTGGAGTTATGTTGGCCAACTTCCAATCCATCAGTACCCAACCCGTGCTATATGTTGAATTAAATATCGTGTGAATTACTTCCCCCAATTCTTCCGCGCATTCCACTAGTACTCTCGGATAAATATCGTTTGGCTTTAGATGGCTTAATTCTTTTCAACTGATGAACTATTTCTTCCCTGTTAAATTTGCATTCTTTAATTATACCCCCTGCAAAGGCTCCATCCTTGGGATCCTTTTTTAAATTATAGTTACCATTGAAAACCCCCAGAAAAAAGTCATTTAACACGTTTGCCATTCCTACCTCGTCTTGAATGAACTCACCTCCCTTCTGGTATAGATGCAGAATTTTCCACAAAAAAAAGACGACGTAAAAGAAAGTTTTTGAAGTGGAAAGAGAAACGCCTGAAGTATTAGAAACCGAAGAAACAAAATTCAAAAGTTCGGTTTTTATATAGTAATCAATGAATAAGTTACTCAGTTATAATCAAGGTATGAGCAAATGAAAAAACATATGCAATACATTCGAAGTCATATTAAAAATAAATTGTAATAAGCTTTCTCTCATCCCTGATCTTATCCTTTTGGATTTTATACAGTAATCCGTTCTCAACTCCATATTGTTTGAATATCTTTTTGTCCTCTGCACCTATACCTTTCCAAATCACACTCAAGGTTTCACATTTTCGCTGACTGTCTCTAAGCTACTCGGGCGCGCAATCAATCAGTGCCTGATTTTCTCCGCCTATGCTATCATTCTGAGGGGAATAGTTTTCTTCCATTACATCACCTTCGCTATCTGATCCCTCCTTAACAATGCACTCGTCTTTAGGAGTGTTTATTGCCAACACGCTGTTTTCGTTTAGCTGGGGATCCTCTACCGCGCCTTTAACTCAGAGATCTCGTGACAGCATTAATCTCAGCCAGCATTTTCTTTCAATTCGCAGGTAATTTGTTGATTAGCTCTGCAGTGCGGTTACTAAGCAAGTACCTATTCTGACATAAATTTTTGTCTACCACTGCCGCCTTTGTAATAACCCTCCCAAAATCTCCATCTAATTCGACTATCGCTACAGATAGACACTTGGATTGCGAATCAAGTGGGGTACGCACCCAGACTAGCTTGTTCGTCCACGTTTCTTTTGGGGCATAATTAACGCAAGTTAAATCTATGCTAGCCCCAGAGTCCCTAAGAATTTCACACTCACGACCGGTTACTGATCCTTCGCTTGTATAAATGTTCAAACTCTCCTTTTAAACCATCAGTCAACCTTAATTGATTTATCTCCCTTGATCTTCTCTCTTTCAGTTTAGGACAGAAAGGTCTGAGATGATCTAAGCTATTACACTCGTAACAGCGCAGTGGAATCCTTTTTGTCAAATTCTTTTGCCCGATCAAAACTATAAACTTTTTACGGAGAAGAAGGAGGTCTATCGACCATTCTCCCAAAATTTCCCTTTTCTTCCGTCTTTCTAAGGGGTTTGTTAAAGTTAACACCCTGAAACTCCTTCTTTCCAACTGACATAGGTTTCCGAAAGTTTTGTCAGACAGTTTCGAATTGATCTAATTCGTCTGCCAACTCAAGTGACGAAATAATTTCTCACCGTGTGTCAATGAAATGCTCTCTTGCTTCCGGCACGGCTTTGAGTTTCATTTGGTTGGCTACTATAAGCGCTTTCAACTTTCCAAACGTGTCTATCCCAAGACCTCCAACCCATCCTTCCTTATAGTTTTCCAATTCAAAGGCGAAATCTCGCTAACGACTGTTCACTTTCCACGTGTGCTGCACGAATTTTAATCTAAATGTCTCGGGGCACAGCGTGTACCTATTCAAAAGGATTTTCTTAGCATCTGCATCAGGGTGTCAAGATTTAAATCACTTGATTTAAATCAGCGAGTAAAATCATGATTTTAATCAAATAATTTTTTTTAAATCACTAATTTAAATCACAACTAATCTCGCATTTTTATTAACTAAGTAAATGCACCACAGAATAATCACAGAAGTGGTCAAATGCTTTAATTTTTCTGTACTCATGGTGATTTCAGCACTAATGGCTACACCAGCTCAGAAAAAACTGGGTCAATTACTACATCTCTCTAAAAAAAAAAGTTACCGCCGCCACCGACAGGATTGAAAACTGTGTTGTTTAATTCGATTCTTAGACGGTTTCCCGAGAAAGTACTGAACAGAAAAAAACGAAATTAACATGGTTTGTTTTCCTGGACAATTATCAAGATTTTGTACCGATGCGGCTATTAGTTTAGGGTTTATTAAGTGTCAAAATTGAAAAAGCGAAATTTCTTCCGCGAGTGAGCAAAACACATACAAACTTTCAGTCTTCAGCCGTGAGTTTTTTAAAAAAGTTCCTCTTAACGTAAATTTTTGCAGCTCGTCGAGTTTTTTTAGAAATTTCAATTTGGTTCTTGTTAATATTTTTTTGAAATTCGGGAAAAATCGGGACATTTTTGTAACTTTTTTTAAAATTGCCGTATCTATATCTTATTACTATTAGTTTTTAGTTTTTAAAATATAGCAGTATACTCAGAATGTATTCTTTCTTACGGTACAATTATTTTTGAAATAGGTTAATAATTAAATTGGATGCGATCAAAAATTGGTTATACAAAATTCGTAATCTTTGGATAGTTTCGCTACTTTTTGTTAAAAAAAGTCTACTGCTTAGTTCTGTTTTTTATTTTTTTATTTTTTTTTTATTTGAGAACATCACGGAATACATTACACTACACTCTTTCTTATGGTACAATTATTTTTTAAATTGGTTAATAAATAAAATCGATGCAATTAAAAGTTGGTCATACAATTTTTGGAACTTTCAGATCGTAATTTAAGATGCAAAACTAAAACTGTCATATCTATATCGTATTACTATTAGTTTTTAATTTTGAAAATGTAGCAGAAATATACCTCAGAATGTACTCTTTCTTACGGTACAATTATTTTAAAAATTGGTTCATAAATAAATTCGATGCAATCAAAAGTTGGTCACACAAATTTCGTATTTTTTAGTTCGCATAGCAGGTTCCGCACGCAGACGTGGGTTGTATTTTTGACTATCGGGTTTGCCAGATATCAAATTTATCGTAGCAACAATTGCCATAAAAACGATTTATTTTTATTTGGCGAGGGAAAAGGCTCGCTTTTTTCACTTTGTTCTCAGACGGTTTACGGAGAAAGTACGAAGTACAGATCGTAAAGTTTGGAGATTAACACGGTTTACTTCAAATGGTACAGGGAACAAGATGCAGAAGGTTTTTTTATTCATGCGGCTGTAAGTTCAGGGTGCATTAAGTGTTAAAGTAAAAAAAAGTTAAATCACTTGCGAAAGTATTGATTTGCTTCGGAAACCAAACGGGATTACGTAGCAATCCCCGGTGGTCTGCGTTCTCAAGCGAGCAGAGGGCTAAGCCCTCGCTGGGACGTCATGGACCGGAAAGTCAAATCAGGATTATACGAATTATTCAGATAGTTTCGCTGTCCAGGAGATGCATTCTGCGAAAGAAATGTTGGTTTGCGAAGCAACCAACATTTCTTTCGCATCCTCCTGGGGATTGCTAGCAATCCCCAGGAGGTTGGCGAGCGTAAGCGAGCAGGGGGCGGAGCCCCCTTGTATTATAAAAGATTGCAACAGCCATTTGTAACTTATTAGAATATACTATATACTGGAAGCAGTAATGTAAACATAAATGACATCATAAATCTAAATGCCAGGAAGAGTAATGTATAAACATTTCTGATTAACAGCACTCATAATACAAACACTTAAAGGAAGTATGCAACAGTTTGATTCAAAATTAAAAACTAAAGTGGTGACTGATTTAAATAGCTAAAAAAAAAAAACACACACACAAGTAGGAAGTAAAGTTTTTTTAGGCATTTGTCAGTTAGTTTTTTTCTTGTGGTGTGTAATAGAGATTTAAGAGTAGAAATATACATTTTCACACACACACACGCACACACACACACACACACACACACACACACACACACACACACACACACACACACACACACACACACACACACACACACACACACACACACACACACACACACACAGCCATTAAAATGTCAGCAAGAAGAAAGAAATATCCTATATGAATTAAAAGTATGTGAAAATATTGTAGCTCGGCAGTTTTATTATTAGAATTTACTATAGTTTGATTATTTCTCTGTCCTCTATTCTACTTCTCACACTATTGTTTAGATCTGTCACTTAAACTTACTGATAAATTTGTTGACATGATAATGTAATTTACTCAAGAAAAACTATGTAGGATGTCAATTTGTGTTTTAAAGTTAAACAAATGTTAAGTAAATATTGATTTATCTAGTTACAAACTCAATTTTCTATTCAACAAATTTATTTATAATTGTTGTAAAAACAGTGTATAGGGCCTACATAAATTTAAATTAAAAAAATCTGATTTAAATTTAAAAAATCATCCAATTTAAATTTAAAAAAATCCTATTATTGATTAAAAAAAAGATCATGATTTTTTTACACCTGATTCAAGCTGATAGCTATCATCCAAGAAAACTATTTTGATTTGAAATTAAAAATTGAACCAATGCCATAACTTGCTGTTTTAAAGGTTTTGTATGCTGGTATATGTTAAATCTCTTGTTGCCAGACTAATGACATCTCAAAATAATTAACAATGTTATTTAAACACATATGTCAAAGAACAAATCGAACAAGATGTTGAGTCAATTACAAAGGATTAATTAAACGCAACATTATCTTACATTTTTTTGAGAATTTTCTTAAAATTCAAGCAGAAACAGGGTGCAGCCAAGAAAACTATTTTGATTTGAAATTAAAAGTGAAACCAGTGCCATAACTTACTGTTTTAAATATTTTGTATGCTGGTATATGTTAAATCTGTTGTTACCAAACTAAACACATCTCAAAATAATTTACAGTGTTATTGAGACACAAGTGTCAAAGAACAAATCCAACAAGATGTTGAGTCAATTACAAAAGATTAATTAAACGCAATAGTATCTCACATTTTTTTGAAAAATTTCTTGAAATTCAAGCTGAAACACCTGATCAAATCATTACACTAAACATAATAATCAAATCAAGGATGAGTAAAAAATCTAACTACTGCGAAGTTACAATTACTCGTTGACATATAAAAGGATAAATTAAACGGAATATTATCTTACATTTTTTTTGAGAATTTTCTTTAAATTCAAGCAGAAACACCTTATTAAATCATTACATTAAACATAATAATCAAATCGAGGACGAGTAAAAAATAACTACTGCGAAGTTACAATACTCGTTAACATATAAAATAATAAATTATATTGTCTAAAAATAAAAACATATAAGAAGAAAGTAATTATTTAAATTGAAAAGCGGGGAGTCGTGAAATCGAATAATATCACAGGAGGTATTTATTACAATTTCTTAAAAGATTACTGAAAAATCCCATTGACACATAAAATTATTCGTATATACAAGAAGACAGAAGTATTTATTCAAATGGCAAAGAAAAAATCATTTAAAAGTAAAGAACCATCGAAATCTGTTACTATTTCCTGTATAACATGAAATAGTATTTGTTTACTCACCTGATGTTTTTAAAAATATGTTGTTATCAGATTAAGTGATTAAAGACGTGTCCCAACCTTTCAGGATTAAAAAAATAGTCACAAACATTAAATTAAAAAATATGTAACACTACACTGTTTAAAACAGGGGTGACCAACCTGTGGCGCATGCGCCAAACTTGGCGCATTGGGTGATTACAAGTGGCACATTGCATTATTGTGCCTCCTTATTTTTTTGAAGTAGGCGCCATAACTGAAAATATCTTCATATTTTCAACAACATAATACTCTCAGTTTAATACATAGAGCTTTCTTACTCCTCATTTCGTCGCAATTGTTTGAGTTTGCAATTTATATTTTGTGTGATGCGACGTACTAGTGATCTGTTTGTTCTTTTCGAGATTTTTTTGTACCTTTTAATGTGTTTTTTTACCACATTCCTGTTATCTATCACTGTACAAAAGAAAATAAGCAAAAGAAGAGCAAAAAGTATTAGAGAAAAAGTGAATTTAACGAACAGATGGAGTTATTTACAGCAAATCCACTAGGAAAATCGTTTTTTGCATTGTTTTTTAAACTACTCTTTCGCATAATATAAGACATGATCTTAAGAAACACTATAAAACACAGCATCAGGCTAACATAGAAGGAAAAATTAAACTTGTTCTCGGGTCGGAGTTACGTAAAGAATATGTGACTAAACAAAGGAAGAAATCAGAAGACAAAATATTTTTGCTAATGTAAGTTGTGAAGCCGAGGTGATGACAGAAGCGTCCTATGAAATTGTTTTAGCATTGGCGAAAAAAAAAACCTATTCTGACGGAAGAGCCTTGTATCCAAATATTTGCACGCCAATTTGGTTATAAAGGTATTGAGAAGAAATCAGACGAAATTGCAAAACCAATTCAGACAAATGCGAGATGTGTCGTGGAACTCTCTCTCTCTCTCTCTCTGGATGTATTTCAACAACTGGAAGACTTTTCTTTAGCTTTGGACGAATCAATGGACATAATTGATGTAGTCCAGTTATAAGCATTTTTGTACGAGGAATTGATTATAATTTTATTGTCTTTGAATAACTAGCCAGTCTGGAGCTATTGCATTATGAAACAAGAGGATCAGAGCTATTTAAAATGTAAAATCATGCCAAGAAAATCTAAATTAGATTATTGTACTAATCAGTATGTGTACTGACGGTACGCCGTAAATGGCACTACAACTTTGCTTGGAAATTTTTTAAAATCGTATTGCACTAAAATATCAATGTATTTATTATACATCAAAAGGCACTGTGTGTAAAATTAAAAAAAATGCAGTATGTTTTGTTACCGGTTGTGAAATGTGTGATTAAAATTAGAACAAGAGCATTAAACAACCGAGAATTCAGAGAATATTGAATTATTATATTTTGAATATGGTGAACCTTTTCTTTATTGTGAGGTGCGCTGGCTTTCTAGAGGACAGGTTCTGAATAGATTTTAGAAATTAAAAAATGCTATTTTTAATTTTTGAGACAGGAAATTGAACTTTCCTGATGAAAGATCCCTATTCTTTAATAATAACTGGCTATTTGAATTGCCATTTTTAGTTGATGTACTAGCCATCCCAATTATCTAAATTCGACGCTACAAGGCAAGAAGGAATTATTTCCTAGCTTAGTAAATAGCTTTAATTCATTTAAAATGGCATTAAATCTGTTCATCTCTCAGTTAGAAAATCAGGATTTGAGTCAATTTCCACACTTGAAAGAGCAGAGGGGATGTGCTGTGAAACAATTTGACCAAATATATTAAAATTAGTTATTACAAGGGTTATTTCAAAGTCGTTTTCTTGATTTGGCTACAGAAGAAAACTACATGCTCGCATTAATAAAGCATTTTCACTAAGTGAACAAAACGTAATGAAAATGCCTAGTAACATACGAATGATACTTATTGATTTCAAAACAAATTCATTATTGAAATTGAAGTTTCATGAGCTTTATTATTCAGATCAAAATGCATGATTAATTTCTGGCGTGCATTACACAGTAAACACTTTCCGGAACTAAGAAAATATGCAAAACGTTGTATATGTCGTGTTATAACGACATACAGATGTGATCAAGCTTTTTTCATCCATGAAATTTATTAAAAGGAAAACGAGTTCACGAATGACTGATTCAAATTTGAAGAATTCTCCGTAATAGACATTGTTTTACATACATTTTAGTTGAATCATTTTAAAATGTTAATTATGTTGATAAACATACTTTTATTTAAAAAAAGCTACTAAGGATATGGCAGGACCATGAATGTAAAGAGGATGTGTCATGTATGTCGAGCATAGTCGGACTTCCTCCCAATGTGGCTCAATAACATGGAAGGCGCACCCCCTCGCCTCTTGCCGTCTTCGACGGGCCTCGGACTCCTCTGGTCTTTCAGTGTAGGCATGAGAAACATCAACATGAATGTAAAGTAGAAAAGGTGCTTGAATTCTATGGCGCATTTGAACTCGTATATGAAAAAAATTGGCGCATGGTATGTAAAAGGTTGGCCACCCCTGGTTTAAAACAACCCAGAAAAAGCAGAATCCCAATGCAATTAATTATTATTCAAACGGAACCGGCCAAAGTTGATTCTTCGTTTGAACGTTCCTTTTAAACAGGAAGTGTTACGCTTCGAAAAAAACCACGTGCGCTATCTATTGCTAACCCTAAGTCCGACTGGGGAATTTTTGTTTGCAATTGAAGTCATTTGAATAGAAAATTTTCGAACTAGTGTTATTTTCAATTAAGCGGTTATTTTAGCTACACTTTTGAAGAAATTTTAGGGGGCGTGGCACTTCTTCAATGTTTCTCCGTAACAACCAACAACCAGCGTCATGAGATCAAAATTTTAAAATTATCTTGTAAGTTTACTAAAAAATTCCGTTTTCTTCGTATTATTTTTTAATGAACTAGGGGGCTCCGCCACCTGCTCGCTTACGCTCGCTAATTTATTTATTAACCAATTTCAAAAATAATTGTATCGTAACAAAGAATACATTCTAAGGTATACTGCAATACTTTCAAAATTAAAAACTAATAGTAATACGATATAGATATGACAGGTTTTTAAAAAAAGTAACGAAAATGTCCCGATTTTTCTCGGATTAAAAAAAATATATTACCAAGAACCAAAGTGAAATTTCTAAAAAAATTCGACGAACTGCAAAAATTTACTTTGAGAGGTACTCTTTAAAAAAAACTCACGGCGGAAGACTGAAAATGTGTATGTGTTTTGCTCACTCGCGGAAGAAATTTCGCTTTTTCAACTTTGACACTTAAACCCTAAACTATTAACCGCATCGGAAAAAGATCTTTACAATTGTCCAGGGAACATGATAAAGAACAATGTTAATTTCATATTTTTCTGATCTGTACTTTCTCGAGAAACCGTCTAAGAATCGAATTAAACAACACAGTTTTCAATCCTGCGATAGCGGCGGTAACTTTTTTTTAATATAGAGAGATGTGTTGTATTTTTTTCAAGTTCTTCTAATTTTATTTAATTAATTTTAGATTTTTCCACTTAGACATGAAAAAATCTAAAATAAATTGAATAAAATTAGGAGAACTTGGGAAAAAAATACAATAGATTTATCTCTATATTAAAAAAATGTTACTGCCGCCACCGCCGCAGGATTGAAAACTGTGTTGTTTAGCTCGATTCTTAGACGGTTTCCCAAAAAAGTACTGATCGGAAAAAAACAAAATTAACATGGTTTGTTCTTCATCGTATTCCCTGGACAATTCTTAAGATTTTTTTCCGATGCGGCTATTAGTTTAGGGTTTATTAAGTGTCAAAATTGAAGAAGCGAAATTTCTTCCGCGAGTGAGCAAAACACATTCAAATTTTCAGTCTTCAGCCGTGAGTTTTTTTTTAAGAGTACCTCTCAACGTAAATTTTTGCAGCTCGTCGAGTTTTTTTAGAAATTTCAATTTGGTTCTTGTTAATATTTTTTTGAAATTCGGGAAAAATCGGGACATTTTTGTAACTTTTTTTAAAATTGCCGTATCTATATCTTATTACTATTAGTTTTTAGTTTTTAAAATATAGCAGTATACTCAGACTGTATTCTTTCTTACGGTACAATTATTTTTGAAATAGGTTAATAATTAAATTGGATGCGATCAAAAATTGGTTATACAAAATTCGTAATCTTTGGATAGTTTCGCTACTTTTTGTTAAAAAAAGTCTACTGCTTAGTTCTGTTTTTTTTATTTTTTATTTTTTTTTTATTTGAGAACATCACGGAATACATTACACTACACTCTTTCTTATGGTACAATTATTTTTTAAATTGGTTAATAAATAAAATCGATGCAATTAAAAGTTGGTCATACAATTTTTGGAACTTTCAGATCGTAATTTAAGATGCAAAACTAAAACTGTCATATCTATATCGTATTACTATTAGTTTTTAATTTTGAAAATATAGCAGAAATATACCTCAGAATGTACTCTTTCTTACGGTACAATTATTTTAAAAATTGGTTCATAAATAAATTCGATGCAATCAAAAGTTGGTCACACAAATTTCGTATTTTTTAGTTCGCATAGCAGGTTCCGCACGCAGACGTGGGTTGTATTTTTGACTATCGGGTTTGCCAGATATCAAATTTATCGTAGCAACAATTGCCATAAAAACGATTTATTTTTATTTGGCGAGGAAAAAGGCTCGCTTTTTTCACTTTGTTCTCAGACGGTTTACGGAGAAAGTACGAAGTACAGATCGTAAAGTTTGGAGATTAACACGGTTTACTTCAAATGGTACAGGGAACAAGATGCAGAAGGTTTTTTTATTCATGCGGCTGTTAGTTCAGGGTGCATTAAGTGTTAAAGTAAAAAAAAGTTAAATCACTTGCGAAAGTATTGATTTGCTTCGGAAACCAAACGGGATTACGTAGCAATCCCCGGTGGTCTGCGTTCTCAAGCGAGCAGAGGGCTAAGCCCTCGCTGGGACGTCATGGACCGGAAAGTCAAATCAGGATTATACGAATTATTCAGATAGTTTCGCTGTCCAGGAGATGCATTCTGCGAAAGAAATGTTGGTTTGCGAAGCAACCAACATTTCTTTCGCATCCTCCTGGGGATTGCTAGCAATCCCCAGGAGGTTGGCGAGCGTAAGCGAGCAGGGTGCGGAGCCCCCTTGTATTATAAAAGATTGCAACAGCCATTTGTAACTTATTAGAATATACTATATACTGGAAGCAGTAATGTAAACATAAATGACATCATAAATCTAAATGCCAGGAAGAGTAATGTATAAACATTTCTGATTAACAGCACTCATAATACAAACACTTAAAGGAAGTATGCAACAGTTTGATTCAAAATTAAAAACTAAAGTGGTGACTGATTTAAATAGCTAAAAAAAAAAAAAAACACACACACAAGTAGGAAGTAAAGTTTTTTTAGGCATTTGTCAGTTAGTTTTTTTCTTGTGGTGTGTAATAGAGATTTAAGAGTAGAAATATACATTTTCACACACACACACACACACACACACACACACACACACACACACACACACACACACACACACACACACACACACACACACACACACAGCCATTAAAATGTCAGCAAGAAGAAAGAAATATCCTATATGAATTAAAAGTATGTGAAAATATTGTAGCTCGGCAGTTTTATTATTAGAATTTACTATAGTTTGATTATTTCTCTGTCCTCTATTCTACTTCTCACACTATTGTTTAGATCTGTCACTTAAACTTACTGATAAATTTGTTAACATGATAATGTAATTTACTCAAGAAAAACTATGTAGGATGTCAATTTGTGTTTTAAAGTTAAACAAATGTTAAGTAAATATTGATTTATCTAGTTACAAACTCAATTTTCTATTCAACAAATTTATTTATAATTGTTGTAAAAACAGTGTATAGGGCCTACATAAATTTAAATTTAAAAAATCTGATTTAAATTTAAAAAATCATCCAATTTAAATTTAAAAAAATCCTATTATTGATTAAAAAAAAGATCATGATTTTTTTTACACCTGATTCAAGCTGATAGCTATCATCCAAGAAAACTATTTTGATTTGAAATTAAAAATTGAACCAATGCCATAACTTGCTGTTTTAAAGGTTTTGTATGCTGGTATATGTTAAATCTCTTGTTGCCAGACTAATGACATCTCAAAATAATTAACAATGTTATTTAAACACATATGTCAAAGAACAAATCGAACAAGATGTTGAGTCAATTACAAAGGATTAATTAAACGCAACATTATCTTACATTTTTTTGAGAATTTTCTTAAAATTCAAGCAGAAACAGGGTGCAGCCAAGAAAACTATTTTGATTTGAAATTAAAAGTGAAACCAGTGCCATAACTTACTGTTTTAAATATTTTGTATGCTGGTATATGTTAAATCTGTTGTTACCAAACTAAACACATCTCAAAATAATTTACAGTGTTATTGAGACACAAGTGTCAAAGAACAAATCCAACAAGATGTTGAGTCAATTACAAAAGATTAATTAAACGCAATAGTATCTCACATTTTTTTGAAAAATTTCTTGAAATTCAAGCTGAAACACCTGATCAAATCATTACACTAAACATAATAATCAAATCAAGGATGAGTAAAAAATCTAACTACTGCGAAGTTACAATTACTCGTTGACATATAAAAGGATAAATTAAACGGAATATTATCTTACATTTTTTTTGAGAATTTTCTTTAAATTCAAGCAGAAACACCTTATTAAATCATTACATTAAACATAATAATCAAATCGAGGACGAGTAAAAAATAACTACTGCGAAGTTACAATACTCGTTAACATATAAAATAATAAATTATATTGTCTAAAAATAAAAACATATAAGAAGAAAGTAATTATTTAAATTGAAAAGCGGGGAGTCGTGAAATCGAATAATATCACAGGAGGTATTTATTACAATTTCTTAAAAGATTACTGAAAAATCCCATTGACACATAAAATTATTCGTATATACAAGAAGACAGAAGTATTTATTCAAATGGCAAAGAAAAAATCATTTAAAAGTAAAGAACCATCGAAATCTGTTACTATTTCCTGTATAACATGAAATAGTATTTGTTTACTCACCTGATGTTTTTAAAAATATGTTGTTATCAGATTAAGTGATTAAAGACGTGTCCCAACCTTTCAGGATTAAAAAAATAGTCACAAACATTAAATTAAAAAATATGTAACACTACACTGTTTAAAACAGGGGTGACCAACCTGTGGCGCATGCGCCAAACTTGGCGCATTGGGTGATTACAAGTGGCACATTGCATTATTGTGCCTCCTTATTTTTTTGAAGTAGGCGCCATAACTGAAAATATCTTCATATTTTCAACAACATAATACTCTCAGTTTAATACATAGAGCTTTCTTACTCCTCATTTCGTCGCAATTGTTTGAGTTTGCAATTTATATTTTGTGTGATGCGACGTACTAGTGATCTGTTTGTTCTTTTCGAGATTTTTTTGTACCTTTTAATGTGTTTTTTTACCACATTCCTGTTATCTATCACTGTACAAAAGAAAATAAGCAAAAGAAGAGCAAAAAGTATTAGAGAAAAAGTGAATTTAACGAACAGATGGAGTTATTTACAGCAAATCCACTAGGAAAATCGTTTTTTGCATTGTTTTTTAAACTACTCTTTCGCATAATATAAGACATGATCTTAAGAAACACTATAAAACACAGCATCAGGCTAACATAGAAGGAAAAATTAAACTTGTTCTCGGGTCGGAGTTACGTAAAGAATATGTGACTAAACAAAGGAAGAAATCAGAAGACAAAATATTTTTGCTAATGTAAGTTGTGAAGCCGAGGTGATGACAGAAGCGTCCTATGAAATTGTTTTAGCATTGGCGAAAAAAAAAACCTATTCTGACGGAAGAGCCTTGTATCCAAATATTTGCACGCCAATTTGGTTATAAAGGTATTGAGAAGAAATCAGACGAAATTGCAAAACCAATTCAGACAAATGCGAGATGTGTCGTGGAACTCTCTCTCTCTCTCTCTGGATGTATTTCAACAACTGGAAGACTTTTCTCTAGCTTTGGACGAATCAATGGACATAATTGATGTAGTCCAGTTATAAGCATTTTTGTACGAGGAATTGATTATAATTTTATTGTCTTTGAATAACTAGCCAGTCTGGAGCTATTGCATTATGAAACAAGAGGATCAGAGCTATTTAAAATGTAAAATCATGCCAAGAAAATCTAAATTAGATTATTGTACTAATCAGTATGTGTACTGACGGTACGCCGTAAATGGCACTACAACTTTGCTTGGAAATTTTTTAAAATCGTATTGCACTAAAATATCAATGTATTTATTATACATCAAAAGGCACTGTGTGTAAAATTAAAAAAAATGCAGTATGTTTTGTTACCGGTTGTGAAATGTGTGATTAAAATTAGAACAAGAGCATTAAACAACCGAGAATTCAGAGAATATTGAATTATTATATTTTGAATATGGTGAACCTTTTCTTTATTGTGAGGTGCGCTGGCTTTCTAGAGGACAGGTTCTGAATAGATTTTAGAAATTAAAAAATGCTATTTTTAATTTTTGAGACAGGAAATTGAACTTTCCTGATGAAAGATCCCTATTCTTTAATAATAACTGGCTATTTGAATTGCCATTTTTAGTTGATGTACTAGCCATCCCAATTATCTAAATTCGACGCTACAAGGCAAGAAGGAATTATTTCCTAGCTTAGTAAATAGCTTTAATTCATTTAAAATGGCATTAAATCTGTTCATCTCTCAGTTAGAAAATCAGGATTTGAGTCAATTTCCACACTTGAAAGAGCAGAGGGGATGTGCTGTGAAACAATTTGACCAAATATATTAAAATTAGTTATTACAAGGGTTATTTCAAAGTCGTTTTCTTGATTTGGCTACAGAAGAAAACTACATGCTCGCATTAATAAAGCATTTTCACTAAGTGAACAAAACGTAATGAAAATGCCTAGTAACATACGAATGATACTTATTGATTTCAAAACAAATTCATTATTGAAATTGAAGTTTCATGAGCTTTATTATTCAGATCAAAATGCATGATTAATTTCTGGCGTGCATTACACAGTAAACACTTTCCGGAACTAAGAAAATATGCAAAACGTTGTATATGTCGTGTTATAACGACATACAGATGTGATCAAGCTTTTTTCATCCATGAAATTTATTAAAAGGAAAACGAGTTCACGAATGACTGATTCAAATTTGAAGAATTCTCCGTAATAGACATTGTTTTACATACATTTTAGTTGAATCATTTTAAAATGTTAATTATGTTGATAAACATACTTTTATTTAAAAAAAGCTACTAAGGATATGGCAGGACCATGAATGTAAAGAGGATGTGTCATGTATGTCGAGCATAGTCGGACTTCCTCCCAATGTGGCTCAATAACATGGAAGGCGCACCCCCTCGCCTCTTGCCGTCTTCGACGGGCCTCGGACTCCTCTGGTCTTTCAGTGTAGGCATGAGAAACATCAACATGAATGTAAAGTAGAAAAGGTGCTTGAATTCTATGGCGCATTTGAACTCGTATATGAAAAAAATTGGCGCATGGTATGTAAAAGGTTGGCCACCCCTGGTTTAAAACAACCCAGAAAAAGCAGAATCCCAATGCAATTAATTATTATTCAAACGGAACCGGCCAAAGTTGATTCTTCGTTTGAACGTTCCTTTTAAACAGGAAGTGTTACGCTTCGAAAAAAACCACGTGCGCTATCTATTGCTAACCCTAAGTCCGACTGGGGAATTTTTGTTTGCAATTGAAGTCATTTGAATAGAAAATTTTCGAACTAGTGTTATTTTCAATTAAGCGGTTATTTTAGCTACACTTTTGAAGAAATTTTAGGGGGCGTGGCACTTCTTCAATGTTTCTCCGTAACAACCAACAACCAGCGTCATGAGATCAAAATTTTAAAATTATCTTGTAAGTTTACTAAAAAATTCCGTTTTCTTCGTATTATTTTTTAATGAACTAGGGGGCTCCGCCACCTGCTCGCTTACGCTCGCTAATTTATTTATTAACCAATTTCAAAAATAATTGTATCGTAACAAAGAATACATTCTAAGGTATACTGCAATACTTTCAAAATTAAAAACTAATAGTAATACGATATAGATATGACAGGTTTTTTAAAAAAGTAACGAAAATGTCCCGATTTTTCTCGGATTAAAAAAAATATATTACCAAGAACCAAAGTGAAATTTCTAAAAAAATTCGACGAACTGCAAAAATTTACTTTGAGAGGTACTCTAAAAAAAACTCACGGCGGAAGACTGAAAATGTGTATGTGTTTTGCTCACTCGCGGAAGAAATTTCGCTTTTTCAACTTTGACACTTAATAAACCCTAAACTATTAACCGCATCGGAAAAAGATCTTTACAATTGTCCAGGGAACACGATAAAGAACAATGTTAATTTCATATTTTTCTGATCTGTACTTTCTCGAGAAACCGTCTAAGAATCGAATTAAACAACACAGTTTTCAATCCTGCGATAGCGGCGGTAACTTTTTTTTTAATATAGAGAGATGTGTTGTATTTTTTTCAAGTTCTTCTAATTTTATTTAATTAATTTTAGATTTTTCCACTTAGACATGAAAAAATCTAAAATAAATTGAATAAAATTAGGAGAACTTGGGAAAAAAATACAATAGATTTATCTCTATATTAAAAAAATGTTACTGCCGCCACCGCCGCAGGATTGAAAACTGTGTTGTTTAGCTCGATTCTTAGACGGTTTCCCAAAAAAGTACTGATCGGAAAAAAACAAAATTAACATGGTTTGTTCTTCATCGTATTCCCTGGACAATTCTTAAGATTTTTTTCCGATGCGGCTATTAGTTTAGGGTTTATTAAGTGTCAAAATTGAAGAAGCGAAATTTCTTCCGCGAGTGAGCAAAACACATTCAAATTTTCAGTCTTCAGCCGTGAGTTTTTTTTTAAGAGTACCTCTCAACGTAAATTTTTGCAGCTCGTCGAGTTTTTTTAGAAATTTCAATTTGGTTCTTGTTAATATTTTTTTGAAATTCGGGAAAAATCGGGACATTTTTGTAATTTTTTTTAAAATTGCCGTATCTATATCTTATTACGATTAGTTTTTAGTTTTTAAAATATAGCAGTATACTCAGAATGTATTCTTTCTTACGGTACAATTATTTTTGAAATAGGTTAATAATTAAATTGGATGCGATCAAAAATTGGTTATACAAAATTCGTAATCTTTGGATAGTTTCGCTACTTTTTGTTAAAAAAAGTCTACTGCTTAGTTCTGTTTTTTTTATTTTTTATTTTTTTTTATTTGAGAACATCACGGAATACATTACACTACACTCTTTCTTATGGTACAATTATTTTTTAAATTGGTTAATAAATAAAATCGATGCAATTAAAAGTTGGTCATACAATTTTTGGAACTTTCAGATCGTAATTTAAGATGCAAAACTAAAACTGTCATATCTATATCGTATTACTATTAGTTTTTAATTTTGAAAATATAGCAGAAATATACCTCAGAATGTACTCTTTCTTACGGTACAATTATTTTAAAAATTGGTTCATAAATAAATTCGATGCAATCAAAAGTTGGTCACACAAATTTCGTATTTTTTAGTTCGCATAGCAGGTTCCGCACGCAGACGTGGGTTGTATTTTTGACTATCGGGTTTGCCAGATATCAAATTTATCGTAGCAACAATTGCCATTAAAACGATTTATTTTTATTTGGCGAGGAAAAAGGCTCGCTTTTTTCTCTTTGTTCTCAGACGGTTTACGGAGAAAGTACGAAGTACAGATCGTAAAGTTTGGAGATTAACACGGTTTACTTCAAATGGTACAGGGAACAAGATGCAGAAGGTTTTTTTATTCATGCGGCTGTTAGTTCAGGGTGCATTAAGTGTTAAAGTAAAAAAAAGTTAAATCACTTGCGAAAGTATTGATTTGCTTCGGAAACCAAACGGGATTACGTAGCAATCCCCGGTGGTCTGCGTTCTCAAGCGAGCAGAGGGCTAAGCCCTCGCTGGGACGTCATGGACCGGAAAGTCAAATCAGGATTATACGAATTATTCAGATAGTTTCGCTGTCCAGGAGATGCATTCTGCGAAAGAAATGTTGGTTTGCGAAGCAACCAACATTTCTTTCGCATCCTCCTGGGGATTGCTAGCAATCCCCAGGAGGTTGGCGAGCGTAAGCGAGCAGGGGGCGGAGCCCCCTTGTATTATAAAAGATTGCAACAGCCATTTGTAACTTATTAGAATATACTATATACTGGAAGCAGTAATGTAAACATAAATGACATCATAAATCTAAATGCCAGGAAGAGTAATGTATAAACATTTCTGATTAACAGCACTCATAATACAAACACTTAAAGGAAGTATGCAACAGTTTGATTCAAAATTAAAAACTAAAGTGGTGACTGATTTAAATAGCTAAAAAAAAAAAAAAACACACACACACAAGTAGGAAGTAAAGTTTTTTTAGGCATTTGTCAGTTAGTTTTTTTCTTGTGGTGTGTAATAGAGATTTAAGAGTAGAAATATACATTTTCACACACACACACGCACGCACACACACACACACACACACACACACACACACACACACACACACACACACACACACACACACACACACACACACACACACACACACACACACAGCCATTAAAATGTCAGCAAGAAGAAAGAAATATCCTATATGAATTAAAAGTATGTGAAAATATTGTAGCTCGGCAGTTTTATTATTAGAATTTACTATAGTTTGATTATTTCTCTGTCCTCTATTCTACTTCTCACACTATTGTTTAGATCTGTCACTTAAACTTACTGATAAATTTGTTGACATGATAATGTAATTTACTCAAGAAAAACTATGTAGGATGTCAATTTGTGTTTTAAAGTTAAACAAATGTTAAGTAAATATTGATTTATCTAGTTACAAACTCAATTTTCTATTCAACAAATTTATTTATAATTGTTGTAAAAACAGTGTATAGGGCCTACATAAATTTAAATTAAAAAAATCTGATTTAAATTTAAAAAATCATCCAATTTAAATTTTAAAAAATCCTATTATTGATTAAAAAAAAGATCATGATTTTTTTTACACCTGATTCAAGCTGATAGCTATCATCCAAGAAAACTATTTTGATTTGAAATTAAAAATTGAACCAATGCCATAACTTGCTGTTTTAAAGGTTTTGTATGCTGGTATATGTTAAATCTCTTGTTGCCAGACTAATGACATCTCAAAATAATTAACAATGTTATTTAAACACATATGTCAAAGAACAAATCGAACAAGATGTTGAGTCAATTACAAAGGATTAATTAAACGCAACATTATCTTACATTTTTTTGAGAATTTTCTTAAAATTCAAGCAGAAACAGGGTGCAGCCAAGAAAACTATTTTGATTTGAAATTAAAAGTGAAACCAGTGCCATAACTTACTGTTTTAAATATTTTGTATGCTGGTATATGTTAAATCTGTTGTTACCAAACTAAACACATCTCAAAATAATTTACAGTGTTATTGAGACACAAGTGTCAAAGAACAAATCCAACAAGATGTTGAGTCAATTACAAAAGATTAATTAAACGCAATAGTATCTCACATTTTTTTGAAAAATTTCTTGAAATTCAAGCTGAAACACCTGATCAAATCATTACACTAAACATAATAATCAAATCAAGGATTAGTAAAAAATCTAACTACTGCGAAGTTACAATTACTCGTTGACATATAAAAGGATAAATTAAACGGAATATTATCTTACATTTTTTTTGAGAATTTTCTTTAAATTCAAGCAGAAACACCTTATTAAATCATTACATTAAACATAATAATCAAATCGAGGACGAGTAAAAAATAACTACTGCGAAGTTACAATACTCGTTAACATATAAAATAATAAATTATATTGTCTAAAAATAAAAACATATAAGAAGAAAGTAATTATTTAAATTGAAAAGCGGGGAGTCGTGAAATCGAATAATATCACAGGAGGTATTTATTACAATTTCTTAAAAGATTACTGAAAAATCCCATTGACACATAAAATTATTCGTATATACAAGAAGACAGAAGTATTTATTCAAATGGCAAAGAAAAAATCATTTAAAAGTAAAGAACCATCGAAATCTGTTACTATTTCCTGTATAACATGAAATAGTATTTGTTTACTCACCTGATGTTTTTAAAAATATGTTGTTATCAGATTAAGTGATTAAAGACGTGTCCCAACCTTTCAGGATTAAAAAAATAGTCACAAACATTAAATTAAAAAATATGTAACACTACACTGTTTAAAACAGGGGTGACCAACCTGTGGCGCATGCGCCAAACTTGGCGCATTGGGTGATTACAAGTGGCACATTGCATTATTGTGCCTCCTTATTTTTTTGAAGTAGGCGCCATAACTGAAAATATCTTCATATTTTCAACAACATAATACTCTCAGTTTAATACATAGAGCTTTCTTACTCCTCATTTCGTCGCAATTGTTTGAGTTTGCAATTTATATTTTGTGTGATGCGACGTACTAGTGATCTGTTTGTTCTTTTCGAGATTTTTTTGTACCTTTTAATGTGTTTTTTTACCACATTCCTGTTATCTATCACTGTACAAAAGAAAATAAGCAAAAGAAGAGCAAAAAGTATTAGAGAAAAAGTGAATTTAACGAACAGATGGAGTTATTTACAGCAAATCCACTAGGAAAATCGTTTTTTGCATTGTTTTTTAAACTACTCTTTCGCATAATATAAGACATGATCTTAAGAAACACTATAAAACACAGCATCAGGCTAACATAGAAGGAAAAATTAAACTTGTTCTCGGGTCGGAGTTACGTAAAGAATATGTGACTAAACAAAGGAAGAAATCAGAAGACAAAATATTTTTGCTAATGTAAGTTGTGAAGCCGAGGTGATGACAGAAGCGTCCTATGAAATTGTTTTAGCATTGGCGAAAAAAAAACCTATTCTGACGGAAGAGCCTTGTATCCAAATATTTGCACGCCAATTTGGTTATAAAGGTATTGAGAAGAAATCAGACGAAATTGCAAAACCAATTCAGACAAATGCGAGATGTGTCGTGGAACTCTCTCTCTCTCTCTCTCTGGATGTATTTCAACAACTGGAAGACTTTTCTCTAGCTTTGGACGAATCAATGGACATAATTGATGTAGTCCAGTTATAAGCATTTTTGTACGAGGAATTGATTATAATTTTATTGTCTTTGAATAACTAGCCAGTCTGGAGCTATTGCATTATGAAACAAGAGGATCAGAGCTATTTAAAATGTAAAATCATGCTAAGAAAATCTAAATTAGATTATTGTACTAATCAGTATGTGTACTGACGGTACGCCGTAAATGGCACTACTACTTTGCTTGGAAATTTTTTAAAATCGTATTGCACTAAAATATCAATGTATTTATTATACATCAAAAGGCACTGTGTGTAAAATTAAAAAAAATGCAGTATGTTTTGTTACCGGTTGTGAAATGTGTGATTAAAATTAGAACAAGAGCATTAAACAACCGAGAATTCAGAGAATATTGAATTATTATATTTTGAATATGGTGAACCTTTTCTTTATTGTGAGGTGCGCTGGCTTTCTAGAGGACAGGTTCTGAATAGATTTTAGAAATTAAAAAATGCTATTTTTAATTTTTGAGACAGGAAATTGAACTTTCCTGATGAAAGATCCCTCTTCTTTAATAATAACTGGCTATTTGAATTGCCATTTTTAGTTGATGTACTAGCCATCCCAATTATCTAAATTCGACGCTACAAGGCAAGAAGGAATTATTTCCTAGCTTAGTAAATAGCTTTAATTCATTTAAAATGGCATTAAATCTGTTCATCTCTCAGTTAGAAAATCAGGATTTGAGTCAATTTCCACACTTGAAAGAGCAGAGGGGATGTGCTGTGAAACAATTTGACCAAATATATTAAAATTAGTTATTACAAGGGTTATTTCAAAGTCGTTTTCTTGATTTGGCTACAGAAGAAAACTACATGCTCGCATTAATAAAGTATTTTCACTAAGTGAACAAAACGTAATGAAAATGCCTAGTAACATACGAATGATACTTATTGATTTCAAAACAAATTCATTATTGAAATTGAAGTTTCATGAGCTTTATTATTCAGATCAAAATGCATGATTAATTTCTGGCGTGCATTACACAGTAAACACTTTCCGGAACTAAGAAAATATGCAAAACGTTGTATATGTCGTGTTATAACGACATACAGATGTGATCAAGCTTTTTTCATCCATGAAATTTATTAAAAGGAAAACGAGTTCACGAATGACTGATTCAAATTTGAAGAATTCTCCGTAATAGACATTGTTTTACATACATTTTAGTTGAATCATTTTAAAATGTTAATTATGTTGATAAACATACTTTTATTTAAAAAAAGCTACTAAGGATATGGCAGGACCATGAATGTAAAGAGGATGTGTCATGTATGTCGAGCATAGTCGGACTTCCTCCCAATGTGGCTCAATAACATGGAAGGCGCACCCCCTCGCCTCTTGCCGTCTTCGACGGGCCTCGGACTCCTCTGGTCTTTCAGTGTAGGCATGAGAAACATCAACATGAATGTAAAGTAGAAAAGGTGCTTGAATTCTATGGCGCATTTGAACTCGTATATGAAAAAAATTGGCGCATGGTATGTAAAAGGTTGGCCACCCCTGGTTTAAAACAACCCAGAAAAAGCAGAATCCCAATGCAATTAATTATTATTCAAACGGAACCGGCCAAAGTTGATTCTTCGTTTGAACGTTCCTTTTAAACAGGAAGTGTTACGCTTCGAAAAAAACCACGTGCGCTATCTATTGCTAACCCTAAGTCCGACTGGGGAATTTTTGTTTGCAATTGAAGTCATTTGAATAGAAAATTTTCGAACTAGTGTTATTTTCAATTAAGCGGTTATTTTAGCTACACTTTTGAAGAAATTTTAGGGGGCGTGGCACTTCTTCAATGTTTCTCCGTAACAACCAACAACCAGCGTCATGAGATCAAAATTTTAAAATTATCTTGTAAGTTTACTAAAAAATTCCGTTTTCTTCGTATTATTTTTTAATGAACTAGGGGGCTCCGCCACCTGCTCGCTTACGCTCGCTAATTTATTTATTAACCAATTTCAAAAATAATTGTATCGTAACAAAGAATACATTCTAAGGTATACTGCAATACTTTCAAAATTAAAAACTAATAGTAATACGATATAGATATGACAGGTTTTTAAAAAAAGTAACGAAAATGTCCCGATTTTTCTCGGATTAAAAAAAATATATTACCAAGAACCAAAGTGAAATTTCTAAAAAAATTCGACGAACTGCAAAAATTTACTTTGAGAGGTACTCTTTAAAAAAAACTCACGGCGGAAGACTGAAAATGTGTATGTGTTTTGCTCACTCGCGGAAGAAATTTCGCTTTTTCAACTTTGACACTTAAACCCTAAACTATTAACCGCATCGGAAAAAGATCTTTACAATTGTCCAGGGAACATGATAAAGAACAATGTTAATTTCATATTTTTCTGATCTGTACTTTCTCGAGAAACCGTCTAAGAATCGAATTAAACAACACAGTTTTCAATCCTGCGATAGCGGCGGTAACTTTTTTTTAATATAGAGAGATGTGTTGTATTTTTTTCAAGTTCTTCTAATTTTATTTAATTAATTTTAGATTTTTCCACTTAGACATGAAAAAATCTAAAATAAATTGAATAAAATTAGGAGAACTTGGGAAAAAAATACAATAGATTTATCTCTATATTAAAAAAATGTTACTGCCGCCACCGCCGCAGGATTGAAAACTGTGTTGTTTAGCTCGATTCTTAGACGGTTTCCCAAAAAAGTACTGATCGGAAAAAAACAAAATTAACATGGTTTGTTCTTCATCGTATTCCCTGGACAATTCTTAAGATTTTTTTCCGATGCGGCTATTAGTTTAGGGTTTATTAAGTGTCAAAATTGAAGAAGCGAAATTTCTTCCGCGAGTGAGCAAAACACATTCAAATTTTCAGTCTTCAGCCGTGAGTTTTTTTTAAGAGTACCTCTCAACGTAAATTTTTGCAGCTCGTCGAGTTTTTTTAGAAATTTCAATTTGGTTCTTGTTAATATTTTTTTGAAATTCGGGAAAAATCGGGACATTTTTGTAACTTTTTTTAAAATTGCCGTATCTATATCTTATTACTATTAGTTTTTAAAATATAGCAGTATACTCAGAATGTATTCTTTCTTACGGTACAATTATTTTTGAAATAGGTTAATAATTAAATTGGATGCGATCAAAAATTGGTTATACAAAATTCGTAATCTTTGGATAGTTTCGCTACTTTTTGTTAAAAAAAGTCTACTGCTTAGTTCTGTTTTTTTTATTTTTTATTTTTTTTTTATTTGAGAACATCACGGAATACATTACACTACACTCTTTCTTATGGTACAATTATTTTTTAAATTGGTTAATAAATAAAATCGATGCAATTAAAAGTTGGTCATACAATTTTTGGAACTTTCAGATCGTAATTTAAGATGCAAAACTAAAACTGTCATATCTATATCGTATTACTATTAGTTTTTAATTTTGAAAATATAGCAGAAATATACCTCAGAATGTACTCTTTCTTACGGTACAATTATTTTAAAAATTGGTTCATAAATAAATTCGATGCAATCAAAAGTTGGTCACACAAATTTCGTATTTTTTAGTTCGCATAGCAGGTTCCGCACGCAGACGTGGGTTGTATTTTTGACTATCGGGTTTGCCAGATATCAAATTTATCGTAGCAACAATTGCCATAAAAACGATTTATTTTTATTTGGCGAGGAAAAAGGCTCGCTTTTTTCACTTTGTTCTCAGACGGTTTACGGAGAAAGTACGAAGTACAGATCGTAAAGTTTGGAGATTAACACGGTTTACTTCAAATGGTACAGGGAACAAGATGCAGAAGGTTTTTTTATTCATGCGGCTGTTAGTTCAGGGTGCATTAAGTGTTAAAGTAAAAAAAAGTTAAATCACTTGCGAAAGTATTGATTTGCTTCGGAAACCAAACGGGATTACGTAGCAATCCCCGGTGGTCTGCGTTCTCAAGCGAGCAGAGGGCTAAGCCCTCGCTGGGACGTCATGGACCGGAAAGTCAAATCAGGATTATACGAATTATTCAGATAGTTTCGCTGTCCAGGAGATGCATTCTGCGAAAGAAATGTTGGTTTGCGAAGCAACCAACATTTCTTTCGCATCCTCCTGGGGATTGCTAGCAATCCCCAGGAGGTTGGCGAGCGTAAGCGAGCAGGGTGCGGAGCCCCCTTGTATTATAAAAGATTGCAACAGCCATTTGTAACTTATTAGAATATACTATATACTGGAAGCAGTAATGTAAACATAAATGACATCATAAATCTAAATACCAGGAAGAGTAATGTATAAACATTTCTGATTAACAGCACTCATAATACAAACACTTAAAGGAAGTATGCAACAGTTTGATTCAAAATTAAAAACTAAAGTGGTGACTGATTTAAATAGCTAAAAAAAAAAAAAACACACACACACAAGTAGGAAGTAAAGTTTTTTTAGGCATTTGTCAGTTAGTTTTTTTCTTGTGGTGTGTAATAGAGATTTAAGAGTAGAAATATACATTTTCACACACACACACGCACGCACACACACACACACACACACACACACACACACACACACACACACACACACACACACACACACACACACACACACACACACACACACACACACACACACACACACACAGCCATTAAAATGTCAGCAAGAAGAAAGAAATATCCTATATGAATTAAAAGTATGTGAAAATATTGTAGCTCGGCAGTTTTATTATTAGAATTTACTATAGTTTGATTATTTCTCTGTCCTCTATTCTACTTCTCACACTATTGTTTAGATCTGTCACTTAAACTTACTGATAAATTTGTTGACATGATAATGTAATTTACTCAAGAAAAACTATGTAGGATGTCAATTTGTGTTTTAAAGTTAAACAAATGTTAAGTAAATATTGATTTATCTAGTTACAAACTCAATTTTCTATTCAACAAATTTATTTATAATTGTTGTAAAAACAGTGTATAGGGCCTACATAAATTTAAATTTAAAAAATCTGATTTAAATTTAAAAAATCATCCAATTTAAATTTAAAAAAATCCTATTATTGATTAAAAAAAAGATCATGATTTTTTTTACACCTGATTCAAGCTGATAGCTATCATCCAAGAAAACTATTTTGATTTGAAATTAAAAATTGAACCAATGCCATAACTTGCTGTTTTAAAGGTTTTGTATGCTGGTATATGTTAAATCTCTTGTTGCCAGACTAATGACATCTCAAAATAATTAACAATGTTATTTAAACACATATGTCAAAGAACAAATCGAACAAGATGTTGAGTCAATTACAAAGGATTAATTAAACGCAACATTATCTTACATTTTTTTGAGAATTTTCTTAAAATTCAAGCAGAAACAGGGTGCAGCCAAGAAAACTATTTTGATTTGAAATTAAAAGTGAAACCAGTGCCATAACTTACTGTTTTAAATATTTTGTATGCTGGTATATGTTAAATCTGTTGTTACCAAACTAAACACATCTCAAAATAATTTACAGTGTTATTGAGACACAAGTGTCAAAGAACAAATCCAACAAGATGTTGAGTCAATTACAAAAGATTAATTAAACGCAATAGTATCTCACATTTTTTTGAAAAATTTCTTGAAATTCAAGCTGAAACACCTGATCAAATCATTACACTAAACATAATAATCAAATCAAGGATGAGTAAAAAATCTAACTACTGCGAAGTTACAATTACTCGTTGACATATAAAAGGATAAATTAAACGGAATATTATCTTACATTTTTTTTGAGAATTTTCTTTAAATTCAAGCAGAAACACCTTATTAAATCATTACATTAAACATAATAATCAAATCGAGGACGAGTAAAAAATAACTACTGCGAAGTTACAATACTCGTTAACATATAAAATAATAAATTATATTGTCTAAAAATAAAAACATATAAGAAGAAAGTAATTATTTAAATTGAAAAGCGGGGAGTCGTGAAATCGAATAATATCACAGGAGGTATTTATTACAATTTCTTAAAAGATTACTAAAAAATCCCATTGACACATAAAATTATTCGTATATACAAGAAGACAGAAGTATTTATTCAAATGGCAAAGAAAAAATCATTTAAAAGTAAAGAACCATCGAAATCTGTTACTATTTCCTGTATAACATGAAATAGTATTTGTTTACTCACCTGATGTTTTTAAAAATATGTTGTTATCAGATTAAGTGATTAAAGACGTGTCCCAACCTTTCAGGATTAAAAAAATAGTCACAAACATTAAATTAAAAAATATGTAACACTACACTGTTTAAAACAGGGGTGACCAACCTGTGGCGCATGCGCCAAACTTGGCGCATTGGGTGATTACAAGTGGCACATTGCATTATTGTGCCTCCTTATTTTTTTGAAGTAGGCGCCATAACTGAAAATATCTTCATATTTTCAACAGCATAATACTCTCAGTTTAATACATAGAGCTTTCTTACTCCTCATTTCGTCGCAATTGTTTGAGTTTGCAATTTATATTTTGTGTGATGCGACGTACTAGTGATCTGTTTGTTCTTTTCGAGATTTTTTTGTACCTTTTAATGTGTTTTTTTACCACATTCCTGTTATCTATCACTGTACAAAAGAAAATAAGCAAAAGAAGAGCAAAAAGTATTAGAGAAAAAGTGAATTTAACGAACAGATGGAGTTATTTACAGCAAATCCACTAGGAAAATCGTTTTTTGCATTGTTTTTTAAACTACTCTTTCGCATAATATAAGACATGATCTTAAGAAACACTATAAAACACAGCATCAGGCTAACATAGAAGGAAAAATTAAACTTGTTCTCGGGTCGGAGTTACGTAAAGAATATGTGACTAAACAAAGGAAGAAATCAGAAGACAAAATATTTTTGCTAATGTAAGTTGTGAAGCCGAGGTGATGACAGAAGCGTCCTATGAAATTGTTTTAGCATTGGCGAAAAAAAAAACCTATTCTGACGGAAGAGCCTTGTATCCAAATATTTGCACGCCAATTTGGTTATAAAGGTATTGAGAAGAAATCAGACGAAATTGCAAAACCAATTCAGACAAATGCGAGATGTGTCGTGGAACTCTCTCTCTCTCTCTGGATGTATTTCAACAACTGGAAGACTTTTCTCTAGCTTTGGACGAATCAATGGACATAATTGATGTAGTCCAGTTATAAGCATTTTTGTACGAGGAATTGATTATAATTTTATTGTCTTTGAATAACTAGCCAGTCTGGAGCTATTGCATTATGAAACAAGAGGATCAGAGCTATTTAAAATGTAAAATCATGCCAAGAAAATCTAAATTAGATTATTGTACTAATCAGTATGTGTACTGACGGTACGCCGTAAATGGCACTACAACTTTGCTTGGAAATTTTTTAAAATCGTATTGCACTAAAATATCAATGTATTTATTATACATCAAAAGGCACTGTGTGTAAAATTAAAAAAAATGCAGTATGTTTTGTTACCGGTTGTGAAATGTGTGATTAAAATTAGAACAAGAGCATTAAACAACCGAGAATTCAGAGAATATTGAATTATTATATTTTGAATATGGTGAACCTTTTCTTTATTGTGAGGTGCGCTGGCTTTCTAGAGGACAGGTTCTGAATAGATTTTAGAAATTAAAAAATGCTATTTTTAATTTTTGAGACAGGAAATTGAACTTTCCTGATGAAAGATCCCTATTCTTTAATAATAACTGGCTATTTGAATTGCCATTTTTAGTTGATGTACTAGCCATCCCAATTATCTAAATTCGACGCTACAAGGCAAGAAGGAATTATTTCCTAGCTTAGTAAATAGCTTTAATTCATTTAAAATGGCATTAAATCTGTTCATCTCTCAGTTAGAAAATCAGGATTTGAGTCAATTTCCACACTTGAAAGAGCAGAGGGGATGTGCTGTGAAACAATTTGACCAAATATATTAAAATTAGTTATTACAAGGGTTATTTCAAAGTCGTTTTCTTGATTTGGCTACAGAAGAAAACTACATGCTCGCATTAATAAAGCATTTTCACTAAGTGAACAAAACGTAATGAAAATGCCTAGTAACATACGAATGATACTTATTGATTTCAAAACAAATTCATTATTGAAATTGAAGTTTCATGAGCTTTATTATTCAGATCAAAATGCATGATTAATTTCTGGCGTGCATTACACAGTAAACACTTTCCGGAACTAAGAAAATATGCAAAACGTTGTATATGTCGTGTTATAACGACATACAGATGTGATCAAGCTTTTTTCATCCATGAAATTTATTAAAAGGAAAACGAGTTCACGAATGACTGATTCAAATTTGAAGAATTCTCCGTAATAGACATTGTTTTACATACATTTTAGTTGAATCATTTTAAAATGTTAATTATGTTGATAAACATACTTTTATTTAAAAAAAGCTACTAAGGATATGGCAGGACCATGAATGTAAAGAGGATGTGTCATGTATGTCGAGCATAGTCGGACTTCCTCCCAATGTGGCTCAATAACATGGAAGGCGCACCCCCTCGCCTCTTGCCGTCTTCGACGGGCCTCGGACTCCTCTGGTCTTTCAGTGTAGGCATGAGAAACATCAACATGAATGTAAAGTAGAAAAGGTGCTTGAATTCTATGGCGCATTTGAACTCGTATATGAAAAAAATTGGCGCATGGTATGTAAAAGGTTGGCCACCCCTGGTTTAAAACAACCCAGAAAAAGCAGAATCCCAATGCAATTAATTATTATTCAAACGGAACCGGCCAAAGTTGATTCTTCGTTTGAACGTTCCTTTTAAACAGGAAGTGTTACGCTTCGAAAAAAACCACGTGCGCTATCTATTGCTAACCCTAAGTCCGACTGGGGAATTTTTGTTTGCAATTGAAGTCATTTGAATAGAAAATTTTCGAACTAGTGTTATTTTCAATTAAGCGGTTATTTTAGCTACACTTTTGAAGAAATTTTAGGGGGCGTGGCACTTCTTCAATGTTTCTCCGTAACAACCAACAACCAGCGTCATGAGATCAAAATTTTAAAATTATCATGTAAGTTTACTAAAAAATTCCGTTTTCTTCGTATTATTTTTTAATGAACTAGGGGGCTCCGCCACCTGCTCGCTTACGCTCGCTAATTTATTTATTAACCAATTTCAAAAATAATTGTATCGTAACAAAGAATACATTCTAAGGTATACTGCAATACTTTCAAAATTAAAAACTAATAGTAATACGATATAGATATGACAGGTTTTTAAAAAAAGTAACGAAAATGTCCCGATTTTTCTCGGATTAAAAAATATATATTACCAAGAACCAAAGTGAAATTTCTAAAAAAATTCGACGAACTGCAAAAATTTACTTTGAGAGGTACTCTTTAAAAAAAACTCACGGCGGAAGACTGAAAATGTGTATGTGTTTTGCTCACTCGCGGAAGAAATTTCGCTTTTTCAACTTTGACACTTAATAAACCCTAAACTATTAACCGCATCGGAAAAAGATCTTTACAATTGTCCAGGGAACACGATAAAGAACAATGTTAATTTCATATTTTTCTGATCTGTACTTTCTCGAGAAACCGTCTAAGAATCGAATTAAACAACACAGTTTTCAATCCTGCGATAGCGGCGGTAACTTTTTTTTAATATAGAGAGATGTGTTGTATTTTTTTCAAGTTCTTCTAATTTTATTTAATTAATTTTAGATTTTTCCACTTAGACATGAAAAAATCTAAAATAAATTGAATAAAATTAGGAGAACTTGGGAAAAAAATACAATAGATTTATCTCTATATTAAAAAAATGTTACTGCCGCCACCGCCGCAGGATTGAAAACTGTGTTGTTTAGCTCGATTCTTAGACGGTTTCCCAAAAAAGTACTGATCGGAAAAAAACAAAATTAACATGGTTTGTTCTTCATCGTATTCCCTGGACAATTCTTAAGATTTTTTTCCGATGCGGCTATTAGTTTAGGGTTTATTAAGTGTCAAAATTGAAGAAGCGAAATTTCTTCCGCGAGTGAGCAAAACACATTCAAATTTTCAGTCTTCAGCCGTGAGTTTTTTTTTAAGAGTACCTCTCAACGTAAATTTTTGCAGCTCGTCGAGTTTTTTTAGAAATTTCAATTTGGTTCTTGTTAATATTTTTTTGAAATTCGGGGAAAATCGGGACATTTTTGTAACTTTTTTTAAAATTGCCGTATCTATATCTTATTACTATTAGTTTTTAGTTTTTAAAATATAGCAGTATACTCAGAATGTATTCTTTCTTACGGTACAATTATTTTTGAAATAGGTTACTAATTAAATTGGATGCGATCAAAAATTGGTTACACAAAATTCGTAATCTTTGGATAGTTTCGCTACTTTTTGTTAAAAAAAGTCTACTGCTTAGTTCTGTTTTTTTTATTTTTTATTTTTTTTTTATTTGAGAACATCACGGAATACATTACACTACACTCTTTCTTATGGTACAATTATTTTTTAAATTGGTTAATAAATAAAATCGATGCAATTAAAAGTTGGTCATACAATTTTTGGAACTTTCAGATCGTAATTTAAGATGCAAAACTAAAACTGTCATATCTATATCGTATTACTATTAGTTTTTAATTTTGAAAATATAGCAGAAATATACCTCAGAATGTACTCTTTCTTACGGTACAATTATTTTTAAAATTGGTTCATAAATAAATTCGATGCAATCAAAAGTTGGTCACACAAATTTCGTATTTTTTAGTTCGCATAGCAGGTTCCGCACGCAGACGTGGGTTGTATTTTTGACTATCGGGTTTGCCAGATATCAAATTTATCGTAGCAACAATTGCCATAAAAACGATTTATTTTTATTTGGCGAGGAAAAAGGCTCGCTTTTTTCTCTTTGTTCTCAGACGGTTTACGGAGAAAGTACGAAGTACAGATCGTAAAGTTTGGAGATTAACACGGTTTACTTCAAATGGTACAGGGAACAAGATGCAGAAGGTTTTTTTATTCATGCGGCTGTTAGTTCAGGGTGCATTAAGTGTTAAAGTAAAAAAAAGTTAAATCACTTGCGAAAGTATTGATTTGCTTCGGAAACCAAACGGGATTACGTAGCAATCCCCGGTGGTCTGCGTTCTCAAGCGAGCAGAGGGCTAAGCCCTCGCTGGGACGTCATGGACCGGAAAGTCAAATCAGGATTATACGAATTATTCAGATAGTTTCGCTGTCCAGGAGATGCATTCTGCGAAAGAAATGTTGGTTTGCGAAGCAACCAACATTTCTTTCGCATCCTCCTGGGGATTGCTAGCAATCCCCAGGAGGTTGGCGAGCGTAAGCGAGCAGGGTGCGGAGCCCCCTTGTATTATAAAAGATTGCAACAGCCATTTGTAACTTATTAGAATATACTATATACTGGAAGCAGTAATGTAAACATAAATGACATCATAAATCTAAATGCCAGGAAGAGTAATGTATAAACATTTCTGATTAACAGCACTCATAATACAAACACTTAAAGGAAGTATGCAACAGTTTGATTCAAAATTAAAAACTAAAGTGGTGACTGATTTAAATAGCTAAAAAAAAAAAAAACACACACACAAGTAGGAAGTAAAGTTTTTTTAGGCATTTGTCAGTTAGTTTTTTTCTTGTGGTGTGTAATAGAGATTTAAGAGTAGAAATATACATTTTCACACACACACACGCACGCACACACACACACACACACACACACACACACACACACACACACACACACACACACACACACACACACACACACACACACACACAGCCATTAAAATGTCAGCAAGAAGAAAGAAATATCCTATATGAATTAAAAGTATGTGAAAATATTGTAGCTCGGCAGTTTTATTATTAGAATTTACTATAGTTTGATTATTTCTCTGTCCTCTATTCTACTTCTCACACTATTGTTTAGATCTGTCACTTAAACTTACTGATAAATTTGTTGACATGATAATGTAATTTACTCAAGAAAAACTATGTAGGATGTCAATTTGTGTTTTAAAGTTAAACAAATGTTAAGTAAATATTGATTTATCTAGTTACAAACTCAATTTTCTATTCAACAAATTTATTTATAATTGTTGTAAAAACAGTGTATAGGGCCTACATAAATTTAAATTTAAAAAAATCTGATTTAAATTTAAAAAATCATCCAATTTAAATTTTAAAAAATCCTATTATTGATTAAAAAAAAGATCATGATTTTTTTTACACCTGATTCAAGCTGATAGCTATCATCCAAGAAAACTATTTTGATTTGAAATTAAAAATTGAACCAATGCCATAACTTGCTGTTTTAAAGGTTTTGTATGCTGGTATATGTTAAATCTCTTGTTGCCAGACTAATGACATCTCAAAATAATTAACAATGTTATTTAAACACATATGTCAAAGAACAAATCGAACAAGATGTTGAGTCAATTACAAAGGATTAATTAAACGCAACATTATCTTACATTTTTTTGAGAATTTTCTTAAAATTCAAGCAGAAACAGGGTGCAGCCAAGAAAACTATTTTGATTTGAAATTAAAAGTGAAACCAGTGCCATAACTTACTGTTTTAAATATTTTGTATGCTGGTATATGTTAAATCTGTTGTTACCAAACTAAACACATCTCAAAATAATTTACAGTGTTATTGAGACACAAGTGTCAAAGAACAAATCCAACAAGATGTTGAGTCAATTACAAAAGATTAATTAAACGCAATAGTATCTCACATTTTTTTGAAAAATTTCTTGAAATTCAAGCTGAAACACCTGATCAAATCATTACACTAAACATAATAATCAAATCAAGGATTAGTAAAAAATCTAACTACTGCGAAGTTACAATTACTCGTTGACATATAAAAGGATAAATTAAACGGAATATTATCTTACATTTTTTTTGAGAATTTTCTTTAAATTCAAGCAGAAACACCTTATTAAATCATTACATTAAACATAATAATCAAATCGAGGACGAGTAAAAAATAACTACTGCGAAGTTACAATACTCGTTAACATATAAAATAATAAATTATATTGTCTAAAAATAAAAACATATAAGAAGAAAGTAATTATTTAAATTGAAAAGCGGGGAGTCGTGAAATCGAATAATATCACAGGAGGTATTTATTACAATTTCTTAAAAGATTACTGAAAAATCCCATTGACACATAAAATTATTCGTATATACAAGAAGACAGAAGTATTTATTCAAATGGCAAAGAAAAAATCATTTAAAAGTAAAGAACCATCGAAATCTGTTACTATTTCCTGTATAACATGAAATAGTATTTGTTTACTCACCTGATGTTTTTAAAAATATGTTGTTATCAGATTAAGTGATTAAAGACGTGTCCCAACCTTTCAGGATTAAAAAAATAGTCACAAACATTAAATTAAAAAATATGTAACACTACACTGTTTAAAACAGGGGTGACCAACCTGTGGCGCATGCGCCAAACTTGGCGCATTGGGTGATTACAAGTGGCACATTGCATTATTGTGCCTCCTTATTTTTTTGAAGTAGGCGCCATAACTGAAAATATCTTCATATTTTCAACAACATAATACTCTCAGTTTAATACATAGAGCTTTCTTACTCCTCATTTCGTCGCAATTGTTTGAGTTTGCAATTTATATTTTGTGTGATGCGACGTACTAGTGATCTGTTTGTTCTTTTCGAGATTTTTTTGTACCTTTTAATGTGTTTTTTTACCACATTCCTGTTATCTATCACTGTACAAAAGAAAATAAGCAAAAGAAGAGCAAAAAGTATTAGAGAAAAAGTGAATTTAACGAACAGATGGAGTTATTTACAGCAAATCCACTAGGAAAATCGTTTTTTGCATTGTTTTTTAAACTACTCTTTCGCATAATATAAGACATGATCTTAAGAAACACTATAAAACACAGCATCAGGCTAACATAGAAGGAAAAATTAAACTTGTTCTCGGGTCGGAGTTACGTAAAGAATATGTGACTAAACAAAGGAAGAAATCAGAAGACAAAATATTTTTGCTAATGTAAGTTGTGAAGCCGAGGTGATGACAGAAGCGTCCTATGAAATTGTTTTAGCATTGGCGAAAAAAAAAAACCTATTCTGACGGAAGAGCCTTGTATCCAAATATTTGCACGTCAATTTGGTTATAAAGGTATTGAGAAGAAATCAGACGAAATTGCAAAACCAATTCAGACAAATGCGAGATGTGTCGTGGAACTCTCTCTCTCTCTCTCTCTGGATGTATTTCAACAACTGGAAGACTTTTCTCTAGCTTTGGACGAATCAATGGACATAATTGATGTAGTCCAGTTATAAGCATTTTTGTACGAGGAATTGATTATAATTTTATTGTCTTTGAATAACTAGCCAGTCTGGAGCTATTGCATTATGAAACAAGAGGATCAGAGCTATTTAAAATGTAAAATCATGCCAAGAAAATCTAAATTAGATTATTGTACTAATCAGTATGTGTACTGACGGTACGCCGTAAATGGCACTACAACTTTGCTTGGAAATTTTTTAAAATCGTATTGCACTAAAATATCAATGTATTTATTATACATCAAAAGGCACTGTGTGTAAAATTTAAAAAAATGCAGTATGTTTTGTTACCGGTTGTGAAATGTGTGATTAAAATTAGAACAAGAGCATTAAACAACCGAGAATTCAGAGAATATTGAATTATTATATTTTGAATATGGTGAACCTTTTCTTTATTGTGAGGTGCGCTGGCTTTCTAGAGGACAGGTTCTGAATAGATTTTAGAAATTAAAAAATGCTATTTTTAATTTTTGAGACAGGAAATTGAACTTTCCTGATGAAAGATCCCTATTCTTTAATAATAACTGGCTATTTGAATTGCCATTTTTAGTTGATGTACTAGCCATCCCAATTATCTAAATTCGACGCTACAAGGCAAGAAGGAATTATTTCCTAGCTTAGTAAATAGCTTTAATTCATTTAAAATGGCATTAAATCTGTTCATCTCTCAGTTAGAAAATCAGGATTTGAGTCAATTTCCACACTTGAAAGAGCAGAGGGGATGTGCTGTGAAACAATTTGACCAAATATATTAAAATTAGTTATTACAAGGGTTATTTCAAAGTCGTTTTCTTGATTTGGCTACAGAAGAAAACTACATGCTCGCATTAATAAAGCATTTTCACTAAGTGAACAAAACGTAATGAAAATGCCTAGTAACATACGAATGATACTTATTGATTTCAAAACAAATTCATTATTGAAATTGAAGTTTCATGAGCTTTATTATTCAGATCAAAATGCATGATTAATTTCTGGCGTGCATTACACAGTAAACACTTTCCGGAACTAAGAAAATATGCAAAACGTTGTATATGTCGTGTTATAACGACATACAGATGTGATCAAGCTTTTTTCATCCATGAAATTTATTAAAAGGAAAACGAGTTCACGAATGACTGATTCAAATTTGAAGAATTCTCCGTAATAGACATTGTTTTACATACATTTTAGTTGAATCATTTTAAAATGTTAATTATGTTGATAAACATACTTTTATTTAAAAAAAGCTACTAAGGATATGGCAGGACCATGAATGTAAAGAGGATGTGTCATGTATGTCGAGCATAGTCGGACTTCCTCCCAATGTGGCTCAATAACATGGAAGGCGCACCCCCTCGCCTCTTGCCGTCTTCGACGGGCCTCGGACTCCTCTGGTCTTTCAGTGTAGGCATGAGAAACATCAACATGAATGTAAAGTAGAAAAGGTGCTTGAATTCTATGGCGCATTTGAACTCGTATATGAAAAAAATTGGCGCATGGTATGTAAAAGGTTGGCCACCCCTGGTTTAAAACAACCCAGAAAAAGCAGAATCCCAATGCAATTAATTATTATTCAAACGGAACCGGCCAAAGTTGATTCTTCGTTTGAACGTTCCTTTTAAACAGGAAGTGTTACGCTTCGAAAAAAACCACGTGCGCTATCTATTGCTAACCCTAAGTCCGACTGGGGAATTTTTGTTTGCAATTGAAGTCATTTGAATAGAAAATTTTCGAACTAGTGTTATTTTCAATTAAGCGGTTATTTTAGCTACACTTTTGAAGAAATTTTAGGGGGCGTGGCACTTCTTCAATGTTTCTCCGTAACAACCAACAACCAGCGTCATGAGATCAAAATTTTAAAATTATCTTGTAAGTTTACTAAAAAATTCCGTTTTCTTCGTATTATTTTTTAATGAACTAGGGGGCTCCGCCACCTGCTCGCTTACGCTCGCTAATTTATTTATTAACCAATTTCAAAAATAATTGTATCGTAACAAAGAATACATTCTAAGGTATACTGCAATACTTTCAAAATTAAAAACTAATAGTAATACGATATAGATATGACAGGTTTTTAAAAAAAGTAACGAAAATGTCCCGATTTTTCTCGGATTAAAAAAAATATATTACCAAGAACCAAAGTGAAATTTCTAAAAAAATTCGACGAACTGCAAAAATTTACTTTGAGAGGTACTCTTTAAAAAAAACTCACGGCGGAAGACTGAAAATGTGTATGTGTTTTGCTCACTCGCGGAAGAAATTTCGCTTTTTCAACTTTGACACTTAATAAACCCTAAACTATTAACCGCATCGGAAAAAGATCTTTACAATTGTCCAGGGAACACGATAAAGAACAATGTTAATTTCATATTTTTCTGATCTGTACTTTCTCGAGAAACCGTCTAAGAATCGAATTAAACAACACAGTTTTCAATCCTGCGATAGCGGCGGTAACTTTTTTTTTAATATAGAGAGATGTGTTGTATTTTTTTCAAGTTCTTCTAATTTTATTTAATTAATTTTAGATTTTTCCACTTAGACATGAAAAAATCTAAAATAAATTGAATAAAATTAGGAGAACTTGGGAAAAAAATACAATAGATTTATCTCTATATTAAAAAAATGTTACTGCCGCCACCGCCGCAGGATTGAAAACTGTGTTGTTTAGCTCGATTCTTAGACGGTTTCCCAAAAAAGTACTGATCGGAAAAAAACAAAATTAACATGGTTTGTTCTTCATCGTATTCCCTGGACAATTCTTAAGATTTTTTTCCGATGCGGCTATTAGTTTAGGGTTTATTAAGTGTCAAAATTGAAGAAGCGAAATTTCTTCCGCGAGTGAGCAAAACACATTCAAATTTTCAGTCTTCAGCCGTGAGTTTTTTTTTAAGAGTACCTCTCAACGTAAATTTTTGCAGCTCGTCGAGTTTTTTTAGAAATTTCAATTTGGTTCTTGTTAATATTTTTTTGAAATTCGGGAAAAATCGGGACATTTTTGTAATTTTTTTTAAAATTGCCGTATCTATATCTTATTACTATTAGTTTTTAGTTTTTAAAATATAGCAGTATACTCAGAATGTATTCTTTCTTACGGTACAATTATTTTTGAAATAGGTTAATAATTAAATTGGATGCGATCAAAAATTGGTTATACAAAATTCGTAATCTTTGGATAGTTTCGCTACTTTTTGTTAAAAAAAGTCTACTGCTTAGTTCTGTTTTTTTTATTTTTTATTTTTTTTTTATTTGAGAACATCACGGAATACATTACACTACACTCTTTCTTATGGTACAATTATTTTTTAAATTGGTTAATAAATAAAATCGATGCAATTAAAAGTTGGTCATACAATTTTTGGAACTTTCAGATCGTAATTTAAGATGCAAAACTAAAACTGTCATATCTATATCGTATTACTATTAGTTTTTAATTTTGAAAATATAGCAGAAATATACCTCAGAATGTACTCTTTCTTACGGTACAATTATTTTAAAAATTGGTTCATAAATAAATTCGATGCAATCAAAAGTTGGTCACACAAATTTCGTATTTTTTAGTTCGCATAGCAGGTTCCGCACGCAGACGTGGGTTGTATTTTTGACTATCGGGTTTGCCAGATATCAAATTTATCGTAGCAACAATTGCCATAAAAACGATTTATTTTTATTTGGCGAGGAAAAAGGCTCGCTTTTTTCTCTTTGTTCTCAGACGGTTTACGGAGAAAGTACGAAGTACAGATCGTAAAGTTTGGAGATTAACACGGTTTACTTCAAATGGTACAGGGAACAAGATGCAGAAGGTTTTTTTATTCATGCGGCTGTTAGTTCAGGGTGCATTAAGTGTTAAAGTAAAAAAAAGTTAAATCACTTGCGAAAGTATTGATTTGCTTCGGAAACCAAACGGGATTACGTAGCAATCCCCGGTGGTCTGCGTTCTCAAGCGAGCAGAGGGCTAAGCCCTCGCTGGGACGTCATGGACCGGAAAGTCAAATCAGGATTATACGAATTATTCAGATAGTTTCGCTGTCCAGGAGATGCATTCTGCGAAAGAAATGTTGGTTTGCGAAGCAACCAACATTTCTTTCGCATCCTCCTGGGGATTGCTAGCAATCCCCAGGAGGTTGGCGAGCGTAAGCGAGCAGGGGGCGGAGCCCCCTTGTATTATAAAAGATTGCAACAGCCATTTGTAACTTATTAGAATATACTATATACTGGAAGCAGTAATGTAAACATAAATGACATCATAAATCTAAATGCCAGGAAGAGTAATGTATAAACATTTCTGATTAACAGCACTCATAATACAAACACTTAAAGGAAGTATGCAACAGTTTGATTCAAAATTAAAAACTAAAGTGGTGACTGATTTAAATAGCTAAAAAAAAAAAAAAACACACACACAAGTAGGAAGTAAAGTTTTTTTAGGCATTTGTCAGTTAGTTTTTTTCTTGTGGTGTGTAATAGAGATTTAAGAGTAGAAATATACATTTTCACACACACACACGCACGCACACACACACACACACAGCCATTAAAATGTCAGCAAGAAGAAAGAAATATCCTATATGAATTAAAAGTATGTGAAAATATTGTAGCTCGGCAGTTTTATTATTAGAATTTACTATAGTTTGATTATTTCTCTGTCCTCTATTCTACTTCTCACACTATTGTTTAGATCTGTCACTTAAACTTACTGATAAATTTGTTGACATGATAATGTAATTTACTCAAGAAAAACTATGTAGGATGTCAATTTGTGTTTTAAAGTTAAACAAATGTTAAGTAAATATTGATTTATCTAGTTACAAACTCAATTTTCTATTCAACAAATTTATTTATAATTGTTGTAAAAACAGTGTATAGGGCCTACATAAATTTAAATTTAAAAAATCTGATTTAAATTTAAAAAATCATCCAATTTAAATTTAAAAAAATCCTATTATTGATTAAAAAAAAGATCATGATTTTTTTTACACCTGATTCAAGCTGATAGCTATCATCCAAGAAAACTATTTTGATTTGAAATTAAAAATTGAACCAATGCCATAACTTGCTGTTTTAAAGGTTTTGTATGCTGGTATATGTTAAATCTCTTGTTGCCAGACTAATGACATCTCAAAATAATTAACAATGTTATTTAAACACATATGTCAAAGAACAAATCGAACAAGATGTTGAGTCAATTACAAAGGATTAATTAAACGCAACATTATCTTACATTTTTTTGAGAATTTTCTTAAAATTCAAGCAGAAACAGGGTGCAGCCAAGAAAACTATTTTGATTTGAAATTAAAAGTGAAACCAGTGCCATAACTTACTGTTTTAAATATTTTGTATGCTGGTATATGTTAAATCTGTTGTTACCAAACTAAACACATCTCAAAATAATTTACAGTGTTATTGAGACACAAGTGTCAAAGAACAAATCCAACAAGATGTTGAGTCAATTACAAAAGATTAATTAAACGCAATAGTATCTCACATTTTTTTGAAAAATTTCTTGAAATTCAAGCTGAAACACCTGATCAAATCATTACACTAAACATAATAATCAAATCAAGGATGAGTAAAAAATCTAACTACTGCGAAGTTACAATTACTCGTTGACATATAAAAGGATAAATTAAACGGAATATTATCTTACATTTTTTTTGAGAATTTTCTTTAAATTCAAGCAGAAACACCTTATTAAATCATTACATTAAACATAATAATCAAATCGAGGACGAGTAAAAAATAACTACTGCGAAGTTACAATACTCGTTAACATATAAAATAATAAATTATATTGTCTAAAAATAAAAACATATAAGAAGAAAGTAATTATTTAAATTGAAAAGCGGGGAGTCGTGAAATCGAATAATATCACAGGAGGTATTTATTACAATTTCTTAAAAGATTACTGAAAAATCCCATTGACACATAAAATTATTCGTATATACAAGAAGACAGAAGTATTTATTCAAATGGCAAAGAAAAAATCATTTAAAAGTAAAGAACCATCGAAATCTGTTACTATTTCCTGTATAACATGAAATAGTATTTGTTTACTCACCTGATGTTTTTAAAAATATGTTGTTATCAGATTAAGTGATTAAAGACGTGTCCCAACCTTTCAGGATTAAAAAAATAGTCACAAACATTAAATTAAAAAATATGTAACACTACACTGTTTAAAACAGGGGTGACCAACCTGTGGCGCATGCGCCAAACTTGGCGCATTGGGTGATTACAAGTGGCACATTGCATTATTGTGCCTCCTTATTTTTTTGAAGTAGGCGCCATAACTGAAAATATCTTCATATTTTCAACAACATAATACTCTCAGTTTAATACATAGAGCTTTCTTACTCCTCATTTCGTCGCAATTGTTTGAGTTTGCAATTTATATTTTGTGTGATGCGACGTACTAGTGATCTGTTTGTTCTTTTCGAGATTTTTTTGTACCTTTTAATGTGTTTTTTTACCACATTCCTGTTATCTATCACTGTACAAAAGAAAATAAGCAAAAGAAGAGCAAAAAGTATTAGAGAAAAAGTGAATTTAACGAACAGATGGAGTTATTTACAGCAAATCCACTAGGAAAATCGTTTTTTGCATTGTTTTTTAAACTACTCTTTCGCATAATATAAGACATGATCTTAAGAAACACTATAAAACACAGCATCAGGCTAACATAGAAGGAAAAATTAAACTTGTTCTCGGGTCGGAGTTACGTAAAGAATATGTGACTAAACAAAGGAAAGAAATCAGAAGACAAAATATTTTTGCTAATGTAAGTTGTGAAGCCGAGGTGATGACAGAAGCGTCCTATGAAATTGTTTTAGCATTGGCGAAAAAAAAAACCTATTCTGACGGAAGAGCCTTGTATCCAAATATTTGCACGCCAATTTGGTTATAAAGGTATTGAGAAGAAATCAGACGAAATTGCAAAACCAATTCAGACAAATGCGAGATGTGTCGTGGAACTCTCTCTCTCTCTCTCTGGATGTATTTCAACAACTGGAAGACTTTTCTCTAGCTTTGGACGAATCAATGGACATAATTGATGTAGTCCAGTTATAAGCATTTTTGTACGAGGAATTGATTATAATTTTATTGTCTTTGAATAACTAGCCAGTCTGGAGCTATTGCATTATGAAACAAGAGGATCAGAGCTATTTAAAATGTAAAATCATGCCAAGAAAATCTAAATTAGATTATTGTACTAATCAGTATGTGTACTGACGGTACGCCGTAAATGGCACTACAACTTTGCTTGGAAATTTTTTAAAATCGTATTGCACTAAAATATCAATGTATTTATTATACATCAAAAGGCACTGTGTGTAAAATTAAAAAAAAATGCAGTATGTTTTGTTACCGGTTGTGAAATGTGTGATTAAAATTAGAACAAGAGCATTAAACAACCGAGAATTCAGAGAATATTGAATTATTATATTTTGAATATGGTGAACCTTTTCTTTATTGTGAGGTGCGCTGGCTTTCTAGAGGACAGGTTCTGAATAGATTTTAGAAATTAAAAAATGCTATTTTTAATTTTTGAGACAGGAAATTGAACTTTCCTGATGAAAGATCCCTATTCTTTAATAATAACTGGCTATTTGAATTGCCATTTTTAGTTGATGTACTAGCCATCCCAATTATCTAAATTCGACGCTACAAGGCAAGAAGGAATTATTTCCTAGCTTAGTAAATAGCTTTAATTCATTTAAAATGGCATTAAATCTGTTCATCTCTCAGTTAGAAAATCAGGATTTGAGTCAATTTCCACACTTGAAAGAGCAGAGGGGATGTGCTGTGAAACAATTTGACCAAATATATTAAAATTAGTTATTACAAGGGTTATTTCAAAGTCGTTTTCTTGATTTGGCTACAGAAGAAAACTACATGCTCGCATTAATAAAGCATTTTCACTAAGTGAACAAAACGTAATGAAAATGCCTAGCAACATACGAATGATACTTATTGATTTCAAAACAAATTCATTATTGAAATTGAAGTTTCATGAGCTTTATTATTCAGATCAAAATGCATGATTAATTTCTGGCGTGCATTACACAGTAAACACTTTCCGGAACTAAGAAAATATGCAAAACGTTGTATATGTCGTGTTATAACGACATACAGATGTGATCAAGCTTTTTTCATCCATGAAATTTATTAAAAGGAAAACGAGTTCACGAATGACTGATTCAAATTTGAAGAATTCTCCGTAATAGACATTGTTTTACATACATTTTAGTTGAATCATTTTAAAATGTTAATTATGTTGATAAACATACTTTTATTTAAAAAAAGCTACTAAGGATATGGCAGGACCATGAATGTAAAGAGGATGTGTCATGTATGTCGAGCATAGTCGGACTTCCTCCCAATGTGGCTCAATAACATGGAAGGCGCACCCCCTCGCCTCTTGCCGTCTTCGACGGGCCTCGGACTCCTCTGGTCTTTCAGTGTAGGCATGAGAAACATCAACATGAATGTAAAGTAGAAAAGGTGCTTGAATTCTATGGCGCATTTGAACTCGTATATGAAAAAAATTGGCGCATGGTATGTAAAAGGTTGGCCACCCCTGGTTTAAAACAACCCAGAAAAAGCAGAATCCCAATGCAATTAATTATTATTCAAACGGAACCGGCCAAAGTTGATTCTTCGTTTGAACGTTCCTTTTAAACAGGAAGTGTTACGCTTCGAAAAAAACCACGTGCGCTATCTATTGCTAACCCTAAGTCCGACTGGGGAATTTTTGTTTGCAATTGAAGTCATTTGAATAGAAAATTTTCGAACTAGTGTTATTTTCAATTAAGCGGTTATTTTAGCTACACTTTTGAAGAAATTTTAGGGGGCGTGGCACTTCTTCAATGTTTCTCCGTAACAACCAACAACCAGCGTCATGAGATCAAAATTTTAAAATTATCTTGTAAGTTTACTAAAAAATTCCGTTTTCTTCGTATTATTTTTTAATGAACTAGGGGGCTCCGCCACCTGCTCGCTTACGCTCGCTAATTTATTTATTAACCAATTTCAAAAATAATTGTATCGTAACAAAGAATACATTCTAAGGTATACTGCAATACTTTCAAAATTAAAAACTAATAGTAATACGATATAGATATGACAGGTTTTTAAAAAAAGTAACGAAAATGTCCCGATTTTTCTCGGATTAAAAAAAATATATTACCAAGAACCAAAGTGAAATTTCTAAAAAAATTCGACGAACTGCAAAAATTTACTTTGAGAGGTACTCTTTAAAAAAAACTCACGGCGGAAGACTGAAAATGTGTATGTGTTTTGCTCACTCGCGGAAGAAATTTCGCTTTTTCAACTTTGACACTTAATAAACCCTAAACTATTAACCGCATCGGAAAAAGATCTTTACAATTGTCCAGGGAACACGATAAAGAACAATGTTAATTTCATATTTTTCTGATCTGTACTTTCTCGAGAAACCGTCTAAGAATCGAATTAAACAACACAGTTTTCAATCCTGCGATAGCGGCGGTAACTTTTTTTTTAATATAGAGAGATGTGTTGTATTTTTTTCAAGTTCTTCTAATTTTATTTAATTAATTTTAGATTTTTCCACTTAGACATGAAAAAATCTAAAATAAATTGAATAAAATTAGGAGAACTTGGGAAAAAAATACAATAGATTTATCTCTATATTAAAAAAATGTTACTGCCGCCACCGCCGCAGGATTGAAAACTGTGTTGTTTAGCTCGATTCTTAGACGGTTTCCCAAAAAAGTACTGATCGGAAAAAAACAAAATTAACATGGTTTGTTCTTCATCGTATTCCCTGGACAATTCTTAAGATTTTTTTCCGATGCGGCTATTAGTTTAGGGTTTATTAAGTGTCAAAATTGAAGAAGCGAAATTTCTTCCGCGAGTGAGCAAAACACATTCAAATTTTCAGTCTTCAGCCGTGAGTTTTTTTTTAAGAGTACCTCTCAACGTAAATTTTTGCAGCTCGTCGAGTTTTTTTAGAAATTTCAATTTGGTTCTTGTTAATATTTTTTTGAAATTCGGGAAAAATCGGGACATTTTTGTAACTTTTTTTAAAATTGCCGTATCTATATCTTATTACTATTAGTTTTTAGTTTTTAAAATATAGCAGTATACTCAGAATGTATTCTTTCTTACGGTACAATTATTTTTGAAATAGGTTACTAATTAAATTGGATGCGATCAAAAATTGGTTATACAAAATTCGTAATCTTTGGATAGTTTCGCTACTTTTTGTTAAAAAAAGTCTACTGCTTAGTTCTGTTTTTTTATTTTTTATTTTTTTTTATTTGAGAACATCACGGAATACATTACACTACACTCTTTCTTATGGTACAATTATTTTTTAAATTGGTTAATAAATAAAATCGATGCAATTAAAAGTTGGTCATACAATTTTTGGAACTTTCAGATCGTAATTTAAGATGCAAAACTAAAACTGTCATATCTATATCGTATTACTATTAGTTTTTAATTTTGAAAATATAGCAGAAATATACCTCAGAATGTACTCTTTCTTACGGTACAATTATTTTTAAAATTGGTTCATAAATAAATTCGATGCAATCAAAAGTTGGTCACACAAATTTCGTATTTTTTAGTTCGCATAGCAGGTTCCGCACGCAGACGTGGGTTGTATTTTTGACTATCGGGTTTGCCAGATATCAAATTTATCGTAGCAACAATTGCCATAAAAACGATTTATTTTTATTTGGCGAGGAAAAAGGCTCGCTTTTTTCACTTTGTTCTCAGACGGTTTACGGAGAAAGTACGAAGTACAGATCGTAAAGTTTGGAGATTAACACGGTTTACTTCAAATGGTACAGGGAACAAGATGCAGAAGGTTTTTTTATTCATGCGGCTGTTAGTTCAGGGTGCATTAAGTGTTAAAGTAAAATAAAGTTAAATCACTTGCGAAAGTATTGATTTGCTTCGGAAACCAAACGGGATTACGTAGCAATCCCCGGTGGTCTGCGTTCTCAAGCGAGCAGAGGGCTAAGCCCTCGCTGGGACGTCTTGGACCGGAAAGTCAAATCAGGATTATACGAATTATTCAGATAGTTTCGCTGTCCAGGAGATGCATTCTTTCGCATCCTCCTGGGGTATGCTAGCAATCCCCAGGAGGTTGGCGAGCGTAAGCGAGCAGGGGGCGGAGCCCCCTTGTATTATAAAAGATTGCAACAGCCATTTGTAACTTATTAGAATATACTATATACTGGAAGCAGTAATGTAAACATAAATGACATCATAAATCTAAATGCCAGGAAGAGTAATGTATAAACATTTCTGATTAACAGCACTCATAATACAAACACTTAAAGGAAGTATGCAACAGTTTGATTCAAAATTAAAAACTAAAGTGGTGACTGATTTAAATAGCTAAAAAAAAAAAAAAAACACACACAAGTAGGAAGTAAAGTTTTTTTAGGCATTTGTCAGTTAGTTTTTTTCTTGTGGTGTGTAATAGAGATTTAAGAGTAGAAATATACATTTTCACACACACACGCACGCACGCACACACACACACACACAGCCATTAAAATGTCAGCAAGAAGAAAGAAATATCCTATATGAATTAAAAGTATGTGAAAATATTGTAGCTCGGCAGTTTTATTATTAGAATTTACTATAGTTTGATTATTTCTCTGTCCTCTATTCTACTTCTCACACTATTGTTTAGATCTGTCACTTAAACTTACTGATAAATTTGTTGACATGATAATGTAATTTACTCAAGAAAAACTATGTAGGATGTCAATTTGTGTTTTAAAGTTAAACAAATGTTAAGTAAATATTGATTTATCTAGTTACAAACTCAATTTTCTATTCAACAAATTTATTTATAATTGTTGTAAAAACAGTGTATAGGGCCTACATAAATTTAAATTAAAAAAATCTGATTTAAATTTAAAAAATCATCCAATTTAAATTAAAAAAAATCCTATTATTGATTAAAAAAAAGATCATGATTTTTTTTACACCTGATTCAAGCTGATAGCTATCATCCAAGAAAACTATTTTGATTTGAAATTAAAAATTGAACCAATGCCATAACTTGCTGTTTTAAAGGTTTTGTATGCTGGTATATGTTAAATCTCTTGTTGCCAGACTAATGACATCTCAAAATAATTAACAATGTTATTTAAACACATATGTCAAAGAACAAATCGAACAAGATGTTGAGTCAATTACAAAGGATTAATTAAACGCAACATTATCTTACATTTTTTTGAGAATTTTCTTAAAATTCAAGCAGAAACAGGGTGCAGCCAAGAAAACTATTTTGATTTGAAATTAAAAGTGAAACCAGTGCCATAACTTACTGTTTTAAATATTTTGTATGCTGGTATATGTTAAATCTGTTGTTACCAAACTAAACACATTTCAAAATAATTTACAGTGTTATTGAGACACAAGTGTCAAAGAAGAAATCCAACAAGATGTTGAGTCAATTACAAAAGATTAATTAAACGCAATAGTATCTCACATTTTTTTGAAAAATTTCTTGAAATTCAAGCTGAAACACCTGATCAAATCATTACACTAAACATAATAATCAAATCAAGGATGAGTAAAAAATCTAACTACTGCGAAGTTACAATTACTCGTTGACATATAAAAGGATAAATTAAACGGAATATTATCTTACATTTTTTTTGAGAATTTTCTTTAAATTCAAGCAGAAACACCTTATTAAATCATTACATTAAACATAATAATCAAATCGAGGACGAGTAAAAAATAACTACTGCGAAGTTACAATACTCGTTAACATATAAAATAATAAATTATATTGTCTAAAAATAAAAACATATAAGAAGAAAGTAATTATTTAAATTGAAAAGCGGGGAGTCGTGAAATCGAATAATATCACAGGAGGTATTTATTACAATTTCTTAAAAGATTACTGAAAAATCCCATTGACACATAAAATTATTCGTATATACAAGAAGACAGAAGTATTTATTCAAATGGCAAAGAAAAAATCATTTAAAAGTAAAGAACCATCGAAATCTGTTACTATTTCCTGTATAACATGAAATAGTATTTGTTTACTCACCTGATGTTTTTAAAAATATGTTGTTATCAGATTAAGTGATTAAAGACGTGTCCCAACCTTTCAGGATTAAAAAAATAGTCACAAACATTAAATTAAAAAATATGTAACACTACACTGTTTAAAACAGGGGTGACCAACCTGTGGCGCATGCGCCAAACTTGGCGCATTGGGTGATTACAAGTGGCACATTGCATTATTGTGCCTCCTTATTTTTTTGAAGTAGGCGCCATAACTGAAAATATCTTCATATTTTCAACAGCATAATACTCTCAGTTTAATACATAGAGCTTTCTTACTCCTCATTTCGTCGCAATTGTTTGAGTTTGCAATTTATATTTTGTGTGATGCGACGTACTAGTGATCTGTTTGTTCTTTTCGAGATTTTTTTGTACCTTTTAATGTGTTTTTTTACCACATTCCTGTTATCTATCACTGTACAAAAGAAAATAAGCAAAAGAAGAGCAAAAAGTATTAGAGAAAAAGTGAATTTAACGAACAGATGGAGTTATTTACAGCAAATCCACTAGGAAAATCGTTTTTTGCATTGTTTTTTAAACTACTCTTTCGCATAATATAAGACATGATCTTAAGAAACACTATAAAACACAGCATCAGGCTAACATAGAAGGAAAAATTAAACTTGTTCTCGGGTCGGAGTTACGTAAAGAATATGTGACTAAACAAAGGAAGAAATCAGAAGACAAAATATTTTTGCTAATGTAAGTTGTGAAGCCGAGGTGATGACAGAAGCGTCCTATGAAATTGTTTTAGCATTGGCGAAAAAAAAAAACCTATTCTGACGGAAGAGCCTTGTATCCAAATATTTGCACGTCAATTTGGTTATAAAGGTATTGAGAAGAAATCAGACGAAATTGCAAAACCAATTCAGACAAATGCGAGATGTGTCGTGGAACTCTCTCTCTCTCTCTCTGGATGTATTTCAACAACTGGAAGACTTTTCTCTAGCTTTGGACGAATCAATGGACATAATTGATGTAGTCCAGTTATAAGCATTTTTGTACGAGGAATTGATTATAATTTTATTGTCTTTGAATAACTAGCCAGTCTGGAGCTATTGCATTATGAAACAAGAGGATCAGAGCTATTTAAAATGTAAAATCATGCCAAGAAAATCTAAATTAGATTATTGTACTAATCAGTATGTGTACTGACGGTACGCCGTAAATGGCACTACAACTTTGCTTGGAAATTTTTTAAAATCGTATTGCACTAAAATATCAATGTATTTATTATACATCAAAAGGCACTGTGTGTAAAATTTAAAAAAATGCAGTATGTTTTGTTACCGGTTGTGAAATGTGTGATTAAAATTAGAACAAGAGCATTAAACAACCGAGAATTCAGAGAATATTGAATTATTATATTTTGAATATGGTGAACCTTTTCTTTATTGTGAGGTGCGCTGGCTTTCTAGAGGACAGGTTCTGAATAGATTTTAGAAATTAAAAAATGCTATTTTTAATTTTTGAGACAGGAAATTGAACTTTCCTAATGAAAGATCCCTATTCTTTAATAATAACTGGCTATTTGAATTGCCATTTTTAGTTGATGTACTAGCCATCCCAATTATCTAAATTCGACGCTACAAGGCAAGAAGGAATTATTTCCTAGCTTAGTAAATAGCTTTAATTCATTTAAAATGGCATTAAATCTGTTCATCTCTCAGTTAGAAAATCAGGATTTGAGTCAATTTCCACACTTGAAAGAGCAGAGGGGATGTGCTGTGAAACAATTTGACCAAATATATTAAAATTAGTTATTACAAGGGTTATTTCAAAGTCGTTTTCTTGATTTGGCTACAGAAGAAAACTACATGCTCGCATTAATAAAGCATTTTCACTAAGTGAACAAAACGTAATGAAAATGCCTAGTAACATACGAATGATACTTATTGATTTCAAAACAAATTCATTATTGAAATTGAAGTTTCATGAGCTTTATTATTCAGATCAAAATGCATGATTAATTTCTGGCGTGCATTACACAGTAAACACTTTCCGGAACTAAGAAAATATGCAAAACGTTGTATATGTCGTGTTATAACGACATACAGATGTGATCAAGCTTTTTTCATCCATGAAATTTATTAAAAGGAAAACGAGTTCACGAATGACTGATTCAAATTTGAAGAATTCTCCGTAATAGACATTGTTTTACATACATTTTAGTTGAATCATTTTAAAATGTTAATTATGTTGATAAACATACTTTTATTTAAAAAAAGCTACTAAGGATATGGCAGGACCATGAATGTAAAGAGGATGTGTCATGTATGTCGAGCATAGTCGGACTTCCTCCCAATGTGGCTCAATAACATGGAAGGCGCACCCCCTCGCCTCTTGCCGTCTTCGACGGGCCTCGGACTCCTCTGGTCTTTCAGTGTAGGCATGAGAAACATCAACATGAATGTAAAGTAGAAAAGGTGCTTGAATTCTATGGCGCATTTGAACTCGTATATGAAAAAAATTGGCGCATGGTATGTAAAAGGTTGGCCACCCCTGGTTTAAAACAACCCAGAAAAAGCAGAATCCCAATGCAATTAATTATTATTCAAACGGAACCGGCCAAAGTTGATTCTTCGTTTGAACGTTCCTTTTAAACAGGAAGTGTTACGCTTCGAAAAAAACCACGTGCGCTATCTATTGCTAACCCTAAGTCCGACTGGGGAATTTTTGTTTGCAATTGAAGTCATTTGAATAGAAAATTTTCGAACTAGTGTTATTTTCAATTAAGCGGTTATTTTAGCTACACTTTTGAAGAAATTTTAGGGGGCGTGGCACTTCTTCAATGTTTCTCCGTAACAACCAACAACCAGCGTCATGAGATCAAAATTTTAAAATTATCTTGTAAGTTTACTAAAAAATTCCGTTTTCTTCGTATTATTTTTTAATGAACTAGGGGGCTCCGCCACCTGCTCGCTTACGCTCGCTAATTTATTTATTAACCAATTTCAAAAATAATTGTATCGTAACAAAGAATACATTCTAAGGTATACTGCAATACTTTCAAAATTAAAAACTAATAGTAATACGATATAGATATGACAGGTTTTTAAAAAAAGTAACGAAAATGTCCCGATTTTTCTCGGATTAAAAAAAATATATTACCAAGAACCAAAGTGAAATTTCTAAAAAAATTCGACGAACTGCAAAAATTTACTTTGAGAGGTACTCTTTAAAAAAAACTCACGGCGGAAGACTGAAAATGTGTATGTGTTTTGCTCACTCGCGGAAGAAATTTCGCTTTTTCAACTTTGACACTTAATAAACCCTAAACTATTAACCGCATCGGAAAAAGATCTTTACAATTGTCCAGGGAACACGATAAAGAACAATGTTAATTTCATATTTTTCTGATCTGTACTTTCTCGAGAAACCGTCTAAGAATCGAATTAAACAACACAGTTTTCAATCCTGCGATAGCGGCGGTAACTTTTTTTTAATATAGAGAGATGTGTTGTATTTTTTTCAAGTTCTTCTAATTTTATTTAATTAATTTTAGATTTTTCCACTTAGACATGAAAAAATCTAAAATAAATTGAATAAAATTAGGAGAACTTGGGAAAAAAATACAATAGATTTATCTCTATATTAAAAAAATGTTACTGCCGCCACCGCCGCAGGATTGAAAACTGTGTTGTTTAGCTCGATTCTTAGACGGTTTCCCAAAAAAGTACTGATCGGAAAAAAACAAAATTAACATGGTTTGTTCTTCATCGTATTCCCTGGACAATTCTTAAGATTTTTTTCCGATGCGGCTATTAGTTTAGGGTTTATTAAGTGTCAAAATTGAAGAAGCGAAATTTCTTCCGCGAGTGAGCAAAACACATTCAAATTTTCAGTCTTCAGCCGTGAGTTTTTTTTTAAGAGTACCTCTCAACGTAAATTTTTGCAGCTCGTCGAGTTTTTTTAGAAATTTCAATTTGGTTCTTGTTAATATTTTTTTGAAATTCGGGAAAAATCGGGACATTTTTGTAATTTTTTTTAAAATTGCCGTATCTATATCTTATTACTATTAGTTTTTAGTTTTTAAAATATAGCAGTATACTCAGAATGTATTCTTTCTTACGGTACAATTATTTTTGAAATAGGTTAATAATTAAATTGGATGCGATCAAAAATTGGTTATACAAAATTCGTAATCTTTGGATAGTTTCGCTACTTTTTGTTAAAAAAAGTCTACTGCTTAGTTCTGTTTTTTTTATTTTTATTTTTTTTTTATTTGAGAACATCACGGAATACATTACACTACACTCTTTCTTATGGTACAATTATTTTTTAAATTGGTTAATAAATAAAATCGATGCAATTAAAAGTTGGTCATACAATTTTTGGAACTTTCAGATCGTAATTTAAGATGCAAAACTAAAACTGTCATATCTATATCGTATTACTATTAGTTTTTAATTTTGAAAATATAGCAGAAATATACCTCAGAATGTACTCTTTCTTACGGTACAATTATTTTAAAAATTGGTTCATAAATAAATTCGATGCAATCAAAAGTTGGTCACACAAATTTCGTATTTTTTAGTTCGCATAGCAGGTTCCGCACGCAGACGTGGGTTGTATTTTTGACTATCGGGTTTGCCAGATATCAAATTTATCGTAGCAACAATTGCCATAAAAACGATTTATTTTTATTTGGCGAGGAAAAAGGCTCGCTTTTTTCTCTTTGTTCTCAGACGGTTTACGGAGAAAGTACGAAGTACAGATCGTAAAGTTTGGAGATTAACACGGTTTACTTCAAATGGTACAGGGAACAAGATGCAGAAGGTTTTTTTATTCATGCGGCTGTTAGTTCAGGGTGCATTAAGTGTTAAAGTAAAAAAAAGTTAAATCACTTGCGAAAGTATTGATTTGCTTCGGAAACCAAACGGGATTACGTAGCAATCCCCGGTGGTCTGCGTTCTCAAGCGAGCAGAGGGCTAAGCCCTCGCTGGGACGTCATGGACCGGAAAGTCAAATCAGGATTATACGAATTATTCAGATAGTTTCGCTGTCCAGGAGATGCATTCTGCGAAAGAAATGTTGGTTTGCGAAGCAACCAACATTTCTTTCGCATCCTCCTGGGGATTGCTAGCAATCCCCAGGAGGTTGGCGAGCGTAAGCGAGCAGGGGGCGGAGCCCCCTTGTATTATAAAAGATTGCAACAGCCATTTGTAACTTATTAGAATATACTATATACTGGAAGCAGTAATGTAAACATAAATGACATCATAAATCTAAATGCCAGGAAGAGTAATGTATAAACATTTCTGATTAACAGCACTCATAATACAAACACTTAAAGGAAGTATGCAACAGTTTGATTCAAAATTAAAAACTAAAGTGGTGACTGATTTAAATAGCTAAAAAAAAAAAAAAACACACACACACAAGTAGGAAGTAAAGTTTTTTTAGGCATTTGTCAGTTAGTTTTTTTCTTGTGGTGTGTAATAGAGATTTAAGAGTAGAAATATACATTTTCACACACACACACACGCACGCACACACACACACACAGCCATTAAAATGTCAGCAAGAAGAAAGAAATATCCTATATGAATTAAAAGTATGTGAAAATATTGTAGCTCGGCAGTTTTATTATTAGAATTTACTATAGTTTGATTATTTCTCTGTCCTCTATTCTACTTCTCACACTATTGTTTAGATCTGTCACTTAAACTTACTGATAAATTTGTTGACATGATAATGTAATTTACTCAAGAAAAACTATGTAGGATGTCAATTTGTGTTTTAAAGTTAAACAAATGTTAAGTAAATATTGATTTATCTAGTTACAAACTCAATTTTCTATTCAACAAATTTATTTATAATTGTTGTAAAAACAGTGTATAGGGCCTACATAAATTTAAATTAAAAAAATCTGATTTAAATTTAAAAAATCATCCAATTTAAATTTAAAAAAATCCTATTATTGATTAAAAAAAAGATCATGATTTTTTTTACACCTGATTCAAGCTGATAGCTATCATCCAAGAAAACTATTTTGATTTGAAATTAAAAATTGAACCAATGCCATAACTTGCTGTTTTAAAGGTTTTGTATGCTGGTATATGTTAAATCTCTTGTTGCCAGACTAATGACATCTCAAAATAATTAACAATGTTATTTAAACAAATATGTCAAAGAACAAATCGAACAAGATGTTGAGTCAATTACAAAGGATTAATTAAACGCAACATTATCTTACATTTTTTTGAGAATTTTCTTAAAATTCAAGCAGAAACAGGGTGCAGCCAAGAAAACTATTTTGATTTGAAATTAAAAGTGAAACCAGTGCCATAACTTACTGTTTTAAATATTTTGTATGCTGGTATATGTTAAATCTGTTGTTACCAAACTAAACACATCTCAAAATAATTTACAGTGTTATTGAGACACAAGTGTCAAAGAAGAAATCCAACAAGATGTTGAGTCAATTACAAAAGATTAATTAAACGCAATAGTATCTCACATTTTTTTGAAAAATTTCTTGAAATTCAAGCTGAAACACCTGATCAAATCATTACACTAAACATAATAATCAAATCAAGGATGAGTAAAAAATCTAACTACTGCGAAGTTACAATTACTCGTTGACATATAAAAGGATAAATTAAACGGAATATTATCTTACATTTTTTTTGAGAATTTTCTTTAAATTCAAGCAGAAACACCTTATTAAATCATTACATTAAACATAATAATCAAATCGAGGACGAGTAAAAAATAACTACTGCGAAGTTACAATACTCGTTAACATATAAAATAATAAATTATATTGTCTAAAAATAAAAACATATAAGAAGAAAGTAATTATTTAAATTGAAAAGCGGGGAGTCGTGAAATCGAATAATATCACAGGAGGTATTTATTACAATTTCTTAAAAGATTACTGAAAAATCCCATTGACACATAAAATTATTCGTATATACAAGAAGACAGAAGTATTTATTCAAATGGCAAAGAAAAAATCATTTAAAAGTAAAGAACCATCGAAATCTGTTACTATTTCCTGTATAACATGAAATAGTATTTGTTTACTCACCTGATGTTTTTAAAAATATGTTGTTATCAGATTAAGTGATTAAAGACGTGTCCCAACCTTTCAGGATTAAAAAAATAGTCACAAACATTAAATTAAAAAATATGTAACACTACACTGTTTAAAACAGGGGTGACCAACCTGTGGCGCATGCGCCAAACTTGGCGCATTGGGTGATTACAAGTGGCACATTGCATTATTGTGCCTCCTTATTTTTTTGAAGTAGGCGCCATAACTGAAAATATCTTCATATTTTCAACAACATAATACTCTCAGTTTAATACATAGAGCTTTCTTACTCCTCATTTCGTCGCAATTGTTTGAGTTTGCAATTTATATTTTGTGTGATGCGACGTACTAGTGATCTGTTTGTTCTTTTCGAGATTTTTTTGTACCTTTTAATGTGTTTTTTTACCACATTCCTGTTATCTATCACTGTACAAAAGAAAATAAGCAAAAGAAGAGCAAAAAGTATTAGAGAAAAAGTGAATTTAACGAACAGATGGAGTTATTTACAGCAAATCCACTAGGAAAATCGTTTTTTGCATTGTTTTTTAAACTACTCTTTCGCATAATATAAGACATGATCTTAAGAAACACTATAAAACACAGCATCAGGCTAACATAGAAGGAAAAATTAAACTTGTTCTCGGGTCGGAGTTACGTAAAGAATATGTGACTAAACAAAGGAAGAAATCAGAAGACAAAATATTTTTGCTAATGTAAGTTGTGAAGCCGAGGTGATGACAGAAGCGTCCTATGAAATTGTTTTAGCATTGGCGAAAAAAAAAAACCTATTCTGACGGAAGAGCCTTGTATCCAAATATTTGCACGTCAATTTGGTTATAAAGGTATTGAGAAGAAATCAGACGAAATTGCAAAACCAATTCAGACAAATGCGAGATGTGTCGTGGAACTCTCTCTCTCTCTCTCTCTGGATGTATTTCAACAACTGGAAGACTTTTCTCTAGCTTTGGACGAATCAATAGACATAATTGATGTAGTCCAGTTATAAGCATTTTTGTACGAGGAATTGATTATAATTTTATTGTCTTTGAATAACTAGCCAGTCTGGAGCTATTGCATTATGAAACAAGAGGATCAGAGCTATTTAAAATGTAAAATCATGCCAAGAAAATCTAAATTAGATTATTGTACTAATCAGTATGTGTACTGACGGTACGCCGTAAATGGCACTACAACTTTGCTTGGAAATTTTTTAAAATCGTATTGCACTAAAATATCAATGTATTTATTATACATCAAAAGGCACTGTGTGTAAAATTTAAAAAAATGCAGTATGTTTTGTTACCGGTTGTGAAATGTGTGATTAAAATTAGAACAAGAGCATTAAACAACCGAGAATTCAGAGAATATTGAATTATTATATTTTGAATATGGTGAACCTTTTCTTTATTGTGAGGTGCGCTGGCTTTCTAGAGGACAGGTTCTGAATAGATTTTAGAAATTAAAAAATGCTATTTTTAATTTTTGAGACAGGAAATTGAACTTTCCTGATGAAAGATCCCTATTCTTTAATAATAACTGGCTATTTGAATTGCCATTTTTAGTTGATGTACTAGCCATCCCAATTATCTAAATTCGACGCTACAAGGCAAGAAGGAATTATTTCCTAGCTTAGTAAATAGCTTTAATTCATTTAAAATGGCATTAAATCTGTTCATCTCTCAGTTAGAAAATCAGGATTTGAGTCAATTTCCACACTTGAAAGAGCAGAGGGGATGTGCTGTGAAACAATTTGACCAAATATATTAAAATTAGTTATTACAAGGGTTATTTCAAAGTCGTTTTCTTGATTTGGCTACAGAAGAAAACTACATGCTCGCATTAATAAAGCATTTTCACTAAGTGAACAAAACGTAATGAAAATGCCTAGTAACATACGAATGATACTTATTGATTTCAAAACAAATTCATTATTGAAATTGAAGTTTCATGAGCTTTATTATTCAGATCAAAATGCATGATTAATTTCTGGCGTGCATTACACAGTAAACACTTTCCGGAACTAAGAAAATATGCAAAACGTTGTATATGTCGTGTTATAACGACATACAGATGTGATCAAGCTTTTTTCATCCATGAAATTTATTAAAAGGAAAACGAGTTCACGAATGACTGATTCAAATTTGAAGAATTCTCCGTAATAGACATTGTTTTACATACATTTTAGTTGAATCATTTTAAAATGTTAATTATGTTGATAAACATACTTTTATTTAAAAAAAGCTACTAAGGATATGGCAGGACCATGAATGTAAAGAGGATGTGTCATGTATGTCGAGCATAGTCGGACTTCCTCCCAATGTGGCTCAATAACATGGAAGGCGCACCCCCTCGCCTCTTGCCGTCTTCGACGGGCCTCGGACTCCTCTGGTCTTTCAGTGTAGGCATGAGAAACATCAACATGAATGTAAAGTAGAAAAGGTGCTTGAATTCTATGGCGCATTTGAACTCGTATATGAAAAAAATTGGCGCATGGTATGTAAAAGGTTGGCCACCCCTGGTTTAAAACAACCCAGAAAAAGCAGAATCCCAATGCAATTAATTATTATTCAAACGGAACCGGCCAAAGTTGATTCTTCGTTTGAACGTTCCTTTTAAACAGGAAGTGTTACGCTTCGAAAAAAACCACGTGCGCTATCTATTGCTAACCCTAAGTCCGACTGGGGAATTTTTGTTTGCAATTGAAGTCATTTGAATAGAAAATTTTCGAACTAGTGTTATTTTCAATTAAGCGGTTATTTTAGCTACACTTTTGAAGAAATTTTAGGGGGCGTGGCACTTCTTCAATGTTTCTCCGTAACAACCAACAACCAGCGTCATGAGATCAAAATTTTAAAAATATCTTGTAAGTTTACAAAAAAATTCCGTTTTCTTCGTATTATTTTTTAATGAACTAGGGGGCTCCGCCACCTGCTCGCTTACGCTCGCTAATTTATTTATTAACCAATTTCAAAAATAATTGTATCGTAACAAAGAATACATTCTAAGGTATACTGCAATACTTTCAAAATTAAAAACTAATAGTAATACGATATAGATATGACAGGTTTTTAAAAAAAGTAACGAAAATGTCCCGATTTTTCTCGGATTAAAAAAAATATATTACCAAGAACCAAAGTGAAATTTCTAAAAAAATTCGACGAACTGCAAAAATTTACTTTGAGAGGTACTCTTTAAAAAAAACTCACGGCGGAAGACTGAAAATGTGTATGTGTTTTGCTCACTCGCGGAAGAAATTTCGCTTTTTCAACTTTGACACTTAATAAACCCTAAACTATTAACCGCATCGGAAAAAGATCTTTACAATTGTCCAGGGAACACGATAAAGAACAATGTTAATTTCATATTTTTCTGATCTGTACTTTCTCGAGAAACCGTCTAAGAATCGAATTAAACAACACAGTTTTCAATCCTGCGATAGCGGCGGTAACTTTTTTTTTAATATAGAGAGATGTGTTGTATTTTTTTCAAGTTCTTCTAATTTTATTTAATTAATTTTAGATTTTTCCACTTAGACATGAAAAAATCTAAAATAAATTGAATAAAATTAGGAGAACTTGGGAAAAAAATACAATAGATTTATCTCTATATTAAAAAAATGTTACTGCCGCCACCGCCGCAGGATTGAAAACTGTGTTGTTTAGCTCGATTCTTAGACGGTTTCCCAAAAAAGTACTGATCGGAAAAAAACAAAATTAACATGGTTTGTTCTTCATCGTATTCCCTGGACAATTCTTAAGATTTTTTTCCGATGCGGCTATTAGTTTAGGGTTTATTAAGTGTCAAAATTGAAGAAGCGAAATTTCTTCCGCGAGTGAGCAAAACACATTCAAATTTTCAGTCTTCAGCCGTGAGTTTTTTTTTAAGAGTACCTCTCAACGTAAATTTTTGCAGCTCGTCGAGTTTTTTTAGAAATTTCAATTTGGTTCTTGTTAATATTTTTTTGAAATTCGGGAAAAATCGGGACATTTTTGTAATTTTTTTTTAAATTGCCGTATCTATATCTTATTACTATTAGTTTTTAGTTTTTAAAATATAGCAGTATACTCAGAATGTATTCTTTCTTACGGTACAATTATTTTTGAAATAGGTTAATAATTAAATTGGATGCGATCAAAAATTGGTTATACAAAATTCGTAATCTTTGGATAGTTTCGCTACTTTTTGTTAAAAAAAGTCTACTGCTTAGTTCTGTTTTTTTTATTTTTTATTTTTTTTTTATTTGAGAACATCACGGAATACATTACACTACACTCTTTCTTATGGTACAATTATTTTTTAAATTGGTTAATAAATAAAATCGATGCAATTAAAAGTTGGTCATACAATTTTTGGAACTTTCAGATCGTAATTTAAGATGCAAAACTAAAACTGTCATATCTATATCGTATTACTATTAGTTTTTAATTTTGAAAATATAGCAGAAATATACCTCAGAATGTACTCTTTCTTACGGTACAATTATTTTAAAAATTGGTTCATAAATAAATTCGATGCAATCAAAAGTTGGTCACACAAATTTCGTATTTTTTAGTTCGCATAGCAGGTTCCGCACGCAGACGTGGGTTGTATTTTTGACTATCGGGTTTGCCAGATATCAAATTTATCGTAGCAACAATTGCCATAAAAACGATTTATTTTTATTTGGCGAGGAAAAAGGCTCGCTTTTTTCTCTTTGTTCTCAGACGGTTTACGGAGAAAGTACGAAGTACAGATCGTAAAGTTTGGAGATTAACACGGTTTACTTCAAATGGTACAGGGAACAAGATGCAGAAGGTTTTTTTATTCATGCGGCTGTTAGTTCAGGGTGCATTAAGTGTTAAAGTAAAAAAAAGTTAAATCACTTGCGAAAGTATTGATTTGCTTCGGAAACCAAACGGGATTACGTAGCAATCCCCGGTGGTCTGCGTTCTCAAGCGAGCAGAGGGCTAAGCCCTCGCTGGGACGTCATGGACCGGAAAGTCAAATCAGGATTATACGAATTATTCAGATAGTTTCGCTGTCCAGGAGATGCATTCTGCGAAAGAAATGTTGGTTTGCGAAGCAACCAACATTTCTTTCGCATCCTCCTGGGGATTGCTAGCAATCCCCAGGAGGTTGGCGAGCGTAAGCGAGCAGGGGGCGGAGCCCCCTTGTATTATAAAAGATTGCAACAGCCATTTGTAACTTATTAGAATATACTATATACTGGAAGCAGTAATGTAAACATAAATGACATCATAAATCTAAATGCCAGGAAGAGTAATGTATAAACATTTCTGATTAACAGCACTCATAATACAAACACTTAAAGGAAGTATGCAACAGTTTGATTCAAAATTAAAAACTAAAGTGGTGACTGATTTAAATAGCTAAAAAAAAAAAAAAACACACACACACAAGTAGGAAGTAAAGTTTTTTTAGGCATTTGTCAGTTAGTTTTTTTCTTGTGGTGTGTAATAGAGATTTAAGAGTAGAAATATACATTTTCACACACACACACACGCACGCACACACACACACACAGCCATTAAAATGTCAGCAAGAAGAAAGAAATATCCTATATGAATTAAAAGTATGTGAAAATATTGTAGCTCGGCAGTTTTATTATTAGAATTTACTATAGTTTGATTATTTCTCTGTCCTCTATTCTACTTCTCACACTATTGTTTAGATCTGTCACTTAAACTTACTGATAAATTTGTTGACATGATAATGTAATTTACTCAAGAAAAACTATGTAGGATGTCAATTTGTGTTTTAAAGTTAAACAAATGTTAAGTAAATATTGATTTATCTAGTTACAAACTCAATTTTCTATTCAACAAATTTATTTATAATTGTTGTAAAAACAGTGTATAGGGCCTACATAAATTTAAATTTAAAAAATCTGATTTAAATTTAAAAAATCATCCAATTTAAATTTAAAAAAATCCTATTATTGATTAAAAAAAAGATCATGATTTTTTTTACACCTGATTCAAGCTGATAGCTATCATCCAAGAAAACTATTTTGATTTGAAATTAAAAATTGAACCAATGCCATAACTTGCTGTTTTAAAGGTTTTGTATGCTGGTATATGTTAAATCTCTTGTTGCCAGACTAATGACATCTCAAAATAATTAACAATGTTATTTAAACACATATGTCAAAGAACAAATCGAACAAGATGTTGAGTCAATTACAAAGGATTAATTAAACGCAACATTATCTTACATTTTTTTGAGAATTTTCTTAAAATTCAAGCAGAAACAGGGTGCAGCCAAGAAAACTATTTTGATTTGAAATTAAAAGTGAAACCAGTGCCATAACTTACTGTTTTAAATATTTTGTATGCTGGTATATGTTAAATCTGTTGTTACCAAACTAAACACATCTCAAAATAATTTACAGTGTTATTGAGACACAAGTGTCAAAGAACAAATCCAACAAGATGTTGAGTCAATTACAAAAGATTAATTAAACGCAATAGTATCTCACATTTTTTTGAAAAATTTCTTGAAATTCAAGCTGAAACACCTGATCAAATCATTACACTAAACATAATAATCAAATCAAGGATGAGTAAAAAATCTAACTACTGCGAAGTTACAATTACTCGTTGACATATAAAAGGATAAATTAAACGGAATATTATCTTACATTTTTTTTGAGAATTTTCTTTAAATTCAAGCAGAAACACCTTATTAAATCATTACATTAAACATAATAATCAAATCGAGGACGAGTAAAAAATAACTACTGCGAAGTTACAATACTCGTTAACATATAAAATAATAAATTATATTGTCTAAAAATAAAAACATATAAGAAGAAAGTAATTATTTAAATTGAAAAGCGGGGAGTCGTGAAATCGAATAATATCACAGGAGGTATTTATTACAATTTCTTAAAAGATTACTGAAAAATCCCATTGACACATAAAATTATTCGTATATACAAGAAGACAGAAGTATTTATTCAAATGGCAAAGAAAAAATCATTTAAAAGTAAAGAACCATCGAAATCTGTTACTATTTCCTGTATAACATGAAATAGTATTTGTTTACTCACCTGATGTTTTTAAAAATATGTTGTTATCAGATTAAGTGATTAAAGACGTGTCCCAACCTTTCAGGATTAAAAAAATAGTCACAAACATTAAATTAAAAAATATGTAACACTACACTGTTTAAAACAGGGGTGACCAACCTGTGGCGCATGCGCCAAACTTGGCGCATTGGGTGATTACAAGTGGCACATTGCATTATTGTGCCTCCTTATTTTTTTGAAGTAGGCGCCATAACTGAAAATATCTTCATATTTTCAACAACATAATACTCTCAGTTTAATACATAGAGCTTTCTTACTCCTCATTTCGTCGCAATTGTTTGAGTTTGCAATTTATATTTTGTGTGATGCGACGTACTAGTGATCTGTTTGTTCTTTTCGAGATTTTTTTGTACCTTTTAATGTGTTTTTTTACCACATTCCTGTTATCTATCACTGTACAAAAGAAAATAAGCAAAAGAAGAGCAAAAAGTATTAGAGAAAAAGTGAATTTAACGAACAGATGGAGTTATTTACAGCAAATCCACTAGGAAAATCGTTTTTTGCATTGTTTTTTAAACTACTCTTTCGCATAATATAAGACATGATCTTAAGAAACACTATAAAACACAGCATCAGGCTAACATAGAAGGAAAAATTAAACTTGTTCTCGGGTCGGAGTTACGTAAAGAATATGTGACTAAACAAAGGAAGAAATCAGAAGACAAAATATTTTTGCTAATGTAAGTTGTGAAGCCGAGGTGATGACAGAAGCGTCCTATGAAATTGTTTTAGCATTGGCGAAAAAAAAAAACCTATTCTGACGGAAGAGCCTTGTATCCAAATATTTGCACGTCAATTTGGTTATAAAGGTATTGAGAAGAAATCAGACGAAATTGCAAAACCAATTCAGACAAATGCGAGATGTGTCGTGGAACTCTCTCTCTCTCTCTCTCTGGATGTATTTCAACAACTGGAAGACTTTTCTCTAGCTTTGGACGAATCAATGGACATAATTGATGTAGTCCAGTTATAAGCATTTTTGTACGAGGAATTGATTATAATTTTATTGTCTTTGAATAACTAGCCAGTCTGGAGCTATTGCATTATGAAACAAGAGGATCAGAGCTATTTAAAATGTAAAATCATGCCAAGAAAATCTAAATTAGATTATTGTACTAATCAGTATGTGTACTGACGGTACGCCGTAAATGGCACTACAACTTTGCTTGGAAATTTTTTAAAATCGTATTGCACTAAAATATCAATGTATTTATTATACATCAAAAGGCACTGTGTGTAAAATTTAAAAAAATGCAGTATGTTTTGTTACCGGTTGTGAAATGTGTGATTAAAATTAGAACAAGAGCATTAAACAACCGAGAATTCAGAGAATATTGAATTATTATATTTTGAATATGGTGAACCTTTTCTTTATTGTGAGGTGCGCTGGCTTTCTAGAGGACAGGTTCTGAATAGATTTTAGAAATTAAAAAATGCTATTTTTAATTTTTGAGACAGGAAATTGAACTTTCCTGATGAAAGATCCCTATTCTTTAATAATAACTGGCTATTTGAATTGCCATTTTTAGTTGATGTACTAGCCATCCCAATTATCTAAATTCGACGCTACAAGGCAAGAAGGAATTATTTCCTAGCTTAGTAAATAGCTTTAATTCATTTAAAATGGCATTAAATCTGTTCATCTCTCAGTTAGAAAATCAGGATTTGAGTCAATTTCCACACTTGAAAGAGCAGAGGGGATGTGCTGTGAAACAATTTGACCAAATATATTAAAATTAGTTATTACAAGGGTTATTTCAAAGTCGTTTTCTTGATTTGGCTACAGAAGAAAACTACATGCTCGCATTAATAAAGCATTTTCACTAAGTGAACAAAACGTAATGAAAATGCCTAGTAACATACGAATGATACTTATTGATTTCAAAACAAATTCATTATTGAAATTGAAGTTTCATGAGCTTTATTATTCAGATCAAAATGCATGATTAATTTCTGGCGTGCATTACACAGTAAACACTTTCCGGAACTAAGAAAATATGCAAAACGTTGTATATGTCGTGTTATAACGACATACAGATGTGATCAAGCTTTTTTCATCCATGAAATTTATTAAAAGGAAAACGAGTTCACGAATGACTGATTCAAATTTGAAGAATTCTCCGTAATAGACATTGTTTTACATACATTTTAGTTGAATCATTTTAAAATGTTAATTATGTTGATAAACATACTTTTATTTAAAAAAAGCTACTAAGGATATGGCAGGACCATGAATGTAAAGAGGATGTGTCATGTATGTCGAGCATAGTCGGACTTCCTCCCAATGTGGCTCAATAACATGGAAGGCGCACCCCCTCGCCTCTTGCCGTCTTCGACGGGCCTCGGACTCCTCTGGTCTTTCAGTGTAGGCATGAGAAACATCAACATGAATGTAAAGTAGAAAAGGTGCTTGAATTCTATGGCGCATTTGAACTCGTATATGAAAAAAATTGGCGCATGGTATGTAAAAGGTTGGCCACCCCTGGTTTAAAACAACCCAGAAAAAGCAGAATCCCAATGCAATTAATTATTATTCAAACGGAACCGGCCAAAGTTGATTCTTCGTTTGAACGTTCCTTTTAAACAGGAAGTGTTACGCTTCGAAAAAAACCACGTGCGCTATCTATTGCTAACCCTAAGTCCGACTGGGGAATTTTTGTTTGCAATTGAAGTCATTTGAATAGAAAATTTTCGAACTAGTGTTATTTTCAATTAAGCGGTTATTTTAGCTACACTTTTGAAGAAATTTTAGGGGGCGTGGCACTTCTTCAATGTTTCTCCGTAACAACCAACAACCAGCGTCATGAGATCAAAATTTTAAAAATATCTTGTAAGTTTACTAAAAAATTCCGTTTTCTTCGTATTATTTTTTAATGAACTAGGGGGCTCCGCCACCTGCTCGCTTACGCTCGCTAATTTATTTATTAACCAATTTCAAAAATAATTGTATCGTAACAAAGAATACATTCTAAGGTATACTGCAATACTTTCAAAATTAAAAACTAATAGTAATACGATATAGATATGACAGGTTTTTAAAAAAAGTAACGAAAATGTCCCGATTTTTCTCGGATTAAAAAAAATATATTACCAAGAACCAAAGTGAAATTTCTAAAAAAATTCGACGAACTGCAAAAATTTACTTTGAGAGGTACTCTTTAAAAAAAACTCACGGCGGAAGACTGAAAATGTGTATGTGTTTTGCTCACTCGCGGAAGAAATTTCGCTTTTTCAACTTTGACACTTAATAAACCCTAAACTATTAACCGCATCGGAAAAAGATCTTTACAATTGTCCAGGGAACACGATAAAGAACAATGTTAATTTCATATTTTTCTGATCTGTACTTTCTCGAGAAACCGTCTAAGAATCGAATTAAACAACACAGTTTTCAATCCTGCGATAGCGGCGGTAACTTTTTTTTAATATAGAGAGATGTGTTGTATTTTTTTCAAGTTCTTCTAATTTTATTTAATTAATTTTAGATTTTTCCACTTAGACATGAAAAAATCTAAAATAAATTGAATAAAATTAGGAGAACTTGGGAAAAAAATACAATAGATTTATCTCTATATTAAAAAAATGTTACTGCCGCCGCCGCCGCAGGATTGAAAACTGTGTTGTTTAGCTCGATTCTTAGACGGTTTCCCAAAAAAGTACTGATCGGAAAAAAACAAAATTAACATGGTTTGTTCTTCATCGTATTCCCTGGACAATTCTTAAGATTTTTTTCCGATGCGGCTATTAGTTTAGGGTTTATTAAGTGTCAAAATTGAAGAAGCGAAATTTCTTCCGCGAGTGAGCAAAACACATTCAAATTTTCAGTCTTCAGCCGTGAGTTTTTTTTTAAGAGTACCTCTCAACGTAAATTTTTGCAGCTCGTCAAGTTTTTTTTTTAATTTCAATTTGGTTCTTGATAGTATTTTTTTGAAATTCGGGAAAAATCGGGACATTTTTGTTATTTTTTTTTAAACTGCCGTATCTATATCTTATTACTATTAGTTTTTAATTTTTAAAATATCGCAGTATACCTCGGAATGTACTCTTTCTTACGGTACTATTATTTTTGAAATCGGTTTATAATTAAATTGGATGCGATCAAAAGTAGGTCATACAAAATTCGGAATCTTTGGATATTTTCGCTACTTTCTGTTACAACCGTTATATCTACAGAAAAAAACGTTATTTTTAAAATTTGAGAACATCACTGAATACATTACATTACACTCTTTCTTATGGTACAATTATTTTTAAAATTGGTTAATAAATAAAATCGGTGCAATTACAAGTTGGTCATACAATTTTCGGAACTTTCAGATCATAATTTCTGATACAAAACTAAAACTGTCATATCTATATCATATTACTATTAGTTTTTAATTTTGAAAATATCACAGTATACGTCAGAATGTACTCTTTCTTACGGTACCATTATTTTTAAAATTGGTTCATAAATACATTCGATGCAATCAAAAGTTGGTGACACAAATTTCGTATTTTCTATTTCGCTGAGCATATTTGCGGAGCACATCAGGGTTGTTTTTTTGACTTATCGGGTTTGCCAGATATCAAATTTATCGTAGCAACAATTGCCATAACAACGATTTCTTTTTATTTGGCGAGGAAAAAGGCTCGCTGTTTTCCCTCTGTTCTCAGACGGTTTACCGAGAAAGTACAAAGTACAGATCGTAAAGTTTGGAGATTAAAACGGTTTACTTAAAATTGTACAGGGAACAAGATGCAGAAGATTTTTTACTCATGCGGCTATTAGTTTTGGGTGCATTAAGTGTTAAAGTAAAAAAAAGTGAAATCACTTGCGAAAGAAGTATTGGTTTGCGAAGCAAACCAAACGGGATTGCGTAGCAATCCCCGTGAGTCGGCGAGCGTAAGCGAGCAGGTGGCGAAGTCCTCGATGTGACGTCATGGACTGGAAAGTGAAATAAGGATAATACGAATTATTCAGATGGTTTCACTCTGCGAAAGGAATGTTGGTTTGCGAAGCAAACCAAATGGCATCTGTGAAAGGAGAGTTGGTTTGCGAAGCAAACCAAATGGGATTGCGTAGCAATCCCCGGGGATTGGCGAGCGTAAACGAGCATGGGGCGGAGCCCCCTAGTATTTAAAAATAAACGTAATATTCTATTCTCAAAACGGGTAGATGCGAGGACATCATGTAATTTTAAATTAATGTTAATCAACAATATGTAATAAAAGTAAACAATTAATTCTATTAGAGAAAGGGGTAGATGTGAGGACAACATCACGAAATTTTAAATTAATGTTAATTAACATTATGTAATAAAAATTAATTATATTATTTTAGCAAAAGGGGCAGATGTGAGGACAACGCTTAGATTTTGAATTTAAATACTATCGTTACCGCAAGTTAATGTTTTGAAATTGTTACGTTGTTCGAATTTATATTTGGCTGATTGTACTGTAGTTGAGACTTATTAAGTTAGTTGGTAGATAATCGCCAAACACATGCAGTTTATCACTGATTGTGAGCTGATTATCTACATTATAGTTCTAAGTTGATTTTTGAAATTAAATCACAGCTGTGCTGTTCTGTTGAATAGTTTTGCTTCTATGCAAAATTTTATGAATTTAGAATGCGTACATTTAAAAAAATTTATTGCTATAATTATTTGTCTTTGCTATAAACCAATTCCCTACTAGCATTTTTAAAATACTCCGAGTTTAAGAGCAGAAAAAAGATATGTATTGGTATCTCCTTTAATTTCAAGGAAAATCGGGAAATGGTGCTAAAGTCATTTTATCTGAAATTTATAATTGGAAAATTCGTAAGTTGCATTCATTCCTCTAGTTATTGATCAATAGTAGCTCAATGTATGATGAAGACTTGGTGTTGTTTCTTAAATACAGATTAGAAATCAGTTCGATCTATTTTTATAAATGTCTTTAGAGTTCTTTGTTTCAAAGTCTAGAATTCAACTTTCTCTATTTATATTACAAATTATGTGTTTTATGTCTACAAAATTGAAACAAAGTGTGAAATATGATTTAAAAATAAATGTGTGTTTTAAAATGTGAAATTTAGTAGCTAGAATTTAAGAGAGATACTGACAGGAAAAAAGTTTTAAAAAGATTTTTAAGAGATTTATTAAAGTTATATGTTGGTAGAGCTATTGTTGAAACAATCAATAAAACACAATAAAACTCATTGAAACTGTAAATTAAAAAAATTGCCTTATTTCTAGACATGAGTTCTAAAGCAGATATGGCATTTATTTATATGATTATTATCTTCTAAACTTTAAAGGATGGAAATAAATTTCAATATGAACTTTTAAATCTCCTGCAACTTTCCCTTAGACTCAAAAAAGTTGTAGGGGTTATATTTCATGGTAAAAGATAAACTGAAATTGCCTTTCAAATACTCTGACTCTAAAAAATTTTAATATTTTTCCATATGTACTCTCTTATTTAGAAAAAAGGAATTGATAATTAAAAATATTAAATGCTTTTAAAATTTCATCTTTGGATAATTTTTTTATCTATTTCTAATCATGCATCTAACTAATTCTATAATTAGTTTTTATTTAATTTAGTTTTGCAATGGGTATTTATTAACTCTTTATTGGCAAACCAGTTCCATGTTGAACTTGTGTAGCTTCAAAGTAATGCATGCAATTTTTAATCTTTCTTTTTTTTAACTTTATCTGCTTTAATTATGGGACTCTTTTGCATATAGCATTGAAAACCTGTTGATATAGTTACTCGTTATTACTATTATAACCTCGTTGATATAGTTAAGTGACAAGGATTTACCTAGTCCTATTTTATGATAAAAGTATGTCTGATTTTTTTTATTCTACAAATTATGTCTTATTATAGTGTCTTATTATAAATGTTTCTCTTTCATAGAACCAATAATTGCTTAGCTTGTACCAAATTTTATTTAAACATCTATACTTATGCTGTGATACAAATATATGTTTTCCAAAATATGAATTATTCTCTATAAACAGGATTCTAAAATTTTATGTAGCAAGAGACATGTTTGAAACATAGTGCATATAATTCTAACTCCTTTTGAAAATTATTAACTTCATCTCTATTGTAATGTCTTTTTGAAATTGAATTTGAAGGTTTAATGTGCAATCATAAAGTTGCCATGATTTTTATATCAGTCAAATAAAATGTGTATTTGTTAGAAGTTTTCATACTTGGAAACCTCATAATTATGGGTTCACATGTATATCTATTTAACCTATCTATATTAACAGAAGTAAAACTAGTTCATTATTGCCTCATACATTCATTGCACCTGATTTTGAGGTTTATTCCTAAATAAAATACACCTTGTATTTGCATTCACATTCTGTTAAAATTATTGACTTTCAAATCATCTAAACAGTACCATCAAATTTGGATTAATTGAAAAGTTTCATCTGGGAATGTGTGCTTGGGAGTATTTTAGACTTATACCAAAAACGTTAATAAAAAAAAAAAGGCGTTGAAAGATTCAAATATTAATAGCTAGATGACACAAAGTTTTGCACATTTAAAAAATTGTTTGCTGTGGTGCATAATGAGTATAATATAATGTCCATGAATATTAATTTTCTAAATTTGCATTTATTTGTGTTAGTTGCAATTTGTCACTCAAAATATGTAAAATTGTTGAATAATTCTCATTTATTTAACATTCTTTTACCTTAGCATCTGATTTATCTAATATTTGTATTCCCAAATTTGTTAATTTAAGCTATGCATTATTTTCTTAAGATGTGCATTGGCATGTTTAAAAGCACTTTTTAGAATGAATAAATATTCCAAGTATATTTAATTTTGCTTAATAGTGTTCCTGGGGTATAAAATTCTATAAATTACTTAAACTTATGTGGGATCTGACAAACTTTGAAAACAATGTTATGAGAAACATTCTGTAAATATTGTAAGTCTAAAACTTAGCGAAAATTGTCGATGTACTCCTGGAATTTTGAAGCATATTAAAACAAAAATTAATTCATGCATTTGTAATACTGTATTTGTAAAAATATTTTGAAAAATAGAAACAATCAATATTTTTGAGTTGTTTCAAAACTACCTCACTGCATCAATCTATGCTCATTTATTTATCACAAGAATCCCACGAGCCTTGAGAAACGTGATTTTTCATTTAAGAACCCTTAAACCTTAGTTTTTGCCGAGTCCTTCAAAAAATCTTAAAAGATCTTAGTTTTTACAAAACGCATTCACACGCTAAGTTTAATAATACTTGTCCATGGTGTTGCTAAAGCAAAAATTAGCGTTTGGATGTGAATCTTCTAACTCGGAACAGTACTGGGGGACATGCAGGAAAAATCCAGCGTTTCAACTGTTGTCGATCGATTTCGGAACTAAAAGCATCCAGAAGATAAATATAGCGTTGTGTAGGCAAAGGATGTATACACCTGACATGACCTTGGCATACTTGCCAACTTTTACAGATTTCTACTAAATTTTACTGATTTACAGATGGATTTCTTTTTTACAGATTTTTAATATTTCGATCGAGGAATCGAAATATTTAATTCTCTACATTCATTCACTAAAATTTTCGATCAGATTTGATGAGTGCAAAGACGAAGCAATGGACGAGTTTGAAAAGAAGTTTTGTTGTCTTCAGCTGGAAGATTTATCTGATAATAATAGGACATCACCGGTTTGAAATACTTAAAATAGGAGGGGCTGATGGTTTTCTAAAATTCGCTAGATAGGCCAAAATTATGCTTTGTGTTCTGCTCATCCCCCATTCCAATGCAAAGTATGACAGAATCTGCAGCCTCATCAGAAAGAACCGAACTGAACTCTCATTTCTAACAAAACGTCGCTTTGAGCATTAATTCAGTGCAGAATTCTTAAAGACCAAAAAATTGTAATACAGCCGTATTGAATTTTTCTGCAATCCCCTCTTCTGGATAAAACCCAAAATAAAAAATTTTGTAAATAGAACATTAATTTTTTTTTTCGTCTATTTGTAAATAAGCTTTATGAACCACCAATGATCTGTAATCCTAGTACAAGTTTAAATGGTATGTAACATACAGTTTTGGATGCAATGTGTAGGTACTCGTTAAGTGAATATGTTTTTTTTGCAGTGGATGTGTTCAGTTTGGTATTAAAACATTACTGCTTTGCGTGGTTTCTAGAGTTGATAGAAATTTGAATTTTTACTTAAGCAATTTTAAATATAAATAATGCTTGTTATTGTGACACATATAAGGATTTTTCTAATACACATTAATTCATTTATTTATGTTGTATTTTATGTCAAGGCTAGTTCCTAAAGCTTTATTGATGCACAGTTTTCAAAGTTAGCAAGTATGCCTTGGGATTAAGAGCGCAGGCTTACTTGCCAGAGAGAGGGTCCGCAATATGTTTATATTCTACGGTGCTGGGCGAGCTCTGAGCCAGCGTAATTTTGGATTGCGTAAGTGGTGTTACTCGAAAGCCACCGAACTATGCTACAAATCACAGACCTTTAATCAATAAAATCCTTGTTCCCTTCAATATTGATGGTATTTTGAAGTAACGTCACACTGGAGCAACACAGTGGGTAATTTGTGACGGTCTGGAATCAAAATATGCGAGCACAACCCGTAATTTTTAACCATGGTCACATGACGAGGTCACACCTGAGCTGGCACTCCACTCCAACGTGAGAACATTGAGGCCGCGGCAGATTTAACGTGCATCAGCGGCATTTGTACACAAAGGTCTGTGGTTGGATTCGAACCGAGTTGCTCTGCCGACCGGGCTACCGGGGCCTTCAATTTAGCGTAAAACTGCACTTGGAATTGTTCAAACTGTATATGAATTGTTGAACATTCAAACCAAACAATCTTTCAAATTTCCCGTGTCTGCTTTATTCGTTACACAATCCAAAGTCAGACTTGAATATTAACGTTAAAACTACGGTTTGTGTTCTTGACGAACAAACCACCATTTTTTAAACACTCCACGAACAGCTTACCGTTGGGATTAATCCCAGACTGCCATGTCGACCAACCGGTCGAGTGTTTAAGGTGTAAGCCTCTAGATCGGAAGGTTCCTGGTTCGAATCCGAGTCAGTGCATGCATGTTTGTAAACGTATAGTGTAGAGGCGGCTGGTGCATCTTAAATCTATTTTGGCCGAAAGTCCTCATGTTGGGTTGGTGTGGAAGTTTGGTAAGTGGGTTGTCAGCTCAGGTGTTGCCTCGTCATCTGACCTTCAAAATGACATGTTGTCCTTTGATCTTTCCCTTAGAGGATTGATCCCGGACCATCGTCAATGGCCCGTTGTGTTGCTCTAGTACGACGTTAATTTAAAAATTACCATTACCCAGACCGTCGTCAATAACCCGTTGTGTTCATCCAGTACGACGTTAATTAAATTACCTACCTACGGACAGCTAATACTAGTACTTGAACCTCATCTCTTGTAAAAGTTTCTTTCCCTTGAGCATTTGAAATGTTTATCTGTGTGAAATGTAACCTTAAAAGGGAGTTAATTTTTCTTCAGCTGGAAAAGGTGACCTAAATTAATCCTCTAAGTGGTTGTCTCGACGAGTTATCTCGTCATTAGTAAAGCTGACCAGATCTTGATGGGTAGGTTATCTGGTCATTTGAAGAAAATTGACCAGATCTTGGTAATAATATCCTGGCGAGATATCGCAACTCTAGCGAAATGGATCATATATCGGTGGACGAGATATCTCGTCGAAACAACTTGTAGGGTTAAGCTGTGATTTGAAAATGAATTCAATAATCTCGAAGGAGACCCAAGTCGGTCTAGGGTTGACAGTTGTTTTTATTAGGTCTTGGAACATTCGATATATTTTCTGCCCAACCCAAATGAAAGCAGTTTGAATCCGAACGATACATCCGTCTTTCCGAAACACCACAGTGTGCCCCCTCGTGTCCGGCAGTAATTTGGACTTATTTACAGAGAGGAGGTTGGGCACGAACACAAGAGTGCAGCCGTGGACCTCTTCTGGCGGATATCCGTAGTCACTTGACAGGTGTTAATGGGCTCTAGTTCTTGGCTTCCCTGAAAGAGAACAAAAATATGCACATGAGTTACACCAGTTTGGACGAAATAGTTTCAATTATTCATTCCTGCGTTGTCTTTTTTAAAGATCCTGTTAGAACATGTTTAAAATCGTTAAAACGCGTGGAAAATATCAAAATTTGTTTAGTCCTTGAATTGTACCAGATCATTTTAACCCTTGGGTACAGATTTATTTAAAAAAGTAGTTCGTATATATCGTATGCACATTAGTTACTGTTATATTTTAGTATTATCGTCTGTACACTAATTACTGATATAGTTTAGTATTATCGTTTGCACACTAGTTACTTCGAAATTTCGTTTGATAAGAATGGCAACAGTATGAGAGAGATCGTACAGCTTCTGATCTCCGCATTCATTCCAAAAAAGAATGTCTGATAACGCAGCCGTGTAAATATTTTTATATACTAGGGGGCAACTTTGACACTTAATAAAGCCTAAACTAATAACCGCATCGGAAAAAGATCTTTACAATTGTCCAAGGAACACGATGAAGAACAAACCACGTTAATTTCATATTTCTCTGATCCGAACTTTCTAGGGAAACCGTCTAAGAATCGAGCTAAACAACACAGTTTTCAATCCTGCGGCGGCGGCAGTTTTTTTAATATAGAGAGTTATAGTCAGATTAAATAAAGTGTGTTTTTGTAGAGAACGATTGATTAATTTGTGATTCAAGGAGAGTCTCGTAACACACCGATCACTCTTGCCATGAACAAGAATGTACATGTTTAATTTCGTCCTAGTTTGAATGACGAATTAGACTGGTCATCCGTAAATTAGGAAAAACAAGTGCATGATGAGTCTCGGCCGTCAAATGTACCCAAGGGGTCCATTGCCTGCAATCAAACTTGTCCAACTCGGAGAAAAAGTAATAAAACTAATAAATCGACCCAAAGATTAATTTTAGCGGTTTGGGGGTGAAATAATCCAATGAGCGATCTCGCCAGAAATAACTTCACTAAATAAAAATTAGTTTCCTTGATTGTTTTTTTTTTATTACACTTCAGGGTTTAACGATAATATTCTTCAAATAAAAGTATGCTGTAGTCTAAACTATGTGATCGTAGAAATAATTTGATGCCTTACTTCGCTTCATCTTCACTAGTCTGTGTGATTGTTGAATGAGAGAGTAAATTAATGGCAATGTAACACAGGAATGGTCGGAAAGAATGAACCAGCTTGAACCCGAACGAGACATCCGTCTTTCCGAAACCCGACAGCGTACCCCCTTGCGCCCGGCAGTAATTTGGACTTATTTACAGAGAGGAGATTGGGCACGAACACAAGGGTGCAGCTGCGGACCTCTTCTGGCGGATACCCGTTGTCACTTGACAGGTGTTAATGGGCTCTAGTTCTTGGCTTCCCTGAAAGAGAACAAAAATATGCATATGAGTTACACCATTTTGGACGAAATAGTTTCAATTATTCATTCCTGCGTTGTCTCTTTTAAAAATCTATAATTACAACATGCTTAAAATCCTTAAACGCGTGGAAAATATCAAAATGTTTTTAATCCTTGAATTATACACCGATCATTAAAAACAATTTCGTCTTTGTGATGGTTGTATGGGATAGTAAATTAATGGCCACATAACACACAAGAATGGTCTAGAAGAAAATTTTGAAATTGAAATAGATGGGTGTGGGAAGGGTAGGTAATTGAATTTACGTCGCACTGGAGCAAGACAACGTGTTATTGGCATCGGTCTGGGATCAGTCCGAAGTGAAAGATCGTAAGGACACCTCCTCATTTAGATCCACGGTTAAATGACGAGGACAAAGCTTGAGCTGGTACCCCCGTAAACATGAGGACATTTAAGGTCAGGACAGATAAATGCACCCCCCACCCAGACAGTCTTTGAATCGAGTTTTGGACTTAGAGTGTAGAAAAGAAAAACTATGAATTCAAAATTACGTATACAAGCAAACGCATAGCCGTTCCCAGAGATGCCAACTACTATGGATTCTCCGTAGTTTCTACGGAAGTGAATCGGGTACTACGGATTACGGAATCAATGATTTTTTCTACGGAAAAAATCAATTTTATTTATTTTCTTATTTTCACAACACTTCAAATAGTTTAATTATTTCTGAATTTTTTCCTTATTATTTTTCGGGGGGGGGGAAGAGTGTTTAAACTTAATTATTAAATGTTTTTTAATAGATAATTTTTTCATATAAAGTTATTGGTTCTTTTTTAGTTTTCATGTATACCTCACTAATTCTAAATAATATAATTTGTTGCGTATATGTTTCAAATTTGTAATTGAATATTTGAATTAATGAAAAAAGCGTTTTAATAAAGCCGATTTCTTAAATTTTTACTGAACTACTGAAAAATTCTTTAAACTACGGATTTTTTCCTTTGGTACAACTGAAAACTTCCATCGCATGGTGGAGTATCTCACCGTTCTTAAGTGGCGCTGGCCTTGCGTGCCTGCACGTTGCCATGGAAACTCTTAACTGGTAGCTTCGAGCTGTTCGTTGGCTCTGCTTGATGGTAGGTATTTATTTCAATTAACGTCGCACTGGAGCAACAACACGGGTTATTGGTGACAGTCAGGGATCAAACCGAAAGATCGGAGAACAACACGTTTTTAACTATGCTCAGATGACGTGATCATGCCTGAGCTGGCACCCCACGCCAAATTTCCACACAACGCCTAAGTGAGGACATTTGATGCCACTACAGTTTTAACGTGAACCAGCCCCCTCTGCACACGACGGTCTTTGATTTGATTAGAACCCGCCGGTTGCTAATCCGCTACACTTCCAACTGGGCTACCGTAGTTATTGCCCTGTTTGATAGACGACTACACTTGCAAAACTTTTTACATTACAAGTTACATCTAACTAATAAATATGCATTTAATAGGTATTACATGTATGTAAAGACATATTTGTATTATGAGATGCCATTGACACATTGAAAACAATATTTATTTTAAATCAGCTTGATTATAAATTGAATGAAAGTATTTTAAATCCATACCCCGGAATGGTTGGAGGTTGGCTATCTTAAACGTCAGGTTTGAAGAGGAATTACTTTTCAAATTTTATTTCATATGATTTGGAGGAGTATTTAACTGATGGCTATTGTAGGCTCTTTTCTGTATTCAAAAAGTATGGCAGCTATTGTTCCGGTTCGATGCTCAAGCTCAGACTGAAAAAAGAAATAAAGAATAAGTCAAATAGAATATTAACGGAATCAGAACGTGTTATTCAGAAGTTTGCAGATTAATATTATCTTACATTACCATAGACGTGTAGATTTTCCAGTTCAGATCAAGATGCAAAAGAGTGTCGACGAAAATAATACGTAAAATATTATGGAATCCACAATGTGTTACATACAAGCTAGCATTACTGATCTAGATAAGAAATTACTACTATCGACGTTCGTTTTTATCAAAACATCCAAAGTGAGAAAAGTTCGCAAAATAGAAAGTTCATTAAATGTAATAATGAAAATATTCCGCAAATAAGTATGCTCTCTCATATGTAATGTGCCTCGGTAGCTCAAATAAAAGAGTAGAACCAGAGCATTGCGAGAAAATTTTTCAAGCAACACCAATTTATTCTTTGGAAGTGAGCACAAAAAATCTGTCCAAGGAAAGAATCAGCCTAATATTTCAAAAGGATCTAATCTAAGGTCAGGTCCGATGAAATCCTTCCAAAGGATCATATTTCAAGGTAAGAAGAAATAGAGAATATCTCCAAAGGATTATATTCTTATCTTAGGACAAGACTAATAAAATCTTCCCAAATGTTTCCATTCTAAAGAAAAGAGCTACAAAATATTTCAAAAAGATTCTAATCAAAATAAAGGTCCAATGAAATCTTTCCAAAGTGTACTATGATAAGGAAAGGACCAATAAAATCGTCCCACATGATTCTATTCGGAGGAAAGGAGCAATAGATTATTCCTAGAGGTTGAAAGAATCCATGGAAATCTTTCGAAAGCTCTGGTTCTTTGGTCAGTAAGTATGTGTGGAGTCAAAGCAGCACTGCACCACTGGCGGTTCTCAGAGGATAAATGAATCAATTTGTGGCACTGCATATAACTAATTCATTGTAAAGAAAATGTAAGCTATAAATTATGGTAAAGATATAAATTTCGCTTAAAGACAGGCCCCGTAATACCATATTTCCTTTCATAAACAATTTGCTTGTAGTGCGGTTGAAGCTAGCCTCCGTAATTTCTCTTTTCCGCTTGCAAACATTTGCTTGCAGTGCGGATGAAGCTAGGGGCCGTAATTCTTCTTTCCGCTCTAAACGATTTGCTTGCGGTGCGGTTAAAGCTAGGCGTAATTCCTCTTTTCCGCTTGCAAACGATTTGCTTGCAGTGAGGACGAAGCTAGGCGCCGTAATTCCTCTTTCCGTTCGCGAACGATATGCTTTTGTAATGAGATTGTTGGAATTATAATAAGATCTCAAAGAAAGCAATGGGTAATGCGTAGAGTTCGACTACTCAATTTGTAACTCTCAAGACTTGTACATAGCGTGCATATATATTTATATAAATGTTAATAAATTAGAATGTCTTTGAAACTTTTTTGACACTTGGATGCATTTTTTCACTCTGGGTCTGGCTTGCTTACAATATTTTGTGAATATTTTAGAACACTTCCATTAAAACGAAAGCACTTTGACTAGTCAAAGGGATTTCCTTCAGCTCTACTATTTTAAAAGGAAGTGTTTGTGTTAGGATACGCATTGTCCTGACGAATATATGGCACTTACAATAATGAGATTTGGCAGACAGCTAGTCCAAATTGTTGCAATTTTGTGCAAGCCCGAATTTTAAAATTTAATCTAGAACATTTTAAAATAAATTTAATGGAATTCAATTATTACTGTTTTAATTAGAATGGCAACACTATAAAAAGATGATAGATTCTAAATTTATTTTTTCCGTGTTTCCGTTTCATTTTTGGATGAACGATTTTTCAGCCCCCCCCCCCCCGGACGAAAATAACAAAGTTTTAAACGAAGTTATGTTGTTCTTTTTTCTATCTCCTAGATAGTTGAAGATAGAGTACAAATTTCAACGAATTTGAAATATGCGGAAAATTTCACTTTAGATCGATACCTACAAATATGATTTTCTTTAAATAAATATTTTTTTTTAATTGTAACTGTTATATTTTTTCCCATACGAATTTGACCTCGATCGTGTTCGAGATATCACAGATTCCATTTCCTGCGCTCAAACGATTCAAGTGAAGGAAAGCAAAACAAATTTAAAAAATTTTGACTGTCATTGTTTTGTTCTTTTTTGTAAATTCGGGATCGTTAAAGATAGATTGAAATTCTGCAGAAAATTTTACACCTTATACGTTTGATTTTCTTTTAACAAATAGTTTTCAATTAAATATTTATATTTTTGCAAGAGATTGTGCCGTCACGCCGAATGGATCTTTTCACAATTCGAGTTTGAACGCATTTGACAATGACGAGGCTATCACGGAGTTACCTGTGGTGTTGGTTTACGAAGTAGCAATCACCGGGGGTTAGCGAGCAGTGTTCATCACCTGACTTCACGAAAAGAACTGTCACGGGCAACGCCGTGCTGTCAATGCAGTGGCTAGAATAAATATTTATACCTTCTTATGCCCTACATGGAATGAAACATTTGTTGTTGTGCCTGCTATATTAGGGCATTGATGTAGCTGCGGCTTACACCAGTTTGGATGAGGCAGCCGTGGTCCGAAAATCTGAAATGGCTGTCATCTCTGTGTTTTGATTATTCTAGAAAAGCTCTTGCGCAAAGTGTGCACTCACCTCAAAGCATTTTTGTCGAAACTCCTCATATACGCCGCCGTGTAGTTTATATGGACTAAATATTCCTGTACCTCTGGCAATTCAACGATGTTACCTGAAAAAGTATAAATGAGAACGTGTTGTAGAGGCGCATGTTTAAAAAACAATATAATTTTGTTTCTGTTGGAGCGAGCCCGGTTGTCGACCTCGACATTTGACCCTGCTGTAAAATTACTTGCTGTTCTCCTAGGGTCTTTCCCTTGGGGTTTGATCGAGGACCGTAGCCAATAGCCCGTTGTGTTGCTCCAGTGTGACGCAGAGATGAATTACCTTTACCAGTTGGTAAGTAGGGATCTAATTAACGTCTCACTGGAGTACCCCAACAGACTATTGGTGACGGTATGGTATGAAACCCAAAGGGAAAGATACGAGGACCACAACACGTAAATTTCAACCAAGGTCACACCTGAGCTGGAACTCCACTCTCCTAACCTCCACACAACACAAACGTGAGAACGATTGAGGACACGGTGGATTTAAAGTGCACCAGCCCCTCCTTTGTACACGATGGTCTTTGGTTGGATTCAAACTCGCAACCCTACGGTTTACAATTTGTTAAGTAGCGTATACATTTGAGAGACGAACCGTTCGCGAGCCTCTAGTTGTCATGATTAGGACGGAGTTTTCTTCGCCAAACGAGCGGATCGTGAACCCCTTGTAGCGAACCGCTTCCTGTCGGTTTTTCGACGAACACAAAGGCTTTCTCGGTTCAGATTTGGACGGCGTCGTGAGTAGTTCGTTGCTTTGCTTTATGCTTGCGAACCTCCAGGCTCCATCGTCATCACCGGTGGCTGCTGACAAATGTCATCCTGGTGGTTCACGGTAGGTTCCTTCCTTTCCCATGGATCGCTGGAAGTTCATTGTGAAAATAATTTCAACGAACGGTTCACGGGCGGCTCGCAAATGTATACGCACCTTTACTCTTCCAACCGGTGTACCGTGGCACCATTACCTGTTGTATCGTGCAAGTTCGAGACTGTTTCTCCAATTTATTTTCATTCTAATATTTATTGAATAACGCCCAATAATATAACTTTCCCCAATTTTGATGTTATCTTTAACTGGAATTGAAATTCTGATTTGGTAGAACATTCAGTGGAAAGGAGAGGTGTTAGTTTTCAGAACGAAGGTTCGTGTTTCTCAGAGCAGTCGGGGTTTTGTCAGATATTGTTTTAATAAATGCCTTGTTTGTTTTTGTTGTTTTTTTAATTTCTGTGTATATTCTACAAGCACTTATTTCGGAACAAGGCCATTTTAAAAATTTGTAGTATACTTGGATCTACACAAAATCAATGGCAGACAATTCCTTCTGTTTTGCTTTACATCTTGTTCTCCTTTATATTACGTTCTGTGAAATTGGTTTGAAAAGTATTTAATTAAACTTGCTTGCAAATTTTTAGAAAAAAGTGTGATTGTTCTATAATTTTTAAATGTATGAAATTTTGGTTTGACATGTTCCGTTTCTGTGTTTCCATCAGATGATTAAACGCAAGCTTTCATTTTGAACGTCGTTTTCATCTGAATATCCAGAGCCATTTTTTGAAATTTCCTTTACCATCCGCAGAGTATAAATTTCTCCAACCGCTGGCTTACCAATCTTGAATCATAAAAGCATAGAGTCATTTTTTTTAACTTCGTTTGCATACGAAAGAACACAAATGGCGAAAGGAATTTTAAGAAAATGGTACCACATACTTTGACGATTCAAGGTGGCAAGTTAGCGGTTGGCGAAAATTCACTGTCATATTTTAGATAATTGTACTTAATTTAGAAGAATAAAATCCATTTATGTGAATATGGATGATATATTCATCATCAATATTTTGAAATGAGGTATGAAATGCAAGAAATTAAAATTCAATTAAGAGAGTTTAGCGCAGATGTGTTATGTGCGGATCTTTTTGTTGACTATCAAATGCTTACTGTGTAACATTAAGCCCTAAAAATGTAATTTTGCCTCAAAACTGAATCAAATCCTCATTGACTTAAATTTTTGTCAGAAACTTGAAAGTATTTTTTTGTTCAAAAGAAATATATTGCAATAATATTTACCGTATTTCGATGTTTGTAGGTACTCGATGAAAAAGCCATAAAAATCGATGCTTTTTTCGTCTACCATATATTTGAACACAGTATCTGAAAGAAAGAAAGACAGTTATAGAGTAGTTATTCCTTGCAACAACGATCACTTTTACAAAACATTCGTTATTAAGACCAAGTCCCTTTTCAAATAAATGTTAACCCTCCCAAATTTGCAAGTAATGTAGTGTTGATTTTACTACAACCTTTTAACGACTAATCAACCACATCTTTCTTCAGAATCCATGGATTCTATCAACCTTTAGAAAGATTATATTGGTCCTTTACTTAGAATATAATTCTTTGGAACGATTGTATTGGTCCTTTCCTTGGAATATAATTTTTGGGAAAGATTCAGTCGGCCCGTACTGAAATAGAATCCTTTGGGAAAATTCTAGTGGTCAAGAAGGTCAAAATTGCTTAGAAGTCATGCAAGGAAAACCGCAGATTGCATGGTGAGGCTATGCGTGTGAGCTTTTCAGAGGATTAAGAGGATACTTTTAAAATTTTCCGCTTTACAGTGAGAACTTCACACATTTTACGAAACAAAATAAGAAAAGAGCAGCCTTTTGGTTGGTTGGGCATAGTTTTATAGCGCGAGGGTATAGCAGCCTTTTGAAAAATGGCAATATGTCGATATTCTATGGTGCTGGGCGAGCTCTGTGTTAGTGTTATTTTGGATTGCTTGGAGTGAGGGCTACGTATGTGAAGTTATTCGAAAGCTTTCGAACTATGCTACAAATCTGGTCTTTAATGAATAAAGGTATCCTTTAATATTAATTCAAAACTGCACTTTAATCTTACAAACTATAAATTCATTGTTGACAATTCAAACCAAGCATTCGTTCAAACTTCCCGTGCCTGCTTCATTCATTCCACAATCCAATATCAGGGTCGAGGATTTGCGTCAAATCCTCGACGCAGCTTACCAATTTTTTCAATTTTATAAAAGACGTTGTGTACCAATCGGCTCCTCAAAGGAATAAATGCTCGTTGAATAAATCGTTCGATGCTGTTTGCAAAGACAAAAATACATTCAAAGGTCTTTAGCGATATATTGTTACCTACCGATGTCAGGGATACATCTTGGACCGTAAACATCCCAGTTTATCCACATCTTGTATTCGATCTTCTTGGTAAAGGAATAGACCTCCACGAGTTTCTTGAGGTGTCTTTTTATTTTAGAGGACAGTTTCTGGAAAGAAAGGAAACGCGTCAAATATATCAGTTAATCCGCATATCGTCGACATTATTTCAAAGCCACGAAAGGTTAGTCTAAAGGTAAACTTTTGAGATACAAGAGTCAAACCTGTCCCATCACAACAATTTAAAAATTATTCTACAGCCACAAATATATTTGTGGTACTTTTCCGTTGTAGCCATACGAATAAATAGTCGGCGCCAATTTGACGCATCTTTGCTTATTTCTTGGCGCTATACAGGGTGTTCGTGAACTGTTTAAAAAAATTGAATGGGTTATAGTACCTGTCATGACGATCCATATTTACAATGGAACATATGGTCGCAATCCACTCGGAGTGTCAAAAAAGTGAAACTTGGAAACACGCCCAACCATCTCAAGTCCTCACTTCTGACGTCAATTCTGCTCTACCAGAGAAACACTACTTCTCCATAATATCACAGTCACCACGGTGGATTAGACATGGTGGGCCTGTAGGATGGCCTCCACACTCACCGGATCTAATTCCGGACTTCTTGTGGGGCCACATGAAATCATTGGTGTACGAGACACCTGTCCACTCTGCGGAAGACCTTTTTGCAATAATCCTTGTTGCAGCAGACAAGATCAATACCACACAAGGAAACTATGTGAGGGTGCGCCAATCTTTCATTCGCCGGTGTGAACTGAAACCCCTGGACGTCACTTTGACCATCTCATTTGAGTCTTTGGCTGATCTGCATGAGGTTGTGCAACTTACGATTTCGCTATGTCTCCTTTTTTCACTGTTGAAACTTCAACGAGTGTAATTTTCTTTACGCTTTTCTGACACTCTGAGTGGATTGCAACCACAGATTCCATTGTAAATATTGATCGTTTTGATGAGTTCTTTCTCTCTTCAATTTTTTCTAAACGGTTCACGAACACCCTTTATATAATAGCTTTGTTTTTTGGCGATATTTTAGCTTATTCCTTTGTTAGTGCAATAGATATCATGATTTCGGATTTGCCAAGTGATGAACAAGCGGCAATGTCATTTCTTCGAGAAAAAATATTGTTCAAGAAGAAAGATTGCGTTCGAATAATCACCTAATGAAATTAAAATGCGACTCGAAGCCAAAATGGTTGTGTGACCTTCGTTCATGCCGGGAAGGTAAAGGTCATATCCAAAGTGCTGAGCGTCTATGGGATTGTTCAAAATGGTGTAATAAACGCCAAACAGACACTTCCGCCAACATTTAGACTCTTTTCTGATTGCATTTATAAGGCGTCAGCTAAATTCAAGAGAGGTAAGGTAAGGTAATTTTTATTAACGCCATACTAGAGCAACAGGACGGGCTATTGATGACGGTCCGGGATCAATCTCCTAAGGGAAAGATCGGAGGACAACACCACGTCATTTTGAACCACGGTCAGATGACGAGGCAACACCTGAGCTGACAACCTACTCTCCAAACTTCCACACCAACTCAACTTTAGGACTTTCGGCCACGACAGATTTAAGGTGTACCAGCGGCTTCTACACCACATGCTTAAAAATATTCATGACCGGATTGGAAGCAGGAACCTTCCGATTAAGAGGCTAACTAACACCTTAGCCACCAGACCAGTTGGTCGGTTTCTAGAGTGCAAATTTTCTCTTCTATGCCAAACGCAAAGGCCAAGAAATAAACAAAAATGCGTCAAATTGACGCCAAAATTTATTGGTATGGCTCTAACAGAAAAGTATCAAATCTTCAAAATTATCAACTTTACTCCATATGTCCACCAGGGTATCACTTGGCTTGCGAGCCACGGTTCGCCGACCTCTGATCTAAAGCAGCCTCCCAAAGCGGGAGTTGAAGGTGTACCAACTTAACAATGGGCTTGTATAAACTTTGGCAGGAAGGATATTTTAGGAAATCTGAATATTGTAGGGTTCAAATATTCTTTATTTCGTCTTGGTTATTTATGTTTATACAGTACTGGTCTGTTAAACAGACAATTTCAAAACAATTCAAACATAGCAAAGAGTCTCCACCGGAGACTTAACTTCAAAAGTCTCGGCCGTCGCTATTTGACATCCTCGCAACGACCAAACTCTTCTCGAGTCAATCAAAAAATTTCGATCGCTGACCCAGCCCTCTCTGCTCCAAGCCTCGAAGACCCCGTACCGTGGGAAAAACCCTTGGGCAGTTTTCATCGTCCGTGAAATTCTAACAGGTAGGCAGGCCATTATCCGAAAAAGAACGATTTTAGCCGGCCAGACGACTGGTGAATCAAGATGTCCTCTTTTATCACTTCGCCAAAAAGGAATCTTCGAGCCAACGCTGATCCCATGGGAAATAAGGACGTTGAAGCGCATGTGTTCAATAGGATACTAAACAAATGTATTGCCTAAAGTGTTTTAAGCTAACACTTTTCTACCGCAACCCTACATACTCATTATAGTGATTCATTGGCATTGATTCATTTATCTAAAGACGTCTGAATATAGCTTACTATTTGGATTTAAAGATGCATACGAAACTAGAGCCCAATATACACAAATTGAAAGACCAATTCCAAGCTCATCCTTCTTGTTCTTAGAGCCACGGTAGTCCTGTTGAAAGAGTAACAGATTACCAACCGGACGATTGCGGGTTCGAATCCGACCAAAGACCGTCATGGACAAAAGGGACTAGTGCGCGTAAATCTTCCGTGACCTCAAATGTCCTCACGTTGACATGGTGTGGAAGTTTGGAAAGTGGGATACCAGCTCGGATGTAACCTCATCATACGACCGTGGTTCAAAAGGACGTCGTGGTCCTCGAATATTATTCCAGGTCGTCAACAATATAGTCCGTTGTTTTGCTCCAGTGAGACGTTAATTCAACTACCTACCCGCGGAACATAAAACAGATTGAGAAATATGCTCCAGTCTGACAATAAAAGAGTTACCTTCCATGTTGAAGCAAGACGCAGGATGGGTTTGAACTGCAAAGCCTCCACCACTGCCCTTGCTGAATGGATGTTGTTCAGCTTGTGGAGTCGCCGTGCGAGCAAGATGAAGTTTTCGACCACTGAGGCTCTGAGTTCCACGGTTGGAGCGCTGAGTACGGTTTCCCGAACCCAGGTTCTCACCTGTTGAATGAGCAAAATGTTATTCAAATGGATTCTACAGGTACAAATGCTTAATAAAACAAACCCCCCCCTAATAATTCGGTCATTCTTTACAGTAGAGAAAACTTAACCTTTAGACTACGGCCGGTACAGCAGTTATACCATGATCACTCCAAGAAAGAATTTAGTCAACGGCCAGTACATCAGTTGTACCTTGAAAGTTATAAGAATCGGGCCAAGAAATGATTTAGACGACGGACGGCCGTTACAGGAATTTTAAATTCAGTTATTATATACGAATCGCGCTTGTTATATCTATAGCCGTAATCAAAAGGGTATAACAACGTTCGATAGAAAATGTCTTGAATTAACATATGTTAGGTAGGTATTGTAATTAACGTCAAACTGGAGAAACGCAACGCGTTATTGTCGAAGTTTCCAGATCAATCTCGAAGGGAAAGATCCGACACAACACCAAGTCATTTTAAATCACGGTCAGATGACGAGGTCACACCTGAGATGGCACCGGACTCTCCAAATTTCGACACCACGAAACGGAGAACATTTTAGGCCACGACAGATTTAACGTGCACTAGCCCACTTTGTACATGATGGTCTTTGGTTGGTTTCGAAATCGCAACCCGAAAATTAGATAACAGTATATTTTAATTTTAATTTTACTCGGACTTCTTCATTACTGACGGGCCGTGGTACCTCAGTACGAAGCAGCAACTGTAAGGTTGCGATTTCCAAACTGTATCCAACAAAAGACCGCCCGAGCTGGTGCACGTTAAATCTCCCGTGGCCTCAAATGTCCTCACTTTGGCGTGGTGTAAAAGTTTTGAGAGTGGGGTGCCAGCTCAAGTGTGACGTCATCTGACCGTGCTTCAAAATGCTGAAGTGTTGTCCTCGAATCATTCCATTCGGGATGGATCCCGGACTGTCGCCAATAGACAGTTGTGTTGCTCCAGTACGACATTAAATCAGGCACCATGCCACTTTGGAAAAAATAGTGCCATTCGAAAGGCCTTTTTTCTTTGTTTTCTTTTTCGTTCGCGAACTTTAGTTACCGCTTTTAAAAGTTTTTGTATAATAAGTTAAACTATAAAATGAAAATATATGTTGTAGTAAATAATATAGTGTAATAATAAATAATAATAATAGTTAAATAATAATAATAGTAAGATAATAAATAATAATAATAGTTAGATAATAAATAGTAGTAGTTAAATAATAATAGTTAAATAATAATAATAAAAAAAGTTAAATAATAATAATATTAATAATAATTGTTACATAATAATAATAATAGTTAAATAATAAATAATAATAATAGTTAAATAATAAATAATAATAAAAGTTAAATAATAAATAATAATAATAAAAGTTAAATAATAAATATTAATAATAAAAGTTAAATAATAAATAATAATAATAATAGTTAAATAATAAATAATAATAATAGTTAAATAATAAATAATAATAATAGTTAAATAATAGCTAAATTGTTCGTGTAAAGAAACTGATACACTTATTAACCTTCCTAGTGGTTGTCTTGACGAGATATCTCGTTATTAGCAAACACATTAGCAGATCTTGAGTGACGAGATATGTCTTCATTAGAAAACCGAGCAGAACCTGATCTTGTCTTTATCAAAAATTCGACGATGTCTTGATGATGAGATATCTCGTCATTATCAAAATGTATCATTTCTTGATGGATGAGAAATCTCGTCGAAACCATTTAGGGTTAAAATGCAGTTAGTTTAAATATTAAATTTAATTTGAATGGGTTATGACTTGTAATGTAGAAATTCATGTAAACTCAGGAAGTCCCTAATATTAATATTAGTGGTTTCAGCACTCTTAATAATAAAAACACTCGAAGGAAATATGCAAAAGATTATAATTTCATGCACATAAGATTTGAGTTCAGGTACAGAGTCGTAAACTAAAAAAGTTTGGAAAGAATTGTCTGAAAAATCTACTCACAAAACTAAATCCTCTCAGCATCTTGGAGATGTTAGGGATTGGTTGAAAATCTCTCTCCAAGAAGTGTCTTACCTCCTGAAACAATAGAATCACATTTTATTAAAAAACGAAGACAGAGTAAATAATTAGAAAACCTTAATCAGAATAATAATCAATAATATAAAAGCTTTGGAAACTGAATAACAAGTTAGCAATACTAACTCAATTGACGGTCCGCGGTATATTAAATCCGACGGGGGATCGGATACATTAAATCTGTCGTGGCCCCAAATGTCATCCCGTTGGGGTAGCGTGGAAGTTTAGGAATGATGTACCAGCTCAGGTATCGACCTCGTCATGTAATTATAGTTCAAAATTTCGAGGTGTTGTCCTCGGATATTTCTCTTCTGAATGAATAGCGGATCGTCACCAACAACCCACAGTGTTGATCCAGTGTGACGTTAATAGATATTTACCTCTCATTCAACAAATTTACCCACGACTAAAAGATCCTTTTCGATCCTAATGGTGGTGGACATATTCCGGTAAGTAGGTATTTTAATTAACGTCGAACTGGAGCAATACTATGGGCTATTGACGACGGTCACCTGGGACCAAACTATAAGGGAATGCTTTTTGGACAACCAACTGTAATTTTGAACCATGGTCAGATAACGAGGTGGAAGCATTCCGGAGAGGAAGCGACTTTGATACGAACGTTTAGAAGTAACTATAGTCAAGTATTGTTGCAAAAATATCGCTCCTAATAGAATTCTCAAATTTCGTATCCCTTAACCTTCTTCGTGGTTGTCTCGAGGATGTATCTTGTCATTTACAAAATTGACCATATTTCGTTGGAAAAGGTATAACGTCGTTAGAAAAAAAAACTGATCATATCTTGATCTTGTCATCATAGAGAAATCGCCAAATCCTGATAGATGAGAGCTACAGCAGATCCGTTGAAAGAGCAACGGACTAGCAACCGGAGGGTTGGAAGTTTGAGTGAACACACGACCGTCGTGTACAGAGGGGGCTGATGCACGTTAAATTTGTCTTGGCCTCACTTTAGCGTGGTGTGGAAATTTGGAGACTGGGGTGCCAGTTCAGGTGTGACCTCGTCATCTGACCGTTGCTCAAAATGACGTGGCGTTGTCCTCTGATCTGAACCTTCGAATGTTAATTCCGAACCGACACCAATAGCCCGTTGTATTGCTCCAGTGTGTGATGTTAATTAAAAATTCCCACAATACTGATACTTGATGGATGAGATATTTCGTCCAAACCGCTTGGGGTTAAAGAAATACTCTGGGGTAAGTTGACTCAGAAGTGGACGCTTTTTGTCATTTTCGAAACCGCATGTGACTAACTCACCTCCCGACATATGTCAGGTTGAAGGTTGACAAGGTCGACCACGGATAAATGAGGAGTACAAGCACTCTTGATTTACAACATCGTGTAGATGCTTACTATGCGACCAGTCAACGAAGCAAAAATGGATGTAGCGAAGATTTGAAACATATTCTCTTACCTCACGTGTGACACCATTAAAGGCCTTCCAGTCCATCACGGTAATTTGGTCCTGTAAAATAATGAATCACAATGAGTTTACGCACGTATTCAGAAAATAGCACACAATGTGCTTCAGGTTGCACTGCCCGATTTTTATGTCGGGAACCCAAATTTAGAGCTATTCATATTTTGTCTTATCCAGGGTGGCAACAAAATCCTCGAAAAAAAGTTCCTTGGTATTTCCCTGATAGTATCACAAAAATTTCCCTGGTTTTACAATTCCCTTAATAAATGTTGTGACCTGTGATTGGTATTGATATACAGTATCCACACATTCTGTTTCAATATTTAGGGTCAGATGGGGTGAAAGGATAATTTTCCACAAATATTTTGTATTTTTACTCTTCAAATATTTTTATGTTATTATAAGTGTTGAACCCTTAATGGAACTCTTACAATAGCAATTGAAAAAACTGGAGGGGAAAATATAAATTATTTTTATTATGAACTTATTACATCCGACCCTTTATTATCACAATATACATCAAAATCAAATGCAAATACACATAAAAAAAATTCGACAAACATGCAATTGCAAGCAACAAATATTAATTTAACACAAAAAAAAACATTCTGATTAACACGAATTTTAAATTGTGTACCACAAGTTGTATCGCCGGCCTCACGGCGACGAGACGTGCAATACGTCGCGGTGTTCAAAATTTGTGACGCCATTGTTGTTTATTCTAATTACAGTTTCTATTCTAAACGTAACAGATACGATTTATTCGATTCTAAAAGTACTCGTAATCGCGCATCTCTAAATAGGACAAACGTGCCGAATGTACGTAGGGAATAGTTGCCGTTTAAATTATCAAAATTTTCTTAATTTTTTTGCGAAATTTGGAAAATTTCCCTGAAAGTTTTGCGTTGCTCACTGGGTGTATTTCTCTCTCCAGTGTCAGTAAAATTTTCATTGTGTCTGTGTATCTATCACTTGGTGTTGTATGTCTTGTGCCTGGCTCAGCATGGCAAAATATAGCCCTTGCGTCATAAAATTCCCAAACCAACGAATTAAATGATCTGGGCCACATTAGAAATTTAGAACCGCAGTATTCCTTGTGACGTCTGAGAAAAAAGACGTTTTCGACACCCAGATCATCGTGGACTTTCCACAAGAGGGGATCGGACGTCCCCCACCCCCCAAAAATAGACCGCGTGCGTTACAGTTACAGTTCTGAAATAACTGTTACAGATAACTGCCAGAAAGGCAGTAAATCTGTCGGAGAGTCGGATTGTTCATCCGTCTTCTTGCACCTGGCACCTGGTGGTTTCGACATCACTTTCTAATGTTTCCAAAATCCAGAGAGGGGACTCACACGTGTGGAGTTGACATCTTTACAAGTATCACAGGCGTCATTGGAAAACACCCGATCAACATTACAAGAGGGAGGCAGCTCCCCCGGAAAAACGCAAAGGCAGACAAGAGTCAGAACAGGAATTTCGGTCACGACATATTTAAGGTAAACCAGCCGTCTCTACACCATACACTTACAAATATTCATGCACTGATCCGTATTCGAATCAGGAACCTTCCGATCTAGAGGCTAACATCTTAACCACCAGACCTGTTGGACGGCGTGTTTGAATGTTTGGAGAGAGGGGTACCAGCTCACTAGCGCGTCTTTGTTGGAATGGCTCCGCGTTGCGTGGACGATTCTATTTAGGACCGTAGGTTGGTCGGTAGATATTAAACTCGTGAAAAGTGAATGGATTCTTCAGTTCGATTCTTTCGTAACTTGTTTGGATCGACACTGAGGTATGATTATTTACTTGTCTGGTAGTCTTTTTCCGTGTCTTCAATGATTTTGAAGCATATTTACTGTATGAATGAATTCGAAATGTAATTCGATTTTCATCACGAATAAGTGTTCGAGGTTTCCCTCAGAGAAGTGTTCTGATCTCTGTAAGGTATCTTTCATAAGTAAATCTGATTGATCCAATACAAAAACCAAAATAAATGTCATCAGTGGGGAATAAATACATCCTCTTGTCTAGTCCAATTGATATTATAACAAGTAAATAATCATAGCTCACTGCAGATAAAAAAAGTTACGAAATAATCGAATTGAAGAATCGATTCACTTTTCACGAGTTTAATATCTACCTACCTACCTACCTACGGTACAAAATAGAATCTTCCACGCAACGCGGTGCCATTCCAACAAAGACGCGCTAGTGTACCAGCTCACGTGTGACCTCGTCATCTGATTATAATTCTAAATGACGCGAGGTTGCCCTTAAGATCTTTCTCGTCGCCAAAAGCGCGTTCTGTTGCGTGTATGCAATGTCAATTAAAACATCTACCTCCATTACTTGTTGTTATGTGTCTTGTGTTCGGCGCAGCTTGTCTAAATATGGCCCTTGCGCTACAATCTCCCCCTGAAAAGCTGGTTAAAAAACAGAGTTCTGAAAACTTTCCTTGGACAATTTCTCCAAGATGGTGCTATTATTTGCGACAATTTGTTGCAACGCAACGCTACCGTCCTTTTTGATGATTTTTCTAATTGGAAGTGCCATGTCAATAAATTATGAAACACATTTACCGACACACTATTTACCGAATATGACAATTATTTATAGGAATCTGTTTGTGCAGTGAACTTACCGCAATGTCGTCTGGCTTGTAGCTCAGGAATGCCTTCACACCAGGTGGAATCGGTTGGTATTTCTCCTGTGAATAAAATAAGAAAAAGGTTTAAAGAAACTCTAGACTCCAGAACAGAGGGACATAGCATTAATCACTCGGCTACCATACTTGAGTATATGATGCTTAATATATAATTGAGCTGGGATTTCGATGACCTGAAGTTTAACAGAAAAGACCCAATAAGAATTGTATCTTACCCGAAAACTACACAAAAATAGAGTAAAAATTGATCAAAAGATTAAATCTTTTGCGAAAGCTTTTATAAAAAGATATTCCTGAAACAGAAACAGATATGAATCACAAAAAAAGTCCATTTCATTAAAACAAATTATGAAGAAACATTACAAATTTTAATAAAGGCACTTTAATCAGCCTTGATTTTTCTCAAATTTTATATATACAGGGTGATTCAAAAGGTCTTTCGACAAATTTTAAAGGTATAAGTGGCTCAGAAATTCAAAAATAAACCATATTTAGATAGGAACATATACGAGGGAGTCAAAAATTATCCACACTTTCGCAATAACATTTCTTTAAGTTTGTCGCACTGCCTTCTGTGCACGCATGCTTAAATTTGATACTACTATAGACACGTTACCGAAGATTCTCCTGGATAGCGTCATTTTTCTTACTACAGTGTCAACGTGGCCGCTACGTTAGCATTGAGCACCATAAAGATTAGTGATCCCATTTTAGGGTAGGAAAGTGTCCCACGAGCTGAAAATCGTCGTAGGCGTACAAAACAACACAAAGACAGTACTCTACATCGTGGAAGTGTGTACGAGAGGATCAAGAAGCTTCAAAGAAGCCGGACAAGCGTGATGCATGATGAAGGTGCAGGAGGCCCGTCCACCTCCACCACCGGAGAAAAGATTCAACAAGATCGAGAAATTATTCTGGCAAACCGGTGAGCTCGGGTGCAGAAAGTGCATAAAAGTGCGACGTACAAAGACAAACAAAGTCTTTGCAGAACAATTTGTCCTTAATTTTAGTTTTTTAAATCATAAGTTACGATGTTCTGCAGTGCAAAACGCGATTCTTGCCATATCTTTCTTTTCTCTTCTTGCTACGGAACAACCTCTCTACACCGCCCCAAATTACCACAAGCACTTTATAAATAACACATCTTCTCTGTGTCAGTAACACAATATTTAACTTCAAAAGTGATCGATAGAATGGAAAATTCTGAAAGTATGCATTGGTTTTAAATAAAGTAAGTTAATTTTGATGTTTTATTATAAATATGTAATACATAATAAGCCGATATTTGTGTTTAACGTCTGTTTTTGGTTTGACTGCAGTTTTCAAAATTAGGACAAAATGCCTGCAGTACACTCGCATTTGCATAGAGATGTGTTGCAGAGCACTGAATAGAATTCTACACCTGGGCCGGTGAGTAATATCCAGCAGAGGCACTGTAGCGTATTATCTGCAGATTATATGGACAAAGAAGTGGGGGGGAGCGGTGCTTAAATTATTGGGCAACCCTCCGAACACCTTCTTCTTGGAGTGAATTCTCAAGCTTGTGGACCGCTGGACCAAGTGCATCGAAAAGGAAGGAGACAATGTGGAGAAATGACAAACTTGTTCAACCCCTACCTCTGTGTCAATAGACTGAAAAAACAAAGTGAGGATACTTTTTGACTTTCCCTCGCAGTTGTAAAAGCTGCGCATGCGTTCTAGAAAGCGCTGCCAGAAATTCAGTTGGGCAGAGCGAACCATCGTTGTTCTAGAAGTTCAAACCAATTTAAAATCCCCATAGGAATGACATTATTACGATGAATTACAAGCAATTCAACTCAAGCAATACCGGGAAGTATTATAATACAAGGAATGATTGTATTTAAGGCGAAGTTGTACTTACCACATCCAGGGCTTCGTCCGTTTCATTCAGATAGTAGTCACCGAAATCATTGGAGAAACTGAAAGAAATAAAAATGTTCATAACTTGGCATTGACCCGTCTTGGCCTGTGTTGTAGTCGTTATTTCGAAAAAATCGCACTATCGGTGGATTACTGGTGAAGCAGAAAAGAGGTAGTTAGTGTTTAACTAAGTGATTTACTTCCTTTATAGCACAATAACTGTGAACTAAAACTCTCTTTTTTTCTTCAAAAACCTGTTGATTAACACTCAATCCCAATCTTCATTTTTCCCTTCAGGGGTTGATCCGGACCTTCGCCCATTGCCCGTTATGTTGCTCATTGTTGTTAACTCATTGGTTAAAACAACTCTAAAATGTGACTTCCTAATGCGCTCCTTTTAAAAAATATACCAATTAAAGGCCGCGGTAGCCCAGTTGAAAGAGTAACGTATTAGCAACAGAAAGACTGTAATGACAAACTGGATCCAACCAAAGAACTTTAACACGTTAAATCTGCCATGAGAATTATTCCTGGACCGTCGTCAATAGTTCGGTGTGTTTCTTAACTATCGTAACTTTTATGACGTTAATTAACTATCTACATAACTACATAAATTAAGGGGACGCATTACCTTTTGAACAATTTTTTTTTGTTTTCATCTTCACAGCAAAATGTTCCAATTGTCATTAAATATACATTACAAAAGACAAATATCAATTTTTCATTCATAATAATTAAAATTTCAATTTCTTAAAAAAATATTTCTATATTTTAAAATTCCTACTGATTTTATTAATTTTCAAAAAAGTAAATATTTTTCCAAATTCTTATATTCCATACATAGTATTAAAATACAAAATAATAAACAACAATAAAATTTTTCATACCTCGACATGAACTACAATACAAGACTTAAGTACAATGAGTCATAAAAAATTAAAAGCTGAGAAAAAGCACTAAGAAATTTAAAATGCTTTCGATTTCGGTCCTTACATTTGACATAAAAACTTTAATACCTCGTTAAAGTAGTTACTGTTACAAAATTTTCTGCACATATTCTTTAACTAAATGATAGAAGATTATTGCTTAGGTAAAAGTACCTATGGACAAATTATAAATAGATAATCAACGTTGCACTAATGGCACATAAAATTAACTTTATGGCCTAGGCGAAATAATAGTCTAACACGATAGTTTCAAAGACAATATTATGATTTCAGAAAATTAAATTAGGCTCGTAAATGCTCAGACAAAACTAAAATTATTTACCAATTGGCAATATCCCTAATTATCTTTTTTTTTAACGTTTTCGAAACTGACTTGAGATTACTTACAAATTCTTTAATCCTTTCCAAAATCGACGAGTCATTTTCAATCTTCAAGGAAATTCAACAGCTCAAGAGAAGACTCAAGTTGTAAATTGATTACTTCAAAACACGAAATGAATTCAAATCGCAGGAAATAGATCCAAATTCAAAATTAAATATTCGAAGTTCGCTTTAGAAATGCTAGCAGTTCAAAAACTTTTCGATAAATGGAACGAAACATAGCAACGGATTGTACTCTTTGGAAAAACCATTGTTATACTTATACACGTAACAATGTTTAGGAGTTTATTGTTTGAATTTTAAATGGACTCTGTTTGGGAGAACTTACATTGTTACAATTAATTTTTAGAGTGGTGCATTGTTGCAAATCATTATTGTCTGCTAATTAACAATGAGCCTATGACAACAGAGACAAAATATTTAATACAATTTATACTCGAAATGAAAAAAAAAATGCGTCATTAAATAAATTATAAAAAATACTTATATAAAATAGAGTATACTTATAATATATATGTAATTTTACACAGAATATAGTAAAAATTAAAACAACTAGCACTGTCTGTTTTAAATTTATATTTAAAAATTACGCTATGGCTTAGGTTTTCAAAGCAAAATATATTCAAAAACGAAATAAAAATTTTGAGAGACTAATTAAATGGAATTTTTATCAGTGTGTTTCATAAATGTATGAAAATGGGCACACCGTGTTTAATATTATTTTTATAAATGTTAAAGCGCACAATATTGTTATGAGTCAAAATGCTACATATACCATTAGAGGTAGATAGTGGATCCACCCCAATCTGAAAGATCCGAGGAAAACAACTCGGAATTTTGAAACACAGTCATTGACAAGACCAACACCAGAGCCGACATCCCACTTTTCAAACTTCAAGCCAACATATACACATAGAAAAAGAGATAAAGCACTAAAGATATAAAACTATTTTCAGACACAAATAACTTAGTACACATACGAATTCAAAACAGTCTTTATAGCAATTAGTGATTAGAGACGTACTGTTTTCAAGTCCCTGACATACGCACCTCATGTCACATATGACGAGCAACGAGCACTGATTACCAAGATTGAGTATGAGTTTCTCATGATATACACTACCCTACATTAATGGACTGACAGCAAGATGTAATGGTATGAGGGAAAGAATACATGCTTTAATAGGGGGATGGTCCCCACGTGCTGCTATTATACTAGCAACCCTTCTGGGCATACTTTCAACAAGGTTTTGATACACAGCTATGGGGATTTGTGTCCATTCCTGCTGCAAGAATGTCACCAGCTCAGCTGTAGATTTCGGACGTGGTTCACTGGTCTGTAAACGTCGCTCTAACGCGTCCCACAAATTTTCTATGGGGCTTAGGTCGGGACTCTGAGCAGGCCAGGGAAGACGTTTTACATCCATATCTCGATATCACTGCTTGAAAGAGGCTGCAAATTGACATGGAGCGTTGTCGTTCTGGAAGTAACATTCGTCCATTCCTTAAAATTGCCAGAGCGTAGAAAGAACCTGACGGTCTAAAATATTCATGTAGGCGTCGTTGATCAATTGACCAGGAACAACATGCAAAGGTCCCAGGTCATACCACGTAAAACACCCCCAAACAAGTAGTCGGATTTTATGCAAATCCGCTGGCGTCCTGTTCGTTATTGTAGGGTAGTGTATAACGTCTTTGGATCTATCCTCAGGGGATTGCTCCAGGACCGTCGTCAGTAGCCCCTTGTGTTGCTCTAGTACGACGTTAGTTTAAAAAAATACCAAATTACGATAAAAGGTAAGGTAATTTTAATTAACTTATTACTAAAGCAACTGAACGGGCTATTGACGACGGTCCGGGATCTATCCCTTAAGGGAAAGACCCGAGGACAACACCACGTAAATTTTTAACCACGTAATTTTGAACTCCGTTAAAAGGACGGTAACCCAGTTTTAAGAGTAACGTATTAGCAACCGGACGGATGCGGGTTCGAATCTAACCTAAGACTGTCGTGAACAAAGTGTGCCGGTGCACGTTAAATCTGTCATGCCCTCAAATGTCCTGACGTTGGGTTGGTGTGGAAGTTTGGCGAGTGGGGTGCCAGCTCAGGTGTTGCCTTGTCATCTGACTATGGTTAAAAATTACGTAGTGTTGTCCTCGGTTCTTCCCCTGGGGAAGGTGATCGCGGATCGTTGTCAATAGCCCGGTGCTCTTGTGCGACGTTAATTAAAATACCTACCCATTAGCCTCATCCGGGTTATACAATGCAACGCTCAAGCGATCGGGAAATGAGCCGACAGTAATTGAGGAAGCGTGCGTTACAAATGTGATTAGAAATTGAAATGTCACTCATCTTGTGCAACTACAGCAAAATAAAAAGGATGGAAGTAACGGCAATGCATTTTTCAATGAAACTGGGTTCCGATAATTTTGGTATAGTATGGTATTTTTAATTAACCGTTACCTGCGGCGCTTAGATTTTTTCAATCGTCTCACAGAACGGTTCTTTCGCCTGACTCTCCGAGCCCCTTAACTAATTTCCAAACTTGAGCGATGGGGCCGTGAGTGGCATTTACGACTGACGCTTTCCTTTCATAGTATTGTGCGGCGTGAGAAGAGATATCACCGGAGCGACTCTCTGCTTTTCCCAAAGCGTCAGTCGCTGACAGCTCGTAAATGATGATCGATGCCAGCGATCACATAAAAGGGGGATAACAACCATAGTACACAGATCCATACCAAGCCGCTGGTGTAAACGAAATTGTAGTGGGAACAATTGTTTATCTGCCGTAGCGCAAAGGTTAACGTCACATTGAAGCAACACAACGGACTATTAACGACCGCCCGTGATCAACCCCGAAGATTCGAGGACAACACCACGTAATTTCGAACCACGGTCAGATTACGAGGTCAATACCTGAACTGGCACCAAACTTCCGCACTGCGCCACGTTGTGGACAATTGAAGCCTATAAAGTTTTAACGTACACCTGCCCCAAGTGATTTCGAACCAGGGGACGTATGCAGTGAGGGGAATCAATGCTGCACTGGAGGATCACACCGAGCTATTGGCGACAGTCCGGGATCCATCCCGAAAGGTTAGGTTAGGCAGGTAATGAACGTCACACAAAAACAACAAAACGGGCTATCGGCGACGGACCGGAATGAAGCCCGAAGGGAAAGATCCAAGGACAACGCCTCGTCATTTTGAGGTTTAGGTCAGATGAAGAGAACGACATCTGAACTTGCACCACCATTTGATCACCACGCCACCGTAAGTACATTGGAGGCCACGACAGATTTAACGTGCACGACAGTCTGACATCCCGAAGAGAAGTGGCCGACCAACCGGTATAGTGGTTAAGGTGTTAGACTCTAGATCGAAAGGTTCCTGGTTCGAATCCGGGTCCGGGCATGGATGTTTGTAAGCGTATGGTGTCTAGGCCGGCTGGTGCACCTTAAATCTGTCGTGGTCGAAAGTCCTCACTTTGGGTTGGTGTGGAAGTTTGGAGAGTGGGGTACCAGCTCAGGTGTTGCTTCGTCATCTGACCGTGGTTCAAAATTACGAGGTGTTGTCCTCGATTATTTCCCTTAAGGGACTGATCCCGGACCGTCATCAATAGCCCATTGTGTTGCTCTAGTATGACGTTAACTAAAATTACCATTACCCGAAGGGAAGTTGTTGGGCAAAGTCGCGTAATTTTAAGCCACAGTCAAACCATAAAAGAACAATATATTTTATTTTTCCAGAAAATTCTTCATTTTGACTGGTGAAATATTGCATATTTTTAGATATATAAATATTTTAATTAACGTCGCACTGGAGCAACGCAACGGGCTATTGGCGACGATGCAGATACAAATCCAAAAGGTAAAGTAAGATAAGGTAATTTTAATTATCCTCGTACTAGAGTAACACAACGTCAAACCCGAAAGGAAAGATCCGAGGACAACACCATGTTAATTTGAATCACTGTCAGATGACGAGGCAACATCTGAGCAGGCACCCCACTGTTCAAACTTCCACACCACGCTAATGTGAGGACATTTGAGGCCACGACAAATTTAACGTGCACCAGCTCCCTTTTTGTCGTCGTCGGTCTTTGGGGTTGGATTCGAACTCAGAACCTTACGGTTCCACAGAAAATCCGGTATCTCCAACCACTAATAACTTAGACAAAGAAGCTCCTTTAAAGAGGTAATATCATGCCTATTTTCTATATACTGTAAGGAAGTTTATTTACACCCAAATTCCTAAGAGGGAAGATTGATAGCTCGTGAAAAGAAACTTTCCAATGTTATACCAGTCTTTATCACTTTGACTGAACTTCAAACTCTGCATATGCAGTTTAGGAATACAGGTCGACTTTTTGCTACTATATTTCAACCTTGGTGACTTGGGGTAACTTTTTAATCGAAGTAGTCTATTACAACCTTTAGGCAACTTTTTTTCAACAAAAATGAAGTCTCATTTTTTTAACCAACTAGGGGGCCAGCCCTCTGCTCGCTAGCGCTCGCCAACCCCCGGAGTATTGCTTTGCAATCCTCACTGGTTCGCTGCGCGAACCTATGCTCGCTTCGCTCGCATCAATGAAGACATGTGTCCTAATAGAAGGGATTATTTACAAAATATGATATTCAAAAAAAAAAAAAAAAAAACATTTTTTTTTCCAATCTAAATTTGTTGTTTGCAGAAAAGATATATACAGTGCCTCTGAAATCAGAATTCAAATGAAAACTGTGCAAATTTTGACTCGAAATGTGATCGCTGCTTTGGGAATTGAATACCCAGCATGTTGTTTGTGTGTACATTTCCCCAGCACTCGAGCCACTCACTTTTTCATTGAGTTTGTTGTCTAAAGTTGAAGTTCAAGCGTATTGTTGAACTACAATTTTTGGCCCTGAAAAGATACCCCGTTTTCTTTGATTTCTATTACAAACTACAACAGCTCGACTAAAATTAATTTTTTTCAATAAAATTTCATCCGATTACGCTATGAATTCAATTGAGGCGCGAGACTTCGTGATGGTAAACAAACAATCGCACAATGTTGCCAAAACGCAATAACAAATAACGTCTTTTTTGCGTGCCACGTAAGAGAATTATATATATAGATAGCGAATCGGTAATGGTAATGGTAATTTTAGTTAACGTCGTACTAGAGCAACACAACGGGCTATTGACGACGGTCCGGAATCAGTCCCTTAAGGGAAAGATTCGAGGACAACACCTCGTAATTTTGAACCACGGTCAGATGACGAAGCAACACCTGAGCTGGCACCCCACTCTCCAAACTTCCACGCCAACCCAACGTGAGGACTTTCGGCCACGACAGATTTAAGGTGCACCAGCCGCCTCTACACCATACGTTTACAAACACCCATGCCCGGACCCGGATTCGAACCAGGAACCTTCCGATCTAGAGGCTAACACCTTAACCACTATACCGGTTGGTCGGCAGATAGCGAATCGGAAAAAATATGCTTCCGATTTTTCTTTTGGGAGAAAGATTTGTAATGGGCACCGATTTCAAAGTTTTGGCACTGGGAGTGATGAAAGAGAAAAAAATAGACCTGTGTTGCTAGATTGTCTTTAAAACCTCGTTAAGGTAATTTCAAGTTTTGTAGTCAAAATTTGAATTTCTTAGCAAGATTTTCAACATCTGTTTCACACTAAATTTGCAGATTTTGTGCTTCAGATGATTCATTTCGTATCTGAGCGACTAATAAAGACCTTTTGCTACTATTTTTAAGAAGTCGTGCTACTATTTCATAATTACTTCGACTGTGGCATCCCTGTCAGTACTGGTTTTTTGTGTCAATTTGTTTCTTTGCCTTATTGGCAATTAGAATGAAAAGCAGAACTAGAAAAGTGTTCATTTGTGTAAAGGAGGATTTTGATGAAATGAATGATTTTCTGATGTGATTTAATTATTCGCCTCACTGCGACATCTGGATCCTGAATGGTTGGCACCTTTGGTTTTATAACAAGATAATAGACTAGTGTGCTTATTATATGTATAATTTATTAAGTCACTAGATGCAGAGGTGATGCAAAAGTTCGTCCCGATTTTGAAACTATGTGGCATTGCATCGAAAAACCGAGGGGTTGACTACTTCACACATGTAAAGTTTGTAAGAACTAATTTCAGCGAGTACCTGGGGAAAGAATTGAGTTATTGGGTTTTGTTTTTAAAATTTTGCTAAGCATTGAAAATGGTAAAGAAATTAAGAGCATTATTAAGCTTTTTTGTTTCCGAAAAGTCAAAAACATGTGTTGTGTAGGGTTTCGAATTTTTTTTTCAGTTTGTGTACAAATAATATTGAACGAATTTTTTCATCAACCCAATAGCATGACAATGCTTCTTGAATAACTCAATGAGCTAACTTAAAAGAATGAGACCTATAAATTTAACCTTAAAAATGCTAGACTGCTCAGCATATTTTTGTAACTAACTCAATTTTAATAGTAATACAACCACTCTGTGAAAGGTAGTAACTTATATACTTGTAAAAAAAATTATTTTTATTATGTAACAAAAGTTATTTTCTTTCAATATTATTCATTATTTCTTAACAGTTAACAATCCTGCAATATCATTTTTGACTTGAGTTTAAAGAAAAGATATTTTCTCTGTTACAAGGAAGAGTTTCCAAGTACACTGTAGATTTAATAGTAGGATCTGTATATATAATTTCAAGAACACAAGAATTTCTAAAAAAATGTAACAAAAGTCTTAAAAAATAATAAAAAAATGAAGAAATGAAACCAGTAACTCGTTGAACTTACGCATTAACCTTCACCGTTCCAATATTAAAAATTATAACTCCAACTCCACTTTTAACCTGGAATTCCATCATTTTTCTTTACATGGTTTTAGCAATGCACAAATTACTATACTTGATATTGTCAAAGATAAAAAATTGAGACTGGCTAAAGAAAACATTAAAATTTTAAAATTTAAAACACTTGCTCCTTATGGTTTGAATGATCTATTTCAAAATACACAGGTTAATGTTGATAACTGCAATACTTTTGCTTTATTCCATACGTCAAAAGAGAAAACAAAGAGAGGATGTAGAGGAAGCGGTGAAAATAAAAAACTTAACACTTCTGATAATATTCACCAGTTTAATAATTTTATAAAAAACCTGAAACTTATTGAAAAACACTTTATAGAAACATTTAATTTTAAACCCTTAAAAAAATTCATATTTTCTTTGAATGACGGTACGTGTCTTAAGTTTAAGAATTTACTTACAAACATTGACTCTCTCAATCCTCATTTTTTACTTTTACTCCATGATCTTTATAAAGCTAGACTTTCTAAAATTAATAAGAAAAAAACTAGTAGTAAAGATAATCCAATTTATATGAAGATAAGTTTTAAACATATTATTTTCGATAAATTCAACTTTAACAGAATTGTGAATAACCTACAGAATATTTTTCCTTTAAAATTTCTTAACATAAAAAAATGCTTTAAATATGATTTACCATTGTGGAGAAAATTTTTTAATTACAATCATTTTTGCAGTAAGATTGATTTATATAGAGATAAAGTTGTATGTGCTTGTGCGACAACATAAATTTCAGACCCTATTTAAATGAAGACTTAGGACACATAGTGACTGGTGATCTTGGTATTGTTGAAAATGATCAATTAAGAGATGTTATGTATAAAGGTACTAAATTTAGGCCCATTTATAATTTTAATAGAAATAGTATACTTAAAAGCTTTCTGGAAGACATTGATAATTTCTGTTTTATGACCTCTTCTAAATTTAAAGTCCCTTTATGTTTGTTTACAGAATGGAAATGGAAATTATATGATCATTTTAAAGATTTTATTAATAATAATATTCAATCTATTTTTGACAATACCGGTAATTACAAGACAATAAACACAGCCATTAAGGATATTCAAAATAAATTTATCATTACTACAGTTGATGGTACAGCTACACTCTACGTTTATGACTGATGGCAACGGCTTGGCGATTTTTTTTTGGCGCACTTCTAAAGTCGCCAAGGAAAGAGTTATTTCTTAACTCTTTTCCTGTCACAATTTTTTTTTCTTTTTACAACACACCTTTTAAGCACATTTCAGAACGTTTTAAAAAGTATATTTTAAAAAAAATTTCACAAAAAGTAGTAAGCTTAATCACATATCAAAACACATTTGTGAACCAGCAGAGAAACTAAGCTACGAATGGTAAGAATACCCTGAAACTTATCAATTACACTAAATACAGTGAGCATGTTGAAAAAGAAAAAGATTTACAAAAGAAAAAAAGCAAGAAATAATATCTGATAACATCAGAATTCTCTCGTAAAAAAATAATGAAAACGAAAATGGTCAAAAAAACAAAACTCTTAATCTTGTCGTGAAAACTATTATAATAAAATAAAAATTCCACAACTGTCAAAATACAAATAAATGGACCAATGGTATCACAGAAAACGATTTAAAAGGACCAATACAATTAAAGAATAATTTAAAAACAAACTAACCAATGGGAAAGAAAAAATTTCAAACGAATCAATGAAATCAAACGACCTTAACGGATTTTGGAAGAACTTTTTAGAATATTCAAAATGAAAATTGAAAGTTTCCGTTTGCCGAGGTTGCCATGAAAGCCACAACAACTGTAACGAATGATGGGTTGCCTTAATTTATCGTAACTCGCTACTAGAAGTGCGCTAAAAAAATCGCCAAGCCGTTGCCATCACTCATAAACGTAGAGTGTAGCTGTACCCAGTTGATAAAGCCTCAGGTAACTATGCTTTCATATGTAAAAAACTTTATTTAAATTTACTTGATGCTGAACTTAAGAATTCAGATACATATAAATTCTGTAAATCTACTTATAATACCATTATTAAAAAAATCATTTCTTCAAATAAAAGAGTTAAAATTTCCAATCAACACATAGTTTTACCTTATATTACCGTTATTCCTAAATTTCACAAAAATCCTATTAAATTCCGTTACATCACCTGTGGTAATAACTCTTATATGATTAAACCTGGCTTGCTACTATTTAAATATTTAAAAATTATTCTTGCTGCCATTTTTGATGAAGGCTTTACCTGGATTATATGTGATAATAACAAGGTTTTGAATTTTTTGGATAAAAATATTATTAATGATATTCAGACCTATGATTTTAAAGACCTTTTTACCAGCATACCCCTGGACAAATTGAGAGATGTTTTGAACTATTACTATCATGATTTTAATAACTTAATTGATCTGGATTTTGAGGAATGGGAATTTTTGGTTAATTATTGTATTTTTAATAATTTTATATATAATGGTGAGCATATTTACACTCAAGTTAAGGGTATTCCCCAAGGTTCTAATTTTTCTTCCATTCTTGCTAATTTATTTCTTCATTATTTTGAAAAAAACTTTTGCCTTCAGATAAATACTGCTTTTAGATTTATTGATGATTTAATTGTTTTTAATAATAGCAACTTTGCTAATATTTGGAAATCCATCTATCCAGACGAACTTTCTTTAATTAAAACCAATCTGGATAACAATAATACTGATTTTCTAGACATAAAAATTTCTGTTTCATCCGGCAAAGTTGACATTGATGTATATGATAAACGCAGCGATTTTAAATTTACAGTCATTAAATTAATATTTTGGGACTCCAATATCTCTAAAAGAATATACTACAACACGATAGCTGGTCAATTGGTACGTTTCAAAAAAATTTGTAATTCTGATGCTAACTTTTTATTCTTCTTCTTCAGGAGCACAACAGCCTTTTACAGGCCAAGGCTGACTCGCAGATCCTCCTCCATCTGGCTCTGTCTGGTGCGACCGCCCGCCATCGGTTGACTCCCAAAAACTTGAGATCTCTCTCTACGTTATCAATCCATCTTGTAGGTGGTCGTCCCTTTCTTCTAGTCCCTTCAATTTTGGAAAAAGTCACTTTTTTGGTAGGGTCAGCATCGGGATTTCTAAGGAGATGGCCCAGCCATCTGATGCGTGACGCTTTAATTGTTCTCACTACGTCGGTCCCGCCGAATTTATCATATTTTTTGTAAATTTCGTGGTTGTAAAGGATCCTTCTCACGTTGTTCTCTTGAGTAGGTCCAAATATTTTTCTTAAGATCTTCCTTTCAAAAATTAGTAGTTTTTCCTCCTCGGTTTTATTGAGGGTCCAACATTCACTCCCATACATGACTATGGGTCTGATTAAAGTCTTATAAATGGTTAGTTTAGTCTTTACGCTGATGAACCTGGATTTTAGTTGGTTTCTGAGGCCGTAAAAACTTCTGTTAGCCATGAAAATTCTGCTATTTATTTCAATTTTCAGGTCGTTGTGGCTTGAGATTAAGGTTCCTAAATACTTGAAGCGGGTTACAGTTTCAAAGGAGTAGGTCATTATCTTAAAAGGGGATAGATCGGGAGTTTTATTTGTTGCTATCAAAAACTTTGTTTTGTCTGCGTTTATCAAGAGCCCCATCTCCTTTGCCGCACTCTCAAGCGCTACAAAGCGTCGATAACTGAGCGTTTCGTTCTTCCAATTATGTCAATATCATCGGCAAAAGCGAGTAGTTGGATAGTTCTTTGCAGGATCGTTCCATTTGTGTAGATACCAGAGTCTCTAACGGCCTTTTCCAGAGCTATGTTAAATAACAGACAAGAAAGAGAATCACCTTGTCTCAGGCCTTTTTCGGTGAAGAATGGATCAGAGAGACTTGACGAGATTTTTACTCTACACAAAACTCTTTTGAGAGTCATTCTTGTGAGGCTGATCAGCTTCTTTGGGATGTTAAATTCCAACATGGCCTCGAGTAGTTTTTCTCGGTTGACGCTGTCGTAAGCAGCTTTAAAGTCAATAAATAAGTGGTAGGTGTCAATGTTATACTCCTTGGTTTTCTCCAAAATCTGCCTAATTGTGTGTAATTGATCAGTCGTTGTTTTCCCTTTCTGGAATCCGCATTGGTAACTTCCAATGATTTTTGAAGTGTAGGTCTCCAATCGTTTGAATAAAATTATGGAGAAGATCTTGTACGCTATATTTAGAAGGGTAATTCCCCTGTAGTTACCACAATCTAGCTTCTCTCCTTTCTTGTATATAGGACAAACAGAGCCTTCACCCCATTCAGTGGGCATTTGTTCTTGTGTCCATATACTACAGATCAGGCCATGAATAGATTTGCTTAGTTTCGTTTCGTTAATTTTAAAGAGCTCGGCTTTTATGCCATCAGGTCCTGCTGATTTGTTGTTGTTTAGCCTCCTCATTGCTGTTTCAACGTCATAAAGAGTAGGTGTATTATGTTCTATGGTTTCACCCTCCGTACTTATGGTTGGTAGCATGTTACGGGTGTTTAGATCTTCCTCTCTCTATCTCTGCCCATTAGTAGATCTACGAAATGCTCACGCCAACGGACTAAAACTTCCTCTGGGTCTCGAGTAAGTTCACCATTTTTCTTCTTGCAAATTATTGTTCTGGGGTTGAAATCTGCTCTGACATTGTTTACAAGTTGATAAAATTTTCTTGCTTCCTTTTGAGTTTTCAAGTTTTCAATGTCTTTATACAAGTCTTCCATATATTCTCGTTTTTTCATCTTATGAATTTTTTTCTCCTCTCTTCGCAGTTCTTTATACCTTTCCTCAGCGCTCCTAGTGTAGTGTTTCTGAATCATAAATTTATATGCTTCATTCTTCTTCTTCGTGATAGCACTGCACTCTTCATCAAACCAGGGGGTTGTTTTCTTTCCTTGCATTTCTGGTATTGTTTTTTCAGAAGCATTAATTATGGTTTGTTTAAGATTCTGCCACGCAATCTCCACTGTTGGAGTTTCATCTTTCAGTTATCACTTTTTATTACAATGTAAATATCTAAAAAACACACTTCTCAATAACAAATACCCGTTTTCATTCTTTAAAAATATTTTTGAAAGATTTATTAATATCAACACCTACACAACACATGAATAATTATTTTTCGTAATTTACCCAGAGCCATGGGAATTGCTTTTCAATTTTATTTTTTTACTATTTATGAATATATTTTTGATAAGGGGCTGGGGATTTTCATATTATTATTAATTTTTTTGGACTTGTTGCATCGGAGGTATGATGTCAGCATATAAGTTAGACTGTGTAATTGATGGCATTTGGTGGCAATTTTTTGGCTTGTTGTTGATGATATCCCAGCTACGGCTTCGGGTTTCATTTCGTTCTGTTCCTGCTCTGTTTTGGTATTTTGTTCTGTTTTTGTTTTACTTGATTTTTGGTGGTGTTTGGGGGAGTGTATGAGCAATTTTTTCAGCCTAATGCTGCTCATATGTAGAAAACACCATTTTATGTTGTTTGGGTCAGGCTCCTCCCTGATGACGCCCTGATCCACCAACATTTCTTCATTTTTTTATTATTTTTTAAGACTTTTGTTACATTTTTTTAGAAATTCTTGTGTTCTTGAAATTATATTGCTTACCATGCTATGTCTGCAGCTTCAGCGCGCTTGCATGGGTAGTTTCGAGTTTCGGTTTCTGGTTAATGCACCCCGGCTGTTTGGTTATTTTTTGTTATTTTGTGTGTGTTATGTTATTATATATATATATATAAGCAGAATGATTAATTTATATTTTTATTGATTTTTATTTACTTCAATACTACATAAATCATACGGGTTTTTTTTTGTCGTTTGGATTAGAGCATTTTATTTTGTACTTTAATATATTAGCCTGAATCTATATATAGTTTATAATTTGAGTGCTAATAAAGTGACTCCTTCTGTAACATTTTTAAATGTGATATTTTATTTTTTCATAAATTGATTTTCAAAAAATTTATGTTGTGAACAGTTATTTTGTGGTGGATTTTGTAGAACCGATAGTATGAATCCAAGTTGCAAATTATTTTCTGCTATTTATTGCAGTTTAATATGGATTTTTCGATTTTTATAGAGTAATAAATTTGTTTTCTTTCTTTTTAAAGCAGTAATTTCAAGCTTCCTGTCTTGAAATTCTCTTAGAAAATTCGAAAGTGTCTGATTAGCTATATTCAGTTGCATATTTGCTGAAATAGTCAAGACATATTAAAATATTGCATATGTAACAGTACAAGACATGCGTTAAAAGATTGCAAACGTAACGAGATCAATATTTGTCAGTGTTTAAAAATCTGTCAATACCTTCAAACTTTCCACAATATTGAAATATTGTGTTAGAATTTTACAAATATGTTTTCAACACCAATATTTTAAAAAAATTTCTCGCTCAGTACCTTAAAACTTTTTTTTTAAATGAAGTATTGCAACTGCAACAACAATTTTAATGCTATCAGTATTCAAAGTGTTTTATGCAAAGAGCTTTTCGTAAAGCAGAAGTTCCGAAATTACTGCTAAAATAATGTTTTAAATGTATAATTTTAAAGTATGTTAAAAATTTGCCTTGTCTACATATCTGAATGATATATGAATTAACCAGAAGACTTAAAATTTCCATGTCTGTATACAGGGTGTTTCAGTGAACCGTTTCAGGACTTCTAAGAGGGGTAGGGTACATCCTGACAACTCGAAATCATATAGCAATGTGGGGTCGGAAATGCTTTCCTGAAGCGGTGTTGTACACAGAAGCACCGTAAAGAAAAGAGACCGTAAGGGAGAAATCGTTTTAATAATACATGAAAAGAAGCAAAAGGTACATGGATTAAACTAAGTGTTCGAAGTTTCTTCCACGGGCTACAATGCACGCCTCATATCTCCGACGCATGGACATCCGAACATTCTGGAATACTCCAGGCATATCTCGAATTTCTCCGGCAGCTACTGCAATTCTTGCAACCAGCTCCTCAACATTGTCAACAGGGGTGTCATAAACTAGCGATTTCAGATGACCCCAGAAATAAAAATCAAGACATGATAGGTCGGGTGACCGAGCAGGCCAACGCACGGGACCACCACGTCCGATCCACTGCTGACCAAATGTGACATCCAGGTAGTTACGAACATCTCCGCTATAATGGGCAGGGGCTCCATCGTGTTGGAACCACATTGTCTGTTGCGTCGATACAGAAATCTGTTCATCTCTCAAAAGTTGTGGCAATACTTGCTGCAGAAAGAGCAAGTAGTTAGGTCCGGTTAGACGAGACGGTAACAGGTAAGGTCCGATGAGGTGATCTCCCATAATACCGGCCCATACATTGACCGAAAATCGAATCTGTGCTGCATGGCGTCGTATTGCATGCGGGTTCTCGACCGCCCATATATGGTCGTTATGCGTGTTGAAAATTCCTTCCCTTGTGAAGGATGCCTCATCGGAAATCAACACTTCAGCAGGAAAAAGGGGATTTGTAGCACATTTTCCAAGGTACCACTGTGCGAAAGCAATACGAGGTGCATAATCCTCCGGTTGCTGTGTCTGGACACGCTGCACGTGAAACGGATGCATGTCTTCTTCTCGGAGAATCCTCCAGACGCTGCAATGGGAAACCCCGACTGCGTTTGCTACACTTCGTGTACTCGTTCTTGGATTCCCCTGTACATGCTGCAGCACATTCTGTTCGACGTCTGCAGTCCGTGCTGTTCTTACCCTGTCCCTGTCAGCTCTTTCTAATGAATCTGTCTCAGCTAACCTCTGGTGCAGTCTTGCAAAGAAATTATGACTGGGGATACGCCTCATCGGATATCGTTCCGCGTACAAACGCTGTGCGGCTGGCCTACTACAATTTGCAGCCCCGTACGCCAAATGCATATCGGCTAACTCTGCGATCGTGTAATCATCCATCCTACTAACTTGGCGTTCTTGTGCGAAATGAAGATTCCCTACACGAAAGCTCGGGATTTTCGCACAACGCCATCTACCGCGTCAGGAAAGCATTTCTGACTGCCCATTGGTGTATGATTTTGGTTCGTCAGGATGTACCCTACCCCTCTTAGAAGTTCTGAAACGGTTCACTGAAACACCCTGTATAAATGTTTGCAGCGATCTAATTTGGTGTTTGACGGTGTTCATAAAATATTAACATTCCCAAATTCTTTATTTGCATTTAAGGAAAGGCCAGTTCTGAACAAATAGTAGTCCTTAGCTTTTTATATTGTTGTTATTTTAAAACTCAAAAGTGTATCACTGCAGCTGTTTTCTCTATTGCTCAGTATTTGCTGTTGCTTGTCTAGATAGTTTTTGATTCATTTTGTTATTATTAGCTGTTAATGTAGTGCAGCTCTGGTGAGAAGGCAAGTGAGCTGTTACGAGTCCACTTGTAGAAAGGTATAATTTTGCTAGAGGAAAGGATTGTACTCAGACGGAAATTTCAGTGGAACTTAGAATCGCCCTAAGTGTCATCTCTAGACTTTGGCGGCAACGATTCCAAAATGATGGAAATGTCAGTAGACGTTACAGTACAGGTTACCCCCGAGTTACAACGCCGAATGACGACCGGTATTTGTCAGTAACTACAAAAAGAAGTAGATGGAGCACAGTATCCGATTTTCTCGTCAGCTATCTTCAACTAAGGGTACGACAGTTTCAAGAAAAACCGTTTACAGACGTTTGGGATATGTTGGTCTATATGCTCGCAGGCCTGTCAGATGTGTTCCGCTCACGGCAACTCACTGTCGCCAGCGGTAGCCTGGAGTAGAGAACATGCAATGTGGACATCGTCACAGTGGGCTTGTGTGATGTTTTCGACGAGTCCAGGTTTAGCTTGTAGTCTGATTCACAGCGGACGTTCATATGGAGAACGCCAGGTACCCGCTACCACCAAGATAACATCATTGAACGACACTGTTACAGTGGTGCAGGATTGCTCGTTTGGGGCGGAATAATACTGGGTTCCAGAACAGATCTACATGTTCCAATTGGAACCATGAGAGGTTAAATTTATGCGGACATCATTCTGGAACAACATGTGAGTTTGTTTAGGGGTGCCATGGGCTCAGAATTTGTGTTTATGGATGACAACGCCCGTCCTCACCGTGCAAACATTGTATACGAATGCTTTGAATCTGAAGATATCACCCGTATGGAATGGCCAGCATTCTCACCTGACTTGAATCCGATAGAGCGTGTGGGAAATACTTGGCCGACGAGTTGCAACCCGTCAGCTTCCGCGGAAACCCTCACGATTTCAGCACCCCTTGGCGAGTTGGCGATATAAAGCGCTTTGAGAACCGAAGGCTGGGGAAATTGGCAATCCTTCTCAATTTCTCGAGCAACCCTACTATGTTGTAAAGAAGACGCCATTTATTTTCTCGCTGAGTGCTATGATTTTCCGTCTGATTTTTTTTTTTTTTTTTTGATATTCTATATACATTATGTTGACATTCAAGATATTAATGTATAAATCTTTTTGTAATACTTTATCTATCTCTACTGTAACTACTTCGTAATATTGGTTGATATAAGAAGCAGGCGGCATAAGATGTACCCCCATGTAAACAAATTGTATATATTTGCATTTATTTGAAATTTAGTCAATCAATTCGTTATGATTTTTACAATATAAAATGATCACTTATTCTAAAACTCGTCAAATAGAAAGAGTTGATGAGCATGTATTTGTTTAAGATGCGAGGGGGAGGCGGATAAATCAATTGCGTTGTTTATTATGGAAATTATTCGCCCTTATAACCTAGTGTTTTTATTTTCATAATATAGTTTCTTATGAATCACATCTCTTGTTTGATCGCCTACTTAATATAATCTCGCCACTTTTTGGGGAGACAACTAATAGTAGATATAAACTTACTAAAAGCTGTTATTAATAATAAGTGTTAAAATTTAACTAAAGTAATTTTTGTAAACAAATACACTTCTTGATTAATTTCACTCATTTGAGCTCAAGATTACAAAATTTAAATTGAAAAAATATTCTATTTTGACTGTTTTCAATAGCTTTCTTCGAAACAAAGTTTTTTCTATCTCATATCCTATATAGTTATAGCACTTGCATTTGGGCTGTTATGGAGAGAGAAATTTTTTACACTTGTAATCTTAAAGGGAAAAAAAACATTAAAGTTGCTTATTTTATACTTATTGTTTAGGATATTAGAATGTGTCTCTCAATCATATATTATATAATGTATTTAATATATATTTGCAGCTCAAGTAAAACATGTAGTTTATTTTCCTCCACTTTTATGAACAGTTTTTAAAGAACAAGGCATTCAACCTAGACCAAATTCATGAAACCTAGCAAAATAATGGGCATGTACAGAGTAAATACCACACAGAAAAATTAGAAGATCTGTAAGAAAATTTGTTGCAGTGTATTAAAATTTTCTTTTTGCTTTTTAAAAAATTATTCCTATTTATATATCTGCTATTTTAGTATTACAAACGTGTTCCGAACTTCAGTAACAAGCGGAAAATTCACGCGTGGGTAGGAGGTGGGTTGGATTAGGGTTTTTTTTACATAAACAGCCAATAATCCAAAATCCGGAAAAGTCCGAAATCCGTATTGGCCAAGGTCCGGAGGTTTCCGGTTTTTGGACTTTGTACTATATATATATAAAAATTAATTATAGAAACACAAATCTAATCCAATCTTAAATCCTTGTTGCATATGTAATTTGAATTTTAAAACATACTAAATTATGTAGTGGTAGAAAAAAAACTTATAATAAAAAGATTCCTATATCAGTCAACAGATGGAGAGTATGAAAATCTCAATCAGTTCTCGCATTTGGCGATACAGCCGGATTTCGCCAACTCGCCAAGGGGTGCTAAAAGCGTGAGTGTTTCCGCGAAAGCAGTCCGTCAACCAAATCCTACATGTGTACCGGAACTTCGGAGAGCATTGCTTGCTGAGTGGAGTGATCTTCCCCAAGATCAGCTCGATAATTTGAACCTTAGGCGTTGTACGGACTATATTTCATCGTCTGGGAGACATACAATGTATTAACCTTCATACCAACCATGTCATGTTACGTTTTTGTAAGGTCGATATTTTTGTAATTGCTCCAGTCAGCAAAAATCGTACTTTTTATGAATGGTATCATACATACATCATCTTTTTTTGTTCTTTATCTATTGTTTAATAAATGGGCTTTATGAATAAGTCACATTTGTTTTGTTTCTGAACCTTTATTTGCGGAGCTGGTATTTTCCTTAATTTATGGACATGAGTGTATATGTCTATTACTTTCATTAACCATCTATTTGAAACTGGCAAATTAATGTTGGATTATTTGTGTATCATGTATCATATTTTGTTTTGAAATGTTATTTTGTACTAATGTTGTACTGTGCATTTAGTATTGTTGAGAAATTAGTGAAAGCCTTTTTGGATCTGACTGGTAAATACTTATATCATTCAAATATTTAATTTAATGAAAGATCAAAAAAAAAAAAAAAGTATGCGTATTTAACCAGAAAACGAAAGTCAAAACGAAAGTTAGAAGAAAAGTTAAAACTAACCATGCAAGCGCGCTGAAAGCTGCAGACATAGAATGGTAAGGAATATATTTTTCTTAAACAAGAGGAAATTCAAAAAATGAAAACCAAAAGGAATTTATTGAAAACGAAAGTGTTGGTGGATCAGGGCGTCATCAGGGAGGAGCCTGATCCATACAACACAAAATGGTGTTTTCTACGAATATGAGCCGCAAAATGCTAAGAAATTGCTCATATACTCCCCCAAACATTTGATGCGATCTTCTGGCTTGGTGTTGCCGGTCTCCCGACTGCTGCTGCAGGTTTGATTTAAATTTTCTTATTTCAATCTTTTCTTTTGTATATTTGCTTTTAATGGTGTTTGGGGGAGTATATGAGCAATTTCTTAGCATTTTGCGGCTCAAATTCGTAGAAAACACCATTTTGTGTTGTATGGATCAGGCTCCTCCCTGATGACGCCCTGATCCACCAACACTTTCGTTTTCAATAAATTCCTTTTGGTTTTCAATTTTTGAATTTCCTCTTGTTTAAGAAAAATATATTCCTTACCATGCTATGTCTGCAGCTTTCAGCGCGCTTGCATGGTGAGAGAGAGAGAGAGAGAGAGATGGCACTACTAAACCTGTATTAACACTTCACTTTTGGCGCGCTCTTGCAATAAGAATGTTCCTTCTAGAATAGGGGAGATCGCCATTAACATCCGTGTTAGCAAGACGCTTTTTTCGGCTGCGTCACTTGTTGTGAAAGGGCGCCAAAAGGGAGAGAGAGAGAGAAACGGAAGTATGTAAAATATTACCGCTTATGTAAATATCTGTTGTAGTAATTTCCCCCCTAAACTATATAATTGTCAATTTATGTTTTGTTGTTTTTTAAGAAGTTCGTAGTCATTTTTAAGCATAAATTCATACTCCCTAGACACTGACCTACATAGATTTGGGGGCTGCGACCTGGATCTGAATTTCAGTAATTTTGCTTGTTTTAAAAATAAAACAAAATTATCCTCTCTCTCCTGCCCTGTTTGAAAAGTTATTTTACGAACAAGAACTTGTTGCTGTGGACATCCAGTTAAAACCGAACGGACAACCTGTCCTATTTCAGTAGCTAAGTTTGCTACGCTGAGGAGCTCAAATCTCGTTTTGATTCAGCGGACGAGCTGAAAGCCAAGTCGACGCAGGACGCCCCTGCCCTGGTGATTTTTCAAGGAAGTGCGCCCTGCACTGGAAAACTCCCTGCTCTGGAATTTGTTTTTGAAAGTGCACCCGGCACTGGATGTAATCTCAGCTGTGTGTAGTGCATCAAGAAACGAAAGTGTTCCATCTTCGTGATCTTCTATTTAGTGCGCGTGTGTATCGATCCATCAAAAGTGTCAACGGCTCAAGTGTGAAAATCCTTTTGGTGCGATGTGCGCGGTGCATCGGTAGCAAAAGTGCGTTGTGAAATATCTGCAAATCGTGAAATCTAGTTCTTCAAAAAAGTCGAAAATATTTCGATTTTTGTGTTCTTTTCCAGCTATTTTTTATTTGAAAATTTATCTCAACATTGTTTATCAAATTGGTTCTTTTTATAATTTTCCTGTGTATATTGATTTTGTATTTTAACTGAAAATTAATTCTGTTTTTATTGGGAACGATATTATTAGAATATTCATTTTGAAGGTAACGCATAGTTCCTCTTCAATTGCGCAGCAAAATATTTTGGTTTGTTTGACATGTTTATGACATAAGGTGTTTCGAATTTTTTCTGCATATCTGCATTCTGATTGAGTAATGTGTTCCATTTATTATTCATTGCATTTTATTTTTCATTGCTAACGAAAATTTAGGAAAGAGATAAATTATTTTTATGCTGCTTGAAAAAAAAAGTTTTAAAAGGTGAGTATTTAATTGATGTTATTTGAATTGTAATACTCGTTTTTTATTTCTTTGGGAGGAAGGGTTTTTATTGACAAAATTTATGCTCTTTTATCTTTTTATTTCTTTGCTTAAAAAGTGTTCTTATTGATATAAGATTATTAATTCTTTTTGACTTAACATTTTAAATACTATTATTCTGAAAGGTCATTTTGATATTTGCTATATGTTCGGGTTGTTTTTATATTTTTACAATAGTATTTTTGGCGAATTAAGAACACTTTACAGATATTTTTTGTGTTTTTCTTTTTCTTATAAAGGAAGAATTTCTATGGTTGATTTTAGAACAGTAAAAGTTATTTAAGTCATTAATTTTTTGGAATTTTCAAAAAAAGTGTATCTGAATCTATTTTCAATAATTTTTGCATTCATACGTTTGGTGTTTATTGAAGAATATTCCAAGCTTTTAAAGTGTTCCTGCTGATTTCGAATTGCTTTTAGTGTTATGCTTTGATTTTTTTCCGGTTTTATTCTTTGAGGAGTGTTACAAATTAAGAATTTATTACATGAAATGGTAATAACTTAAATTGAATTAAATTTTAAGTATAGTGCAAAACCATCAAGCTTTTATAGCAGGCCTTATTTGTTTGGAAATTGAATTGAAATTTTAAAGTAATATTTACCTTATCCTCATTCGAAAATGTCTCTTTTAGTTAAAGCAAAAAAGGAAGATTTAACAAAGTTAGTTATAGAGTTAGGTCTGAAAGTCACTCCCGTAATGACAGTATCGGTATTAAAGAGCGCGATTCTTGCTAAAAATGATTATAATGAGGAAGAGGCTAAATTGATACTTGACAACATCATTGAGGAACGAAAGGAAAAGGAAAGAAGAGATGCAGAAAAAGAAAGAATAAATTCGGAAAAAGAACGAATAAATGCAGAAAAAGAAGAGAAATGAATAGCTGCGGAACAGGAAGAATAAAGAATGCAATTTGAATTAGAGAAATTAAGATTTTAAGCTCAAATCAAATCGAATCAAGGAAACCCTGCTGAAAGGAGTAGGGCACCGTCTGAAAAATTAATTCAACAAATGCGTGCGTTTGGTGGAAAGGAAGATGCTAGTCAATATTTAGCATATTTTGAGCAGCAAGCTGCAGCATCCCTTCCAAAGGAACATTGGGTTACTCACCTGTTGAACCAGTTACCTGCAGATATAGTAAAAATAATCATAAGAGAACCTGATGAGAAAAGAAATTATTATGATCATGTGAAAAGTCTACTATTGAAGAGGTACAGATTAACTCCAGAAAAATTTAGGCAACTATTTGTTACACACCAGAGAAACACTAATGGGACATGGAGAGATTTCTTTTATGAATTACAAGGTTATTTTGATGGATGGACGTCGGGGCTACAAATTGGAACTTTTGATCAATTGCGTGATCTCATTATCCCTGATCAAATGAAAAAGCGAGCTCCATTTGAGTTTAAAGAGTACAACTTAGACGAATGGGTTGCAATCACCTCCCCAGGTGACTTTGCTGAAAAATTAGAAGAATTTGAGGACGCGAGGAAAACACTTCGACCGAAGTCATTTGGTAATCCTGCCAAAGGAAGATACGAATCTAAAGGACCAGTTAGATTCGGATAATATGAGAATCCCATTAGACGAGTTGAAAATGCTAGGAATGAAGGACCGAAACCTGAGGGAAGGTTTGCTGAATCCTATCAAAGTAGAATCCCTGAGAGGAGGAGACAGATGAATTGCCACCACTGCAATGCTCCTGGTCACATACACAGAAATTGACCCAGGCTGAGAAGAGGTGCAGAACCACCAAAAACGGTAAGCACATCAGTGCAAACATGTTCAGTTGTCCCGCAAAAGGGAATGATGACGAGAAAAATAATTCTCGGAGACAAAACAGTAGTTGCACTCGTAGATACGGGTAGCTCAGTCAGTCTGATCCGAGAAGATGTAAGTAACGAAATTGTAGATAAATTGGAACTATCAAAAGATAACAAAGTTATCGGGAATAGGAAACTCAGTAGTTTCCACGAAAGGCTCTTTTGAACTAAGTTTCGTCTTGGATGACAATAATTATTCTTTAGTTTGGCATGTGGTGCCTAAGTCACAGTTGAGTTTCCAAGCAGTCATAGGTTCCGATATTTTGGAGCAAGCCTCCCTGAAATTTACCAATGATGGTGTAGAATTTAATAAATATGAGACAAGAGCCTGGCGTGTGCAGATATCTCATCTGAATACTGAAGAAGTGGAATTGAACCACATTCGAGATACTCAAGTCAGAAAGGAGCTTGCAGAAATAGTTTCCGAGTACAAGCCAGAAAAAAACAGAAACCACTAATGTTTCGAAGAAAATTATCTTGAAGGATGACCTACCAGTCTACCAAAGAGCCAGACGTTTTTCTTTTCCAGAAAAACAAGTGGTCAACAAACAAGTTGAAGAATGGTTAGATGAAGGAATAATCCGACCCAGCTCATCTGAAAATGCCAGTCCTGTGGTATTAGTAAAGAAAAAAGAGGGTGCTACCAGACTGTGTATTGATTACAGGCAACTAAACCGGAAAATTGTTAAGGACAGATTTCCCTTGCCTTTAATAGATGATGTTATGGACAGACTGCAAGATGCAAATGTGCGTACTACTTTAGATTTTAAAAAGGCTTCTTTCATGTTAATGTTGATGAAGATAGTCGAAAGTTTACATCCTTCATTGTTCCAGGTGGACAATTTGAGTTTAATAAGGTGCCGTTTGGACTCAGCACTAGTCCAAGTGTATTTCAAAGATACATTTACTGCATTTTTAGAGACCTTATGAACAAAGGTATCGTAATCATCTACATGGATGACTTAATAATTCCCTCAACCAATGAACAGGAAGGGCTACAAAGATTAAGGACTGTACTTGAGATTGCCTCAAAATATGGACTAGAAATAAAGTTCAAGGAATGTCAGTTTCTGAAGAGAAGAGTTGAGTTCTTGGGCTATATTGTTGAAAATGGCACCATACGTCCATCCCTTGTGACAACGCAGGCAGTCAGAAAATTTCCTGTGCCAAACACAGTAAAGAATGTCCCAAGATTTTTGGGTTTAACTGGCTATTTTCGAAAATTTATCCCAGAATATTCCAAGATTGCAAAACCTTTAAGTGAATTAATAAGAAAGGAAAATCCCTTTATTTTTGGTAAAGACCAGACAGAAGCATTCCAAAAACATAAGAAGCTACTATCGGAAGGTCCAGTCCTAAATATTTTCAGACAAGGAAATAAAACAGAACTCCACACAGATGCTAGCCAACATGGATTCGGAGCGGTATTGTTACAAGAAGCAGCAGATGGAAAATTACATCCAGTCTATTATATGTCTAAGAAGACTACTCCAGCTGAAGAGAAATATAGCAGCTATGAGTTGGAAGTCCTTGCTGTCGTGGAAGCACTGAAGAAATTTCGCGTGTATTTATTAGGGAATCACTTTAAGATCATCACTGACTTCAGCTTTTCAAAAAACCATGGACAAGAAAGATCTTGTAACTCGCATTGCAAGATGGGCATTGTTGTTGGAAGAATACGACTATGAAATCACGCATAGACCCGGTAAAAATATGCCACATGTGGATGCTTTGAGCAGACATCCTGTCATGATAATAGAGAACGATACATTAACTTCTAGACTAATGAAAGCCCAATCAGAAGATGAAAACATCTGCACTTTAAAGACACTTATCAGAAGAAAAGAGTCCCAATAATTTTTTAAAAGAAATGAAATCCTCTACAAATTTATAGACGGTCATGAATTGATCGTAGTCCCAGCACGCATGCAAACAGAACTGATTAAGTTGGCGCATGAA